>CM076975.1:26617120-27324620 GCA_039105355.1 Benthosema pterotum | reverse complement strand
TCAATAAAACTATAAAACTATAAACAATAAAACAAATTGGCGGACCGCTAAAACTGTTTTGATCAGAGGACATGTGGACATACAGTATGTTGACCATATGCTGGTGTATACCTATGATGTGCAGCTGTCCGGACACCTCTTTGGAGCCGAAGCTGTTGGTGACCTCGCAGGCGTAGCTGCCGCTGTCCTCCGGCCTCAGGTCGCTGATGGTCAGCCCCGTCAGCTTCCGCGTCCAGCGGGCGTCCGACGGCAGCGGCCGGCCGTCCTTCAGCCAGCGCACCGTGGGACTGGGGTAGCCGCCTGCCGCGCACGGCAGCTCCACGCTCTGGCCCGCGTACACCTCCCCGGGCTGGAAGCTGTCCAGGATGGTGGGGGACGACTCCGTCGGGTCTGAGGACAGAAAGACACCAGAGGGAGGGGAGTCAAGAATTTGCTGGGAGCTTCCACTCGATAAGGTGATTTACTTACAAAAAAGTGAGTTGTGATTTTCTGGGGGAAAAAAAACTCCTTATTGGCTGTTTCACCAACCCCACCATAAGCTTCTCTAGGTCATCCTCTAGGTCAGTGGTTTTCAACCATTTTGATACCAGGGCCCACTATTTAGTCAACATTTGAACCACAGTCCAATATAAATGAATATTTCAACTCCTGAGAGTGTAAAAATGAAAAATTTTAGATTTTTTTTTAAATATTTTTTTATTTATTTTTTATAATTTATTTTCCGCTCAAAGAGATACATCTGGTTAACCAACTCATTTAGCTGGGGATAGGTGAATTTGAACAACATCCCATAGTTCCATTCATTCTAAGCTTAAGGTGTAGAGGAAGGTAGAGGAAGGTAGGGGAAACAGCCAATTCTTCACAAAATAACAACTGGACCACTTAAGGTAAGAAAGCCTTCTGGGTTGTAATTCTCCTTCAATTCTACTTTCTGCCTTGATCTGAGGTGGAAAGAGGACAAAGCTGTCCATTTTAGTTTGCCAGACAGCGACAGAAACAAAAGCGATCCTAACTACTCACCCATGACGGAGAGCCTGGCGCCGTTGCTCTGCCGCGTCTCGCCACTGTACTTGTGTTTGGTGATGCAGCGGTAGGTAGAGAGAGCATCCTCCTTCTGAACGTCTGAGATGTACAGCGCCCCGAAGGACGTCAGGGAGAATCTGTTACCTATAGAAGGAGACACAATGGAGCAGTGTCAATAAGTGTTACCTATACAAGGAGACACAATCCACCCAGTGTCAATAACTGTTACCTATAGAAGGAGACACAATGGACCAGTGTCAATGGGTGCAATTCTCAATCGCTGTGGTGTAGCAGGTATGGTGTACGTCTTCCCATTGGCTGCATGGCAGCAAATCAGGTCTGGGGCCTTGGGGTAGGCCGAAAACCAGCCCTGGGCCTGAGCTTACCAAATAATTACCCAGAATAATTAAAACCTGCAAGTCAAAAGGTCCAGAAATCACCTGACAACCCCAATTAAAAATGTTACTGTACTCCCCGGCTTTATTCATCATGAGTTGAAGCTCTTGATGACTGGTTTTAATTATTATGGATAATTATTTGGTAGGCCCAGGCCCAGGCCCAGGCCCAGGCCCAGGCCCAGGCCCAGGCCTGGTGGTATAGGCTTTCGGGCCTACCTCAAGGCCCCAGACCTGATTCGCTGCCATGCAGCTAATGAGCACGGCCCCAAACCTGATTTGCTGCCATGCAGCCAATGAGAGGACTTACACCATACCTGGCTACACCGCAGCGATCGGGAATTGCACCCAATAACTGTTACCTATACAAGGGGACACAATGGACCCAGTGTCAATATATGTTACCTATACATGGAGACACAATGGACCCAGTGTCAATAACTCTTACCTATACGTAACATACTGTAAGACACTTTCAACTACAACGTCACACTATGGTTCTGGTATATGTTATTTACTCATCAGTGGTGAAAAGTACATTTTTCAAAATATCACACTTATGCAGTTTTTCCAAATTTCAGTATTTTTACTTTTCTCCACTACATTCAGAGCCAAATATTGTACACTACATTTCTTTAGCTTTAGTGAGTTAGCACCTTTACAGTAGTTACTATCATATTGTTCTAAATATGGGTTAAGTTAGACTCTGAATATAAGACAACCTAAAATCTTCCAGACTCATTTACGGGAAAAGAACATTGAGTGTAAAATAGTAAAACTCCTGAATACAATAAAGCATATTTCCATTTGAAAACAACAACATTGGGTTACGGTTAGGGTCTTATATTCAGGCCAATAGATTCAAGATTCAAGAACTTTATTGCCATGTCAACAGATGTTGATAGGAATTTGTCTCGGTTTATGCTCAACATATATAGACAACATACATACAGAAGACAACAAGAAGACAGTACAGTGCAAAGACCAGCAGCACCTCATGGTAGGAGATTGAAGAGGTGGTGTGCGGGGAATTATCAGTTATTATTTTGTTATAGGGTAGTTACTTTGTAGATTTCGATTATTATTACAAAACACACAGCTTATATACATTTTGGCCATAGATCCGCAATTTGTGTAACAAACTCAGCTGGGGTTCTTGTACTGCACAACTCTTTTCTACCAAATCTCAGAAAAAGTCACAACGCATCACATGGTGAGATTATAGATTATCTATTTTCACCAAATGCTTGCCTATAACTACAATGTGCAATTAAGGTACACTGTATTGTTAAATATGGTTATATCACATTGAGCGAGAACCCGTCAACATTTGTCTAAAATGGCTTCAGTGGAACCAAATGCAAACGGTCCAGGTGAAGGGTCAAGCTGAGTCATTTCAAGTGTGTTTCCAAAAACCCTCATGTAACCACCTGAATGGCAGTAGCACTACCCACCAATGCTAGCATTTAGTCATACTCTCATACTACAGAAACAGTACTGGTCACCATAACCGAGTCACCATTCATACATGCATTTATTCCTTTGTCATTAACTACTGTTCTGTCTTTTTAGCGCCAGAATTTTCCACCAGTTGGAACTTACAGCCAAAAATAGCCGATCTACATGCTCACAACACATCAAACCACGGCGCGCTGTGAGCTGAGCTTGTGTAGACCGGCTATTTCTGGTGCGCAAACTAAACCATATTGTCCGACCGAAGTGTCTCCACTTCAGCAAGAGAGTGACCATACAGGGACAAATCAAGTTTCCTCTTCATGCTTAATAACCATATTCATGACACGCTGATTATGGTGGTGATGAGTAGATCAATAGCACGCAGCCAAGGTTCAAGAGTGTGTGTGTGTGTGTGTGTGTGTGTGTGTGTGTGTGTGTGTGTGTGTGTGTGTGTGTGTGTGTGTGTGTGTGTGTGTGTGTGTGTGTGTGTGTGTGTGTGTGTGTGTGTGTGTGTGTGTGTGTGTGTGTGTGTGTGTGTGTGGGAGGGGAGCTGCCAGGCTGTGGCCTATTTTCAGGTTGAAACTATACCTGAACACTGACAGGGCCGTTGATTGTAGGGCAAGAAAAAGAACCACACAGGGCGGTAGAGGGAAGCAGGGGCACTTCTGCAATGAGCACATGTCAGTTTAGGAGCGCTTGTGTGCGTGTTCGTGTGCGTGCGTGCAAGCACGCGTGTCTTGTGTGTGCATACGCAAGGACCATAATATGACCTAAGTCACAGCGCAGCCTGCAATTTCCCAGCCCGCCTTTTGTATGCACCCCAGAATGAAGCCTTATAGGATAATGACTACTTTAAGATCGCTACTCCCACAACACCGACGACTCGCCTGTCACAACACTATGCCATAGGCAGAGAGAGGAGGAGGAGGAGGCCGGGGGATCGGGCACTGGTAGAGAGACAGAGAGAGAGACACACAGAGAGATCTGTCAAAACCATGCTTCTTCTCTTCAGGAGGCAAAGCCATTCATTTCCATCTGCTGAGCAAATGCAGAATTAATCACATGATCTCCTTCCCTACCTGTCCCTCTTAATCAAGCGGCCTGTGTTTATAGAATCTATCTTTAGCCGAATGTGTTGTGTTCATCTGTTCTCATCTGAACCCGTTTCTCTCTCTCCCTCTCTCTCTCTCACACACACACACTCTCTCTCACACACACAATCTCTCTCGCCCTCCCTCCCTCGGCAAATTTATACCTCACTGAATGTCTGTGTCCTCTGAACAAAAACTACATAACTGATGTTCAGCTGGAAATATGTGGCTTTTGTATAACAACACTGGTGTTCGACGTGGTATAAATTAGCCTTTTACAATCTCTCTCTCTCTCTCTCTCTCTCTCTCTCTCTCTCTCTCTCTCTCTCTCTCTCTCTCTCTCTCTCTCTCTCTCTCTCTCTCTCTCTCTCTTTCTCTCTCTGTCTCCAAGCAGAGAGGCAGACAGAGTAAAATATTAATTACTAAATCACTGCGCTCCCTCAGCTTTTTATTCTTGCTGACTTGACAAGATGAGAAGAAACAGAGTCAATGTGCTTCTCACAAATATGCACTTATGCTACAGTCAAAATATGAATACTGGAAATGAGGGAAATTCCTCACATTTCCCAGCAATCTATAAAAAAGGTGCATTCAGTGATTTGGGTGATTTGGGGGGAAAAATGGTCCACTCCAGTAACAAGATATGCACAGGCATACACTCTACACCGGGGGAACAGGCAAATGTACCAAGCTCCGCCCCGCTTGATCCTGATTTGATAAAGCCTGTTCTTTCCTGGTTGGATGAAGGTTTTGTCTATCAAAGCCTAAACACTATTGTCTAACTTTTTTTTCTTCAGTGGGGATAGGGACAAAGTCCTTATATCAGTAGCTTTCAACCTTTTTCAGGGACTCGGACGACACGCTCACTAAGGTGTGACCAGTGTAGTGACTTTGACGGCGATGAAGAACCATGGCTCTAAATATTGTCAATAAGCTAAATATGCTTTTTAGTTTCTATAATTTGTTTAGTGTGCACATTGTGGCACAAAGCATATACAACCATATTACAGATTCACTCTCTTCACATACCAAGGACGCTTTAATTCAACATGTCGCCAGGAAGAGCAGGGAATCAAAACTGGAACCTTTAAATTCCAAGATGACCACTCTACCTCCTGAGCCAAGCACTGCCAGCCGCTCTATTGTAATGCTTATTTTCTAAGCTTCAGCATCATAGAAGAACAGGTTGTGACTGAGGCTACTGCCTTCTGGATAAAATAGTAAAGGACTGGAGTGTTATCATAATGATTGAGTTAAATTAACACTCCGAATATGCTGTGCATGCATTGGAATGGAAATCTGGCTAGAGGGTCTGAGCAATTGTTTTTCCTTGCACATTAGTTACTATTTGTGATCTCTTTGGCAAGGCACTTAACCCCCAAGTGCCCCTGGGTGCTGCTAAGTTGGCAGGGGATAAAGATGTGGTTGGTGAAATAAATGAGAGCATGACGCATGCTCATCATCAGCAACGTTCGATCCCATGAAGTTATTGTCTCCAATAACTTCAGGACACAATGAACTCTGGCTTTGTAAAAAGACAAACATATTGTTTAGCCAATTGTCACAAGAAGGGGAGAGAAATGGCTTTCAACCTTTTTGATCCCAGGGACCACTATTTAGTCATCATTTGAGCCACGGACCACCATTTGAGGACACTTTAGCCCCACAGACCCAAAACTAAAGATTTATTTTGCTTTTGTTCCAGGCTGGTTTTCGGGAAGAAAACATGCAAACATACAAATTAATAAAGACCATTCTTCTATATTCTCTAGATGAGGAATATTTTAACTCTTGAGGTTGTAAAATGAAACCAAATGGACCCGTAAGGGTCCATTTGGTTTCATTTTTACGCCCTCAAAGAGTTACACCTGGTTTAACCAACTTTCCATCATTTACCTGGGGACCACCTGGAACTGTCTCAGGGACCACTGGTGGTCCCCAGACCAACCTGTTGAAAGCCCCTGCTATAGAGTATATTTGTGAGGGCAAAACAGTAAAGGAGAAAAGAAAAGAAAGCAATACAGGGAACCATATCCTGAATTGGATATCGTCAGCATACATACACGTATGTACTGTATATGTGGGTCCGAACATGTCTGTATGCGCGTACGTCTGTCTGTGTGTGTCTGTGTAAGTAGGAAGCCTCGTTTTCCCACATGCAAATGAAGGCGTCGGCGCACAGATAACGAGGCCCATATTTCCAGCTCCTCAGCGGGGCCATTATTTATTGATGTTCTGCATCTTTTCCTCCCTCCCTCGCTCCCTTCCATTCTCCAGCTTTCTTCTTCTTCCTCCTCTCCTTGTTGCTAGGGCCTCTCTCTCTCTCACTGTTGCTTCCCATCCCGTTTTTTACTTTTTTAGTTGTGGGGTCCGTTCCACCATCGTTATTATTATTACGAAACACAACACACCGTAAAAAGAAACAAAAAAACATCAAGGTCACGTGAATGTCATAATATACTGGTGGTGGCATTCAGCTAAAAATAAACCACTGGAAGCAGCAGTAGCGACCAATGCAATTCATACACCATTGCATTACTATACTGTATATACACACGCACGCAGACAGACAGTCAGACAGTCAGACAGACAGACAGACAATCGAATATGTATAAATTACCCTGGGGTAATTTATTCCAATCGTGTGCCCCAGGTAAAGAATAAATTGTATATTAAACTATTCCTACCCCATCATAGGGTAGCTGCTTATATGCCCTCCTCTCTCTATGATACTTTGCACCGGATAGAGTCTCTTACACCAGTGGTTTTCAATCAGTGGTTCGGGGACCACCAGTGGTCCCAGGCAAATGATCGAAAGTTGGTTAACCAGATGCAACTCTTTGAGAGCATAAAAATGAAACGGACCAAATGGGTTTCATTTTACACTCTCAAGAGTTAAAACATTCAGTCGATTTGACTGCTTTGTTTCCCAAATCCAGCCTGGTATTGTGGACAAAAGCAAAATAAATCTTTAGCTTTGGTGTCTGTGGGGCTAAAATGTCATCAAATGATGGTCCGTGGCTCAAATAA
This sequence comes from Benthosema pterotum, assembly GCA_039105355.1. Classification (NCBI taxonomy): domain Eukaryota; kingdom Metazoa; phylum Chordata; class Actinopteri; order Myctophiformes; family Myctophidae; genus Benthosema; species Benthosema pterotum. Next base: position 27,317,626 of record CM076975.1, on the reverse strand, counting down.
ATGAGTGGGCCCTTGTGTCAAAAAGGTTGAAAACCACTGTCTTACACTAAATGCTACCAGAAGTCTGTAATTTCTTCTCATAAAGGTTCTGCACAAGTATCTGTTGTTTGCCATGTTTGTCATGTCTTGCTGTTTGGCATTTCCAGTCACGAAAGTTTACTGCAAAAATAGGCTACATATTTGATTTCCAGCAGGACTTATTTATGCTACTGCAAAGGCAAAGCAACTATATAGTTGTGTGGGGTTTGGGGTCGGCAATCCACTTTATTTTCAGCAGTTCTTCCAATACACAGCCAGAAGGCATGCCACGACCAGTTCTTCAGGATCTACAGTGGTGAGCACTGGAGATTGTCACTGGTGGCACTTAATAACTTAACTCTCTCAGTGCCAGCCCTTTTTCATATTTTTGGAGGTCGCCAGTGCCAGCGATTTTCATCTAAAAGTCATATTTCATATTTCGGTCCATGTTTCCCGACGGACAAGTTAGTTGACGGACACACACTTTTGGTTCCGGGTTGCTCCGTCCCTTGTTATGGTCTAGCAATGGTCGCTGCGGTCGCTGCTAGCTGCTGTTAGCATGGGGATCGTATTAAACCGGCGCCGGTAACGTCACGTCAAGTAGCGTTAACGTCAGCGGCATCAGTTGTTACTGTAAATCATAATGATAACGGGTGACGTAGATTCATTTCCTGCATTACATTCACACACATTCATATGCGGATGGCGGTACAAACTATGCAAGACACCATTAGAGGTCTATACTGTCTTGCAAGGACACTTCAACACTAGCTTGGGGAAGTCCAGGTTCAAACTGGCAACCTTGTAGACCTTACACCTTTTCGATCATGTCTAACTGAAATACCTAAATAAACCATTAATTAATTGAGTCAAATCAGCTTAGTGTCTGTCTTTGTCCACACGAACATTAATTTCTCATTGACAATTAATGGAGAATGTAACGTCATAGTGTCAATAGCCATAGTGTCTATTTTATGTAATGATGATGTAACGATGATACAGTACATCAACTGTGACCACTGGTCACAACTGCTAGAAAAATGGCCATGACCATTGGGCCAGGACCGGTCGCAAAATGATTTTGCCCCTCCTGGCTTACCTCACACGGGTGTGATTTTTGCTATCAACACACCATTTGGCCAACAAATAAAACATTCTGATTACAAACTGGATGCAACAGATTCATCAATCAATTGAGCCCCTACAAGGTTTCATTGATTGACAATATCAAGGCCAAGAGGAAAATTAATCCATCTTTGAATATGAGGCGCACCTTGACCTAAAACATTCTGGTGGAAATATCCTGGTTTATGCGATCAATAAATGAGAGACTTTGCAAGACGAATATATAGGAAGATCTCTGCAACCTGCAGGCTAATAGTCTGGAACTCAGCCTAGTTCAAATTGATGATCTGAGGTAGGAGATCGTACAGCTTCATTTCTCACTCTCAAGAGCAAAATTATTGTTAAACAAGTTGTCTACACGATTAGAGAATGTAGAAGAATTGTAATTTGAAAGACCAGGGGTGCCCAACCTTTTTTGACCCAAGATCTACTTTTCAGCAGCCAACCCCTCCGGGATCTACCAGTCCAATATCAACATTTCAAACCAAACGCATCGTTGCCAGCCTGCAGTAACTTCACAACAACACAACACTACTTTGTTTTACCACTTTACATTATGTCCAAGCATAAAGTACAACAGACCTGTCATAAATAGGCCTACAACAGTACAATATAAGTACAACAAATTGGACAAACACTGCCATTGCAAAGACAATGGCACACAAACACACGAAAATTGCTCTTTTTTCTTTTCCACCCCATTTTTTTTCTTCCCCCCCACATCTCCCGAGATCTACTTGTGATCAGGCCGAGATCTACCGGTAGATCCCGATCTACTGGTTGGGCTCCCCTGTGAAAGACTGTTTGCCTGTTATCTCTCCTATATATATATATATATATATATATACATCAATAAAGATGGCATTGTGGACATACTGTAATCCATAGGCTGGTGAGAGAATGTGGTATGCAGAGCTGAGGCAATGATCTTAACTTATGTGTCGTCAACATTTTTGACGAAATGAACAATTCCCAGCAGAGGTTAATTAGAAGTGGTGGAAACTATTTAATTGTGGAGTGAGCTATATTGATGGCCAGGTGTAAAGACGTGCAGGGATTATTCCAGGTAGTCGTGCATGGTCAGATTTTCAGAAACCTCCGCCTATATTACACTTGTGACAGTTTCAGCACGTGGGCTGGAGGTGGGTGGAAACAATTCCGAGATTAACACAAAAAAAGGACAGAGGGGAAATCCTTCCTAATCTGGTTGTTTTAACATGCAGGTTAAAAGGTAATATGACGTCATAGAGTGCTGATGTCATAGAATGGCCTCCAAGTATTCTGATAACGAGAACTACATTATCAGGTATTCTGATAACAGGTACAACGGGTACAATGGGTATTGCATAATCGGAGGCGATGTGCATTCCCAATGGGTACAGTTCCCAGTAGGCATCGATCTAGTGCAGTGGTTTTCAACATTTTTGATACCAGGGCCCACTATTTATTCAGAATTTGAGCCATGGACCACCATGTGAGGACATTTTAGCCCCACAGACCCCAGAACTAAAGATTTCTTTCGCTTTTGTCCACAATTCCTGCAGACTGGATTTGGGAAACAAAACAGTCAAACATACAGACCAAACCATTAATCTTCTACATTCTACCCACAATCTCTACTCGGCTCTTCTCTGTATCCTGTGCATTGCCAGATGCTTCACTACCTTTTATTTATTTATTTTATCACGCTGCATGTCCCAGTGTTTGAGTCGTTTCAAGTGAGATGCAGCCACACCATTTATACCACTTAGCTTTAGGTATGTTTTTGTGGCTGTGTTTAAGCTAACAAGCTCAAAACGGTAGCCTACATTCTGCTGTCAGAGCAAGTTAATGTTGTTTACTAGTTACACATGCAGTGTGGTGATTCTACGCTTCCTGTAATGTCTGTTTTGGAGCATCGGGAGGAGGGGTCAAACAGACAGCTCAGGTATTTAAAACGCACCACCAAAATCAGTGTTGTGATGCAGTTCAGTAGGTTCTGTACTGGCACAGATGTGGAACCAAAGCATATAACAGATCACTTTGTGCTATAGACATTCATAAACAATCCGATTTTTTTACACAATTATTAATTGAAATAGCATTTAGATAGATTAGATAGATAGATTTGATAGATAGATAGAATGTCAACACAGTGACACGTGGTCTGGTCTGGTAGTCTAGTGGTCAACTACTGTAACTGCAGGCAAACATGAAGTATAAAATGATATAAGCATGTGTGCGCGCACACACACACACACACACACACACACACACACACACACACAAATCAAAGTAGAGTAAACCACAGGCTTTTGCCAAATTATTGGCCCTTAATGTCAACTTACAGTGAGTAGGTATTAATATTGAGATCATTACACCAGACTAAGATCCTAAAAGGTTGGTATTCAGATTTCGACACAAGACGACACTTTCCATATACCACGCCGATCTGCCTCTTGTGCTCAACAGCGAGCTGGAGAGGGGAATTTGAAAGAGTAGTGAGGAGAGAGGGGGAGGAAGAATGGATCAAAGAGTCAGTGACTGTCACAGAGACACCAAGAATAAAGGAAGTGAGCATATTCGGGAGATATTCTCCGCAGTGCTACAATATGCCTTGTGCACACAATGCAGCCATGTGACTGACAAACACACACACGCACGCACGCACGCACGCACGCACGCACGCACAAACACACACACACACACGCACACGCACACGCACACGCACACGCACACGCACACGCACACGCACACACACACACACACACACACACACAGTTTAAAATAGGACAAGAAAGGCGTTGCCATGCTGTGAAAACATGATGAACACTCGGAAAACTGAGCACCGTGGTTGGAGATCAACAGTGTTGGGAAATATAATTACTTAGGAAAGTAACATATTACTGATTATTTACTAGGACCTTGCCCCTTTGAATACTGTAAACACCAAGACCACAGCGGCAATGTTTTGGGGGGGCTATTTCCCCCCATATGGCTGAAAAGGGAATTGCTTTCCAATGCTGTCCAATGTTATGCGGATGGGGAAAATTTAATGCATAAATGCATTATTAATCAACAATTTGTTTGTTAATTTGTCAATGCCCCTGTGAAATGTCCCAAGCAATTGGTGCACCCAGTGAGGAGTTACGGCGGTTTCAGACAGACAGACAGACATCTCTCTATATAATTCAAGCAAGCGTGTCTGTCTGTTACATCCTGTGCAATGTACTGTGTCATTTGTCTCCATTTGCGTAACGCCACGGCGCACGGACAGCCTCACTGCACCTCGAGTCACACAGCCCTGTCATCCAGCACCACTATGCGCGGCTCATAAGCACCAAACATTATGCCCATCATTTTAATTTTAATACATTTGTGTCAAAAAAGAATCTTCGCGCACATGACGTGTCACCGGATACAGATAAAAAAAACATCACGTGTAACATCACGTGTCACAGACACACATTTATTGTGGTCACAGTTTGCCGTATCACCCCCCCTCTTACGGGTACAGCCATTGGCGCTGGGTACAGTGTTCTCTGCTCTCGCAACGTTCTATCGCCACGGCGTTCCAGGCGACTGCCGACTGATCCACACAGGCAACGTTCTCTTGCCACGGCGCGGTGTTGCCGCTGTTCCTCCTGCTAGGCGACTGACCAACACAGGCAATACTCTCGCCACGACGCGGTGACACACGCGCTGCTACGGTCCGGGTCGCCTACAACTTCTTTCTACTACCACTACACTGCAACGTCTTGATATTACGCGCGCCAGCCCACGTTATCCAGTCCTCTCCAAAGTTATTATTCAAACGCCACATTTACGCGTGTGCGTCTGTGTACGGCGACGGTCCGGGTCACCTACAACTTATAGGTATCTACTATCATTGCAACGTCTGGATATTAATGCGCGGCAGCCCACGGTACCAAGTCCTCTCCAAAATCATTATTCAAACGCCACATTTACGCGTGTGCGTCTGTGTAAAGTGCGACTACCAGGCTGTGTGACAGAGCATAGGCTACAAACTAGGTGTCATCTCATTCCATACACATTGTAACGACCCTCTGGGTTTCTTACAATTACATTCACAACGACTAAAGTCTAACAGTAACCATATGACCCAAGTTCCACCCAACTTTCCAACATCAACAATTCCCTCCCAATCAATGTGATCTGCACATAATTTCCAGATCATATAATACACAACGGGTATAGGACTAGTTTCCTTAATTATAGTATGGATTGTGAGTGTGCTGACCATATAAGGAGTTCCTCCCTGTCCCCAGTGAGCCCCATGGTGTTAAAAACCCATAGTTTCAGTTTGGGCTTTGGGAGAAATGCCTTCATTCAGTCAGGATTGATTGGGGGGTGGGCCTTGGTGTGTGTGCTGTTGGCTTGTTGTACTTCCTCCCCACTTTAGAGTGCGTGCAAGTGATACACCCAACGGAACCCAAATCAAACCACTGACAATATTGCCAGTGAAACCATGGATATTTTGGAGTGGGGTTTTTTGAGATATTTGACGGAACTCACACCGCATGAAAATGTAATCAAATGGTCATTGTATCTGGTCTCTTTTCCTGCTTCAAATCATTGTATCCTCGTCCATCCTAATGGTTCCTGTCAGCCATTAGTATTTGTCACCATTGGGCCAATCAATGTGATTCAGCAGCTCAGCTCTTCCTGTGTAGCTGCTTGGGCTCCAGAAATGGGTGTAAGTAGTAACTAGGAACTGGTAATATTATTACTTTTCTCTGTAACGATTTATATAACAAAATTACGTCCTACGTAATAGTAATACCGGCAATATTACAGTCACTTCGACTGATATCACTAGTACTTTTCGCCATGCTGCTGCTTTCAACGATATTGCATTGTTGAAGGGAGTTGAGCTAATGCCACTTTACTTTGATCTAAACTATTACTAATTATTACTATTAGTAAACTACCGTAACCTTGAATTACAGTTTAAATAAAGTCTTTTAAGTGTTTACATATACAGTATGTTTATCATATCTGTTCTGTTGGTACTAACCCCCCCCCCCCCCTTGAAAACTCCAAGAAAAAATAAATAAATAAAAAAGTTGCATGATTAAACAACGCCCGTATGTTTCAAAAAAATATATATACATATAAACATAACCAGATAAAGGACAAAAATAGGGAGACGATGGGAGGGATTCCCCTTCCTTCCTTATCCACTGGTTATACAACAAATACTTTTTTTTTTTTTTTTTTTTTTTTTTTCAAATGGTTCTACAAAAAAGGAGGGTGCTTTGCCCACACAGTAAAATTGTCAGTGCTCATTTAATCCTGAGGGTGTGAAAGTGGACGCCAAAATGAACCAGAAATGGTCACGTACATAAACCTCGCCAAAATCTCAAGTAGAAGCAGGTGTCACGCAATTAAGCATGTACACTTTTCTCCCTTTTGTTCGGCCACACACTTACTTAACGTCTATGAATGGCGTCCTCTTAACTCCTTTTCGATTCACATTCAAAGCAGGTTTTATTGGCGCAACTGAACACGAGTAAATCCTGCGACAGGAGCCCACCCTGTCTCCGTCTCCCCCTACAAAAGACACTTTGTTAACGCAACGTCCCTAACAGTTCAGGCCAGAGCACAAGTCACACTGCCAGTTACATGTACAACATCTCATCCATTCTGCTCTATCTCTTCTCTTGTGTCCCCATTTGTACAAATAAAACGCAGGGGAATGGGGAGGAGGAGGAGGGGGTGGACTACTAGACCACTAGAGAGAATGGAAAAGCAGCTCTGTCATATTTTCATTAAAAAGCCACGCTTCAACCGTCTCAATTCCAGCCGCGGTTCCCGTTTCCTAACCAATTCTGACCGCTTACCTCGTCCCTCAATCATGCCCCCCCCCCCCCCCACACACACACACACACACACATACACGCACACATCGTCACTGTATATGCTGCCCATGCATGCCATGCCATGCCATGCGTGCACTCTCCCTGTTGCATTCCTCCCCTCAGACTCACACAATATGGAGAAAGTGAACAGGCACTGCACAAGTGTTTGAAAATAATAATAATAATAATAATAATAGAGACGACTTGAGGTGGACGGACGGACAGGCAGACGGACTGACGGACGGACAGATGGACAGACAGACAGACAGACAGACAGACAGACAGACAGACAGACAGACAGAGACAGGGTCCGTCTTCCTCCTCCACTGCACCATAACATCTTCCGCCCCACTAGCTGCTCTGTCCCAATTTGCCCAGTGTGACTTTAAACAGTAAACAGTGGGGGAGGGGAGACCCCCCCCCCCTTCATTGAGAGGGTGGGTGGGCAGAAATAAAATTGTGTTTTGAGTGCAAGCAGATTTGTATGAAACAAAAAACACAAATAAAGTACTGTGTCGAATGTCACATTCTCATAAACCTCCACCAGAACCGGAGTTATAAGAAGAACACTGCGCATACAAGCTAAATGGACCGCGTCTTAAGGACCGAGGGGCAGGCCGAGGAGATTTAAGCATCACTGGGAAACATCAGAGGGGAAGGAAAGCTCGGGACAGAGAAAGAAAGAGAGAAAATGTGTGGAGAGATGTAGAAATAGGACTCCATTATTCATGATGTGTGCTTCATGTGCCTGGTGACATCTGGGACAGCAGTGATAATGAGAGTCCCAGGAGAGGTGTGTGTGTGTGCGTGTATATGTGTGTGTGTGGGGCACACACACATGCACACGCACACGCACACGCACGCACGCACACACACACACACACGCACACACACACACACACACACACAAACGCCCTGTGTTGTACGCGCGCAACCACCACGTACCACTGTGGTCAAAATCACCATTCAAATGCTGCGATAGAGTTTCTGTCATTGGGGAATGTTTTGAGGAATGCACATAATCAATCATACCTCGTCAAAGCATCAGTGCCTTTAACTCTGCCCACTAGTGTCCAGAACTCTCAGAAGGCTGTTGTGTTCTGTGTAAATCCTCAGTTCAAGTAAACACAGTTCCTAGACTTCAGTCAGTCGATACAAACACCCGGTGGCAAGACCATTTGCCCTTTCCACGTGGTTTTGATTTACCGACAGCCACAGAGGCAACCACAGGGAGAGAAAGAGATAGCGTGCGTGCATGCGTGTGTGTGTGTGTGTGTGTGTGTGTGTGTGTGTGTGTGTGTGTGTGTGTGTGTGTGTGTGTGTGTGTGTGTGTGTGTGTGTGTGTGTGTGTGTGTGTGTGCCTGTTACGTGTACAGTAAGTGGGCGTTGTGGTGTGTCCTGGCTTAGCCCCCATGGCCTGGGGCAGTGAGCTGCATTAGTGGCACTGAGTGAGCCGACTGGTCCGTCCCTATTAGAGCGTTGGTGGCACAGGAGTGTCATGGCCCCCAACGTAGACAGACTGTGTGCATCACGCACACACATACAGTACACAGGCCCTGTCCCATGAAGGCAAGGACAGCAGGACCCATTATAAAATGCCACAGGACCTATTCTCATGCTACACCAGTGGTTTTCAACCGCTTTGATACCAGGGCCCACTATTTATTCGCCATATGAGCCACGGACCACTTGATGATATTTTTTTGGCCCCACAGACCCAAAACTAAAGATTTATGTTGTTTTTGACCACAATTCTGGGCTGGATTTGAATTAATTGATAGTGTAAACATGATAGTGTAAACATGAAACACTATCATGTTTGGATACGCTGTCATCTGGCTGACCAACATTTCATCATTTAGCTAGGGACCACCTGGAACCCTCTCAGAGACCACTGGTGGTCCCCAGACCACTGCGAGAAGGGAGGCATGAGTGTGTGTGTGTTTTGGTTCCAGTGCCCACCAGTGCCTTGGCAGATGATTCAGTGGAGTTTATCATCTTCATCATCTCCACTTCATCTTCTTCATTCTCATCCTCCTCATCAACAATCATCAACGGGACAATGCTCCACACGCCCTTAAAACGTATGCCAGGTAACGTTTTCATTAAAAGAAATCTTAAATTTGATATCCAATATGAATGGCATATTTTTTTCATAAGCCATTCCCTGAATTTCAGCCTGCAAAGCCTGTTTTACATTTATTGTCTATTGAAAAGTGATGGGGGTACTGTTTCCCAGGAAAATGACGTCCCACACATTTGATTGGTCCGTGATTACAAGGACCAATCACAATCCGACTCGATCCGAATCTAAGACTCGATCTAAAAACTGCCGTACCGGCAGTGACCACCAGTCAAGTTACCTAGTACACCTTTAACTCTTCTCCCTTCTGGCTCCAAAACTATGGAATGCACTTTCCATTGCAACCAGAACTGCATTCTCACTCACAACCTTCTGCCATTGTCTGAAAACCAACATCTTCAGACTCCTAAACTATTTCACACATAAAAAACCCAATAGTGTTCATTGTGTCATACTCATAAACATCATTAAAATAAGCTCTGGTTGCAAAATAGGTGAAGTGGCCCTTTAAAAGGAAACAATGGCCTGGGCCGTGGTGGCTCAGTGGTCAAGGCAGGACCACTGAGCGGTGTCTGCGGGTTCAAGTCCCCATCCCGACGGCCCGACGGCCTTCAATGCATGTCAATGCCCCATCTCTCTCCCTGTCAGCCTATATCTGTCCCTCTATACAAGGTAAAATAAAAGTGAAAGCCGCAAAGAGTACATAAAAAAGGGACACATAAAATACATAAAAGTGTCTCCGACACTATGACTCAGATATTGTTGGGCTCTGTGGTGCAATGTACGTGTGAGGGCTGCATGGAGTCCTGAACTCTAGTTGCAAAATATCCTTGGTACGAGATAAGAATCTGTTGCATTCATCATGTTGCATTTTACCAAACACTGTACTGTCCAGCCAATTGCAACCATTAAATGAACGACATAATTTACAAGCCCATTTCAAATTTGGACAATTCGGTCAGTCCTTGAGGATACATACAGCACGGTTTCCGCTATGCATCCATTCACAGATAAGAAGCTTAAACTGGTTGTTGTGATCACACTCTGATGTGATTGGTTCGGTTTTCAGGGGTATGCTGCTTTGATTGGTTGGCAAGGCTGGGCTCCCCAGAAATAGTTTGCCCAGGCCCAGTCAGATGTATTGCAACTCCTGCCGAAATCTGTCCCACAGTTACTTACTTGCATTGTAAGAGAGATGCAGTGAATTTGCCACAACAGCTTCCCTCTAACAGGCAGGCTGAATAAACAACATCACATAGTATTGACCCTGAAGCACCGTCTCCCACTCTCTCTCTCTTTCTCTCCCTCTCTGTCTCTCCACCTCTCCATCTCTCTTTCTCTCTCTCTCTCTCTTCTCTCAGCCACACCGCCCACTCCAATCAATCAGAGGTCTGCCATGTTGATATGGCCTTTATGTGTGTTTGAACAGCTAATAGACAGAGAGATCAATAGGTCTGATTGAGAGGTCATGTAGGAACATGGCACTTGGATGACCACCGGGGATCTGCTTTGAACCCCGGTCATGTCTTCTTTTGTCCCTGGACAAATGGTTACAAACCACAGGCCGTGTTTGAGGCCAGATAAGCCTGTTAAATAAAACCAATGATAAGGAAGGAGTCCCTGCAGTGTCATGCATTAATTGTGTTGTTACGTCTTGCATGAAAGCTGGCAGCGTGCAGGGAATAAATTCAGATGCACAATGTCGATGACACCTGCCTTAATCTGGATTAAAGCAATGACAGAACCCATAGAAGAATCAATTTGTTGATATTATAGATAGATCTTAATTGATTATTCTACAAAGATTAGGGATTAGGGAAAATAATCACTATTATGGGTCCATAAAACATTTATTTGGCACTTTTGAATGCCTTTATTGCATACATTATTCGGAGATATATTTTCTGCCAATTTGGACCAAAACCGAATGGGATGATTTTTATTTTTTTCTGCAGCTGAATATTCGGTGCATCACTAACAAAGATATAAATATTGTTAAACTGCACTGCATTTGGTTTGACATGTACATTTTCTGCTAAGTTCACACTCTTGATTTTGCTGTGTTGGTCTTCCACTCTTCCTCAATTGTTGTTAACTAGTGACAAAATAAGCATTTGCTCAAGCACAACAGGGGCGGATGTAACATTTCCCAATTGGGGGGTGGGGCAGAAAAAATAGTAAGGGGGCAGCTTCATCGCGATGAAGCTGCCCCCTTACTATTTTTTTACGTTACCTTACCATTTTCAGTAGTGTTTCAAATACTTTTAAATATAAGCACTGAAATAGCTTGGGTTGTTCTGCATGCCATCATGTTTGGTGGGGCAGAATCGGTATTTAGGGGGGCATTGCACCCCCATGCCTATGCCTAGATCCGCCCCTGAAGCACAATTTCCTAGCAGAAGCTGCTGTAATCTCCTTTCTCTGTAATCCCCCTCGGCTAGCCTAAACAAAAGGAAAGGAAAGCAGGGGGGAAAAAGTACTGGAGTAAACCCTCTTTGCACAAATCCTATTTCTTAACCTCAAGCCCACATAAACCCTGTACCCTAGGACTGGGCCCTGTAACCTCCCTGTAAGCCTCGGGTGATGCCACCCAGCTTTCACTTTCTGTATAGATTAGATAGATCTGATTATTGGTGATTAGAGCTACAGCAGTGGGATAATGTTGATGATTACTGCAAGTAAAGATGAAGAAGAAGAAGAAGAAGAAGAAGAAGAAAGATAAGAAAATGGAAACAAGCAAGTGATACATTATTATTATAATGATGACAAGCCATCATATGATTACAGCCCCACCCATTTCCTGACGTCACCTGTGGCCCAGAAATGAATTCCTCATTATTTTTCCTCGTAGACTTTTCCAACATGACTTATATAAGGATGAAACAAAAAGTGTTGCATCTGCAGATTTTTCTCTTATTACGAATATTCTGATTCATCCAAAATATTGTGTTTATTGTCATGATTTGTCACAACCCGAGTTGGCTTTGTCCGTGGCATAATCGTCTTTATATAAAGCATTTCTGAAAAGTCTATGAGAAAAATTATGGTAATGGGGAAATTACTTCTGGTCTGCGGGCAACATCATGAAAGTGGTGGGACTGCTCAGCTCTATAGGTTACATTTGAGAGATTTTGTGTCCAGACTAGACAACACCGTACTACAGCGTATTAAATGAATGCATATGAAAAGTCCATGTCCTTTCAAATCCACATTAAAACATATAATAACATGTTTATGTTTTCTTAGCCATATAACAAAGGTTTGTCTGTCAATGATTTGACTTAACACAAAATGGTTGATAAAAGCTACAAAATCTGACTACTTCTGACTAAGTTCGGACAGCAGAGAGACATGGGGCGACAAACAATCTAAATCTTGCTGTCATAATTTTACAAAGGCTATTACATTGGAGGCACAATAAACCCAAACAAAGGTAAATCAAAAGAAAAATAATTAGTTGGTTAGACCCAACGGCATCCAGCGGAGCGTTAGTTCATTGAGGCACGGAGGGCAGAAGGTTATTTAATTCTCCTTATTCTCAATCAGAAATTCATTCTGTTCCTTTAAATCTGCAGTCTCTCCATGTCAATTCCCCTCACTCTCATTGGCTGTCACCATGTCAACTCCCCTCACTCTCATTGGCTGTCAGCTAAGTCAGTCACACCCCATTCAATCATGTGCTCTTTAAAAGCAGTCTCTTCTCTCCTCTCTCTCTCTTCCTGCTAGCTGCTCTGTCCTGTTGATCAGATATGTGTTCAAATTTCCTCCACCTCCCCAGCCTCCTCCCTGCGGCACCAGTTCCGAGTACATGAGTCTCTGATTAATCATGATTTAAGGGTTGTAACATTTGTGGTATCTAGTTCTGTTATGGTATCTGTGTTTACTGTGGACTATGATATTTCAGTATCCATGTGGTTCATGTATTTTGGATAAATGTTGTAATGTCTCTGTCAGTCTGCACTGGATATGATGCTGTGTTAATGTGTTGTATTTTCGGTTACTGTACCTTGGCTCTGCTCCGTGGGGTTGTTGATATCTGAGCTGTGTCTTGATGCACAGATAATCGGAGATATCAAATGTGATATCAGACCTATGACTCAGTTCATAGATCGTCTGATATCACATGAGCAAGAGCCACGCCGCCATACAAACATGCAAAAGCTTTGCAATACAGTAAATGGTCTATGGTCAATCTGATTTCTGAGCCGAAGTGTGTCAATGAAATGCTACTTATTTGTGCAAATGATAATAAACCAGTGGTTTTCAACCAGTGGTCCAGGGACCACCAGTGGTCCTTGAGAGAGTTTCAGGTGGTCCCGGCTAAATGATGGAAAGTTGTTTAACCAGAGTAACTCTTGAGAAACAGCGTAAACATGAAACCAAATGGACCCTTGCGGGTCCATTTGGTTCCATGTTTACGTTAAAATATTTATCATCTGATTAGCCCCAAGTCTCAAAACTAGAGAATGTAGAAGATTAATGGTCATTTTGATCTGTATGCTTGACTGTTTTTGTTTCCCAAATCCAGCCTGGAATTGTGGACAAAAGCAAAAAAGAAATTTTAGTTTTGGGGTCTGAGGGGCTAAAATGTCCATAGTCTGTGGCTCAAATTCTGAATAAATAGTGGGCCCTGGTATCAAAAAGGTTGAAACCCCCTTGTAATAAACGATAAAGAATTATATTTGAATCACATTTTGGGGCTCTGTATGATGTCTCGCAATATGACCAGCACACACTCACACACACATGCTCTCTTTCTCTCTCTCCCTCTCTCTCTCTCTCTCTCTCTCTCTCTCTCTCTCTCTCTCTCTCTCTCTCTCTCTCTCTCTCTCTCCCTCTCTCTCTCTCTCTCTCTCTCTCTCTCTCTCTGTCTATACCACACAGGCAGGGTTGGAGGATAAGACAGCAGGCCAGATATCTGTCAGAGTGATGTGCTCGCAGGGGCCTTTCTATCTCTATCTGTTACACTGATTGACACTGATACACTGAAGCTCTGTAAACATGGCGGCACAGTCATACTCTGTGTGTGTGTGTGTGTGTGTGTGTGTGTGTGTGTGTGTGTGTGTGTGTGTGTGTGTGTGTGTGTGTGTGTGTGTGTGTGTGTGTGTGTGTATGTGTATGTGTGTGCGCGCGCACGCAATGGTGTCCATTTGTGTGTGTGAGTGAGGGAAAGAAAGAGAAAATGACAGTGGGGTGAGCGGGGGAGAAAAGGGACACCGGCGATACTGCGTGCGCGTCTCTTTGTAAGGGTGCACGCACACTCACGCACTCTGGTGTAGTAGTGTGTAAATAGTCAATAATAGCCGACACTTGTCAGCCCTCTGCTCGGCGCGCACAAAGCCTGTGGCTGGGGGTCGCGCGTTGTGGAGCCCCTCCTCCCTGCAACTCCCACCGCCCGGGCCTCTCAAGCACAGATAATTACACCTATTGTGCGCCTTGTACACTCACGTGCACACACACGCCCCCCCCTGTCCAACACACACCCACCCACACGCACACACACACACTTACGCGCACACACACACACACACACACACACACACACACACACACACACACACACACACACACACACTTGGGCTAATTAACACACCCACCCATGCACGTGCCTAGTGAGTAAAGATGGCTGCCAGTGTCCCATCTGTCTCTAGCCCTGCTCCCAGTGTTTGTCAGCAGCACACTGGTTGGATGGGGCAAAATAATGGAGGCTGACACAGGAAAATAAGCTGCTGTACTGTGTGTTACTACTAGTATTGGAGGAAGAAAAAGAAGAAGAAGAAGAAAGAGAGGAGATTGTTTTGTGCCCCTTTGAGTCAGAGAATTCAAAACACTTTGAGTTTGTGTGTGTGTGTGTGTGTGTGTGTGTGTGTGTGTGTGTGTGTGTGTGTGTGTGTGTGTGTGTGTGTGTGTGTGTGTGTGTGTGTGTGTGTGTGTGTGTGTGTGTGTGTGTGTGTGTGAGAGAGAGAGAGAGAGAGAGAAAGTGAGAGGGAGAGCATTTAATATACTAGCATGCGTGGCTGCATGATTTAGTCATTGTCATTAATGTTTACCCCCCAACCCCTCCCCCAAAACTCTCCCCCCAAGGGGGCTTTAAGGGAGGAGGGGGTGGTGTGAGACCAGAGCGAGTGAGTGTCAAAGAGAGAGTCAGAGAGAAAGAGAGAGAGAGAGATAGAGGAGAGGGAGAGAGAGAGTGACCCGCATGTCCATGCCAGTCGATGAGATCGTGTGTGCGGGAGCCCCCGGGAGGCCACGTGCTTTATGTCGCACCATGTCCTGCACCCGGCAGGACACACACACACACACACACACACACACACACACACACACACACACACACACACACACACACACACACACACACACACACACACACACACACACACCAGAGCCAGTGTGGTGTGGGAGCTCTACGTTAATGTAACCGCTGCGTTAATGTTTCATGAGCCCTCTGTATTCAGGAGACTTCGTGCCGAAATCAGAAAATGGCTTTATTGTGTCGCCTCTGTGAGAGAGAGCAGACGTAGGGGGAAAAGAGTGTGTGTGTGTGTGTGTGTGTGTGTGTGTGTGTGTGTGTGTGTGTGTGTGTGTGTGTGTGTGTGTGTGTGTGTGTGTGTGTGTGTGTGTGTGTGTGTGTGTGTGTGTGTGTGTGTGTGTGTGTTGACGGGGGGGGCCTTGTACATTTGTACATTCCAGAAGCCTATGTCTGACCCGTGTTTACACGAGACAGCATGAGCTGACAAGTGTATCCATTAATGTATTCCCGCTCTGAGTGCACATACACAGATTTAAAAACACAGATCTCCAGTCCTAACGCATCACTGCTCTCCGTGTATGCTCTCTCTCTCTCTCTCTCTCTCTCTCTCTCTCTCTCTCTCTCTCTCTCTCTCTCTCTCTCTCTCTCTCTCTCTCTCTCTCTCTCTCTCTCTCTCTCTCATGCTTGCACCGTTATGCAGTAGGCACAGAAGTTACATTATGAGCGAAATAAAGAGCTCCCGTGTGTACTGCAGGTGGTCCCTGGCTATGCATTAAAACAGTGGTTTTCAACCTTTTTTCATCTCAGGGCCCACCATTTATTCAGCATTTGAGCCAGAGACCTCTAATTGAGGATATTTTTAGACCCATGCACAGACCCCAAAACTAAAGATTTCTTTTGCTTTTGTCCATGAACATTAATCTTCCAGTTGTGTAGATTTGGACTAATTCGCATGATGGATATTTTAACCAGGGTCCATTTGGTTTCATTTTTACGTTCTCAAGAGTTACATTTGGTTAAAACAACTTAGCTGTAATAATTGGTTAAATCGCACCTTATACAACGTATTCTTAGTTAGTTAGTTTCTAAGTTTGTATCATCATTGTGCTATTCCATTTCTATGCTATGGAGTTGTTTGTTTTTGTTTTTATTGTTTGTTTTTTTCAATCACTGTGTAAGTTAGGGGAAGTATAAAGCGAGTTTGAACTAAACGCTGTGGCAGGTGGGACTAGAAGGATAGAGCCACAGACTGGGGCATGGTCCCTGGGCCACCATGTGGCTGTAGCCATCTGCTGGCCCTGGGTCTGTTCACCGGAGCCACTCATTAGTGCTCTACAGCGAAAGCCATGGGCCTGCCTCAGTCTGGAAGACCAATCTATTTTCTCTGCACGCCAAAATGTCTCAGTTTTTTCCTTTTAACCACTTTCACTCTGACGTCACCCCGTTCGGCATATATCATGCATGGGCGGGCATTTTTGAAAATGTTAAAGATAGAGTGCCATGAATTTTTTCTACCCTAAAACATGATCATCAGGTATTAATTAATATGAAAATTAAGATTAAGATACAGTGTTTGTTAAACTGTCATTTTTATGATTCCACCCTACCAGTTCATTAAGTATGGCTGGTTTGCCTGGTGGGTGGTGATGGGTGGAGATCCACCTGAACTGAAGCCACACCCACAGTTTTAGTTGGATGATAAAGGGGGAGGAGTTAGGGGAGGGGCTGAGCACATGATGTCACTATATTGAAGTTTTTTTCATTGGCACGTTTGACTAGAATGGTTCAGCCCAGGAAGAAACCCTAAATACAAAGGGAAGACATCATTGCATATAAAAACACACCAA
Source organism: Benthosema pterotum (assembly GCA_039105355.1). Classification (NCBI taxonomy): domain Eukaryota; kingdom Metazoa; phylum Chordata; class Actinopteri; order Myctophiformes; family Myctophidae; genus Benthosema; species Benthosema pterotum. Next base: position 27,300,439 of record CM076975.1, on the reverse strand, counting down.
GGGGTCTATTTACATACTGTCACCTCTCAAACATGTACAAAATTGGAAAAAAAAAAAAAAAAAAATCACGGCACCCCCTCTTTTAGGAATTCTTTTTTATACAATATAGTAGATCTGCAGGCTTACAGCATGTCACTTTGTGATGTGTTGCATTATCTGGTTGTAGGTGTGCAATTTTGGAAAATGTTGGAATAGGGCTTCTTGGGTGTTTAACTCCAAGCGTATATGTCATGTCTTTTACACTCTCCTGCGTGTCCCTGTGGTTTTCCTAATGACATACAAAACCCCACATATCTCTCTACCTCTCTCCCTCTCTCCCTCTCTCTCCAGGGGCGGATATAACATTTCCCAATTGGGGGGGGGGGGGGGGGGGGCAAAATAAAATGGTAAGGGGGCAGCTTCATCCCCCGCGTTGCTTCACGCCACGGCGATGAAGCCGCCCCATACCATTTTCAGTAGTGTTTCAAATACGTTTAAATATGAGCACTGAAATATATGTTTTGCATGCCATCATGTTTGGTGGGACAGACTCGGCATTTAGGGCGGATCTAGGCATACCTATGCCTAGATCCGCCCCTCTCTCTCTCTCTCTCTCTCTCTCTCTCTCTCTCTCTCTCTCTCTCTCTCTCTCTCTCTCTCTCTCTCTCTCTCTCTCTCTCTCTCTCTCTCTCTCTCTCTCTCTCTCTCTCCTCCTCCTCCTCCTCTTCCTCCATCTGATGGCTGCTCAGACGGACAGGGCCCCCCCTTGCCATCTCTGGAGAGTCGCACACATATGAGGCGTAGCTACAGGGTGGGCATGAGAAAAGGAAGGAGAGGGAAATAGGTCAGGCTGTACCCCCTCCCCTCTTAAACCCCATGCTATCCTGGCTGGACAGGAAAGTGGGGCAGGCAACGGCATGCACGCGCACAGTCGCAAGCTCACACACACACACACGCACACGCACACGAACACGCACACACGCACACACACACACACACACACACACACACACACACACACACCAATCCAATGGATGCCACCCGCTCCAGATGGGGGAGCGTGTGTCTACGACAAAATGAGAACCTGTTGGGGTTCAGAGTGCATGGCTGTGTCATGTTATGTCATCGGCTCTGCCTTCACACAAGTATGTGACTCGAATGCCGATTAGGATACACGCCTAATGATCTCTAATACAGTAGTAGTTCCCAAACCTTTTCATGTCAAGGCGCCACAAATGAATATGCATTCATTTTGATCCAGACGCTCCCCATATACAAGTTTTGCACTTAACATCTGCTGTATAAACACAGTACAAGTTTTCTGCATGACGTTACATAGAAACTGATCTAGTTGGGTTGTAGGAGCATCTGCAGCATCTCTTTTATGATATAGTATGGGCTCCGTTTTCGTTACATGCTAAACCCCTTAGCCCAAATCCCTTATCCTTTTTATTAATATTTTGTAAACCTTTTTGGAATAGTTCAACATGCCAATCTATTGAAATGCTGTGAGCTTGTAGACTGGCCTTTTTAGCTATTGGGAAATGTTTGTTTTTAATAGTTTAAAAAAGCAAAGAAGTTAAGGGATAAGGGGTTTAGCGGTGACAAAAAATCTAGGCCTATATGTTTTTATTAATCTCAGCCATGCAGGACATTGTCGTGTGCGTGCGTGTTTCTGGGCTGTTCAGCAACACAACAACAACAATTCCATTTGTTGTGAATCGCTGAAATAATCACAGCCCGCGCACAGGTCCCTCCAGGCTACGGTCAGGACAGGTTATTGCATGGGGTCCCATGAGGCTATGGGCCGACCGGGACTTGCCAGTTGGCCGCCTGTTCGTCAGTTACAAACGCTCCCCCTGTCCCTCTGTCTGATGGGATGAACTGGCACTGGACGGTCACAGCCATTCAGTTTGCCAAGTCAAAACTGCAGAGAGACTGAAACAGCAACTCACGAACTTCGCACTGCAGTGTGTAGTTGCACATCTGTCCATGTAGAAGAAAATATAATTTTGCAGCAAATCACCAACATTATTCCAGTGAATTGGTCTTGTTTTTTACGGTATACATTTAGAACAGTGGTTTTCAACCGTCCTTTTCCAGTCGTCCTTGAGAGGGTTCGAGGTGGTCCCCAGTTAAATGATGGAAAGTTTGTTAACCAGATGTAACTCTTTGAGAGCGTACACTCTCAAGAGTTAAAATATTCATCTTATGAATTAGCAGCTAGAGAACGTAGATTAGACGATTAATGGTAATTTTGATCTGTATGTTTGCCTGTTTTTTTTCCAAAATCCAGCCTGGAATTGTGGACAAAAGCAAAAGAAATCTTTAGTTTTGGCATCTATGCGGCTAAAATATCATCAAATGGTGGTCTGTGGCTCAAATCCTCAATAAATAGTGGGCCTTGGTATGAAAAAGGGTGAAAACCACTGGTGTAGAAAGATCGCTGTACACCCATTCAGAGGCAAGCCTAATGTAAATAAGCCTTGTGATGTCCTCTTGTGGAGAAGCCATTGTGCATGTGGCAGCGAGAATTCAACACTTATTCACACTTATTGACATTTCAAATGGCAATTTTACTTTTTCTGCAGATTGCAGAGAAATGTGAATGATCTCAGAGATTGATGAGAGGAACAAGGACAATAAATGCATACAAGCACGACAGGGATGCAGAGAGAAAGAGAGAGACGATGTACAGTACAAATGTTAATCACAAGCCATATTACCTTCATGGACTGTATGCAGATATTTCACTCTGTGCATATGTTTCACTGCATGCATACAAAGGCTATAATTAATAGGGCATATCGGCTGCTAAGAGATTAGCGCTCTACTAAGCAGACCTTTATAGTTCACAAAAACACAACACAAAAAATTGTTGTGATACAGTATATATGTTCCTGCCATCATTGTTTCAATGACCATCCAATTACAGGCACATCGAGAGCGCATTAAAAACTGACAAAAATCAATGTCAGAGATCTACATTAGATCTATCAGGCTGGCCCTTGAACCAAACTTCTTATTATTGCCATTTCTCTTGTTCCCGGCTGAATAAAAGTGAAGACAGACAGAGAGAGAGAGAGGGAGAGAGAGAGAGAGAGAGAGAGAGAGAGAGAGAGAGAGAGAGAGAGAGAGAGAGAGAGAGAGAGAGAGAGAGAGAGAGAGAGAGAGAGAGAGAGAGAGAGAGAGAGAGAGAAGAGAGAGAGAGAGAGAGAGAGAGAGAGAGAGAGAGAGAGAGAGAGATGGATAGATGGATAGATGGAGAGAGAGGGTGTACAGAGGTTGAGGTGAGAGCATTTTTAACAGTATCTGTACTGTAGTAGACATGGGTAGTTGTGGCTGAATGAAAGATAATTGGGTGCAATAACAGCAGGTCAGAACTGTCATCCAGCAACACATCCAGAATAAGAGCCCATCTGATTGCTTATGTAATAACTGTGTGTGTATGTGTGAGTGCGTCTGTGTGCACCCCCCCCCCCCCCCCCCCCCCACACACACACACACGCACACACACACGCTTCTTAATGTGCATTCATGTGAAAAGTGCCAGAGATTGTGGTGTTCAGATTGCCCATGCATGCCCATGACAGTATGGATTTGTATGGCACACATGCACGGCACATTTGCTAGCGTTGTTGTTGTCATACTGCACATGGATTACTGCGTTGCTTTGCTGTTATTATGATAAGGTCACAAGGTTCAAGGTCAGAATAGTGCCCGGGATAGCTCTGTGTGCAGTGTTGAGTGGAGTGCTATATACTGTATATATATACTGTATATGCCGTGGCGTTTTGGTTTATCGCATGGACTGGAATGCATGAGTTCAGTGAGCTGCAGCTCATCATATTCAACATCTGATCCTCACACTCACTGCTCATCAACTGACCTATATACCCCTAATTACACACAGCAGCCAGTCCAGGGTATACAAACACACAGTCAACAACCAAACAATAAACAATAAACCAATGTGATCATCACAAACTAGAGCTCCATGGATCTGTGCACGTTTGGTTCAACATAGTCCTATTCAACAGAGGAGCAAGCCATGGGTGTGAGGATAGCCTTCTTGGATAGCCGTCTTGGAACGTTTGAGAATAGCCTCAAACGTTAGTGATAAGGACTGAGGAAATGCAAGACAAAAGTATCATTGCATAGGATGTACAGCTGAAAAATGGAGGCCATGTTTATGGGATGAGTGAAAAAAATGAATGTTTCATATAGTTTCATATAGAAAAATTGGAATTACATCCATATTTACCACACGTGATCACAATACTGGTAGCTTGGCTCCAGACCCTGAATCAACATACACATTCAAATCTATGGCAGCCTGTGGTGAAAATCTGATACCACGGCTATGACTATAGCTACTACTGTGGTTAGTGCAACCATATCCAGCTAGCTATTAAAATGCCCTATAAGATACATTGACAATGATGCTGCCTGCATTGACACTATTTTGATTGGTTCACTGTAAACCAATCACAGAAGACTGCTGCTTTGGCAGTGCCCATTCAGGAAACTGATGTTGTGGGAATGCTTTCAGTCTGAACCACAATACTGGACCACAAACACTAATGTTCTCAGAAAGGATCAGGTTTTGGTCCTGAAATTCACTTTAGCGTTAGACACAGTACGTTGAGCTAAGTCAAAGATCTCCATCAATATACAAAGCACATCGTATGGACCAGCCCCCCCCAAAAAAAACATATGCTAAAGAATAAATACAATTGTATTTATATATTTTTACATCCTTTGTTTCTGTGTGTATGAATATATATACATATGTTATATACAGTATATTTATATATTTATACTGTGTTTATATATTTATATTATTCCTACTGTATAAGAGCCATCTGCCAGGACCTGAGGCCGTTCTTGCCCTACTACCCTCCTTGTTCTCTTTCTTTGGGTCTTTATTTTCCTCCCCTAGCTCTCTCTCTCTTCTAGCTTGTTATTGTCACCAAAACGATGAAAACAAAGAAGCGGAAGTGCAGTGGATTTTTTAAAAATACAATCATCATCATCATCACACAATAAAATCCAAATTTAAAGTATGATGTAGGATCGATAAACATAAGAGACTCGTGCACTCACAAATGCAGAAACGCACACGTGGACATTGCCCACGCACACACACACACACACACACACACACACACACACACACACACACACAAACAGACACACGCACCCTCGCGCGCGCGCACGCACACACACACACACACATACACACACACAAATGAGGTTAATGAAGACGAATGTGGGGGCACGGTCCTATTGACACCCAGTGTCTCTAATTGTGGCAGTATTCTTCAAGGACAGCGTGTTGGGACAAGAGGGGTGGAAGTCGACAGGAATAGAGGTGATGAAGAGGTCTGATGAAGAGGAAGACGTGTGTTTAACACCACTGGCCCAGACGCTGCCATGCAAAGGCTTGTTCCGGGGGGAGAAATAAGAAAATGCACTTTCCTCTTAAAGGGATAGTTCAGATTTCTTTAACTGTTTAATACTTGCCATTAATATAGTGATGTCAACTGTATTAATTGATTGTCAGAGGTGGGAGTTCTGCTCTGGTTTTGGTGAGTATTAAGTCGTTTGTGGAGGTCACTGGGGCCACACAGTAAAAGTAAATGAATCCACAAAACTAACATTTGTATTGTTGAATTATTTGTAAAACATCAGCGCAGCTCAAAACATTATTTTTTTCACACATCATATTTTAATTGTATACTCATGAGTATACTATTAATACTCATAGTATACGCATGAGTTTTACATCACTCTGGGGCAGACTTTACATGTAATACCAGAGATAATCTATATTTCCACCTCTCCTCCCTTCTGCCACTCTCCTCTCCAATAAGTCAGGTTGACGCACGGGTGCCACCTGAGTTTTTTTTTTTTTTTTTCATATAGTGGCGCAATGTGGAATGTGTGGAATTCTGCTTTAATATTAACCATAACCAGAGCAGAACTCCCACCACAGGACTCTGGCACTCAGTTAATACAGTTGCAACCACTATATAATGGCAAATATTTCACAGAGCTTAATTAAAAAAAATCTGAATCATCCCTTAAAGCAGAGGTTTTCAACCAGTGGTCTGGGGACCACCAGTGGCCTTTCAGAGGGTTCCAGGTGGTCCCCAGCTAAGTGATGGAAAGTGGGTTAACCAGAAGTAAATCTTTGAAAGCGTGAAAATGAACCCAAATGGATCCTCGCGGGTCCATTTGGTTTCATTTTACGCTCTTAAGAGTTTAAATATTCATCATCTGAATTAGCCCAAGTCTACACAACTAGAGAATGTATACAAATGGCCTTTTTTGATCTATGTTCACCTGTTTTGTTTTGTTTCCAAAATCCAGCCTATCAAAATGGTTGTTACAAGCTAAAATAGCGAATTGACAAGCTGCACGTGACTAAACATTGAAGGGAACAAAAGGCAGCATTTGTGGAGAACTGACTGACGGATGGAACAAAACATTTTCTACATGGGTGAAGTCAGAGAAAAGAGGGAGTAGAGGAAGAGGAGCCGAGGAAGAGGAGGAAAGGAGGTCAGTGATCCATAACACTGAGCAGACAGACAACAAGAGGTATAATAGTTAGGTCAGACATGGAGCATTGTTGCACATCATCGGACTTCCACACACACACACACACACACACACACACACACACACACACACACACACACACACACACACACACACACACACACACACACACACACACACACACACACACACACACACACACACACACACCATTCATTCTACCCATTTTAACTCACATAACGAGTTTAATTGCGTCTGGTATCAGACACCCAAAATAGCCGATCTACCGGTACAAGTAGCCTATTGCTCAAATTATACTATACTAGTGGAAATGTTGGCCCTTGGAAGTATAGTAAAATTGTACAAGTGCATGAACACACATACACACACACATAAGCGTCCTACCTGTCACGATGGACACGGTGTCTCTCTCCCAGGACACCACACTGACGTACTCCTGCACAGCAGTGGGAATGAGGCACTTGAACACAGCTACGTTGCCCCTCATAGAGCGCTGGTCTGCCACGCGCACTGTGTAGGGCTCCCTGAAAACTGTACAAACACATGGACGTTACAATGCTGTAACACAGTGTAGGGCTCCCTGAAAACTGTACAAACACATGGACGTTACAATGCTGTAACACCAGGGGTGTAGTGGAGGGGGAACGCGGGGGGATGGCGTCCCCCCACTTTTCACATCTAAAATATTTTTGGGGCAAAAGTAGGCCTATGTTTTTTGTCTTGTCATTTACTTTTATGATGTGTCTCACCATGTTAGTGAGTTTCCTTTTTTCTGAGAGTGTACAAATGGAACCAAATGGACCCGCTAGGGTCCATTTGGTTCACATTCGTACACTGCAGAAAAAAATGAAAATGGGTGGAATTCCCCTTTAAGAGGCGCCCCCCCCACTTCTAAAAGTCCCACTACAACACTGTGTAACACTGTGTAGGGCTCCCTGAAAACTAGACAAACACATGGACGTTACAATGCTGTAACACTGTGTAGGGCTCCCTGAAAGCTGTACAAACACATGGACGTTACAATGCTGTAACACTGTGTAGGGCTCCCTGAAAGCTGTACAAACACATGGACGTTACAATGCTGTAACACTGTGTAGGGCTCCCTGAAAGCTGTACAAACACATGGACGTTACAATGCGGTAACACTGTGTAGGGCTCCCTGAAAGCTGTACAAACACATGGACGTTACAATGCTGTAACACTGTGTAGGGCTCCCTGAAAGCTGTACAAACACATGGACGTTACAATGCTGTAACACTGTGTAGGGCTCCCTGAAAACTAGACAAACACATGGACGTTACAATGCTGTAACACTGTGTAGGGCTCCCTGAAAGCTGTACAAACACATGGACATTACAATGCTGTAACACTGTGTAGGGCTCCCTGAAAGCTGTACAAACACATGGACGTTACAATGCGGTAACACTGTGTAGGGCTCCCTGAAAGCTGTACAAACACATGGACGTTACAATGCTGTAACACTGTGTAGGGCTCCCTGAAAACTGTACAAACACATGGACGTTACAATGCTGTAACACAGTGTAGGGCTCCCTGAAAACTGTACAAACACATGGACGTTACAATGCTGTAACACAGTGTAGGGCTCCCTGAAAACTGTACAAACACATGGACGTTACAATGCTGTAACACAGTGTAGGGCTCCCTGAAAGCTGTACAAACACATGGACGTTACAATGCGGTAACACTGTGTAGGGCTCCCTGAAAGCTGTACAAACACATGGACGTTACAATGCGGTAACACTGTGTAGGGCTCCCTGAAAACTGTACAAACACATGGACGTTACAATGCTGTAACAATGTGTAGGGCTCCCTGAAAGCTGTACAAACCAGGGGCGGATATAACATGTCCCATTTGGGGGGGCAAGAGAACATGTTGGAGGGGCAGGAGAAAATGGTATGGGGGCGGCTTCATCGCCTGTGGCGCATACCATTTTCGGTTACAGGACTTTTATTAGTCAAGTAAAACATCAAAAATAACATCAGTTGTTGTTGAAGTAGTAACAGACACGCAGCATGCATAAAGCTAAAGGTCTGACTCAGAGAGTTTTCTGTTTTCAATGATGAAATGCTGTTGGTTTAGTGGTGCCAGTATTGTAGTTAGTAGCAGTAGTAGTGTTTCAAATCATTTTAAATATAAGCACTTTAATTTGCATGGCATTGTGTTTGGGGGGGCAGACTGGGTATTTAGGGGGGCATGGCCCCCCCATGCCCATGCCTAGATCCGCCCCTGGTACAAACACATGGGCGTTACAATGGTGTAATGCTGTGTAGGGCTCCCTGAAAGCTGTACAAACATATGGACATTACAATGACCGACCCCCCCCACCCCTCCTCTTCAAAGCTTCCCCCTGCCCACCTCATTTGTATTCCCTGTATCATTAGAATATGCATGCCTGGTTTCAATCGGAATGGAATTGGTCTAACGCATTAATGCTCAATGTCTAGTAGTCTACTTGCTGTGACTCTCAGGAAGGGCTGTGGTCAGTCAGGAAACCTGACTACTACCAATGACATATCAGTTGGCAGGTGTGGTCATTTTAAACCACATTAATTTGGTGTATTATTAAAGGTAGGGGAAGTGATTTCACTTTTGTCAGATATCACCCAAAAAAAAAAATCTGTTAAAATGCTCTATTATAAGGTGTGGACACCATATATGGAGTTTCCCCCTCCCCCACGTTAGCAGAGGAGCTAATAAAAGTTCCCCAGGTGGTAGCGAATTCTCCTCCAATCAGGATCGAGCAGAGGCTCACATAGTGTAGCTACTGTTTGGCGCCCCTAGTGCACCAGGCTGGAACTACAGGATGAATTTCAAATCACTTACCCTACCTTTAATGTTACAACAATGGCTTCTATTTTAGCATGCTAACTTTCTTAACTTGCTAACTTTCTATTAGCTTGGAATGTCACTGGTAGACAGGTTTCTGAACTATCCACAGCTCTCCTAAGCAAAAATGGTATCGCATAATGAGCTTTATCGGGGACCAGGTCGAAAATGGTGCTCCTTTAACTCTTACTCTTCACCACGATGAAAAGCCTTCACCCAAACTCACTTCACCCTCAAGTATGTTTGAGCCTTTATACAACAATAAACATAGTTGAGTCCTCCCACAATGGTGGCTGTCAATACTGACGTGCAATTTATGATTTTATGATTTCAGCCTTACATTATGCAAGCCAAGACTACGCAGGACACGAGAGTGAAGTTATATGCGAGAATGACATCAGCATTAAACACCAACCCATTGTTTCGTGCACCCCTCGATAAGAACATAGCATTCTGTTAAACAGGCACAACAGAGCTCATGCAAAAATAAAACAACAGGGTGCTGGTTCATGCATGCTCATGCAATATTTGACGCTGTTTTGAATGAGCTGGGACTCATTAGTGAAAACACATGAAGCTAGGACATATCCCAAGGTTGCTAAGAGACTGCTTTGGAACCCTTTCCCTGGTAACAGCCATGACAAGAACATGCAGCGCTGTCTTCCTGCTGTAGGGGAAAAAATAAAAACACACATCCTGGACTCTGAATATATGGAAATATGATATATATGCAGTACATATAATTCCATATCTGCTCAGATTCACTACATTAACCCTAGCGCCCCTGCTCTCGTCATAACACATAAATTTTAGAAAAAGAGAGAAAAAAATAAACAGAATAATATTCCATAAAAATAGAATGGAAAAAACGGAAAAACTACAAGTTCACACAACTGTGTCTTTTTTATATTTGACAGTTACGTAGTGTTTAAGAGGTTACAGTAAACCATGCATTAAAAGGCAGATTTGACTTGCAAACAAAGCAGTTATAATATGACGTTATACTGGGTCCGGGGACCCCCAGGGGTCCTTGAGGTGTTCCCCAATCAAATTTGATAATACAGCAACAAAAACTGTTTGGGTTTGTGAGCTTGTAGATGTTCTATTATTGAAAAAAATGGTGACTAATCTTGAAAAGGTGTGAAAGAATATTGAATAACGTATTTGCATAACAAATCTCCTCTTACGGAGTGTGTCTGGCACAAAATAATGTTCAGATGGGGGTTCCGTGGGCCAAGTACATCCATTTGGAAGGAGGTTTGAGAAGCACGGCTGTGGCGTAACCGTCTGACCCTAACCTGCAGAAACCAGAGATGACAGAGGCCACTGGCGGCACGACGCCTGGCTTCATGCTAATCCTTTGTCTCCTGTGGGAAGGGGAGGCTTTTGGGTCATGTGGGAATGAGAGGCAGCAACCGGCTGGCATGCAGCTCAGGGCCCATGGCTCAAATCCGCAACTTGACGCCCGTATTAGTATTAGAATGAATATGAGTATTAGATCAGGTCGGTGTTGGGAGGCAGAATATGAAAACAGATGTTGACGGCAGGAGGGAAGGGGGGAGGGTTGGGGCTGGCCTGATGTGAATGATGGGTGGGTGGGGGGCGAACGGGGAGAAAGTGGGCAGGACGAGAGCGAGGTTGCCATTCAAACTGTCACCTAGAGATGCATCATGGTGCTGACAAAAGATTGATATAAATCTGCGCCTGGCAAATCCGCTGTTTACACGTTCTCGATGTTTTCCGTATGACTGGATTTTCAACCTTGAGGGTATGAGACCTTCAATACACTATTTTCTTCAGATGAGGTACAGCTTGGTGAAACCGCCACGCATGCTCTAATCAATGGAATGCACCAATTAGGTTTGTTAATGAGAGATAATTAAAGAAGTGTGCTGTGGCTATTTTTAGCCAAGCACAAGAGGACAGTGTGAAGAATGAGGGAGCAGGCAGGAGGAAGTGAGAGAGGACAGAATGGAACACAGAACAAGATGGCAGTGGACACAATTCAGGAACATTACACAAAACTGAAGTATATGTCGATTACTGACTACATAGTACATACACTACTGTATGCAAAAGGATGAATTTATTATAAGTAATACAAAACAACATTGTTGATTTTATAGAATACAATATAATGTAGGATGTGTGTGTGAGTGTGCTTGTGTGAGTTTGCGTTACCAAAAAGTGACACAGACCTCATGTTCATCATGGCCAAATGTTGAGTAGGTAGTTTACTTAAGTCTGAAATTATGTCACTACCGTGTGTCACTCATCATTTCTTCTTAAATTTCAAATGTTTTCATATATGTTGTACATAAGTAGAAAGCTGTTTTTGTTTTGTTTTTGTTTTGCCAAATTTTGCAAAGCATTGTGGAGCTAAGCTAAAAACTAGATAAAATTGTCACTACCAAAACAATCATTTTAAACAGTCAGGATTGCAACATTATGCTCACATTATGATCGAATGTTAAGATGCAATATGATAAATGGCTGTACCTTTACTATAAATATGTGTCCTTGAGATCTGGTGCAACATGAATATGGTCAATTGTTTTTCAAAATATCATAAGAAATTCCCTGAATTTGAACCAGTTCTGTAGAATGGCTCTCATACTGTATATGAATGGGTTAAATACCAGTGTTGCACAATGAATTCTCTGTTTTAACGTGGGTAAATGTAAATAATGGTAATAATGTTGAGCTTACTATAGGAGCTTACCTATTTTTTCTATTAGATGTTCAAGAGAAGCCAAAAAGAACGGTTTAAAATGGTACCACACAAATGTTATCAAAGTAGAAAGAGAGACATGCACTGTTCTTCCACTTGTTTTTTGTTCTGTCAAGTAGTAGTCCCGTTAGGGAAGCTGCTATGTTGCAACTTTGTTTTTGCTTATTATACCCCAAATATTATTGCAGTTATTCTTATGTAACACTATTATATAACTCAAGATGGGGATGGAAGGGGCGAAATGTAGGATGCTGTCAATCTCAGATGTTGGATAATGACATGCATGGCGGATACACGATGAAGTGAACTTATACCTAGTGTTTTATTGTTATGCCAGTCCAGCAGGGGTGGCAGAGGGCAATGCCCTGGGTACCTTGCATTGCAGATGTTCTCTCTGCAGACTGTGTTCTAGGTCAATCTGTGTTCAGGTCAGAGAGACCGGTGCTATTTTGGGGCAGGTGATTCTCTGTTCTGGGTAGTGGGCTGAGCTAGATTGGCTTATTGCAGCTGTCAATCACATTTGCTCTACTTAAAAAAATACTTTATTCCTGTATTCCCTCACTTCCTGCGGGCATTCGCTTGGTGATTGGAGTGAGCTCCACCCCCAACACGCACACACGTTCCCCCCAGCATGCTCTTAACCTTTTCCCTGCTTTCTATGTTCCAAATCGTACATAAACTATAGCTAATCTATAGGTATCTCATGCGTCTATGTCCAGATGTGTACTTAGATAGCCATTTGTTATAATGTATCACTGCACCAGCATTTAGTTCCTTTTCCCTGCTTTCTATGTTCCAAATCGTACATAAACTATAGCTAATCTATAGGTATCTCATGCTTCTATGTCCAGATGTGTACGTAGATAGCCATTTGTTATAATGTATCACTGCACCAGCATTTAGTTTACATTCTATCACTGCTGTTGTTGTTCTTCAAGCTTGTCGCCCCCCGTGACAATGTTATGTTTACTTCTGTTTACTTCCATTAAAAGCACTATTTTCCGAGCGCTCTATCACAAAAGCATCCATTGCTGATGAGACATGTTGTCTCAGTATGACAGCCCCCTCCCCCTCATCCAAGGAGGAGTATCACAGCTGTAGAAATTGTAGTCCAGGACATCAGACCCCGGGTTTACTGCTAACATCTAACCTAATCTAAAACCACACATTACACACATAAAGACCACCACAAAATCTTCTCAACGTCATTAACATATTTTTGTTTTGCGAAAATGTTCCTTTAAAGTTGATGTTTCCCATAGTAGAAGAGAATGTGTATAGCGTAGTGGTCGCTGAGGGGCACCAGAAGAACAGAAGAAGTTTGACCAACTCACCAGCTTTGATGCGGATGTTGGGGCTGCGGATCTTTCCGGCCTGGTTCTCGGCGGTGCAGAAGTAGTCGTTGTCGTGGATATAGCTGTTGTAGGCGGACGGGGAGAACGGGTAGAGCTGGAGGGTGCCGTTGGCGTGCACGTGCCGGATGTGGGGCACATCGTAGATGTCGTCGCCGGTGGCCAGGTACCAGCGCAGGATGGAACTGGGGGTGCCACCTGCCGGGCAGGGCAAGGACACCCCCACGGAGCTGGAGTAGGTCACCCTCTGCAGGGAAGCATTCACAAAGTACAGCCTGGTAGAGCCCACATCCTCACTGTGTACTGTACGAATGGAGAGAGGAGAACACAGAACCACACCCGTTAGAAGTGCAGGTTGGATGGGAAAATACCAAGTGATGACATGAACTGTGTACGAGTGATCGGAAAATGGACTGGTTCGGCGTTTCTCAAACGGTTTGATTTTAAGCCACGGCACACTCCCGGAGTTACAAACCTTCAAAAGCCCATTGCATGTTCTCCCCCTGTGTCCCCTAGGGTAGGTATACCCTCACATAAACATGCACTAATTATAGTCTCTAGACTGTCTCCGCCGGGCCAGCCTGGACACCTGATGGAGGGGAAAGGAAATAACTGGTTGGAATAACACGTTCCTTTCACACGCCATGTCCAACCAGGGATAACTCCCCCTCTGTCAGTTGGAAAGAAGGCAGCTTGGACTCCTCATGCTTTGAAGGAAGCATGAGGCTAGTCCGCTGCCTCATCACATAAGGTAATTGGCACTAGGTGGAAAAATTGAGAGAGAATGTTGGAGAAAAGCAAAGGTCCATTAGGAACTCCCAATGAACCCTAAGGGTCCTCATAGACTGCCCTTTGAGAACAACAACAATAGACTATATAGTTTATAGTAGGATCCCACTCTAACATCTAACAACCAGATGAAATTCACATTATTCGACTTACATACAGTACAGTACAGTATATAGCTCTGAAAACAACAGCAATGACTTTGATGGACAACCAAACAGGGCGGTACAGGGATGTCCTTCAACTGCATGTAGCAAAAATAATAACAAATGTATGTCAAATGTCCAGCTGCAAACATCAGTCATGTGATGCAGAAAGCCAGGGATTTGGTCTAAACTAAGCCTTTGATGGTTTACGTGGATGGGGGAGGAGCCTCCTACCTCTGTCCGGTGCCTGTTAGTGCATGTGAGCATGCACGTACATACACAAACAGAGAGAGAGAGAGAGAGAGAGAGAGAGAGAGAGAGAGAGAGAGAGAGAGAGAGAGAGAGAGAGAGAGAGAGAGGCATGCAGAGTTTGAGAGACAACACACTGATAGGTTATGTGATTGGAATTTGTATGCCAGACGCAGAGATTTAATTCTGTTTAATCTCCTTACATATTTAACACACACACACACACACACACACACACACACACACACACACACACACCACACACACACACACACACACACACACACACACACACACACACACACACAATTCCTGGTACTCGGATTAGAAACAGACAGCCACAGAAAGGAAGGGAGAAGAGTTTGCAGGCCGTAGGATCTCCAAATGTCCACGTCAAAAAGCTTTAAATTAGACATGGATGTGGACATTTGCTTTTACTTTGGACAAACCTTACACCACCCCCAGTTCATTCTGTCCATGTCAACACTCCAGAGAGGGCACCCAATTTATATTGTCAAATAGCACTGGTGGATAAGAATGACCAAATGTGAGCTAAATACTGTGTATCACTCAACAACAACGTAGTAGTTAAATCAAATCAAATCCAATTACGTCATCTGTATCTACCGTTTCTCCCTGCATCTCCAGGTAAACAAGCTATCCAGACATTCCATCTATGGCCGCCATCTTGCTGCTGCAGTTTAACCAAACAAGTTGGAAAATGAGTTTGTTCAGTGCAAACTCTGCCCATATGTACGCCTTGTCCTTAAAAACTTCCCTTTAGAGAAGAGTGGCGTGATCCCTCCCCGCCTTAAAAAAACAAAAGTATACAGAATGTGTTAAAAATTATGTTATTAGGCCACACCCCCTGTTCATTAAGCAGGCCTGGTGTGCCGGGGGGTGGGGGGTGATCCATCCCAACTGAGGCAGCACCCACAGGCTGTTAGGGGAGTTAGTCACTACATCACTGTCATTTCGATTGGGCCTTTTGACCTGGGCCTCAATTGGGCCTTTTGACCTGGGCCTCGATTAAGAAAACTTGGACTTAGATTTTTTTTAAAACTTGGACCTCCTCGATTTTAAGAAAACTTGGACCTTGAGAAAACAAAAATACACAGGGAAGACATATTTCTAACACACCTGGGGGTCTATTAGTATAGTGTTAACTCCACATTTGGTACTCCATCTGTAAATATCTATTATCAATTTAAGACAGACAGACAGATAGAGACAGACAGGCGACAGACAGACAGGCGGACTGACTGACTGACTGACCAGCTTTTAATGATACCAAATGAATTGAAATTCAGTTGTCATGGAAATACAGCAGTATGAACTAGAAATGTACTCTCTCGAGATGATAATTTGCACCTTGCACACAAGTACAGTAAGCCAGGCATGGCCTACTTGTGCACAAGCAGAGTGTGCAGTGAGGTAGGCTCACCACTGGCATCAAACCTTAAAAAAACAAAAACAAAATAGATACTGTATATTATGATATAAAGCTCTGAGCCCCAATAAACCTCTCTGTCTGGGTACAACTGCTGCTCTGCGTCATAGTCTCTATAGCTACTTTCAAGTACAGTGTCTGGTAGTGTCTACTGGCTGGTACAACTGCTGGTCTAAATCCTTTGTAAATCCTCTCAACTTTGAGTACTACTAACTAATGTCTAATACAATTGTGTTTCTAAATCCTTTAGACCCACCATTGACCATTACACAAACCTTGTTACGTACCCAAGTTACGTCACCAAGAACGGTGCAGGTCCCTTATCTTGCTATTGACCATGGTAAACATACATCCAGTGCAATGAGTAGTAGTACATACATATATATATGCATGCACACACATGCGCACGCGCGCGCACACACACACACATGCACACACAGCACTTGAACACTGTTTACAAACAGGACACAGTCAGGAAAAAAGGACATGCAACTAGTGTACAACTGTACACTGTAATATGGACTGTAAATCTACAGTGAGTAAAATGGTATATGTACAGTACAATCTGTCATATATGAGTCATTAATCTGAGGACAATACAGAATGCCTGGTGGCGGAATGTTATTGCTCAGCTTCATGGGCACAAAGGACCAACCAAGGGAAGCTTAATCTGCCACTGGTGCCCACTATCTCTATAGAGGAGATGGAATCCAGCATCAAGAGGGGTTTATTTGTCACTCACTATTACACATACTAAACAATGATACATGATCTGCATGCTAAGTGTCACCAGGATAGCCTCCAGCTTCCCACTCATTTGCCGGATATACTTTAGTACAAGTAAAAAGAATGTGACATAGTAGTACAATGTATCAAAAACATTACTGTAATAGAGTAAATCTGACAGGGTTTGGTTTTCCACAACATGGTGGCCAGCTCTGAGCAAAGTGTTTTGTCAGGATTGAAGTTTAAAAAAGGGTAAAATCAGTAGTGTGAAATATCATTTTCAACATCGTGACAGTGTATTTAAAAACAAGGAATAAAAAAACAGAACAAGTTGTGATATTGGTGTACCGGGATGTGCAATTTAATAATATGGACGGATTCAGTGATCCAAAAATAAGGACATCCGCTTTCCAACTGAACCTGTTGTAAAAAAAAAAAAAAAAAAAAAAAAAAAACATCACAGGCCTGTGGATTGATCTGTATGTCTGAATGTTTTTTAATTTTTTTTTTCTCTACATGATCTCCAATTAAAATAATAATTATTAATACATTATTAATACATTAATAGGCACGGAATGTGATCATTTTTTGGCTGAGCAGGGAATGTGATCATTGTGACCCTCGGTCACATTTACTTTGAAAACTGTGACAGTGTGACCCTACCCTGTCACTGGCTGTGTCCGAATGCATAGGGATGTTCCCTACTCCCTACTCCCTATATGGGGCACCAGAGTTAGTGGACTACAATAGTGGTGATTTCGGACAGTTCTCCCTATGTGGGGAGCACCGGATATGACGTCAATGTCGGTAGAGGACGCTATAAATCCACTGCGCGGGCCTATGCACTTTTAAAGTTTGACCAATTAGTCATAGTTATATTATATTATAGTTATATAGTTATGTTTTCGCTAGAAACCGATTATGTAATATAATGTATATATAATGGTTTTAATGTTATAATAATAGTTTCGTGAAAATACGTTTGTAAGCATTTAGGGTTGTTTACCGGTAATTTGTAACTCGGGAGGTGCCGGAGCGCACCTCACGCACATGCATGCGCGTGCGTGTGCGGGCACGTGCGCACGCGCCCGCCCGCCGACTACACGTGTGTTATTATTCTTCTTCGATCTTCATGTGGATGTCCTGCTCAATGCGCAATGCATTGTGGGCAAGATCCACTTTTCTAGTGACCATCCGATGGTCCCTACAAATCCAGGTGCATTGTGGGATATTTCAGTGCACTATATTAGGGTACAAAAACGCTCACTACCGATTCGGACACTCAAACAAAATGGCGAAAGGCAAAAGTAGTGCCCTATATAGGGAATAGGGAATGAATTCGGACACAGCCACTGTCTGCTCATTCACCTGCCTTTCAGTAGCCCACAGCTGAACACTATTGGGCCTACTTAGGCCAGAGTAACTCCTGTCTGTGAACAGGTGGAATAGTTTGTGTCGCAGAGGGACACTAAACTATAAAAGACTTTGTAAAATACAGAAGATTTAGTAAAGGACAGATCTACGAGCTCTACGGAGTGAAATGTATTTAAAATGTGATTGTGTAACGGTTTTAAGCTATTGTGACATATTGTGGATTATGTTGACCCCTTTTCACTTGGTCCAGTCCTGTGGGCGGAGCCACTGGGGTATATAGCTCAGAAAATGGCACCTGTTCAGGTAGTTTGCTGTGAGCTGCTGTCTGGTGCCAGTCAACTTCAGTCTCTGAGGAGGTGATTGATCTTTCTGTATTTTAACCGTGCTTTCAATGCGTTTCTACACTCTGCTGATATGTTATAATTTATATTTAAATAACTTTATTAAAAGGCCTTAATTATAATACTTAGACTTATATATAATAATGATAATTAAATACAAATATTTAAGATTACCGGTAATGTTTAATAATTAAAATGTTTAATAATCAAAATGTTTAATATATTGTTTAAAATTGCTCTAGCTTAATTTGTATATATAATGTTGTTAATATTGGGTTTGTTTTATTTTCAGACTTTTGGTCTCCTCTGTTTTTGTCACAATTTATGCACTGGGGAAATAAACTACTGTTAAACTCTGCCAAACTGTGCGCCTTGCCATCTATGATGTAAATCTTGGGTCACACCTAGGGCGGGGTGTGACAAAAACCAACATCAGGATGGGGGGAGACGAAGACAGCCTCCACGTGGCCTCCCCCGCAAGTAGCTAAAGAGTAGTTGCAAGGTTGCATGCCCTTTAAGCGAAACTAATGTCTTTACAACGTCCACCGACCACAACTCCAGCGCTTGCCTGCGATGCTTGCCTGTAACATACTCTCTCTCTCACACTCACAACTATTTGTATGCATGTGTTGTTTGCATGCATACACAACACAAGGCATCTTGTGTATAATGAAAAGAGCGCCTCTCACTTCACACAAGTGCAGGAGCTGCACTAGCCCCTCCTATGTCCAGCTTTTAGTGTGTCCACAAACTTTGGAGTAATAAATATTCTGATTGGTAGGGGAGAGGTGCCACAATTGCAACACTTCATGGTTCTATCATGCAGGTTATCTCTTGATTGGTTAATGCCATCATGAAATCATTACATCAGGATGCAGATATCAACTCAACATGCCCAGGAGCATTTAAGTTATTTCCTTCACCCTCTTAAAGGTAGGGGAAGCGATTTGAAATTCATGGTGTAGTACCAGCCTGGTGCACTAGGGGCCCCCAAAAGTAGCTACACTATGTGAACCTGCTGCTCTCTCCTGATTGGAGGAGAATTGTGGTGACCTGGGGAACTTTTATTAGCTCCTCTGCTAACGTGGGGGAGGGGGAAACTCCATATGTGGTTTCCACACCTTATAATAGAGCATTTTAACAGAAAAAAAATATTTTTTGGGTGATATCTGACAAAAGTGAAATCACTTCCCCTACCTTTAAAGGTTATTGGCAAAAAATGCTTATATTATTTCCTTTGATGTTATGTATATTATTTGTATTTTTTTTTTTACATTATGGTGCATGTCGGTACAATTATGCGCAGCAAATGTGGAACACGTCCACATTCGGATTAATAACTAATAACCACCTAATAAAATGAAACATGGCTGAATCACACAGAGTAAAAATGAACCCTTATTTTTCATTTTATTGTTTTTATGTATTTTGCTTTTTAAAGTTTAAGGTGTAGAGGGCAATTATTATGCAAGGCATATATTAACCAGGGGTGCTATTACCACCTAAACCTGTGATCTCTGCATTTCTATAGCACTTTTAACCAAAGCACTTCGCGCTGTGTGTTCCATCCATCCATCCATCCATCCATCCATCCATCCATCCATCCATTCACACACACCAAGAGCAGACAATCATGTGAGGCACCAACCTGCAATTATCGGTTCAATGCCTTGCTCAATAACACAAAGCCAGGTTAATAGAACCAAGAATCATCTGGATCTCAAAGTGGTGCATGTCCTGCTGAGGTACCTGAGCCACTGCACTCTTACTGGTAAAGGGATTGTGACATTTAAAAAGTTTTTCTTATGAGCTCAATTGTGCACACAAGTATTAACTTTCCACATTCAGTAGGTTTTCTGGAATCTGCGTTTTTCTGACTCAAACAAGTGCTCTGATTTTCCTGCTGAATGTGATGTCACATTATGCAAATGCCATATATGTTAATAGTACTTGCCAGCAAATGCCACTGTTTCCACTGTTTTGGCTGTTTTCATTGCAGCTCAAAAGCCTTCCGAACCCACACAGAAAATCCACTGCATGTTCAAAGTGCAGGATTTCTGGGTATGATTGAGACCATAAAACGTAAAATAAGAAGGAAAAACAAAAATGAAAATGAATGTCACAAAACCTTTAAATGCTTTAAGCACTTCTATATGAGTCCAGCACAGTTGTGTCACCCTTTAGTCTTGAGTTAAACATTTATAATAGCAAAATGTCAATACATGAGGCCTGGCTGACCTCATGAAAATCAACAGTGTC
The DNA here is from genome assembly GCA_039105355.1 of Benthosema pterotum. Lineage (NCBI taxonomy): Eukaryota > Metazoa > Chordata > Actinopteri > Myctophiformes > Myctophidae > Benthosema > Benthosema pterotum. The sequence continues at coordinate 27,279,613 of CM076975.1, read as the reverse complement.
AGACTCAGTACTGTATATCGCCACTGTTGTCAGCAGAGCCTGCCATAGTCACACTGGGAGTAAATATCCCTTCAAAAGGAATATAGTCCATACTTCCAGCATCCTTTCAAAGTCCATAGTTAAGAGTGGAGATTGATCAAGCTATAGGCCGCATGTTACAGATGGTACAGTTTGTATATGAACGGTGTCTGTCAGTCCTGTAGTGGGCTGTTGAAACCAGGTCAGCCCCCCACCCCCACCCCTCTGCAGATTACTGATAATGGCCCCTGAGCATAAAGCCCATATTAAAGATTGCAATATCTATAATCTCTCAATGGGGGGACAGGACTAAAGTGGAAAAGTGAAGGGGGCTAAAGGCAGACGGGGGTCACCCTGAGAGCTTATATGGGGGCTGGGCAGTATGAGTACCTCTCATACAGTGGATTATATGGCCTGGGGGGCCCAGTGCACTGGGAGGGCCGAGGCACACTGGGGCTGATGGAGAGAGAGGAGTGGAATAGAAAGATCAGAGCAAACTCCCACCACTCAGAGCCTGTCTAAACCAGATGCACCCCACGCATGCACACACGCATGCAGTCGCACTGCACTGCACTGGCACACACACACACACACACACACACACACACACACACACACACACACACACACACACACACACACACACACACACACACACACACACACACACACACACACACACACACACACACACACACACACACACACACACACACACAAACATTGTGTGACATTCACTCAGACTGGGGGTAAGATGTGATTGCAATGGTGGAAGTGACATCTGTGAGCTCAGTCCAAAATAACAGAAAATTCATCAGCATTTCACACTGGAAAGTAACAGCAAATATATTATTGCCTTTAGTATTTTCTTTTCGTATCAATAGATCGAGTGGTTATATTACACATACCACATCAGCATCGACGTATGACAGCGAGTCCCCGGTTCGATTCCTGGGCAGTCTAGTCTATCAAAAAAGCCCAAAATAAAAGAAACCAACGGTTCCGCCAGGCCATCTTGTCATCCCCTGTACATCCCCAACCATGATATACAATTAACTAGCCTGGAATTGACAGAACGCAGGCCATATTTCATTTATTGGGTCTTGAAGCCTGACCTCCAAATCTCATGCCAGTCAGCTGAAATATTATATACAGATACTTAGGTACTGTTAATTAGGGTTAGGGTTAAGGCTAATCCTAAAAAAAAATCAGCTGCATGGAATTTCTTTTGTGGTGAATGAAAAATCATAAATTTAAAATACTTGATGACATCATTGAGACCAAAATTGACAGCAGCAGAAATCTGATCTGACCTGGTACATTTACACTTCCAAAATGTACGTAACCAAACCAAATACACTTTTTAAGTGGTGCAAATACTTCCTGGGTCTGTCTGTCTGCCTGTCCGAGTACAAATGTGATCTGGGGACCCCTTCATGGTAACTCGTTTCTCAACCGTTTCAGGCGCAGGGAGGCCCGCATGAAGTTCCCACACACACAAGATGCACCACTTACGAAGTTTTAAAGTTATGGTTATTTAAAAGGATCCTTGGCTAAAAAAGACACGTGCCATAAAGTTTATATTTGTTATATTTGCTCCTCTATAACCAAAATTACAAAAAAAAGGAATATTTTATTTTTTCATAAATAGGTAATTTATGAAAAAATAGGTAGGTCACTCAATAGGGAGTTGAAAGTTGATGATGCCATATGTCCATGCATGTGTGGTCTAGCGCTATGGAATTATGCATATGTTTATAAAAATTGGCACATTACATACTGTACGTACATTCCATAGGGCCTAACACACACACACACACACACACACGCACACACGCGCGCACACACACACACACACACACACACACACACACACACACACACACACACACACACTGGTGGGAAGAACCTATTTTGGACTAACACCTCCAAACCAAGGTGTCTTCTGCTGTGCCTCAAATGCACAACGACTACAAAATTAATATATCTTATTGTTGAAATGAGACTTCACCCAGAAAGCTTCCTGGTGTCCTCAGACAGCCCTTGGTTCACCCATGACAATTTCACACAACCCTGCATGGTTGTGTTCACCGTGCTTGGTGAAGATTTTTGCTTCATGAAGCACAACTTTCTAGCTTTGCAGATAATGTTACTGCGGCTAATGGGTACAATTCTCGATTGCTGTGATGTAGCCAGGTACAGTGTAAGTATTCTCATTGGCTGCATGCCAGCAAATCAGGTCTGGGGATTTGTGGTAGGCCGAAAGCCTACACCACCAGCCCTGGGCCTCGGCTTACCCAGAAGTCCAGAAATCACCTGACCACCCAATTAAAAATGTTACTGTACTCCCCTGCTTTGTTCATCATGAGTTGAAGCTCTTGATGAATTGTTTTAATTATTGTGGATAATTCTTTGGTAGGCCCAGGCCTGGTGGTATAGGCTTTTGACCTACCACAAGGCCCAACACCTGATTTGCTGCCATGCAGCCAATGAGCACGCTCCACACCTGATTTGCTTCCATGCAGCCAATGAGAAGACTTACACCATACTTGGCTACACCACAGCGAGAATTGCAACCCAATGTCATTTATCAAGCAAGCATGGCTGTTCAAATTAACCACTCAAGCCTATTTTGTTGTACGATATATAGCAAATTTAAACATACAAGGTCACAACACATTGTGACACAATGCGTTCTTGTGACCTTTTTAATTGTATTTTACTTTTTTTTTGTTATTTGTTTTGTTTGTTTTACAATTGGTGAGTCTGAAAACCCCCCATGTGTCCATGGGGCTTCAAACCCCAACATCATGCCTGATGTGTAAAGAGACACCTTGCTCACCTCCTATGCACACGTGTTGCTTCTGTCAGCTCGCCTTGAATGTGCAGACAAAAACGCATCGGCATCCACACTGCTCAGTGAAAAGTGTTTTTCATGGCTGAGCACTGAAGGCCAGTGCTGGATGTTTCTTCAGCTGAGCCTGGCCTGTCAAGGAGTCACAGCCACTATTTTATACATCCTGCCAGAGAGCCCGGCCATGAATATGTATGTCAGAAAGGCAGAAGTCATAACCTATGCAAGGCTTCATCATGCATAATGCAGGTGAGCTACGCCTCTCCAGTAGGCAAATGTGCACAGGAGCATGTGCGTGTGCATGCACGTACACACACACACACACTTGTGAGTGCACACACTTACACGCAGGCAAGCACAAACACACACGCATGCACGCCCATACACATACAGTCTTGGAAATGATGCACGCTGCTCACAACTATACAGTATATGTGAGGTAAACAAATGCCAGCACCCGCATTTCATATACACAAGTCAGTCTCACACCCAGTGCTCCCTGCACCCAAACCAAATGCATGAGACCGCCAGAATTCCTGTTCTCCGTTTCGCAGCCTCCTCCTCTCGTTCTCACTTTAACCCTGTGTGCCCATGTGCACACGCATCAGCGCTCAGTGTTTTCTGCCTCCCCCCTTCCATCTCTCAAGTCACTCATAGGAATCAAACGCATGTTAATGTAAATGATGTATCACTCAGCTCATTGAGCTACCTTAACCACGGCCCCTTCCATCTTTTCTTAGAATGGAAACTCCAGTAGTTTTAACTGCCTCTCATTTCCCTGTCTTCCTCCATCTTTCATTTGCCATTTATTTTGCAGCCATTTTTCTTAAAACTCCAAAGGGGAATTTCAAACTTATATGACTGCCACTGCATAACCAAAACCAAATCCACTTTTGGTGTCTGCCAGTGCACGAACAAGTGTGCTCTGTGTCATGTGTGCATAGAGTACTTCAGTCAGAAGACAAGGTGGGCGGACATATGCACTATACGGCGTTAATTGAATCTATAGCTGGATGCACAGAGAGGCCAGGGTGCAGAGACATAGGGAGGGGATAGAGATAGGTGCAAGTTTATGAATAATATGTTATAGGAATAGCCGTCTGTTTGCGTGGGGTGTGGTGCACATGGGGTGGAGCGGAGTGGGGGGAAGGTTGTTGGGGTTACGCCTAATCAAGACAAGGGTACGCCTCCCCCCACCTTCTGCCCCCACACCCACCCCCCCAAAAAAGACCCCCACCTCCACCCCACGGCCCGTGCTGTGTCAGTGAAAAAGTGTGCTACTTCAGCAGTCCCCTGGGACCTGCTACCCCTCACATCAAAGCAGCCAGTTTCTCTCTTAATGTGAATATCAAATCTGTGGATCACAAGTCCCAGCACAGTCTGCATAAACTGCCCCTCCCCCAACCTTTAATTCTGCCTAGTGATGAGGGAGAGAGAGGGAGGAGAGTTACTGTGAGAGGAGAGGAGAGGAGAGGAGGGAGGGACAGAGAGAGAGAGAGAGAGAGAGAGAGAGAGAGAGAGAGAGAGAGAGAGAGAGAGAGAGAGAGAGAGAGAGAGAGAGAGAGAGAACCAAAACAACTACTTGCTTCTTGACATTTGCCAAACACACCGTCCATATATGCCCAAAATATATATATATGCAGATTCAAAACAACACATTTGGCAAGGAGGGGATACTCAATTTGCACATCTGCAACCAGCATTATTCAAGAACGCTGCGCAAGAAGAGCCGTACAGTACCCATAAAAATGCGCATTTGGAATATAAACGAGCATGTTTACATGCTCTTTTTGTACTTTTCACGGTATAATTGCCTCTGTAACAGATCACATTTCGTAATGTTTTAATAGCTTTTTTTACACCGCCAAAGAAGAAGTGACTGGATCGGGGGAAAGGAACGAGGGGAAAAAAGAGGGACACGGACTAATAGGAGAGCAGCAGTGACAGTGCTGTGACATCTCATTGGTGAGGTGGAAGGAACGCGTAAAAGCCCTAATTTGAGCTCCGTCGCGCGGCGGTGTCGCGCGCGGCGAAAACAGCAAAGCTACAAGCTCACTGCGCGTCGCGGGACGCGACGCGCTGTGAGCTTGTAGCTCTGCTGTTTTCCACGACGCGCGCGCGACGACGACGCATGAATGGGGCTTTAATGAGCGCTGCTCCGTTTCCCGTGCAGCTGCGCGTGCCACCATGCCAAAAGCACCGCGTGTGCAACGACGCGCCACTCCTGCACTGCATGGCACACTTTTTTTTACCCGACATTAGGCCACGATGTTTGTTCTCCATTAAGGGTATTACTCGCCAAACAAATTGACGTTTTGTTCTTGTTATAACCAATTTGGAAATTGTTTAACCTCTTTTTTTATGTTGAAGAACTGTATATGGGCTGCTGGGTAGTTTTTATTAAAGTCGATATATAAGCAGTTCCAAGGGACAGGATGGAATTATAAAACATTAAATAACAATTTCCTGGTGAATCGTCCAGAAATCTGCTAAAACATAAAATTAATTCTGAACTATTTGACGCCGCCCCCTTCACAAAAAAGTGGTTGGGGGATGCATATTGCGCCAATAACAAGTTTCCATCAAAATATGTCAAGTGCTGCATGGCTTTGACTCGACCAAGCATCATTTTCATAACATGTTTCAGATGACATAAGGAAGAACACTTTCGGTAACGTGGTGGTGGTGGTGCAACACGGGCACGCGTGCGTGCGTGCGTGCGTGCTTGGCACCCTTCTGGACCCTGTAGCTGTGTCATTGGGTGGTGCCTCAGATTGCAGCGCTAATTGTGCAGCCGAGAAAAAAAGGCAACATGGGGATTTGGACGAGAGCAGGAAAGGAAGGGGGGTAGATCAATTTTGCATATTTCTATTTATGGTGGTTGCGGGGTGGAGAAGACGACGGCAGCTTGGCTGCTGGAGATGGATTGCTTTTTTATATTTTTTAATTCAGATTTACATTAGATACTATGTTTATTTCCTTGGGTAAATCATTGTAGGCCTAAACTTTAGCTCCAAATTAGCAACAGACCTATAGCCAAGTTGTATGTGAATGTTGCCAAAAAGCAGATTATCTATAAAGGAAAGGCCTATACTGTTGATTTCAGAACAGTCAGGGGAAAATACACTTTTATCTTGTTCTCTACACATTATTAGACACAATGTATTCTCACTAATTGGTTATTATTAGCCTAGCTAACAGATAGGCTTACAATAAGAAAAGAAAAAGAAAAACATAATTAAATTAATTACATTAATTACCTTGATTGCCTTCTGGATAAAATTGAAGGCTTTAATGTCTAACTAACGTAATTGGACATTTTTATTTTATTTTGTCCAGTATACAATAGGTGTCTGGGATTCTAAGTGGCGGTTTTGTGAGAATAAATTGTCTTCACAATTATGCCATATTGGTCTACTCTAATGTAAGGCCTAAATGCTCTGACATCCTAAAATTATTCCTATGGCGAAATCAATCAAAATTTAATTTATGAACAACAAACGGGGGGTGTACGAGGGGGGTGTCCCGTTATACCCCCCCCCCCCCCCCTCCTGCGTGCCCCCCTCACTCATGCGCCCAAACACACGCAATTACAGATTCGCGCGTGCATGTGCACATGGGTTCAGGTGCTCTATTAGAGGGAATCAGGACTGGGCTAGTCTATATGCAGCCACGCACCTGGAGTTTCTAATTTAGTCAAATAAATTAATTCAATATATTCAAAAAGACCATGTCAGGCTATATTACTCATAAAACACACATGTCCAACTGTATCAAGCGAATCTAATATTTAACTCCCTTTAGCCTGCATTATTATTATTTTAAAGGGTTTAGAATAAACAGGATGGAGACAGTGCAAATGGACAATTTAACACTAAATGTGCATACATGGCAGCGATTCAGGTTTAAGTGGAAATATGAAGTATATTTTATATCAGAGAACACAGTTATATAAAAGGCCTCCTGGGTTGCAGATTGATAAACGTAACGTTATTTTTCTTCAAAAGTATAGATATACCACCAGCAAATAACATTTTTCCCTATAGAGCTGCCATAAATTCACTTGACTTAATGCTGCACTTTCTCCAGGCCTCTGCCAATAACGAAAGAATGGAGCCTAACAACTTGGAGACAAATGTACACATACAAAAAGGGCATGGTATAAACAATGTCAATGAAAAGCTTTGATGTATAAATTGTGTTGAGTTTCTGACATCTTTGCTACGCAGATTTGTAAAGGATTATTATAATGCACTGTAATAGCAGAAGATCAACTTGGTAATAAGGTCAGGGATTTTCTGCATATTGGAATATAAATGAATACTTTATATTAAAACACAAAGGTATCCAGATCTATTTAAAAACGAAAATAAAATCAGCAAAAAATAATGGGAATTATGGATATTTAATTAAAATATGCATTGGGAAATGATCGGATTGCACTAATTGCAGGCTACAGTGTTGGGTGTAGACTAGCCTATATTTAATTTAGGCCCGTGTTAAATGGGCCCTTATTTTTTGTTGATTACATTTAAATTATTCCAACAAATTTTCATCGGACTGAACAGCAGGACTGTAGTTTCCGAAATATAAACCCTCGACATTATGTTTCTCCAAAAATATGAGCATCCCTCATGGAATGGAGCGCTCGCTCCCATGCGCTCCATAGAGTCCCACAAAACAGCTGCAATTAGCATAGGCTACACAATGCATGCTTAATAAAATATAACAAGGCGAACACAAAATCACAAACATCCACTTATACACTAGACAACGTAGTTCATATTCAAGTTATTTGGCTCTAAATTGAATCGCTCTCGACCAATTGGACTTGTATTTCCATCTTCATTCCGTCCCCTCTTTATTTTCAGCTCATTCTCCCTATTCAGCCATTTTACATATTCATAACTGTAGTTGGTAATGCGAAAACAAACCGTGCTATCAGCACCATCTGTGGCATCGCGGACCACTATATACACCTATAGGACCACACAACGACGGGGAAATCACTTTTCGCCTTCACACCTACAATATTTCCACAATGTTCGGCTCCAAAAGGCAAATACATGTTGATTTAAAACAATTATTCTACATTTACATTCGCTTATTGCCTGGCTCCCCGTGATAGCCAACATCAAAGCGCAATACGGTGTTATGCGCATCTATAGGTGACTGCTGTCTTTTTTGGACATATAGGCGACACATAAATACTTTTGATTTAACTAAAATGAGTGACTCAATAACCAACTATCGAGATATATGGATCAAATGTCAAAAGATATATTGCTTACCTTCTTGGAAAGAGTACAGCAGGAGTAAAGTTACAAGCCACATGCCATAAATAGCAGGTATATTTTTCAGGAATATTTGGCAATCCTGGCAAGTGTGCGGCACAGTTTTTGGCCAGGCGAGTCTCCGTGCTGGACTGGCGACTATGCTCCCTGGAGGTCTCTCCAGCCCTGCTGCCCCGCTAACCATCGCAGGGAAATGAGGAGCGCCACAGCCCCGCCCATGTCCCCTCCTCTCGGTAAAGTCTATCATGCATACCAATCCATTCCTCCGTATTCTAATGAAACGCCGCGGAGCGAGCGATGCGTCAGGGCATGGCACTGCCCATCACACACCGAGGGTCGAGCTGAGTTTAACAGCGGATTTTTAATTCATTTATGCCTAAATAGCAGACAGTTCTGCATCGTGATGGAAATGCTTGGGAGAGGCGCAGCCACATCCTATTTTTTGGCACCTTGGAGAGCGCCGAGCCGAGCGCACCCACCTGTGCGCCCTAGAATACGTTTATCTGCGCAATGGATCTACAAGACCTTAAAAAACGCTATAACGCGGAGCTGCAAAACCTCATTAACCACCATGAGCGGGTTATAGGGCCCTGTAGTTCCATTACAAAATATTCATTATTATATTGCGTTTATGGATGGTCGGACCACGCAAGACATTGCGCACATAGGACTACATGGGTTGCTCTGTCTGAGTGTGTGGAACCATGGATAGTTCCTCTCTCCCCCCTCTCTCTCCCTCTCTCCTCCCTGTGTGTGTGTGTGTGTGTGTGTGTGTGTGTGTGTGTGTGTGTGTGTGTGTGTGTGTGTGTGTGTGTGTGTGTGTGTGTGTGTGTGTGTGTGTGTGTGTGTGTGTGTGTGTGTGTGTGTGTGAGAGAGAGAGAGAGAGAGAGAGAGAGAGAGAGAGAGAGAGAGAGAGAGAGAGAGAGAGAGAGAGAGCGTGCGCGTGAGAGGCTGTGCGAGTGTGGGGGCATGAGTACTGCTGAGTAGGCCTAGTAGCCTACTAGTAGTAGTACGTAGGGCAGGCATGGAAGTGGCCTACTAAAATAATGAACAAAATTAAATAAAGCATAGGCGTACAGTATATTCTGGCAATGGCTTCTCGCCCCCAAATACTGTACTGTTCTTCACTCAAGTAAGAAGGAAACAGTGTTGTGGTTGGACTTTTAGAAGGGGACGCCCCATAAAACACGCACGTGCATTTGTACGTGTATAGCCTGTTTAGATACATGGTTTGCAATGCTTACTTGCATCCATAAAAGTAAATGACAACTTGACAAGTCAAAAAAATACATATTTTTTCACCCCCAAATGTTGGGGAGAGAAATGGGAGACTGCGCCACCCCGCGTCCTCCCTCAACTACACCCCTGAAAGGAACTATGATTCCGTATTTCAACAGCTAGAGTTAGATTAGAGTTAGCTACAGTAGATTTTGCAGTATTACAGTGGATTTCAGTGTTTTTTACGTTTTTGATACCAGGGACCACTATTTATTCAGCATTTGAGCCGGGCCACCATTTGAGGACATTTTAGCCCCACAGACCCCAAAACTAAAGATTCCTTTTGCTTTTGTCCACAATACCAGGCTGGATTTGGGAAACAAAACAGCCAAACATACAGACCAAACTGACCATAATCCTCTAGTTGTGTAGACTTGGGCTAATTCACATGAAGAATATTTTTAAAGGTAGGGGAAGTGATTTCACTTTTGTCAGATATCACTTATTTTTTTTCTCTATTATAAGGTGTGCAGACCATATATGGAGTTTCCCCCTCCCCCACGTTAGCAGAGGAGCTAATAAAAGTTCCCCAGGTGGAGGGTGAATTCTCCTCCAATCAGGATCGAGCAGCAGGTTCACATAGTGTAGCTACTCTTGGGAGCCTCTAGTGCACCAGGCTGGTACTACACGATGAATTTCAAATCACTTACCCTACTTTTAACTCTTGAGAGTGTGAAAATAAAACCAAATGGTCCTGTTTAACCAATTTAGCTGGGGACCACCTGGAACCACCTGGACCACTGGTGGTCCCCGGACCACCTGTTGAAAACCCCTGGATTAATGGATGGAGATCCGCAGTCAAGTGTGGAGAATCGGAGGCTGTCTCACGTCAGCATGATCAGTCCAAAACCTGTATGTCATACATACAGATTCCATCCACAGGTGCCAAAGCCGCCAATGCCTAATCATGTAATGGTAGTAGTGTAATATGTAGGTCCGGCCTACACCCTAAAACCAAAATCTTTTAAGCCTATTACTATTTAGGGAGCTTTAAACCCAGTTACTCGATAAGCTCATGATGGGGAAACAGAAATACAAAACAATAGGTCACTGACTCATATACCACAGGGCAAACAAACCAAACATTTACTGCATGTATGTATACCTGGTCTATGGTCAGAAACGTACTCTAAAAGTGGAATTCCACCCATTTTCAACTATTTAGGTACTGTCATAAATATAGCATTCTGCAGTTTCCTATTCTGCAATTTCCTATAGAACTGAAACACAGAATGGGGTGTCACGGTGAAACATGTTCAGTTTTTTTTTTTTTTTCCCCCTTTCAATTCAGGCCCTTTTCTGAGTTCACAAATGGGACCAAATGCCATTTGTACACTCTCAAAACGTTGAAAATGGGTGAAATTCCCCTTTAAGTTAACGCATCTCGTTGTACCCATAGGTTGTATCCATGGAACAGTGGTTTTCAACCAGTGGTCCGGGGACCAACAGTGGTCCTTTCCAGGTTGTCCCCAGCAAAATGATGGAAAGTTGGTTAACCAGATGTAACTCCTGACTCCCGAGTGACACTGAGAGCGTAGAAATGAAACCAAATGGACCCGCGTTGTACCACCACTCCATTAATAAGTCTACACGATTAGAGAAGGTAGAAGATTAATAGTCTTTTTATATCTACTGCAGGCCTGTGTTTTGACTGCTTTGTGCGAATCCAGCCTGGAGGTGTGGACAAAAACAAAAGAATCTTTAGTTTTAGGTTTGTGGGGTGAAAATCTCGTCAAATGGTGGCCCGTGGCTTAAATGCTGAATAAATAGTGGACCCTGGGATCAAAAAGGTTGAAAACCACTGCCATAGGATTGTAGGGCCTACCTTAATCCACCTGAAAAGGTGAAAGTCCAGGAATTCCGTGAAAGATTCCTCCTGTGCCGTGTGGCCGTCCAGTCCAGAGCTCCAGAAAGTTTCTACCGGTAATAATACGCAGGGCGTTGCTTCCACCTGCTGGTTGAAAAATAAAGGCAGCTCTATCTCTATCAGCCGGATGTTCTAGTTTATCAAATTAATCGTCTGAGATATATATATTAACTTTCACAAAAAGCATAATCTCACTAAGGTTGACGGCTCATTTCTGGGAGAAAGTCCTGCTGTTTGTTGTTTGTTTAGAGTTTGTATAATGGTCTCTTTCTATGGTGTGTCCGCCATCTTCCCGTGTTACTTCCTATGGTTACTTCCCCTTCAGGGGAGTAACAGCGCCCTCTGCTTGTCACATGACTATGCACAATGCACAGTGGAGTCCTGCTCCTGACTCCTTTGACTTTATTGACCTGAGCCCTTGTCTTGTCGTTATAATAAATATTATAGGCCAGTAGTTTTCAGCCTTTTTGATACCAGGGCCCACTATTTATTCAGAATTTGAGCCACGGACCACCATTCAATGACATTTTAGCCCCACAGACCCAAAACTAAAGATTTCTTTTGCTTTTGTCCATAATACCAGGCTGGATTATAGACTTAGGCTAATTCACATGACGAATATTTTAACGCTTGAGAGTGTAAATGAAAACAAATGGAACCACAAGGGTCCATTTGGCTCAAAACCACTGTTTTAGGCTAAGTTTTAGGTTATAACGTGTTACGTGCAGAGTCTGAGGACAATCATTTTATATTACGGTCCAAACACAATCTTTTAGTAACTTTATCACACCCTGACCCGAGGTTGCCTGTTAGCAGGGCCATGTGGCCTCTAGGCCAGGCTAAAGCCCCTGTGTGTTGGGACCCATAGGTGGGCTGCAGATTTTGTGATTGAACAGCTTACATGTGCTCTTCCTGACTCGTTTCTTACAGTGAAAGGAAATATGAAATGTGTTTTAAGCCCCCCAAAACGTACACTAGTGGATATGTACAGTATATTGTATTTGCTGTATTTACTGAGAAAGCTGCACAAAGAAGTGTTTCCATGGGAATATCTCTTCCCAAAGCTTCATCATGAACAGTACATGTTCATTGTACATGCATTGTGATCAATGTACAGTAAGTGAATTGCAGTCTATTTCTGTAAGGCAGTAGAAAATGACACCATTTGACATGTTTTTTCTTTTTTTCTTTTACAAATTTATTAGATTGTGTTGCTTTTATAATAAAGAGAACTAGAGCTGATATGCACGGATGAAAAGTTGTCAATAGGGACATCATTTGAAGTTGACCTTAGATAGAGATGTACAGAGTAGACAGCAGCATGATGGTACCTGTTGTCGGTCGGCATTAGGGCTGGGCAATTAACCAAGAACATATCAAAACTGATATTTAGAACCAATGACTTACAACTGTTTTTCTGCCTTCTTCAGATATCAATTAATCAACACCTCCCTGTACAATTCTGGCATATAGAAAATAGCAAAAATAGCTGTACTATAGCTTCTCACGCCACAATGCTCCAGATGATGCAACATCTGAGACTACTATTTTTGTACTATTTTTTGTATTGTGTATAATTTGTTTATTAATCTTTATTAAAAAGGTCTAAATACTTCTGTTGTTGATTTCCCAACCCTATTCTTCACTCTGCACAGGGGCTTCAGTCTATTCAATGCTCCAGTCTGGAAATTATTCCCTTCACCCTGCATCCCAATAGTTCAAATCCATAAACCACATTGCTATTGCTGACATTAGTGTTGAAGTGTTGAACTGTCATTTTCAATTCTACTATAATTGCATAGAATCATTTATCATCTGAACATTAACAAGGCCCAAAACTTCTCAACCATATTTTACATGTCATTTGCATGGACATTTGTTGGCATTAGTCTTATTCGCCGTATTTAGCATGATAATCCACTGCAAAACAGAACAAACAAAATAATAATAATTCTTGTGCTGTTATTCCACAGTGAATTAACATCTTAAAACGTCTTAAAATTGGTACAAGTATGAAAATTCCAGTATGATTTAATAATATGACACTCCCTGGGTCTCATTTATGTTTTAGGGGTAATTAAGTTACCTTTGTGTCGTGTACAGTATGTTGGATGTTACTGTTCTTGTCAATATGAACTTCAGTATGAAGTTAAAAATGTACCATTTAGTTATAAATCTGACAATTTCCTCCCTTTTTATGTAACAATGCACCAGCTATACATTATGTGAACAGCTCTTTCTAAATAACAGTGATGTCATCGAAATGGAAAATCAACAACTGCTGAAAAGGGATTTAATAGGGAAACATACAGCAGTTATTATGAAAGCACAAGAGGATTAGGTACAATTGTATGGACTAAAACTGTTGGTGGTATACAGACATTCTATGGGAAATCAGTATAAACACAGATAAAATGTAGTGTAAATTTAATCACAGCTAAATACATGTAGCTGTGTACTGATTAAAATGTCGATCCAAATTTTACTGACAGAATACATTAAATCAAAAGTGGGAAAATTCTAATCTGACATATAGTCTTTCAATTGTTTTAATAAAAACATTAGCTTCTCAAACTTGTATAAAGAACCTGATTTAATTTATTGGATGACATCACAGGGTTTCCTCTATTTCTTCATTTCTGGTTTGGGGAATTAATAAATATTGATTGAAATACAAGAGAAAATATGAATTATTATTATCAAATAAAATTTAAACCAAAATATTACACAATACTTGTAATTCATAATTTGTTTGTTTGCACATTTTCCCCATGTACTCAAAGCGATTAATTGCATTCCTCCGGCTTGACCAAGTGTCCATACAAACACCATGTTCACTTGAAGGGGCATCTGCTAAATGCCTAAATTGTAAGGAAGAAAAGCGGAGGGGCAAATTTTTGTAGCTGCACCAGTGACTCCTACAGGCCTGTAAGCATGTCAGCAGTGAGGATTATTGTGTTTTTGCATCTGCACAAATGCTGTGTCCTCCTGGTAGTGGATCCTCACTGGCAGGTGAGCCAGTATGGGCTCAGCAGTGACAGGACTACACAGAAATGTGGGGGGAATTCGGAAATTGGCATAAAATGACTTAACTGGGACAAATAGAGGGCGGAAGGGGGGGGATTGGCAACCAGGCAGGAAAAGAAGGAGATTGTTTATATTTCCTTTACTGCACATTCATGTGCTATATGGGTTCTGTCCCTGTGACATGTTATCAGGCACACTAACAGTGATAATACATACGTAGCTGATTTAAAAAAATAAATATATGTGTGCCTGCTTAAAGTGCCCAACAGACTCTCTCCATTTACAGTATTGCTTCAAACCAGCGATTAAAGACTGGAGGCACATTTTCTGATGACATAACGATGAGTTGACGACAACCACCCAAACTACTCATTCATTCACAATACAATACGTTCAAGTCATGTAACAAGGGCGGTACATTCACATGTTACAATATCATATGACTGGTCCACTCGGTGTCCCAGACACAGTGTTATCTGTCTCTCACATCCAGAGGTAATTTTAAAATTAGACATTCAGCGTCTCACATGAGCAACGGTTATGAATACAACATTGCATTTCATTGGTTCAATCATTGCTACAGTATGCATTAAGATAAAGATGAAAATGTGCATTCCTCTCCTGATAGGACGATGAATCGATTCTGAGGGATGATCCCAGTTTGGCACAGTCAAGGCTACAGAGTATCATCACTTATCGAAATCAATGCTTGGGCCCACAAGTCCACGACTGTCAATTATTTGAGCTGCAGCTTCCTATACTCTACCTGCTGGGAAAACTGCTGCGCCCTACAAGCTCATTTAAAATATGAGCTACTGGTCAAATTACAATATGCATGGGCTGAGAAGACCCATCATGGCTTTGACATGGATATCCTATGAAAATACGTTCCTTTTCACTGCACTGCAGCTGATAAATGACTTATTGCAAATATGAAATATTTTGGTTAAATGGATGTATTGTACAGTATACTGTAGTGTTTTGAGAAACTACAGCCATCATGGTGAGGTGAGACAGTAATATCATGATGATATATCTGATCGCAGCTTGTCCCGGGAGCATTTAGATTTACAGTATGGGACCAAAAAAAGTGCACAATCCATGCCAGGATTAAATCAAGAGGAATTGGTATGATATACTGTAAGATAAGGATTTAACTAACCTCAGCATGACATAGATTACTGTATATCAGACAAGTATTCAACAAGTGTTTCCAAAAAGGATCCAGGGGGGAAAGCACATGATTCTATTATCAAGCTTTGTGTCTAAAATGTGGGCTGTGTTGCTTCACATGCTTAAAATGCATTGTATATTTGTCTTTAAAGCAGCATCACCGCAGGATCATTCAGTTTTCTATAAGTCAAGGAGGGGGGAATGTCTATCATTTCAGTTTAGTAGCACATATTATTTTTTGCATTTGCATTTAAGTTTTATAAACCGTTTTGCGATATTACATTTTCCCTCAATTATAGAGGAATATAGAAGCTCTAACAGGCACCTGTGTTTTGCATCAAGCAAACAAACAAAAAAAGGACCTGGGCTGAATCCTTCTAATTATGCTTAAATCTAGGAACAAGGCATACACAATTATTTTTAAAAATGTACTCAAAAGTATGTAATGCATTGTTAGAGCGGTCCTTTTTAATATTATAAACTACATCAAAACTTGATTTAAATGTGTTTTAGTCAACCATTTGCTATAGGATGATGCAGGATCCAGCCCAGGTCATTGTACTACATTAATTGCATTATTCCCTGTCTCAAGCATTTAAATGTTTGTTTTGACTTTGTATGAAAAACAGTCCAAGCAGTTTTTTTAGGCAGCCTGACTGTGGCCCAAAAATATTTTATAATATCAGCTCAAACAACCACTGTCATAAAACTAAGTGGTCCCTGTTTAGGTTAATTCATCTGCACAATACCATAACCCTGCCATATGTTCACAAAATGTGCATATATCTCCTGCACACAAAATAATTATATTTTGGAAATAAATCATTATTTTTGGACCCCTCTGGGGTGGTTTAGACACTGTCCATTGCCAATCCAAATAGTTTAGCAACTGTTGCTATGCAGATCAAGCTTTCCTGTCTTGTTCCCCCTCTGCTAACGTGCCTATTGGATAATAACGCTTTGGGGAGGGACTTAGTGAAGCAGTAATTTGAGTTTGTTACATTTTGGAAGAGATCATAGCTAGGTTAAATTGTTGACTTAAATGAGTCAAGGTGTGACCTGGAATTAATAATTACATACATTTTTGTGTTATTTTGTGTGCACTTGGAAGAGGCATTGTATACTATGCACACATTTTATGTGATATTTGCCCATTTTGTACATTAAGAACTCACCATAGCATTTTGTGCAGAATATGTTTTTCTTTACCTAACACATAGATAGGCCACAGCCAAGAGCCATACTTCTTTTTAAATATATACGGTACCAGCTTGAACAAAATGGAGTTGCATGTGTATAAACACATGTGCATATACTGTACATATACGTGTATGGAGAATAAAGATATATACATATGAATAACCAAATATGGATGTACATACATGCATCAACTCATTTCTTTTTTGGTGTAGGCTTTGAATCAGCTTTAGATCCTGAGAGGGAATTTCCTGTGTTGTCATTTCCTGATGAGCTTACAAGGCACTCCTTCCGGCTGTTGGGTGAAAAAAAAAGAGATTAGAGAATTATAATAACATCAAATGTAATTTACGTAATTATCAGAGACGTCTTGCAAGGCACAGTGCTTTCAATCACACATCTCACTTTTTTCTCTCTTCAAGTGTTTGTAGTACGTAGATAATGAAGTTCTTGATCAACATGAAGCCCATCAGTGCAGCAATGCCTCCACCCACGCATGAGGCTATGATGATGGTTAAAGTGTTGTCAACCACCTTTACTGTAACAGAAGAAGACAGTCTGGCTACTTTCTGCTCATAGTACTAGACTACTGCTAGCCTTGTTTAGCCAGACTTAATCTGTCCTCGCACTTAGTGCAAGGGCCTGACTTCATTTAGGGCCTGACTCTCAATAGACCTTGCACTAAGCCCCACCCTCTCCCAAGTGCCCAACCATGACTGGATATTTTCCAGCTAGGTTCATTCATTCCAGTATATATAATGGACATTACACATTAAATACTGGTTGATTTTTGGAACCAGGCCGTCAAAATCTTCCAAATCCATCAACAAGGCCTGCTGTATGTAGTGGAAAGTGTGTGACATTTTTTTAAAAGACATTGTTTTATCATGTCGGAAAACTACTGGTGGAGAGCTTTGTCTATCATATGTTATGCTTAGCTGTGGTTGAACCATATACATTTGGGGAGGAGCTTACTGAAAGATTTATTGTGAGAGGACTTCACAACCTAACTGGTGATGAGCCAACCAAATTTGTCTGGAACCAAGCTATAACCAAGCAGGGCCCATGATATTATCGCTATGCAAGTCTACAATACAGCAGTTTCCCACTAGCAAATCTACAAACTTGAAAACTACAGAACGAATATGTAACAAATTTGTGAGCCTGTCATTTCTGGAATCCAAAACTGTCATAAGAATTGGGATTAACATGGGGGATGCAGATTGAGCACAGGACAATGGTTACTTATAGTAGTAAGTAGACATTGTATGTTGCATACAACAAGGTAAGACTAAGGAGAACTAAGGAGAATTTCCACTAGAAAGCACTGTCTAGTATGACTTATGGTTAAAGAGTACTTGAGTACCCAATCCAGGCACAGCTCATCAAAATGACAGTGATACAGTGACATCACATCATCACCTCCCCCTCTGTCATACAAGAACAGTTCTGGGTGCAGCTTCAGTTGGATCAACACCCATAAAAAGAGTTTTTACAAAATAACTGTGTTATATTTTCCTTTGAATGTCAATGTGTGTGTGTGTGTGTGTGTGTGGGGGGGGGGGGGGGGGGGGTGCGTGTGTGTGTGTGTGTGAGACGGTCCACTCACACTCGTCCACCACATAGAGGGTAAACACGGCCGTGTGGTTCCTGCCCTTCTCTTTGGGGTTGCGTCCAAAGCAGTGGTACTGGCCCTGGTCATCAAAGGTAATGTTCCAGATGATGATGGAGACGTTGGCTTGTTCAGGGACGCCAGCATACTCCACTCTCTCCCTAAATACCTTCAAACCTTCAGGAAATATTCCATCATCAGGAACCGTACCCTCGGCCACCTAAGTAGAAAAGCAAGCTGTCAGTAAATCACACTATACTATACCACATTATGATTAATTGCATATTGGAGAACCTTGCAGGTCTGTGCAATACAACGCACATTTTCCCACCCAAAAAAATAGAAACAAGTAAAACGAGTAATTGAAAAATCACGGCCCCCTCATGCATTAGAAAGACAATCAGAACCTAGAATGGGTGTTTTCAAAGATACAGTTTGATGTTACAATAGATTTACTGTAAATAGGATTTTTATAGGCATGTCTGATAAAAAATAAAAATGAATATAAAATATATAAATATCGAATCAAGCAACATAAAACTCTGCGGTCCTCACTAAAGCCAGAATAAATGTTTTAAAAACACCGCCCAATTATGTTACAAAAGTGAAATATCCCTTTAAATGACAACTTTTTTTTTTTTTTTTTTTTTTTTACCAAGGTATGTAGTTATTAGAAAAAGTAAAAGATGGGTGTTAATTGATTTACATTCCTTGCTTTCTTTAGTTTTAGGGATTTTAGCTATGGGAGAGAGCATTCGAACATGAACCTAAATACGTTGTACATATTTGTTTACAAAATTGGGATGGCGATTTCTTTTTTTATCATCTACTACAGTCCTAATAAACCCCAGGAAATTACATGTGGTCAAAAATGCTCTACTGAATGTGATAAACTGCCATATTGAGCCTCTGGGTCAGTATACCCAAATATGGAGTGTGTAAAGTGCAGTAGAGGGTTTATTAGGATTATTTTAGATAGTATAAATGTAATCGCTTTAAAATTTTGTACTCCCACTCCCATAGCCAAAATCCCTACAAAAGAAAGCAAGGAATGTAAAACAATTTACTTTCTCTAATAACAACCTAAAACATGAACCTTGGTTGAAAAATAAAAACTAAAGTTGTCCTTTAAGTATTGACAAGACTGTCAGAGACTGCATTTGTGCCTTGCCTTCTGCATGGTGCCGTTGTCATTGAATTGCCAGTTGAAGTACATATTCTCGATGCCAATACAGCTGGCATATGTACAGGGGATGGTGACTGTGCTCCCATTTACTGCCTCTAAGAAGGGGATCTTCCCGGTATTCATTTCAAGGGCCTGAGCAGACCACACACCTGAGGAGCATGGCACAAGAGATAGAAACATATCAGAACGTAAGGAATACTCAGCAGTGGGCACAGTCAAACAGCATGTGTGCATGAGTGTGTCAGCACTATAATAGTTTCAGATTTTTCATAATAGTTTAGTTTATTGTTTCTAATTTGCTTATTTTTAGTTTGTTTTTGGATCGTGTTTGTAGTTTAGTTTTACTTTTTGTGCTTTGGTGTGTCAGGTATAGTATATGATTCAAAAAGATTTTGCTTCATGGTATCATCCCACTCACAGTTAACAATCTCTGTGCTTGAAATGTACTGTAATTCTTCAAACGGTTACCGGTAGTCAAATGTTCAAACAATCAATCAATCAAAAACCTGGATTGAACATACCACAACATTTTCCTCCCTTCAGTCTTTCCTCTCCCTTTTCCTCATTAACAGCAGGCTTGGAACCTCTTCCGTCGCATTTAAACCCAAGAAGAAATAAAACTAGCAAGTCAGAGACTTCTGTTTGAAAATTTTGTCCTTTAATTGCTGGTCACTCTTGATCTTGAGCATAAAGATCTTTATGCTGCCATCTAGTGTATAGCTGTGTGTATAACAAGCTCCACCACATGAGCAAACATTCTTTTCAATTTAGCAGACACTTTACATACAATTTACAAAATTGCAAGAATCATGCATGAGCTAAGAACAGAGGAATATCTAATGAAACTATATGGAAACCATGCATATACACTAGAGTATTGCACATGTCCACATAAAATGCCATCCAATTTTCTTTTCTTTTTTCTTCTTTTTTTAATAATCCTCCCTGCTATAGAGTGTACCGACCAGGTAAGGAGTTCCACCCTGTCCCCAAGGAGCCCCTGGGGTAAAACAAAGGTTTCATTTCGGGGCCTTCCTGCAATTACAGGATCGGGTGTGGGTGGGTCTTGGTGTACTTGCTGTTGCCCTGTTGTACCTCTTCCCGCTGTAGAGTGGGTCCATGTGCACTTCTTGCTACCAGGTGCAAATCACTGAATTCACCTTTTAATACTTGTAAGTTGAGCCTTTGTATACGTCATTGAGGCTAGGGCAAGTGCTAGGGGCTATAGATGGTGTCTGAAGAGGTGGACTCTGGTTCACTTTTCAGACTACTTTGGAAGGTTAGAGTGAATCTGCAGTTCTGATTGCAATTGTGAGTGTTTTCCATAGTTTTGGAGCAAGAAGGGAGGAGAGCTTGGGATGTGTGTAGCCCTGTAGGGGCATTATTTTGATTGTCTCAGGTCTTATCAGGTCTTAAGTCAAAACTCAGAGGTGTTTTGACTTAGGTGATACTCAAGACAATCAAAATAGGGCCCTATGTTTTTAGAGAACACACTTCCAGCTTCCCTGCGTTGGCTGATCTGAGCGTACATTTTGTAGGGTTCGATCAGACTTGCTTCCCAGAGAGCCTAATAACAGGCATTATGTGCGAGACTGCATGCATGTGTGTGACTGTGCGTGGAGCTTCCTCATGTCCTTCCAGCTGCAACCCACAGATGACAAAGTCCTGGGTAGGCTACCAAGCCTGGCGAAGCGAAGACCCTCTAGCTAAGGAATCAAATTCTCTCTTCCACCGAATCGTTTTCCTCCTAAATTTGTCTCAATCTGTGTAATTCTCCCCTGCATAATGCCAGCTGTTTCATCACATAGCCAAGGTCAAGCCCCACCACTGCAGTGAGGAGTGATATATTGCTTTGAACTCCAAAGAAGGACAAGCAGTGTTATAGTCCCGTCTACCTCTCGG
This sequence comes from Benthosema pterotum, assembly GCA_039105355.1. NCBI lineage: Eukaryota > Metazoa > Chordata > Actinopteri > Myctophiformes > Myctophidae > Benthosema > Benthosema pterotum. The sequence continues at coordinate 27,258,205 of CM076975.1, read as the reverse complement.
TCCTTTCCTTTCCTGTCACAATGCAGCACAGAGATCCTGCAGAAGCTGTATCGGTATCAGACCACAGACCAACAGTATCTTCACAATGTCTGGATTACGGTTCCTCTATGGCGAGAGGGGATGCACACAGCATGCACACATACAGCGCACATACAGATGCAAGCACACACACACACACACGTGTGTGTGTGTGTGTGTGTGTGTGTGTGTGTGTGTGTGTGTGTGTGTGTGTGTGTGTGTGTGTGTGTGTGTGTGTGTGTGTGTGTGTATTGTATTTTTCTTTCTTCTAGTCATGAGCATTTTCATTCTGCCTCTGTCCACTGCCATTCGGTTTCGGCCACCTAAATGTCTGTTAAATTGCTCATGGAGCTCCTGCACTAGATCAAAACAGTACAAAACAAGTCTAAGAGTAATAATTCCAGTAAGAGAAATAATTCCGGATATCTGGATACATTTTTCAATTGATAGTTTTACAAGGTACAGTACATGCATTGCTTTTTAATAACCAGTTATTAATGAATTTCCTATATGGAATTATTTTAGTGCTAGAAGAAAGCCCACAGGTTGTTTTTAGATATGCTTGGCACCAAAGGTACAGACCAAACAATCCTCCAGCAAACTTTAAATCCATTCCGTGTTTTGTTGTTTGAAAGTTTTTTCTGCAAAGTAAACCAAGCAGCTGAGGCAAAAGTAGAACAGCGATGCTCCAATTTCTAGCCTACATTTGTCCGCTTCATAGAGTGCTTCTAGCATGAACCTGCGTAGGCTGGCTGTACTTGAGCTATTATATTTAGAATATACAATAGACCTGGACATTCAGTAGATATAAAATGTGTTGTCACAAACAGCCAGTAACGGGAAATCTGAGACAAGCAAATACCCGTTTGAGATAGAATGTCATCTAGAGGAATATTGTATCAGACATGTGATGTCATCAGGTGTAAAGACTAGACCTGCTCCGGAGAAAATCAGTGACGTTTTGTTTTGGGCACTGTGCATTAGTCGATTGCTGAGTTGCGATGACATCGCATGTTTTAGTCTGGCTAACAAAATCAATCACTTTGCCATTGTATAGTAGCAGTTATCCTCCAGCCAATCAGAATAAGAGTATTCACCCAGACAGTGTAGATTCATGACATTGCATTAAACAGATGTAGATATTACTAATGTTTTTTTTTCCCATTCCTCATTCTTTGATATTCTTTTTTTCCCTTTCAACGCCTCTGTGATTTGCTGCTTGGCTTTACCAAAGCGAATATTTTGTACATCTCTGATGAAATGTACAAGGTGCCCACTACTGTAAATGAGTATTTCTTTATTTTTTATTTTTTAAGTTTTGGTGTATCTGTACTTGATTTGTTTGGTAATTCTACAATCCTGTTTAATAAATAAATAATTTGTTCATTCATTCAATGTCACATTTGTATATCCAACAACACTTACAGGCATGGAAATTAAACATTTCTTGCAGCTTGGCTCTAAAAGGCATCAATAGGCTTTCTAATCTAAAATATATTTCAATAATAAAGGTGGCATGAATGAAACGTTATCTGATTTGTTCTCTTTGCTATGAATCCCTTTGGCACATTAATAAACAAAAGGAATATGAATCCAGGTCAAATAGCTTCCACTGATGACAATTTGCTAGGCTGAATCTAGACTGTCTAGACTTAGAGGACATACCCGTTCAATCACTGAGCCACATTGCAGTCATTCGCTTATAAGGACATCATTTCTTTTAAACCATTGTGGTGAAATTCCATATAGAATAATCTATAATATATATACACCTATATTTTCCAACTAATATTTTGTGTATATTCATCTGTATGCATTTTGTTGACACAAGAATCATACATGTTATTATCAATGCAGGCAGCAAAAGTGACACTGTGTCTTTACCGAAGTGATGCAATCTCAATATCAGATGATATAATATTACAATGCCAGATATGGAACCTTCAAGAACAAATATTGTACAACTTTGGGACTGCTGGCTGATGAGGTTTTCATGGACCAAGCAGTGCTGCCAGATTTTGTAACCCATCTCATTTCTAACACTTGTAAGAGGAAAACAAGACCAAAGGAAGCAACTATAGGGCACATGAGATCTTTAAACCTATATATACACTAAGGTACATCATATAGGTTTCACTTTACAGAAAAAGACGCCCAAAGTGTAGCTCATAATAAGCAGAAAATGGCAACACTGGGGTTCGGGTCTACAGCTATGAATGCTCAAACAGCACTCCTGTTATTCAGTTATTTTGGAAACCTAACTCACGTCTTTATTACTTTAATAAAGGTTTCTAGCCCTTGATGACTTTTCCATCCAAAGGTTTGTATACATATGACACCAAATTCCATGACACACCAGACCTGCATGTGCCTGTAACTCAATTTAATCAACACTGAGGATAATCAAATGGGGTCAAATGGGCATTTCAAACTGGGAGTCCTTGACGTCAAATCACTTATCTAGAATATTCATCTATTCACCATATATTTGCTTAATAGAACCACAGCCAATATTCTGCAAAATGAGATAATCACATGAGATGATAAACAACAATAACCATCTGTTACCAAACTAAAAGGACTCCTGACACAAAGCCTAATATCCAAACATATTCCAAAAATGAATTAACTAAAGCACCGCTATAACAAAAAATAACACACAGAGCCAGGGTTGTGCATTACAATGTATAACATAAGTTTTGCAGTGTGTGCCGTGTGTGCCGTGTGTGTGTGTGTGTGTGTGTGTGTGTGTGTGTGTGTGTGTGTGTGTGTGTGTGTGTGTGTGTGTGTGTGTGTGTGTGTGTGTGTGTGTGTGTGTGTGTGTGTGTGTGTGTGTGTGCGTGCGTGCGATGGCATGCGTGCCCCCTGGGGCGGGGGGTGCATGTTAATCACCATTACATCAAACATTAAACAAACAGGAGCAGGTGAAGTGCAGTAAGGCGTGGGGTGGAGGGTATCTTACCAAGCAGCATGGAGAAGACCAGGCTGGTAGCTGTGTGTGTGTGGAGCAGCCGTGTGGGCTCAATGATATTCCACGGGACCTCCATGGTGGTCCTCCGGCTCCAGCCCGGGTCGTATTGTCCTTCTGTGTCTATCCCGTATCCCCTTGCGCGCCAGTAACTGTAATCCTGTCTTGTATACGTCCGAGTCAGGATCTTACGATGCCGCCCCCCGCAGAGGTGAATTCAGACGTGAAACCTTTCAAATGGAGGTGCTTTGAACCTGCCTGCCAGTATCCCCCACAGCACCCCTGTGAGAGACACTGTAGGTTAGACAGAGGGCACCGAGGTGAAAGATAAAAGGGAAAAGGAAATCATGTTAATAAGCCACATGAATAATAACAAAAACACAAGGAGAATCCAGCAAAATTCAAAAAAGTTGCAGATACACTGGAAAGTGCTACGTAGTTTGAGACCTGTGCATGTCTGAGTGAGTGCACAAGCAGGTACAGTATGTATGCAAACTACATACAGTATGTGCTTCCTTTCCTCGAACGCAAGACATGCATGAGAGATGTCTCAGGGAGACGTTACAGCGAGCGGTGCAGAGTGCTGAGCTGCACCGGCAGAGAGACTCAATGCGCACAGTCAAGGAGAATCCAGCCAGCCAGCCAGCCAGCCAGCCAGCCAGCCAGCCAGCCAGCCAGCCAGCCAGCCAGCCGGCTAGCCAGTGATTTCACTGCAGAGACCGGCACATTGCAGCCCCCAAGGTAGAGCAGGAGACAGCCAGACAGAGACAGAGAAAGAGAAGAGAGACAAACAGAGAGACAGAAAGACAGATAGACAGACAGATAGACAAAGACAGGGTACAGCAGCGGTTGACCTTACAGACAGGAGGCGGCGGCTCGTCTTCCTGGACAGCAGAGCCCCAAACGATGCTGGCTCTTCCTCCTCCGCATGTCCTTCTGGCTGTCTCTCAACTTTTCACGTCCCTCTCCTTTGGCTCTGTGCCACAGCTTTCTCCTCCCCCTCTCTCTCTCCTCTTCCCTCGTCTCCTCTAGCCACCCTCCCTCCCTCTTTCCATTCGCCCCCTCCGTTTTCTCCTCCATCACCCCGTTTCACTCCTCCTCCTCTTTTGTGGTCCCCCGCCTCTTGCCTGCCTTACAATCGACTCACTGGGGGTGTGTATGCAGACCCAGGCACTTTTGTCTGAGTGTTTGTGAGGATCAGAGAAAGTTCTGCAGTGCAGGCTGGGGAAGGGAGGTATAACACGGGCCCAGCGGCCACACAAGACATACGGTCTTGCATTTAAACGGTGCATTAATATGTCGTACACTGGTCAAGTCTCAGTGTTAAGGCCACAGTACGAAGTTCTGCCACCTCCTTCTACCAGGTTTTGTACAGCATATTGCATCACTCCACATACTGTATAGAGGACAAATTATTGCATCGTAGCAGGACACAATGTATTGTTATTTTTATTCACATTCTCTCTATAACTGGGGGGGGGGACATGTTTCTGTTTCCCTGCAATGTGAATGTGACATTGAAAGCTGTTCTTCATCGCCACTATTCCAATTGCTTCCCTGTCACTCTGCACTTATCCTTCACTGTGATAGATACACGACTTCAGTATCCTGTGACTCTGCATTTCTCTCTCTCTCTCTCTCTCTCTCTCTCTCTCTCTCTCTCTCTCTCTCTCTCTCTCTCTCTCTCTCTCTCTCTCTCTCTCTCTCTCTCTCTCTCTCTCTCTCTCTCTCTCTCTCTCTCTCTCTCTCTCTCTCTCTCTCTCTCTCATCCATTGCTATGGCAGACAAGCCTATCCCTGGCTTTTCCCTGAAAGGTGAGCTCTACCCAGAGTCATATTCTCCTAGCTAAGGGATATCAGCAGCCACAAGCCATAGGGCAATCTGTATGCATGTTTGTGTGTCTAGGCATGTGCAATACTGCATGTGAGACACTTGAGACAGAGGAAGGTCAAGCTGCTTAGTGTGGAATCAAATATGATTTTACTTCCCTTGTGATCAGAGAGACAGCTCACCTTCCGGTTGCATTATATCAAAGCACTAAGCAACAAATGCTGACTGCTACTATCTGAAATTGTTTATTGAACGCAAAACATAACAAAGGAATTGCTTGGCACAGTGTTACTGGAATTTAAGAAACCTTAAAAGGAACACTTCACCTCAGTCCAACCTTATCTCCATTTATCAGTCTCACTCTTCACTAATGGTCAGGAGTCAGACTCAGGATGTTGCCATACATACTGTCAATTAGTGTTGAGGTGTCCCTGACCCTGAACAAGCAGGCAAGCAACCAGAGAAGCATAGAACGGATCCATAGAACTCTGTGCCTCCTACTCAGGCCTGTTTTGAAATCTTTTGACTGTCGGGGTCCGTAAACATTCAGATAGACAATAATAGCTGATTAGAGCCAATGTCGATATGATCTCATTCTATATATATATATATATATATATATATATATATATATATATATATATAATATATATATATATATATATATATATATATATATATTATATATATATATATATATATATATATATATATATATATATATATATATATATATATATATATTATTATTATTATTTTAATATGCTAACTTTGTTCATTCTGCCAAAATGTAGTGCCTACAGGATTAGGCAAGTCAGATTTAACTTTAATACATTTATATTTAACATTGTGAGCTTGTAGATCTGTTCAGCTGTTACTTTGGGATTGCAAGCTGATTGATGATTCATTAATCGAGCTGAGTGAGGCCAATAACTGATGCTGATTAATTTAAAAACAAATAAAATCGTCCAATACATATGTGTTTGCCGATTAATCTCCCATCACTAATACATACAGTATGAATTTGGGAAACTGTTTGAGAATGTAAGTATGACTTTAAGAAGCTGAGCCGACAGTTTAAGCTGACACTTACTATAGCATAGGAGCCAGCTGCCAGCACCAGCCAGATAAGCATATATTTCTCTTCCTATGCAACTACAGTGATTTTGCTCAGTGATCTATTATTCATAATCATGTGGCAAGTTATTTCCTGCCTCTCTTATTGTGTGCAGAACCTGGAAGTTGAAGCTGATACAATGCTATTCTAATTTGGAGTACATATTGTTGGCTAATAAGCACTGCACTGAACTACTTTCAACTTGACGTCATTGTGTTCCGTATGCATATACTGTATATATAGGCATACGGAACAAATGATTTTGCTCATATTTATTTTTTTAAGATAAAAATAAGAACAGAATGGCATAAGTGATGTAATTGTGACTGGGATATGGATGACGTGTAGTTGATTGATTTAACCTGCTAGGCATAATGAAAATTGTCGATGCTAACCGGAATACTGGAAATACTACGGTATTATGCCTGTATACAGTATATCTAACTGGCATAATGAAGAATAAATCATTCTTACAAAAGTAGAGCTAAGTGATATTGTGCGGAGCCTGCCAGTACTTGAGTAAAGTATTATTGCACGATGTAGAATACATACAGTATATAATATATGTAGAATATGTAGAATGTATTACCAGTATCTAAATATATAAATCAAAGTACCAAAAGTACAGGTAATCATTACACAGAATGTCCTTTTCCCGAAGTTCTCAAAAATGAATACAGAAATCTCTTTCGCAATTAATTTCGCAATAATAACTCTTCAAAGTAATTATAGTAACTCAAGTTTTCAAATAATTGTAGTGGAATAAAAGTACAGATTTGGATCTGAGATGTAGTGGAGCAGAAACTACGTATTAACTATTGTAAATTCGTTTTAACTAAGGTAAAAGAAATGGTCCAGTAGTACATGAGTACATATTAAGTTACTTTTCACCAGTGGAGGCTGCAGGCAGGCTCACTGCTCTGCTGTCCATGCCCCTCCAGTGGAGTCTCATTGCAGCAGTGCTGGGAAGTGGGAACTCTTCCAGAACTGCAGGAGAGAGGGGGGGAACTGTGTTTTGCTGCAGAATTAAGCGGGGTGCTGCAGACCTCTGCAATATTGGAAGCACAGGAGGAAGCTGCCCATGGATCATCATTACACCACATTCACACACAGACACTGTAGCTACACATGTAGTCCTATCTTGTTCACAGAAACCATTAACTGTAGCCACACCTTCTGTTTCTAGAATGTGCACACACATACACACAAACACGTTGGTGATTGTGTGTTATGAGGATATCACAATGTCCTCCCTATGTCTACTGAGCTTAGCTCTAAAATTCAACTAATTATATGCATTTGGTTCTCACAAGTATGGTAACACAAGTCTGCATGCACACACAGAGGTGTCATCTGCTGTTACTGCAGCAAAACATCTACTGCTCCAAGGGGGAGAGAGATGGGGAAGAGGAGCATAGACAGCACATGATTTAATCCAGCATAAATTCACAATCGCTCTCTCTCACACACACACACACACACACACACCCCGCACACACACACACACACACACACACACGCACACGCACACACACACACACACACACACACACACACGCACACACACATGCGCGGGCCTACAAAACATCTAAAATTGAAATGTCTTTTTTTTTTGAAAATCTATATAATATTGTTTACCAGGTGGTATGTTCACACAAATGTCTGCAGCACGCACACTTACAGTAAACAGTGCGCGTGCACACACACACACACACACACACACACACACACACACACACACACACACACACACACACACACACACACACACACACACACACACACACACACACACACACAGACACACACACACACACACACCCTTGAACTCTGGCACAAATCCCTCTCAAGTGACTCAGTTCTATCAAACAAGATAAAGCAAGTCAGGGACATGCATTAAGAGTATAAAGACTGAACCAACCTGAATACACTGCAGAAAAGTCACAAGACCCACCTATTATTTACTTATCATGCTCTCTTTGGCTATTTACTTTTAGAGGTGTGTGCTGCTGATATTGTAGTTCCAAGAAATAGGTATGCCCCCTTCTGGAAACCCAGGACTGTGGTTATGCACAGAGCGAATTCAGATAGTGTATAAGCTGTGCTTCCATCTATATAAAGAAGAGAATACCTATAATGTACATCTCTACATCTCATGCCACTGTATTGCAGAAATGCATAGTTAGTTACGTGTGTAATTGTTAAAGATACTAGTTTGGAGATGCTTTTGATACACTTAAGGATCCCTGATCCAGAGAGTCAATATAAGGCAGTCAAGCTGAAACAGCAGCTTATGTTTCACCTGAACAAAGTCCTGTTGTGCCAGGCAGGCCTCCACACGTCACAGGACAGGCCTCCTCATGTCACAAAGCACAGGCGTCATCACTTCTCCACCGTGATACAGCAAGCAAGCCTTGTTTCCCATGTGTCTTCTTTAAAAGGAGGAGGGCAGCATGCACAAAAGCATGGACGATATGCAGAAAATATTTTCTTCTGATGAAACCTGATCAGAAACAACTGAGTCAAACACATACAGGCAAGGTTTGAAATTGCAGGCTAGTTGTTACAGGGATAGATAGTGACACTTCAATCAGTATCTTTATATAATTATATCTTATATACAGGTAATTGGTCCTCACTAATGAGAAAATTCCATCATTTCCTACTTGATCTGTCTCATACACGAGGACTGTGGGCAGTTCAGGAACCTGTCCACCATGCGCATCATTGATGGGGAATCCAAGCTAATAGAGACTGCAGGATTTCTGTTCCTGAAAAGTTGCAAAACAAAATCTGCCTCCTGATGATGTGCAAGGTGGACCGGTTTCTGATCTGCCTTCAGCCGTCCTATCAGACACAGACAGAATGAATACCACAGAAAAAATGTGGTATTTTAGAATGAACATTAGTGAGGACAAATATATGAAAAAAAGTGGTGAAGTGGTCCTTTAAGTTCCAACTAAAGCCCATATGTTGTAGTCTCTCAGGTAGATCCACAAGCTTGATGGGCTAATTCCTGCAGTGGTTCTCTCAGAACACAGATGCTGCTGAGGTCTGAAGTGTTTAACCCTTAACCACAACCCTGAGGCGTTGCCCCCTGATCCCGATACTTGGGATTGGTTAAATGCAAATGGCACATTTCACTCTTTAAGCACACATTGTGACAAATACAGCAACTAAGGGCGTACCAAATACGATAGCATGTCATATAATGTGATTAATCTGTTTATTAAAACAGCGTTATGAATGTAGTTACCATAGAAATGCAACCAATGCAATTCCACAGATGATCCGCCTGTTATGTTCAGGCTTTATATCCATCACTTGTAGACTGTGGTCACTCACAGTAGCACAGTAGCCAACATTTCCACATCTGTTCATTCATTAACAGGGTTAACAGACTTTCTAATGCATAATTGGGCAGACAGTGGCTCTCTCACAGAGATAGCGATAGAGTCCAATGTTGTTGCAACAACATTCCCATCAAATCAAGTTACGGTGTTTTGACGCACGCCGTTGGCAGACGGTGTGAAATGGCCTTGAGAATGTACAAATGTCCAAATGTTCCATCCATTTGTACTCTCTGAGTTAAAGTGGGATACATTAACAGAAAAGGACTTACAGTTTTGTCTAGGAGTGACAAAAAACATTTATTAAAATAAATATATATTTGAAACCATTAAGAAAATTCACTTTAACCCACTTTAACCCATTTAGGCTTAACCTAAGGGTTCTGAAAAACTTGAAATATATATGTATCAGCTTCAAAACAAGTTATGTCTGGAATACTGTACATACTGTACAGAGTCCAAATATGGATTCCCGTCCTGAAAGGGTTAAAATGTTTGGTGCTTATCAAGAAAAATATGGACAAAATCTAAGAATAAAATAATTTGCACAATGTAGTTTTCTGGTCAGGGCATTTAGGCAGTAAGATTTAAAGGGCTGCAACGATGCTTACATTCTGTTCCGAAATTCTAACAAACCCCCGTCACACGTGTGTGTGTGTGTGTGTGTGTGCGCGCGCGCGTGTGCGCGCGCGCGCGTAGTGCAAATTGAATAATCTGGAAGTAAGTGTTTATGGAAATTATCTGAATGCAATGTTACACATATACAACTGTGTCCAGAATGAAAATTTCTGGTTTCCATGTTTAGATCTGTTGCTTAATACTGGTAGGCCAGTGCATTGCAGTAGGGACAACAGTTGCAGAAGGAGATAGACACGGGAGCAGCTCAGACGCTGGAAGCCTTTATTCGGGTTCTAGTGCAAAAAATGATGGCTTAAACTGTCCAAGCTGATCCAGTGTCGACCCCTTCTTTTTCAACATTTATTTTGTTATAACGAAAAGTAATATGAAAGATTTATCCCCTCAAGAGTGAACCTGAATCAATCAATCAGTCGTCATCATCGCCACCGTCGTCATCATCATCGTCGTCATCATCATCATCGTCCTCTTCTGCACCGTCTCCTTCCTCTTCATCACCTCCACTGCTTGCTTCTGACTCTTCATCTGAACTTTCAACCTCTATCGCTTTCTCCACCACTTTCAGATGAATTGCCTCCTCGAGTGTACTGATAGACCCCACACAAACACATAACATGCATAAACCCCCACACATAAGAGATGTTGATGGCTGTCACTGCTTCACCTATCCATTTGTCACAATTCTATAATTCTACATTCTAATATTTTATAGAATATGTTGTCAATTAATAGACTAATTGAGATAATTTGAGATAAATTTGTATATTCATAAAGGGAAAAAAAAGATCAACAACTTAAGCTTTATCACACAATAGGGCTGAGCAGTCCTGCCCCTCTTGTGATGTCACCTCTTGTTCCAGAAATGGATTCCCCATTAATTTTCCTCATAGACGTTTGAAAAGTATTTATGTAAAGACGATTACGCCCCCGGCGTAATCGTCTTTACATAAATACTTTTCAAAGTGCGCACACACAATATCTAATTAGCAAGAAAAAAAACTCCAGAATAAACACTTTTTGTTCCATTTTTCTTCTTAGAAATTATTTGATTGTCACAAAACATTGTGTGTGTGTGTGTGTGTGTTGTCATGTGCTTTGTCTGCAGAGTATTTGTCTTTATATAGATCATTTTCGAAAAGTCTATGAGGAAAATGAATGGGGAATCCATTTCTGGAACAAGGGCAACATCACGAGGGAGCGGGCCAATCGGAAGAAGTAAACACAGGATTCCAGTCTCTGTTTGGGTGCATCCAGAGAGTAAATTCGTGAAAATGCCAAAGGGCCCTGATACACCTAGCAATATTTTGATCAACATCAGCAAGCAACGTCAATTATCAACGTTGACTTGGGCAACATTTTGGAATCCTCCAATCACAGCCCTCCTGGGCGTCACCTGATCCTTTCTCTCAGACTGAAACCATGGTTGTTGTTGCTGCTTCACTGCTGTAGACAAAAACAAGGATTTTGTAACTTTTATTCCGCTAAATGAACATTTTGAGTTGGGTGGCAGCTGGGTGAAAATGATTCAATGCAAACTAAGAATTATTTTTTTTCTGAGAGTGTACAGATGGAACCAAATGGACCCTCTAGGGTCCATTTGGTTCACATTTGTACACACTTAGGAAAAAAATGAAAATGGGTGGAATTCCCCTTTTAATGGGAGCTGTTGCCTGTTGCCATGTGTCTCATCATGTCTCGTTGATGTTGACATTGCTAGTTGATATTGATCAAAATGTTCTAGTGTAACAGGGCCTAAATGTTGCGAGTGGCAGGTGACTCTTGGTGTTTTTTTAGACAGCTGATGGATGAAAAACGAAGCTTGTGCGCAGCCTCTAATTGTCGAAGAGGGAAGCATTTCCAGTTTTCTGGCCGATGCTACAAGCTGCAGCATGGGTGGAGCTTCATTTCTACCAACCAGCTGTTTACAAACCAGGAAGAGATGCCTGCCGCTCACAGCATTTGGCATCTTCATGAAACTGGATGCACTCTTTCTGGGCTAGGAACAATAAAGGATGAATACTCACAGGGTGTGTCAAGATCTCCTGCAGGACTTTGCACATGCTCAGTGTAAACAGGAAGGGGTGTGTTAAATATGGGGACAGAGCCCTCTATGTGTCATCCATCAGACTGCCCTTTCTCTCTTGGACCAATTAGCATCGAAGAGGCCAATAACAACTTCACTTCCCATATCTGCGTGAAGGGGGCAAGTACAATATTAGAAGACTGGACAAATATTGGAGTCTATTCATTTCAAACACAGCCTCTGAGAGAAAGCCATGCCTCCTTAGGAGACCATTTTGCCTCTAGGGGCACCCATCTTCAGACAGATCATCTTAGCACCTCTGCTGAAACACTCCCATCATTGCAGTTCCTATTTACGTGCAAAGCTTCTGCAGGAGACCGTGACAGGCGTGACACGCCCACATGAGTAATTCCTTCTTTATTATTCCTAATTTCTGGGCAGTTTTAAAAGGCTGTTTTCTTTGAATCGATGCAGAATCTGCAGTGATTGAACAGAAACATCCTTTTAAAATGACAGAGAAAAAACAACTGTGTTTCCTTCTTGTACGTTGTATATCCCTACCCCATCCAGGATGTAATAAATAAACAGCAAGGCTGTGTTAGTTAGTGTACCTCACCAAACGTCCAAAAGCATAAGAGAAAGATAGAAGAGTAGAAACCACGGCAAATCCAATATCCAGACCTCTTGACTTGGCATGAACCCAGACATAGTTACAGCATCTTCGCTCCAGACCACCACAAAGAACTGATGCAAGGCGTCCATCAGTAGACACATGATTACTACAATATTATGTTATTTAATATCAACGTAGAAAAAAGATAAGTCAATCAAAAAGTTAAAAACCTTTAATGCCAGGCGTGTCATAATAATGTATGAGTGGCTTGGTTTTTTGGTATGAATGTTTTTCCACTTTTTGTTGAACCAAAAAGACCATTTTAACAACAATTCTAACAATGCTTCAGCACTCTTGTTTTTCTATTTAATCATCAAAACATAGTCACTGGCCTTGAGGCACTAATGCCTTCATTTACTGTTTGTTCACAGTTGAAGGTACAGTAGGTAGGTAGGTTGTCTTTTATGGAAAAAAAAAACAAATCTTATTTTGGCTGTATTTGTGTTTTTTGCGCAAAGTAAGGAAAATCCTCATATGCACCTGCTTCTGTCTTCTGTCCTCTTAAACCCTCAGATAAGCATACGTATATGGCAAAATAACTGACCTTCCTCAATTCACAACAGCAAGACTAGTATTTAACCTACTTTTAGAGATTTATGTGCAGTCAAATTTACATCAATTACATACTTTAGAAGCAATAGATATATTCTATATATTTATGTCATCCCATGAATGTACAGTATGTACTGTAGATTTGCAAACAGGTGACAAATTGTGTGGTTAGACCTATTGCTTATAACCCTTTGTAGCATTTTAATTTGTGGAAATTGTTGCTACGAGTAATTCAGCCATTTATAATAAAGGGCTGTTACGATAAACAATCAATGACTTGTTCATAATAATGTTTTGAATTGTTTCATACTTTTAAAAAAATATATATACCGGTATATATGATAATACAAACTAAAGGCAGTCACTAAATGCATTCTCAATCAACAAATGGCCCCCACCCAGTGGTTGGGAACGAGTCTAAGAGCTTCTTTAGTTCTTGTAGCTCTACTGCTATGAATTGAGGTCAGTGAACAAGCTTCAAGAAAAGGCACTTTTGTTAGAAAACTCCTCCCAGCATATCCATGTCTGTACAACGTGATTTAAAAACAACAATAAAAACCATGAAAAATCAGTAGTAAAAACAGTAACTCTGTCTACAATCACTAAAGTTCATAAAATAGCCAGAGTGTGCTGCCAATTTGATTAAAGTAAACAGTTAAGTGCACATTAACCCTAATACTGCTGTAAACTACAAGACTTCTGGGGAGCTTCACAATAGAGCAGGGGGCGGGGGGGATGGGTGGGGCGCATAGAGAAAAAGGCCATTCCAAACACCCAACAAGTCTTTTCACAAAGTCAAGCCCTGCAGGCTCCGCACACCCAACCAGCAGGAGAAGGGAGAAGAGGAGCAGGTGCTCTCACCACACTGTGGGGTCTTTCCATTCTTGCTCCCGTGCCTGCATCTCCACGTCCGCGTCGGACTGTCTCTTCCGGTAGTACCTTACCCACACGAATATGCCCAGAAGGATTAGGATTAACCCACAGGCGCCTCCCACCGCTGCTGCCAGGATTCCCAGGTCAGAAAGCGCCACTGGAAAGAAGCATACAGGCAAAATTGGCTCTGGTCAATATGATGTCAAATGTGATGATTGTTCAAAATGATTCTCTTGTTTACGATTTTTTTTTTACACACTGTATACTGTAGTGACAGTAGCAGTGTCTGAGGAAGAGCATTGTGCTCGAAACGTTTGCTCGAATCTGAGCCCTCAGTGTGCAAGCTTTTCTTTATCATTTTTGGTTTCAATTGTTTGTTGCTCAGCACCTGCCCTATTACGGATTGGATGTGCATGTCTTTTTAGCTCTTTTTCAGTAGCAGATGTACCAACATATTCAGTATGTTGGGATATGACACAGCTTGTAGATTGTAGCTACCATTGTGTGATAGAATTATGTATAAAACTATTTACCTATAGTTGAGTTGAGTAAAGATACTATGGGCCATATTCACACGGTGGCCAGCTAACAAGGGGCAACTTCCCACTCATTCAAACTGAAATGTTCTATGGTTACATTACATCAGCCTGGATTCCAATTTGCTTCGTTCTGGACATTTGAAATGTCCCTTCGCAAATCAGTCTGGCCAGTAGCCTATCCCTACAAGTAGGCTAGGCATATGAAGGTTAAAATCCAGCCAAAGGCTTCTGATGGGTTGGTGGTTTGTTTGAGAAATAAACACTAGCTTAGTTTTGTTGAAACCACATCCAATTAAAAACAATGTTGCTCTTATACAGTAATAAGACTAAAACGGAGCAGGAAAGTGTTTGGAGAAGGAAGCAACCGAGGAGCATTATTATTTCGGAAGTTCCATGTGTATTGAAGTCTTGGTCACAGAAGCTGCCACCACCAGCCTCATGGCTGGTGGTACAACACACACACTGGCAGTATACAGAGTAAAGACTTTATAGTTTCAGTTGTCGTGCCCCAACCCCCTAAAGTTAGAGGTGTCAAGATTCCCAAATTAGGTATTGTCCTGTAACTGAAGAAGTTATAGTAGATGTTCTCACAAGTCCTGACCATAGTGGCCAGGTGGCACTTTCACTGTAGAGTGACAGCTGCAGGACTCCTTACTGTCCTGAGCTAAGGTGTCAAGCATTTTAGTGAAACAGCCAATTGTATACCAATGTAGTACTGTAATGCTGTAATTTTGCAATGTGGTTCATAAATACACAACACTATGTGACAGGTGACATCTGGGGAAATTCAAGTCAAGTATGCTCATGGCCAGACCGATTTGCGAAGAGACATTTCAGATGCGTGGAACAGAGCGAATCAGGATGGAATCCAGGCTAATATTACACACCATCAAACTCACTAATATAACAACAAAATCCACTGCAGACATGTTGTGAGCTGCTTTCTGTCCTTGCAGTTTGGAGGTGTTTGGAAGTGCTTGTTAGATATCACATCCCATGTGTACCTCCGTCTTGAATTTGCACATAATGCAGGAGGCAGCAGTACATTGCTTTACGAAAACAAGTACTTCAAAACTCTGATGGCAAGATGGCCATAGTCATTATGGTCACTACCTGTCAACTAGGACATGCAAACTGACCTTTGTTGACGACCGTAAGCTTGATCTCTCCATTTTTGCCGTGCACGTCTGGCCTGTTCTGCACCTGGCAGATGTAGGTTCCGTTAAAGGTTGGCGGAACCTGATGCAGCGTGATGGAGGCGTCTTGCTTCGCGATGTCCCCAGACCACACGGCGTGGTCTTTAAAGCGCCCGGATGTAGGAGGATATGCTGTTTCATGATAGTAGTACACCTAGTATACATGCAAAACACACACAGGGACATTAACAATGTGCAGGTGTAAAATAGTGTGCTATATTAAAAAGTGTGCATGGATTTCATAAAGATCACAGTTGTCACACACAGACTCCTCTGGTCCTGGCGCCAGGGGATGAAAGGTCCAGGATACAGTCACAGTGTTGGACGAAACAGGGTATTTGGACTTAAAGGTGCATTTCAGTCTGACATTCGTCCCGTTGACTGCTTCCACCTCGCTTGAAGTGAAGATCTCGACTCCGTTGACCTGCAGCAGCCCTGTGCGACAAGCCAGTGAGAGAACATGTAACATTAACGGCACAGAAACGCACACAAAAGCAGAAACAGTATGCTCCTTCACAATGTCTTCCTCTCATATAGCCTCGACACCCAGGCTTTCATTTTCTTTCGCCTTGCGCGAAAACGGAAAGCCTGGACTAACGCACGTTGGAAAGTGGCCTTCAAGTGGGAGTGAACCTTCCGGGGTGGGCGTCGCTCTAAATGATGTGACGTGGAACAGCAGTGGACGGGCGCGGGAGGGGCCGGGGATGACGACACGTTAGTGAGATCAAATCAGAGCGCAGCACTTCCGCCGTGTGGATCCCACGACAGCCCCGCCCCCCAAGGCCAAAATCATTGAGGGCTAGACCAGGCTACCTCTCATATGCCCGCACATGCGCACGCACGAACGCGCACACGCGCGCACACACACACACACACACACACACACACACACACACACACACACACACACACACACACACACACACACACACACACACACACACACACACACAAAGCTTGAAAGTCCTTGATTCTTCTAAAATATGCACACACACATGCGCACGCAGACACTGTCAGGAAAACATGACCTTAATGTAAATTCTCATTCAAAACAACAGTTCACTCCTTCCTCTGTTTACACAGCGAGGTGAAGGCATAAAAACCCACAGAAGTCCTTGACAGTTGGGGGAAGTGCACTGCCTCATGTCTCTGGTGTTCATTGATTTTTAAAATATGTTGCTGACCCAAGTGTCTTTCATGTGTTCATACCGTTGTTAAGATTTGCATTCATTCCCCCTGGGAAAAAAATGAGTGATGGCTTATGAAAATGTACAATTACTACAATCTAAAGGCAGATGATAGATACAGGTGATGCCTTCCTGTGCTGTGTTCATACTGATATTGGTACTGCACTGAATGCATGCCATTGCACACAGCTTAATCATTAATGACAGTACTGAGCCCAGAGGGTGAAATGGAGAGTGCAAGAATTGTAGTAGATATGTTGTCCAAACAAAACTTCTGGAATTTGTAGATTCGGTCAGAGGATCATAATACCCTCTTTCTAACCTGTGTGTGGTTTATGCAATAATACAGGGTTTGATATCATTTATGGCTGGGTTCATGGGACCATGGTGCTGGCGATTAATTGGTGTTGTGTGCCACTGACCACACTCACTGACCCATTGTGAGACCCATGACATTCCTTTTATGAGACTGCTCTTGAGGGGATTGGAAAACTGAACGGACTGCAGTGAAGTCACATTAAGAATGTATTTATATCATCTGCAGCTCAAGAGGCCAACTACTTTTGAACAAGGAAACAATTGGTGAAATTAGATGAATCAGTGTTGATATCCTGGTAGTCAATTGCTACTTGTAAACTCAACTTTAATGCCACATGACACCTCCATATCTAAAAAAAAATATCTCCATTAAAAAGTGCTAACCATTATTATCAGCCACATGTCATCCTAGTTCTGACAACATCCTGGCAATGTAGTTCTATTCGTTTTAACACTGTCTTCAACCAGAACATCAGGATTCCTCACCAATATACAGTACATCCAGCCCACTGGAATTTGATTCAACAGTATCACTCTAATAAATAGTAGGCCATGCCTACACCAGCATACCACGTGACTCATTATGTACGTGATTTAAACTTGAAGAATATACACAAGCATAAGTGAGTCAAGCATAAGTGAGTATATTCAGTAGAACAAGAAAACATCTTAACTTTAGACTGGTATTAGTATTATTATGAAAACACTTGTTTTATAGCATTATACAGTATCGACTTGATACTGTATAGGCTACTTCATATTGATACTATCAAGTATACAGTTTAACTATAGGAAACTTGGAAACAGTTAAATTAAGGACTGAGATGGAATATATTCGTAAGACAGCACAATGAGCTTGGAACAAGTTGGAATAGCAGGGTAAGAAACACGAATCGCAAGGAAATCATTATCATCGCGTGAAAATAGCAGAATGTTGACACTTGTTACGACATGGACAAATCCCACAAGACCTGAGATCAGATAACGAACGTGAAGCACAAACAAAGCACAAGGAAGTTTCTCACCTGGCAGCAGAACCACGTATGCCCCCAAAAGAACACACATCTGAATCCATATCCGATACATATAGGACTGTTTATTTCTTCTGCCCTTGTTTACTCCGGGGCAGGTAAAACCTTCGATTCAAGTCCCCGGCATGTAAATGGTTTTAGCGACTCATAAACGTGTTTCTGTGCAGAATGGCGACCAATTGGACCCCGGAGTTGGAAGTGTCTGTGTAGTACTGTGTAGTGACTGCAGGCAGAATAGATTACGCATTAGAGAAACAGTCACCCTCTCTGTACACACCTTTCAGTCCTGCCCTGTGGGCGGACGTTTATGGCACCTGCATTCTGTAGAACCTGTTTCTGCCAGAACACAGAGACACACCATGTTTCATTTTGTTTAGACGTTTGCCACACATCCTCAACAATTGGGGGAAATTACTGTCTTTTTCGGATTCCCCCAAGAATAATAAGCTTAAACGGAGTACTGAGACCAGATAGGCTAAGGTGTAGCCTTCTTGGCGTAAATGTCAGTGAGTCAGTCAAGCAAATTCTACCTACCAGACTATTTGCTGCCATCTCGTGGACACAATACCGCGTTACAATTATTAAAGGACCACTTCACCACTTTCAACCTGCCTTCAAAAAAACACCCTTTGGGGTGGGGTTTGTTCACTGTCAAGCTTTCCTGGTCAGTTCCAAGGACTATCTAATAAGGACAGGACGCCAAGACATGGCTTCCTGTCCTCATGCAAGGCTAATCTAAGAAGGCTAGGAAGGGAAGCAGGAAGTAGGCCACTTACGGTGGCGTCCACATTGATCCATGGAAGGAAATGGACATGCGCAGTACAGGCCAAGCGGGTTGACGCTGGCAAACTACTCTGGCAAACTGTACTGCGCATGTTCGTTTCCTTCCATGGATCAATGTGGACACCACCGTAGGAGACTCCGCCCAACTTCCCTTCCTAGCCTTCTTTAATAGTTTAGCCTTGGTTAGCCCAAGACATTGGACTCTCGTAGAGAGGTGTTTGCGATTCTGACGTGATCACTCTACGAGAGTCCAAGACTTTCGATCCTATTTCCTTGACGGATTTCGCTTCTAGGGCTTCTAGTAGCTCTTACGGTGCACCAATCCCACATGTAAAAGGCTGAACATAAGCTTCCACCCGTCCGACGCCAGTACGGCAAAAGATTGTACGACGTAGAGTCCTAGTTTTTAATAAATAAAATGTTTTATTCCACTCAGTCTGTTGATGTTTTTTTCCACTCGCTCCGTCCGGAAGGCTGCCATCTTGGAAGGAGGGGAAAGGGGGGGTGGGGGTGCGCCATAACCAATGGCAGCTCAGCGGCCCTCCCACTCCCCTCCCCCTACCTCCCACTCCCCTCCCCCCACCCCCCTCCTCCTGGGGTGAGGGACGGGGAGGGAGTGAGAGTGTGTGGCACGTGCGTGTGTATATGTGTGTTCCGTCAAGGAAATAGGATCGAAAGTCTTGGACTCTCGTAGAGTGATCACGTCAGAATCGCAAACACCTCTCTACGAGAGTCCAATGTCTTGGGCTAAGCCTTGGTCAAGTTTCCAATTCGTGTCTATTGGACAAGACCGGATTGGGTAGGGACTTATTGAAGGGCTAATTGGTCCTCACTAACGTTCATGATAAAATACCACTTTCTACTGTCTGCCTCTGCGCACGTGCGTGTGTATATGTGTGTGCGCACGACGTGTGTGTGTGAATCTGATATTGGATATTTTGGATCTGATAATTGTAGCATGACAGTTTCATGACACATGCCATTTTTTCAAGAAAGCGTAAAAGGTATAGGTATTTCACTTTCAAAAACCTTTAGGCCAGTAATTTTAGCTCATGTTTTACCTAAAATTGGAATAAATTGTAACATGGGATTTTTCTTCACAGATCATTTCTTTGAGGTCTCCAGAACAACATATTAAAAATCCCAGTTGCGCAAATATGTTTAATTTCATAAAGTAATAAAATACATAGGCTCCAATGGAGCCCCCTTCCTATACAAACCCATTATAACTTAAAACTCCATTTTAACCATGATGGATTATTCAAAAACAACC
This sequence comes from Benthosema pterotum, assembly GCA_039105355.1. Lineage (NCBI taxonomy): Eukaryota > Metazoa > Chordata > Actinopteri > Myctophiformes > Myctophidae > Benthosema > Benthosema pterotum. The sequence continues at coordinate 27,237,838 of CM076975.1, read as the reverse complement.
CATCTTTTTTCTGGTGACTGATATTGTCCTCCTAATATGTGAGAGGGCAGTGGAATTTCATTTACAGGTTTCATTTATTTTTTAAAAAATATTCATTTCGGTGGGCATGCCCAGATATGGAGGCAGCTACATTTTCCAAAACAATATTTAAAAAATAACTGAAACCTGTGAATGAAATTCCACAGTCCTCTCACGTATTAGGAGGACAATATCAGTCACCAGAAAAAAGATGGGTTGTTTTTGAATAATCCGTCATGGTTAAAATGGAGTTTTAAGTTATAATGGGTAAATGTAGCTGCTTCCATATCTGGGTATGCCCACCGAAATGAATATTTTTTAAAAAATAAATGAAACCTGTAAATGAAATTCCACTGCCCTCTCACATATTAGGAGGACAATATCAGTCACCAGAAAAAAGATGGGTTGTTTTTGAATAATCCATCATGGTTAAAATGGAGTTTTAAGTTATAATGGGTTTGTATAGGAAGGGGGCTCCATTGGAGCCTATGTATTTTATTACTTTATGAAATTAAACATATTTGCGCAACTGGGATTTTTCGGGACTTTTAATATGTTGTTCTGGAGACCTCAAAGAAATGATCTGTGAAGAAAAATCCCATGTTACAATTTATTCCACTTGAAACGCTATTTTGCCTGGACTAACCTTCCTCTGACTAACAGAACAACAACACTCCCATACAAAACCAGCACACTGCTGACGACATCCATAGGGTTTCTCTTGTATATTTTAACTAACCTGAACGTAGTTAGATTCAATTATGGAAGTATGTGGAAGTAAATGGGTTAAGTTTGGTAAAACAGATTTAGATACACCCATGCCTTCACAATTAAAGGATCATTCATGATGAGACATTAAAACATAAATATAGCTACAAGTATAACTATATTTCTAATATAGATGCAACTATAGCTGCAAGTAGCGACAACAGGGGCCAAGCAGGCACACAGATGATTCACAACTGATTTTTTTAAGGAAATGTACTCAGGATTTTGTGAACATCCCAGCCATTTTAAGTTGGTTGATTTAGTATTTATATTATACACCCCATCCTATACAAACCCACTGTAATAAATATGGTTACAATGACATTTGGTGTTGAACACTTATAGAAGCATTACCTTGATTACATTTTTGTTTGGATGTTTTGTCTTTTGGTAATGGTTGTCTACCCTGATGACATCCATAGGGTTTCTCTCATGTGTGAATTCTTGGGTGTATTTTGAATCACTTGCAACAAGTTAGATTCAATTATGAAAATACTGTATGTTTGTAAATGGGTTATGGTTGGTTAAACAGACAGGTCAGATTTAGATACAACCCTTCCTATAAAACCCATTGTAATAAATATGGTTCATAATGGCATGATGTTTTAGTATTGAAGAACTCACTTATAGATTTATTGTGATTACATTCACGTAGAAGTATACTTACACAACATATTTAAAATAAAACATAACTGACACATCAAATCAGCTAATGTCATGCTGAGCAGTCAGACTCATCATTAGCTACTGGGCTCAAGTCAGTGGGTATGAAGGGAGCGGTGGAGCACATGTAGGGGTTAGTTAGAAGTCAGTGGTCCAATCTCAGGTGTTCTTGTATATTTAGAAGAGGTTGTAGTTGTCAGTTCTCCACAACTCATTCAGGAGATCAACCATATCTGGTCAGATCTGACTGTGGGCTCCAGACTTAAAGATGAAGGTGAAGAAGAACTCTATCAACCGCAGCAGGGTGAATACTTTATCACCATACTTTCTCTCCCTTCTCCCTGTGAAAGCAAACAAGGATCAATCTTCAGCCTATGCTCTATTCTATAGGTTTGATTTCCATTCCCAACTAATGTGTCATATCAACTGTGTAATGTGAAAGCGTGAAACTTTAAATTTCATGTGTGTTCTTCATCTCACTTGTATTCAATTTGTTTTTTCATCCAGTGTTGAATCATCATTTTTGGGACCAGTGTGGACAACACTTCTCTAAAGTGTCCAGATTTCGAAGACATCAGAGAAGTCACTTGGTAGAAGGAAGATCCTCACTGTGGCCAGCCTGGGAAACAAGTCCCCCCATATCTAGCCTTATTAGAAGCTACAGAGATGATGCTATTGCTAAAGACACACCAACGCTTCTGATAACTTTGTGGGTGTCAGGAAGAGTGAAATGAGCAAATGACAATACTTGATTTCAATTTAGTGACACATTAACGTTCATTTGCTCTGTGATCCAACCTTCCATGGTGATTTGCTGAGTAAACTCAGTGTGATGTAACAAGTTTACAAATAGCCTATTCTATTCTCAACAAAATCAGTGGACATTAAGTTCAAATGTTTTAAGATTGTTAAAGAGATACATTGTACAGTTTAAAATGCAGTAGCAGATTCACGCTGATGCCCATGTGAATGTGGATCCTAAGAGTTGCTAAATGTAGCTTTAATATACATTCATATTAAGTGTTGAGCATAATTGGTTCTGGTCAATGTGATGTTAAATGTGATGATTGTGCAAAATGATTGTCTTAGTTACGATTTTATTTTTTTAACATACTGTAGTGACAGTAGATGTACTAACATAAACTCAGTGTGTTGGCATATGACACAGCTTGTAGATTGGTTATTTTTGCTTTTTTCCCTCATTGTGTAATAGAATTATGTATAAAAACAGGCCATAACTTAATAGTTGGGTTGAGTAAAGATACCATGGGCCATATTCACATAACGGCCATCTAGTTAAGATGCTAACAAGGTGCAACTTCCATTTCATCCAAACTGAAGTTCTATCTCTCTCTAGGTCGTCCTCAGACGAGCCCTCCATCGTCGCTTCCAGTCGTCCCGGTTCTACAACCAGCCAGCTCACTGGTGCTCTGTGCTCCTGCATCCTTCTTGAGTACATCCACGTATGTTAATGTGGGACGTCCCCGTGATCGCTGCCCTATTTTGCTGGCCGGCAGTTCTTGATGCCTTTGACAGTGTCCCGCCAGTCTCATTCTCCTGGCTGCTACTTTCTGGCTCACCATTGGAATTCCCTCATACAGTGTATTGTTGTTAATATGTTCGCTCTTGCTGATGTTAAGTACTACACGCAGCATTCTGGTGTAGCACCCGTCTAGCGAGTAGCGACTTCTGCGGAGTTGGCTTCAGGGTCCAGCATTCGCTGCCATATACAGTAGGAGAACGGATTCCACCGTTGCGTTGAAGAAGCTGAGTTTGATTTGTCGGGGGAGATTCGAGTTCCACACACTGGACATGCCGTTCAGAGCCCTCCAGGAAAGTGCCTTCCTCACTTTTAGGTCCTGCTCGGTTGAGTTGACCCATGAGCCTAGGTACTTGAAGTCTGTGACTTCCTTCAGTGCAGCTCCTCCTGTTGTTGTTAGAGGTGGATGCTCTGATGGGATGTTATAGGTGATGACCTCTGTCTTTTTGGCATTCAACCTGAGGCCCACCTATAGATCATTATTATTATTATGAAAAAATAAAATGAAGGGAAAAAGAAATCACACCTGTGTGAAGAAGGTGGTGTCAAGGTGACATGCTCACTAGACATAAACCTACTCAGAAGGTTTATGTATTTCCTCAGACCCCCCCAAAAATTAGAGAGAACATTGCTTGAGTGTCTCATTTGTTTCATATCACCAAATGATGGGGGGGGGGATTTTTTTTTGTAGTAGGCCTAGTTGTGTTTGTATGGACGATGGTCTGTTTAGTCTTGAGTGGTGGAGTAGAGGTGGTCGTTGGGTTGATCCCGGAGGGTGTGTGTGTGTGTTGGTTGGGGGGGGGGGGGGGGGGGGGGGGGGGGGGGGGGGCAGCAGGGGATTTCGCCCAGGGAGTAAATCACTCTAGAACCGCCACTGAGTACACTGAAAATTGTTTTTAAATGTGCTTTATAAATAAATGTGATTTGATTTGATTTGAGTAAAGTCATGATCAGGGTTTGAACCCACATCACCACCAATACAATACACCAATACACCACTCACACCAGCTGACAGATTCTGCTTTTAATGGAGTTCTGTTCTTCTGGAAATGGGTCTTGAAAGTAAAGCCTTCAAGCACAATCAGCTAGTGTCTTTACTCGCTGTGCAACCATTTTTTGAACAATTGACTATTGCCCCAGTGTGCCATCCCAGCTGATCCAGGGTAACAGAGTAGTGTACAATATGGCCATTGGTATTGGCTTCAGTGACTGGTTACGCTTGGGGCCCTCGGCTAGCCTCAGTGTTGCCAACTGCAACACTGGTGTGTGTGTATATATATATATATATATATATATATATATATATATATATATATATATATATATATATATATATATATATATATATATATATATATATATATATATATATATATATATATATATATATATATATATATATATACATATATATACATATATATATAAACTTGCCACAAAAAGTTCGGAAATCCAACTTTGGTCCATTATAGCTCCCCTTTGATAAAACCGATTGGTATCGTATTATATACCATTTTTATCATTGATTTGTCCCCTTTACAATGAGGTACAGCATGTAATGATCCGGCATTCGTGGAATGAGCAACACTACTAAACATGTGGCTTGCGCTCCATTTTTTTTTGCCAAAATGGCAAATGTATGGTATTGATTGCTTTACGTTGCCTAGCAAATTGGATGATTACTCTCTTCCACAGTACAAAGTAAAAACACAACACATATTGGACATTTTTAGACTTTATTAATTTCACACTCAGTGACAGGGAACTCAGTAGCGTGTGGTATTACCAAACACAGACACAACAGCTTGGCACCTCCTCCTCATGCTGCTCACCAATGCAGCCACATTTTGCTGTCGGATTGCATTCCATTCCTCAACCAGCATCTGTTTCAAGTCAGCCAACGTGGTTCTGTGGGTCACTCTAGCATACACCTCCCTGATCCCACAAGTGTTCAATTGGGTTGAGGTCTGGACTCATGGCAGGCCATTCCATCCTCTCCACTCCCAAATTCTGGAGGTACTCTTTGATGATCCTGGCTCTGTGGGGGCGAGCATTGTCATCTTGGAGGATGGCATTAGGTCCCAGGTTCCTAAGATATGGGATCGCCACTGGATCCAGAATCTCATCCCTGTACCTTAATGCATTGAGATTACCTTTGATAATGACAAGATTAGTCTTGCCTCTCAGAGAGATGCCCCCCAAACCATCACACTGCCCCCATTAAATGATGTCACCCGATCAGTACAACAATCTGTCTGTGTTTGGTAATACCACACGCTACTGAGTTCCCTGTCACTGAGTGTGAAATTAATAAAGTCTAAAAATGTCCAATATGTGTTGTGTTTTTACTTTGTACTGTGGAAGAGAGTAATCATCCAATCTGCTAGGCAACGCAAAGCAATCAATACCATACATTTGCCATTTTGGCAAAAAAAAATGGAGCGCAAGCCACATGTTTAGCAGTGTTGCTCATTCCACGAATGCCGGATCATTACATGCTGTACCTCATTGTAAAGGGGACAAATCAATGATAAAAATGGTATATAATACGATACCAATCGGTTTTATCAAAGGGGAGCTATAATGGACCAAAGTTGGATTTCCGAACTTTTTGTGGCGAGTATATATATATACACACACACACACACACACACACACACACACACACACACACACACACACACACACACACACAGTATCGATATTTTTTGAAAATCCTCAAAAAGATGAAAAAAGACATGCTGTGCAAGACCGTAAGGCTATAGCCTGGCGTTTCTGCCATGATTCGTCATTTTTCAAAAATCCTCACAAATCCTCAAAACGATGAAAAATGGTATAGCCTTGCGTTTTCTTTTTTGTTTGTTTGTTTTTTCAAATTTTCGACGTTTTTCAAAAATCCGCAAGAATCCTCAAAACGCTGAAAAATGGGAAGGCTATAGCCTTGCGTTTTTTTTTTTTTTTTTTAATTTTGACATTTTCGAAAATCCTCAAAAATCCTAAAAACGATGAAAAAAGGCATACTGTGCAGTGTGCAAGATAGTAAGGTTATAGCCCTGCGTTTTTGAGAGGTTTCATCATTTTTCGAAAGTCCTCAAAATCCTCAAAATGATGAAAAACGATAAGGCTATAGCCTTGTGTTTTTACCAGGTTTCGTCATTTTTCAAAAATTGTCAAAACGATAAAAAACCGCATGCTGTGCAAGACCGTAAGGCTATAGCCCTGCGTTTTTGAGAGGTTTCATCATTTTTCGAAAGTCCTCAAAATCCTCAAAATGATGAAAAACAGTAAGGCTATAGTCTTGCGTCATTTCGAAATTTCGACATTTTTGGAAAATCCTCAAAACGAGAAAACGTAATTTTTCGAAAATCCTCAAAAAACCTCAAAATGATGAAAAACAGTAAGGTAATAGCCTTAGGGTTTTTTTTCCCTGAAATTTCGACATTTTTCGGAAATCCTCAAAAATCCTCAAAACAATAAAAAACGGCATGCTGTGCAAGACCGTAAGGGTATAGCCTTGCGTCCTTGCCAGGTTTTTTCATTTTTTTTTTCATTTTTCGAAAATCCTCAAAACGATGAAATACCGTAAGGCTATAGCCTTGCGTTTTTTCAAAATTTCAACATTTTTCGGAAATCCTCAAAAATCCTCAAAACGACGAAAAACGGCATACTGTGCAAGACCGTACAGGTATAGCCTTGCGTTTTTGCCAGGTTTCGTCATTTTTTGTCATTTTTCAAAAACCCTCAAAATGCTGAAAAAACGTAAGGCTATAGCCTTGCTTTTTTCAAAATTTTGACATTTTTCGAAAATCCTAAAAACGATGAAAAACTGTAAGGCTATACGATGCGTTTTTTTTTTTTTTTTTTTTTTCTTTTTTTTTGAAATTTCGAGAATTTTCGAAAATCCTCAAAAATCCTCGAAACGATTAGAAACGGCATGCTGTGCAAGACCGAAAAGCTATAGCCTTGCATTTTTGCCAGGTTTCGTCATTTTTCAAAAATCCTCAAAAATCCTCAAAATGATGAAAACGATAAGGCTATAGCCTTGCGTTTTTTCGAAATTTCGTCATTTTTCAAAAATCCTCAAAAATCCTCAAAACAATGAAAAGCGGCATGGTGTGCAAGACTTTAAGGCTATAGCCTTGCGTTTTTGCCAGGTTTCGTATTTTTCGAAAATCCTCAAAAAACCTCAAAATTATGAAAAACGGTAAGGTAATAGCCTTAGGGGTTTTTTTCCCTGAAATTTCGACATTTTTCAGAAATCCTCAAAAATCCTCAAAACAATAAAAAAAAGGCATGCTGTGCAAGACCGTAAGGGTATAGCCTTGCGTTTTTGCCAGGTTTCGTCATTTTTCAAAAATCCTCAAAAATCCTCAAAAATCCTCAAAACGATGAAAAACCGTAAGGCTATAGCCTTGCCCTTTTTTGAAATTTCAACATTTTTCGGAAATCCTCAAAAGTCCTCAAAACGATAAAAACCAGCATGTTGTGCAAGAACGTAAGGGTATAGCCTTGCGTTTTTGCCAGGTTTGCGTTTTTGCCAGGTTTCGCCATCTTTGGAAAATCCTCAAAAGGATGAAAAACTGTAAGGATATAGCCTTGCGCTTTTTTGAACTTTCGACATTTTTCGGAAATCCTCAAAAGTCCGCAAAACGATAAAAAACGGCATGTTGTGCAAGACCGTAAGGGTATAGACTTGCGTTTTTGCCAGGTTTCGTCATTTTATGTCATTTTTCGAAAATCCTCAAAACAATGAAAAACAACAAGGCTATAGCCTTGCGTTTTTTGTCCCCGAAATTTCGACATTTTTCGAAAATTCTCAAAAATCCTCAAAACGATGAAAAACGGCATGCTGTGCAAGACCATAAGTCTATGGCCTTGCGTTTTTGCCAGGTTTCGTCATTTTTGTCATTTTTCGAAAATCCCCAAAATGATGAAAAACCGTAAGGCTAGAGTCTTGCGTTTTTTCAAAATTTCGACATTTTTCGAAAATCCTCAAAAATCCTCAAAACGATGAAAAACGGCATGATGTGCAAGACCATAAGGGAATAGCCTTGCGTTTTTGCCAGGTTTCGTCATTTTTTGTCATTTTTCGAAAATCCTCAAAACGACGAAAAACCGTTAGGCTATAGCCTTGCATTTTTTTTTTTCGAAATTTCGACATTTTTCGAAAATCCTCAAAAAGATGAAAACGGCATGCTGTGCAAGACTGTAAGGCTATAGCCTTGCGTTTTTGCCAGGTTTCGTCATTTTTCAAAAATCCTCAAAACGATGAAAAACCGTAAGGCTATAGCCTTGAGTTTTTTTTCTCGAAATTTCGACATTTTTCGAAAATCCTCTAAAATCCTCAAAACGGTGAAAAACGACATGATGTGCAAGACCATAAGGGTATAGCCTGGCGTTTTTGCCAGGTTTCGTCATTTTTTGTCATTTTTAGAAAATCCTCAAAACGACGAAAAACCGTAAGGCTATAGCCTTGCGTTTTTTCGAAATTTCGACATTTTTCGAAAATCCTAAAAAATCCTCAAAACGCTGAAAACGGCATGCTGTGCAAGACCATAAGGGTATAGCCTTGCGTCCTTGCCAGGTTTTGTTGTTTGTTTACTCGCTCTGGCAATTCTTTATTGTTTTTTGATTTTTTTGTAATAGAACAAGATCTCTAGTACATCTCTGGTACTCACTCTCTCTCTCTCTGTCTCGTGAGCATGCACACACACACACACACACACACGCACGCACGCGCACACGGCACACACACACACACACACACACACACACACACACACACACACACACACACACACACACACACACACACACACACACACACACACACACACACACATGAGTGAAGGTATAAAGAATTGTTACACATGTGTTGTGAGCTTGCTTGCATAGACTGAACAGTGTGCCATTGTTGGTCTTGGGCTAAATGTCAAGAAAACTGAGGTTATCTTTCCAGACCATCTAATGTACAGTACTATACCTGTATCTTAACAACAACAGGAGGCACCATTCAAATGTATCTGCATTATTTGGAGTAGCTTGTTTATGAAAAATCTCACCGCCCTGTTTTACAGAACTTGTGTCTTGTGACAGATAAAATTAAACTTAAAATTGCATTCGGGATAAGAGTGTTTGTTGAATGCTTATATTGTAAATTGAAATGACATCCATCAGGACTGAATCCAGCTTGGCAAACAAGGCTGTCTGAGGACATTACAGTAAGTACACTTGGCCAGTACTGGCTAAGTAAACATATTGTAAGTCTCTCCAGACTTAAGGGACTGTCTTCAGTTGAGCACATGCTGATGTCTCAAATTCACCCTGACCCCCCCCCCCCCTCATGCTTGCTCTCACTCACTTGCTCTCTCTCTGGGTGTGTATTTGCATGTGTGTGAATTCAAACAGGGGGTATCCAATACAGGATAAAATTAGGCCAGCCAGGCCATATATTGCTGACTGTGCACTGGTTGCTAAAAAAAAGCTTGGTGGGGCCTCCAGCAGCGGCAAGACAAGGAACTGGAAGGGATCGAAGAGTAGCAGGATCACTACTAAAATGGCCATCAAAGGTAAGAATATATAGCAACTGTGGCAGCTTTGGGTTAAAAGGATCACTGGCCTATATCAGCTGGCTATATAGAAGCGGTGAAGGGTGGGAGATTTATTTGATTATTTATCCTGATAAAGGCAGTTTGTTTTTTCCTTAATAGAGTGACCAGTCAAATGTAGAGCCCGGCTAATGCTTTATGTTTTGGTTTGATTGAGGATGATCCTTGATCATCACAAAGAACATGTGTTGTGGAGAGTGCTGTGCTGTACTGTACTGTACTAGGCTGCACTATGTTGTACTGTACTGTACAGTACATAACCCTTAAGATATGTGTTTCAATTTGGCCAATGAGACTGATGTCTCTGTTGATATTTGATCCAACTTGATCTTGTCACTAAGCATTGCAGGTTGACTAAGGGTTAGAAAGAAGATGAATGTTTAGCTATGTGTTTATTTACATGTGTGTGTTTGAGCATTTATATTCTGTATGAACTCAGTATACCCCCACACTACACAATTAGACTACACAATTAGACTATATAATTCTAATTAGGGAAAGGGTGGATTTCAGCATTATGGCTGAGAATTAGATTAAGCCAAGGTATTAGGTTTTAGGTTTAAGGGTGCAAGTGTGTGTGTCTTGAGTAGCCTATATGGTGTGTGTATGTGTGTGGGAGTCTATATAGATGTTTCTAACGTGTTTGTCTTAATCAGGTAAATACCACCAGATTTAAAAGGTGATCATTTGAATCTTTGAGTGTGCTGTGACCTTATGCAGGATACTGATCTCATTGAGACTGCTGCTGGAACACCTTTCTTGCAAAAATAAATACATAAATAACCATCAGACGTTTTTGCAGCTATGCATTTTATTTGTGCATTGTCTGTCTGTCTGTCTAACATATAAATGCACAGACAAAATGCAGAGTTGCAAAAACGGAGAAAGATATAGTGACTATATCTTTCTCCGTAACTGAACTTGTACAACTTAATCTTGTTTTCCTCACTATATTATAGTGAGGAAAACAAGATTAAGTTGTACAAGTTCAGTTACGTGGTTTAGGTCTCCTTTAGCCTATACAGTATCTGTGGGCAGGCTGTTTCTGTTCATATCTCTGAGGGGGGCATTTAAGGGTATGCCATACGATTGGTAGAATGTGCTATAAACTATATAGACTACAATATATACTACATTCTCCCAAGATACTCTCATTTCATTGTAACAGTTTCTCAAATGTTCCTTGGTCGCAATATACACATTACAATTACACAAACAACCAACCGAGAGACCTCATTGTCTAGTCTAACACGTTGATTCCTTACTCTGTCTTTCTCAGCTCTAGTGGATCTTGTTTACTGGAAGAATGTCAAGAAGACTGCAGTGCTGTTCACAGGCCTGGTGGTGGGCCTGGCCTGCCTGTTTCAGCTCAGCGCTGTCACTGTGGTCTCTTACCTCTGCCTGGGCATCATCTGTATAACCTTCCAACTTCGCCTCTACTATAAACTCCTAGAAGTGCTGCACTGGAACCCTGATTGTGTGCATCCCTTCCAGTGAGTATACAATACACTGCAGTGCACTTATTCTAGTTTAAAGGACAACTTTGTTGTTGTTGTTTTTTCAACCAAGGTTCATGTTTTAGGTTGTTGGAGAAATCTAAGTGTTAATTGGCTTGAATTTGCTGCTTTCTATGATTTCAGGGACTTTAGCTGTTTTTCACAGGGGGCGGGAGCATTCGAACATGGTCCTAAATACATATTTGTTTACAAAATTTTAAAGTTTTTTTTAATTATCTACTACAGTCCTAATAACCCCCAGGAAATTACATCTGGCCACAAAAGATAACAGGATCTACTGAATGTGACAAACTGCCATATTGAGCCTACTATACAGTGTAAAGTGCAGCGCTGTGTGCTGCCTCCTTCACATTCAGTAGATCCTGTGAATTTATCATGGCCAGTTATAATTTCCTGGGGTTTATTAGGACTGTAGTAGATAATAAAATAAAAATTACTTTAATTTTTTGTACACAAATACATATTTAGGACAATGTTCACCCCCTGTCAAAAATAGCTAAAATCCCCAAAACAAAAGAAAGCACCAAATTAAAACCAATTGACACTCATCTTTAAATGTATCTAATAACAACATAAAAGGGTACTTCACCCAAAAAAAAACTTTTGGTCATTTTATGGTCTACTCAGCCTCATGTGAACACACCAGACAGTTTATAAGTTACTCCTTTCAGTATTTAGATATTTGATGTTTGATATGTTTGATTAGTCTGCCAGACCCAAACCCATTATAACTTAAAACTCCATTTTAACCATGACAGATTATTCGAAAACAACCAATCTTTTTTCTGGTGACTGATATTGTCCTCCTAATACGTGAGAGGGCTGTGGAATTTCATTTACAGTATTTATTTATTTTTAAAATATTGTTTTATTCATTTGGGTGGGCATTCCCAAATATGGAGGGGGCTACATTTTACAAAACAATATTTTCAAAATAAATGAAAACTGTAGATGCAATTCCACTGCCCTCTCACGTATTAGGAGGACAATATCAGTCACCAGAAAAAAGATTGGTTGTTTTCGAATAATCTGTGATGGTTAAAATGGAGTTTTAAGTTATAATGGGTTTGGTCTGGCAGACTAATCAAACATATCAAACATCAAATATCTAAATACTGAAAGGAGTAACTTATAAACTGTCTGGTGTGTTCACATGAGGCTGAGTAGACCATAAAATGACCAAAAGTTTTTTTTTGGGTGAAGTACCCCTTTAAAACATGAACCTTGGTTGAAAAAAAAAGTTCTCCTTTAAGGTCTGCATTAATAACACCTTTCTCCAAAGCTTTGGGTTAAATTCACCCATTCACACACACACACACACACACACACACACACACACACACACACACACACACACACACACACACACACACACACACACACACACACACACACACACACACACACACACACACACACTGTGCGTGTCCTTAGATCCTACCTGGATGATGACAAAACTCTGACAGATGGACAGACAGTGAAGTTGGTGGAGGAGGTTGTGCTTCTGATTGCCTTTGCATACACAGAGCTCAAAAACCTGCTCTTCATCAGCAGCATGGTGGACTCTATCAAGGTCTGTCTACATTCTGTTGGATTCACACCATGTTCAAATGTTCCTGCCATACTATCTCTAGGCCTACCATTCAAAGATAGAAGACTTTCTGTGAATCATAGCTTAAAAGGGGGTGGTTGATTGAAAATACAATACAAAACATTTCTTCTCTGTTCAACAGTTTGCTGTGCTCCTGTATTTGATGACCTATGTGGGGGCTCAAACCAACGGACTGACACTGGTGATATTTGGTGAGTTGCTGATACACCACGACCAACCACACTATCACAGTATCACCTCAGAGCATACTCTGTTCCTCTTTCATCATCTCGTTAATGAAATTGGCTTAAGGGATGACCGTGTCATCACGCTCTGTATGTCACTGACTCAACCACAACCCTATGGAGAGTGTTGTCATCTAACCTCAATGCGTTATGTCATCAGTATATGCCCTGTTTTATTTGTGCCTGATGCCATCAACAATCTCCATGTGGCATAAAAGGGGCGAGAACCGACTGCACAGAGATGTGCAGTCTTTGTCCAAAAGACTGATTAAATCTAAAAATGCCTGCCAAAAACAACTCTGGTGTTGCTTTTGTGAGTATGCAACCGAGTCTAGCCATAGAGCAGTGACTGTAGTGTAGCCTCAATATACTGTTTTTTTTTTTTTTTTTTTTTTTTTTTTTCACTAAAAAGGGACTAATGGTTTTGAGTTTCCTTCAACTAAAACAGACAAAAACCTTCTTGAGCTTCCTAAAATTAGACTAAATCTACCAAAGACAGAAATGACAACATGGCTAAGACTAATTAAGGATAAGTAAGTTATGTGTGACTAAAACAAAAAAGCATTTTGTCAAAAAGATGAAGAATGACAAAAATCTAAAAAATACCTGCCAAAAAGAACAATATATATTTTTTTTACCTTTATCTTGGTTTTGCAGGTGTGATTTCTGCTTTCTCCTTGCCTATAGTGTACAAAAAGCAGCAGGTGAGATGAATTATGTTGTTATGAGCAGCTGTTGTTCAAATCCAATCGTGCTTACATACTTGCTTTATATTATTTAATGTATTGTACAGTGTAATTAACACTGTTTTTCGTCACAGGTACGGATAAGAAAGGTGGTTAGAGCGGCAAAGTCCTTCGTAAAGAAAATCACAGATATGTAAGTTACGGCACAGATCCGATGAAATAATTCAGATTGACCTTGTGGATATTTTTAGTACTAGCATCTGTAGGGACAATAAGTAAGCTGCACTTGAAAATCCAGGTCAGAATAATCACACTAAGTAGCTACACAGTAAAATTCAGTCAATTTTACACACAATATCTAAAGCCTCCTATACAAGGTTGTGTCTAGGTTTTGGCTAGGTTTTCAAAACTGATTAGACTACATTCTAATACATTCTGATCCGGTCTTAAAAAATATATTTACAAAATCTTGTCAAAATTCATACTGTATATGGGAGGCATGACACGCTTATGCTATTTAAGGTTTGATGTAATGTGTTGTCTGTGTTTTTTCTTGCAGCTTTGATAGTTTGTTAAGTAAGTTCAAATCATCGTCTGACGCTGAGTCTGAAGCAACTCCAGTTCCAGCGCTTCTAGCTGCCTCCAAGCAGAAAGCAAAGTCAAAGTAATGACAGTGGAGAGTGTGTAGAACTATGTACTGTACAACTGTACTGTGGAGCACCAGCTCACACAGACAAGGCCCACAGGAACAGGACTGGGAAAGGTTGAGACATGTTCAGTATAGCAGTGGTTCCCAAATGTTTTATAACCCAGTGGTTTTCTTTTTCAACCTTTTTCATACCAGGGCCCACTATTTATTCTGCATTTTAGCCATGGACCATTGTTTTGATGTTGAGCTTAGTTTCTCTGACCCAAAACTAAGGATTTTCAAGAATTTAGGAGATAAACTGGCAAAATGTTGGTCAAAATAACAATTCTTATACTTTTTCTAATTGTGTAGATTCTTGGAAATTAAGTAATTAAGATGTTTAAATATAATTAACTCTTGAGAGCGTAAAATGAAACCATTTTATGCTGTCAAGACAGTGATAGACAGTTGGTTACCAACTGTCCATCATTTAGCTGGGGACCACCTGGAATCCTCTCAGGGACCACTGGTGGTCCCCGGACCACTGGTTGAAATCCACTGTTTTAGCCCATGAACCAAAATAGAGATTCCGTTTTTGCCCATGGCCAAGACTAGTGAAAAATCTTCCTGAACATTAGTTTTCTAATTCATAGAATTTCATCAGTTTCATCATCAATTAAAAAAAACAAAATGCATGACAAAATAAATAAAATAAAGAGACCCATAAAATGTGTCTGTGACCCACAAACAGGCCCCAGGCAGGGTTTGGGAACCACTGTGCTATACAGTCGCTGGAGGAGTTTGATGTAATTAATCTCAGAATGTTTGTTAGACTGTTTCTCTGACAGACTGTCTACTTTGTATGGTACAATTAAGTCCCTCATTTATACACATGGAGGCTACTAACAGAGGGGGGAAAGGGGGGAAATGAAAAAAGACAATCCAATATAACACACTGTGTTCTGGTTTCCTAAATGACACCTACATCGAATACAACCATTGCTCAGACCAGTAATGGCCACAGGAACAGTGTCATCATTGATCATAACCACATTTTGATATGCAAAGCTTTTGGACTGCAGGGATGTATTATACTGGTGGAGAGTGAACCAGAAGTGTCTTATCTAATTCCATCATTCGTCAAAGTTTTGTATACATTATATTTGCATTAATTCAATCTCAACGTGGCTTTTGGCTCTTCAGTTAACTTTCTACAGTATTTTAGTAGGCTACCTAATACTCCTCGTCTTAATGTTAATCACTTTGTTATTTTTAACCAGGTTTATGTCACATTAATGTCACTCTCTGGCAGATGCTATTTCAGGTGTCAGCTGTTTGATCAGTCAACTCTGTTACTGTATGTTCATCAAAATACTCACGTTCATTTGACAGTTACCGTTAAAAAGTAATAATAACTCTGATATCCACATGCATAAATTCATGTCAGCTTGGTTTCTAAACGTAATCATGCATTTACACATTTTGTTCTTAAATAATAAAACAGATGTGTGTTATTGAACTTTGTTTAGTATTTTTCTATAGTTAATTTATTAAATTGTTAATTAATTGTATACGCTACTGCTCCCCAATAAACAAAATATTATAAACACATATCTCTTGACTCCTGGTGATTTCAAAGCTGCATCAGAGGTACCTGAAGATACAATGCTTCTGATTTAACATTGAGTAGGTAAGTATACTGTATAAATAATCACACATGTATTACATATACTGTAGAATAGATCACATCAAAAACACACTGCCAAGGTTAAGTGGTTTATCATGGATTACCCTGCAAGTGTCTAATCAAGCTTACGTATTTCATATTTGTAACACTACAGTATAAATATTCCCATACACAGAAATACACAGCAAAATGTATTAATGGAAGAATAACAAAACAAATGCACATGCTTTCATACAGGTGAACTACATGATACAAGTAAGCAATTAACATCCTGTGTGGTATTAAGCTGTTCAGGGCCAGTGTTCCACCAGGGGTCCTTGGGCGGGTTCCAGGCAGTTGTATAATATTGCAATTATGCAACAGTTAACTAAACCTGTTGTATGAATACATAACCTGAATGAATAGTGTTACCCACTGTTAAATGTTGGAATGCAGCCATGCCGTCCAATAGATGGCGCTCACGTACTGTCTTTGGAAATGTCTTGCATGCTGTTAGATTCAGCTCAGTGATTCTGCGTAGGCTACAAGTCAGGTTTGTATCTGACTTAAAAAACATTGCAAATTATAAATACTCCAGTAAAGTACATGTATTTCGTAAGTAATTGTGTTTAACTTCCTCCAACTGCAGGTTATACTAAATAACAAACTTTAAACAAACATTCAGTGGTTCACTGGATTAATAAGAGCCTGCTTATGAGTCCTTATAGGTTGCAGGTTCGATTTCTGACTCTGATAATGTGTTGAAATGTTCCAGGGCAGGCCAGGGCCGGATCTAGAAAGCCTCACTAGGGTGGCAGATAGAATTTTAGGGTGGGTGACACAACACCTCCACAAAAACAAATGGGATGTCAAATCCCCCAAAACGCATAGAAAACTAGATCAGCACGCGGTAGAGTGCAACCTTGCGTGTTGCGCACAAGTAGGCCATGGCCTACTCGTGCGTTAGCGGAGTGGGCTAATATTAGGCTATGACACTAAAGGTCTTTCACCATAACGTCATCACCTAAACTGGCCAATCAGCCGACCACCATCGAACGCCAAACAGCGAGAACCGAACACCACACACACAAGTAACTATGCCACCATCATATCAGTTCATCTACACTATACTCTCATTATTTGGCCCATTAACATACAGATGAAGGAGCCAGCTTAGGTGGTTCAGGCATCTGGTTACGATGCCTCTCGGGCATCTCCCTCGGGAGGTGTCTCAGGATCATTGTTGCTCTTGAGAAGGAAGTCCAGAGCTCTCTGGAACAGTTGCCCCCACAACCCAACTACAGATAAGCGGTTGAAGAAGGATGGATGGATTTATATACAGACATGCCACTGTAGATCCTGTAGATCCAGAGTAATACTACTTACCGGTATACAGCCTCCTTCCAACATGTGGCATTAAGGGTTTTACAAAAGCCTCTGCCTAAGCTCTGGACAAGGCCCAAATCAGCCAATTGATCACACCTAATTAATTACCCCAAATCTTGAGCTCTTGTAGGATGTTTAATGATTCTGACAAATGCCCGAACCAATAAATACAAGACTTCAAACTTTGGGTTAACACCTGTACACTCCTAGATCTACAGCATATTGACCTGGCCTGTTCTGACAACACAATATAGTTCTGACATTGGCATAGACCGAGAATGCCAGACAAAAAACTCCATATGAGGCATGCATTTACGACATTGTTACAATTACGTTAGAAGGAACAGCTCTAGTTATAAATAATGGTAAATCATCATATTATAATGTAAACAGCCTATACTGATTAGCCCACAAGTTAACAATTGTAAAGCTTTCTAAAATAAACAACCTGCAGATATGGGCCTCATAGAGGTGTTACCGCCCCTAATTATTGCTGTGATGAATGGTAAACCATATACTCTCTGCTTAGCTTTGTGAACTTATTAGTTAAGTTTAGTTTAATGCAATGCACTGGAGATATTGGTGGTTTATTGAAAGGTAGAATAAATGTACATTTCAATATAGCGGGACTCCCCAATGATTAACAATGTTTTCTCACAGTGAGCTTGAGTTTCTCTATACAGTAAGGCTACAAAATAAAGCTACAGTATTGTATAAAGGCTAGTGCAAATTTTGGCGACACATACACAAACAGATAGATAATAGATAATAAATCAAACAAGAAAATGTTGTAGAAATGAAAGATATACACAAAGAACTTCACTAATATATCAATATGGCACTTAAATGAGCTGGCCAATCTCTTCATATGTTCACAGTAAAAGCCAGATAATATACTTTACAAAAGTATGATAAAACTATAGACTCAGAAGAGCTCAAATCTCCGCCTGGAGGCATGTGTACAGTTTGGGGCCCTGAACAGAAATACAGCCAGTGGAAACATCTTGTGTTGTCCATGCCTAACCGCATGATTTTGTATCATATCTCCTGAACCAAACATGACCGTATAGGTGTCTAACCCAATGCTTTGATGATCTGTGATTACAAATTTAATAAGGACAGGTTTGCGGAGGGACAAGTATAATCTACATCTGGCATGCGGAGAGCCATTGGGCGTAGTACCCCATTGCCTTACTAAACTGCATTATTTTTAAATTGATTGATAGTTTGAAAATCCTGGCAGTTCTTATATTCCCCTGTGTTGCATACTGTATATAGGCCACAGAGCTGCATCCAGCTTTGTAAAGTGGTGGCTACCTCCAGGATTCAACTTTTGATTCACAAAACCTATACACACCACGGGTGCCCAAAAGGTAGATTGTGATCTACCAGTAAATCACACAGCTGTGCCGGTAGATAACATGACAGTCCCTAAAAATATATAAATGTCAACTCAAACCCCAAATACTTTGTTTTCAAACATCAGTAGTAGCATATAAGAAAACCTTCCGATTCTCCCCGTCACCACTATTGCAAAGCTCCCACTTTCTAGGGATTTCAGTAATAGGATAATCACTTTTTTGATTGTAGATCTTGTTGAGCCGGTCATTTTGAAAGTAGCTCTCAAGTAAAAAAAAAGTGTGGGCACCCATGCTATATACAAAAACACACTGATATTGATATTACTTATTAACCTTATTAATACACTGATATTAATATTACTTATTAACGTCCTAAGACCCTGAGAACATGGGGACTTAGGAGCCTGCATGGTGATAAGCTCCTCTGAGAACCCAGGCTAGACCTTATAACAGTGCCACTGCATGCAAGTTGGATTAAAGGTACTACAACATGAAATCCAACTTTTCCAGTAGACCTCCGTATAGTTCACATCTTCACGAGTCTAGGCGTTTGAATACATTGTCAATCATCTATATGAATACAATTATGGATAACATGATATTTGTCACGTTATACTGTATGTCTTACGGGCTGGGTTACAGCTGTCATAACAACACAATTGGTGGAAGATTATTAAAGAAAAATAATTGTCTACTCCAAATAATTAAAGGAAAACTTAATAGTATGGAGTTAACTTGTTAGGGATGTGTTATGCATTGATGTTGTGTAACATTGGTCTGTACCTGCAAGCTTGTTCGTGATTGTCTAGTTCTGGTAGCCTCATTGCATATGTTTGAGAGGGACAATCAAGTAGCCTGGCAGGACAGTTATCCTTACATGACACACACACACACACACACACACACACACACACACACACACACACACACACACACACACACACACACACACACACACACACACACACACACACACACACACACACACACACACACACACACACACACACACACACACACACACACACACACACACACACACACACACACACACACACACACACACACACACACACACACACACACACACACACACACACACACACACACACACACACACACACACACACACACACACACACACACACACACACACACACACACACACACACACACACACACAATGTCTTGGCGGAGATAATAAATCACATTTAAATTGTGATTGTGACCTTTTGCTCTGACTATCAGTATTCATGAATCACCATGAAAGCTTTTCAGAGCAATTCAGTCAACTTACAGATCAATATTATAATGTAGCGTAGGAGTTACATACGCTTACATTCCTATACATACCATTCAAGTTTAATATTCTGACTATGTTAATGTCTCTGCTAGCTACGAGGTTAGGAACAACATACGTTTTTACATTCTAAAATGTGCCAATAATCTAAGCAGCTATTAGAAATATAAGTATACCACCAAAAATACTGCAACAATGTTAAATTGGCATAATAATGCAAATAAATGTTTGGATGACTCCCTTATGTGGATCATTTTCTAGATATAGTAGCTCACTTTCTTGGTTTTTAGGTTGGTGACTTGGTGTTTGTGCCTGGACTTGTAATTAAGGTTGGACTAAAGCTTAGGTGGTGGTGCCTGTGTGTGTGCGCGCGTGCGTGCGTGTGTGCGTGCGTGAGAGAGAGAGAGCACGTGCATGTGTGTGTATACCACAATTGAGCTATATATCTAATTTATAGACTACTTACTGTATGCTAGACAGAAATAATGATTTTCAAATAAAAAAAACATTGATTTTCAACTGAAAAACATTCTTCAGCTATGTTTGGCCGTCAACAGATGAAATATGGACATTTGATATCAATACTTACTCATCTTGGAATGCATGAGCTGATAGGAGGCAGGCATACTGAATACAGTACACTTCTGGAGACACACCATTAAATGCTTGTGGAAACACAGGCCACTTCTTATGTAGAAACAAATTAGACACTAAATAATGATAGTAAAAGAAAACACATCAACTGGTGATAACTATCAGTGTGATTTACAGCAGGGATTTGTCCTACGACGGCCAACAGCCGTTTCATTTCCAGGACGCTGCGGCTGTGAGTCAAGTGAGCATTTCACGAGCTTTGATATCTGGTCAAGAAGGAATGACTGACAGTCCCTTTTGCCTGGTGGTGTGGTCAGGGCAGCGTTCTGTCACACGTAGTGCTCGCGGTGATTGATGTAAACGCGGTCCTCTCCGCTCTGGTGGCACACCCACTGGTGGCCGGACAGCTGATGGCGGGTGGGGCTCTGCTGGGCTCCTTGCAGCACAGGCCGCGGAGCGGTAACAGGCGCTTCTCGCTCAGCTCCCTCATACCTGCGCTCTGCCCTGCGGGTCTGCAATGCACATCACATCGAGATGATGTCACTGCAGTCGGCTGGTGATATTTATAAATACTGTAGCTATTTTAAAAAGAGAGAGAGAGCATGGGCAGTCCATTCCCCATTTGCCTTTAAACAGTGCAGGAAAAAAGCATGGGAGGTATGACATGGCAGGGTTTGATCCTAACAGGCCAGTTGGGTTTACATGTAGCTCAGTATAGACAAATGCTTTACAGGTAAACTAAACATTAGGCTAAATGGAAGACAAATGGTCAGAAAAGACTGTGAATAATGAGGTACTATACTATATGGCATGATGGTAATAAGGCAAGCAGAGAGGCAGAGAGGCATGTGAACAACATTACACCTCTTCAGTGTATATATTTATTTTATTGCCTTAAGAATATTTCTTTAACAGTGGATGCACCACTGTATATAATGTATACTGCATTGCAATGCATAGCATTATATTTTGGTAATTGTGATTATGAAATAAGTAAAATAATTTGATGTAGAATGTTGGAAGCTGTGTGGTTTCTTAAATGCACAGTTTACACTTCATTTTGTAGGGTGAAAGGCTCTTTTTGCTGTGGCTATAAATAGCTAAATTTGTCTGTAAAAGCCGGCAGTGATCTTTCTCTACCAGCTAAGAACATCCGTGTGTGTGTGTGCGTGCGTGCGTGCGTGCGTGTGTGTGTGTGCGTGTGAGCGTGCGTGCGTGCTTGTGTGCTGGAGATGATTACCTGACACAGCCACGCCACTTGCGAAGCGTGGACTCCAATAGGAATGGCAGGGGGTCTCTCGGTATAGGGAGGAGGGGGCTTGTGAGTCGGGGGGAGATCAATCCTGCAGAGAGACAGTGGAGGAAGGAGAATGAGAACCGGAATTGTGACATTATAGCAATTGCCCAACATCACGATTTGTTAAAATGTCATTTTTACGTGTGAGCACCCCGGCCCACCAGTTCATCAAGTACAATGTATGTCTGGTTTGCCTGATGGGTTTAATGGGTGGTCATCCACCTGAACTAAAGCCACACCCATAGCTGTAGGGGGGGGGGGGGGATGGGCTGGTAGTGTGATGCCCTGGGCCCTGTGCGCTTTTGAGACTATGAACGGTAGTTGCGGAAGTTACTGTATTTGCAGTCCGCAGTGTAACAACCCTGTTCAGTCCTCACTAGCACACAATTCCATCTTTTAAACCTTAAACAGCTTTGCGAGCACAAAGGGAGAAATAAAATGTTTCCACAGAGTATTTATTTTCGTGGGCAAAGTGCCGTGATTCGCTGAAAAACAACAACATCCGGCAACTTCCGGCGGAAGTTAACAAAGCGGAAGTCCTGCCTTTTCATATTGGCTATGCGGATGGAAGCCTGGAGATCAAGGCTAAGTGTGATCTCACTATATTACAGTTTTTCATTGGCATGTTTGACCATCAAGTTTTCAGTCTCCAGGATGAAACCCTAAATACTGTACAAAGGGAAGACATCATACACAACAATCACACCAATGGATCTAATGAAGTAGTCATCTCTTAAACACATGGAGGAAAAAAAACATGGTATTCCATCTTTAATGTGTTCTGTTATGTTTTCAAATTTCAATCCAATCATCTTTTCCATGCCGTGTAAAGGTTAGATAGCCATATTCATGTGGGAGTAGGGTTGATATAAACATGCATACTACAGCAGCTTACATAAAGTAACAGTAAATTGGATGAGTAATGGATGCTGCTAAGAGAGTCTTCACAGAGGGACCTCAATTTACGTGAAGTAAGAGGTTGAGGCCAGAGTTCGTCTTCTCATTAGTTTAAATGGGCTGAGACCTAGATATTGACCTGAGCCATTCATTCAAAGTGATGTCATCATCATACAGTAGCTATTGATTTTCTCAACGTTGCATTCATTGCCTAGTAACCCTTACATTCGTTTCAGGAATCATCCTTGCGGTTCTTGTATTTTCTCACTTGATGGGGTTGTGGCTTTACAGCTCATGTATTCACGACTGCACGCTGCTACACATCCATTATAAAATGGGCTTTCATATCTGTGTGGCGACAGAGAGGGATGAGGCCAGATTGCATCCTGTCGTCCCACAGGGACATCCATTCAGGGTTGCATGTATAACTCTATAGTACAACAGTGCTGGCCAAAAATAATGCATTGGTGAATGGTGATTGCAGAGCAGTTCTTTTTTGGCAAGCAGCACTGAACTGTGATGGAGTGTTAAGCTGAAAATACAAGGAATTTGTGTTGGGATTAATTGCAAACCACTACATGCATGCCTCTGGATAAGTGAGAATATTCAGTATAGTAGCCTCAGTGCCAAAAATAGATAATTGTTAGAACAAGTGCCATGAATTTGAGCATATCTTTGAATTGCAGGCTCATTATTTTTAAATGCCAACATTTCTTTTAACTCGTACAGCTGAGAGATACAGTATTGCAGTACCAGCCATGCATGGAATTAAAAAGGAATTCAAGTTTTAGAAGAAGAAATAATAAATAAATGAATAATGAAATAAAACAGCAACCAAGCAAAATGATGTATGAAAGTGCACTAATAGACTAAGATTAACACATTAACTGGCAAAAGTCATCAAATACTTTACATTTATTAAAAATTCCACCTTACTTGTGCCACAAACAGAGAGAGAAATACAGGCACACACTAGCATTTCCCTCTCTCGCACGCACGCACGCACCCGCACCCGCACACGCACACGCACACACACACACACACACACCCCAGTTCCCAGGGGGAGTCAGTGTGTGTGTGTGTGTGTGCGTGTGACCTAGCTCCCAGGTAAATAATTTAATCTAGAACTTTACCTTGCCCTGGCACCCGGATACCTACATTAACACAAGTGCAGGTCTTGCATGGGAACAAACACAAGCAAAATAGGATAAGGGCTCCCTGCCAAGACAGCAATTACCTGCCACCTCTCAACCTTGCACCATAACCTTCCTGGACAATGGACCGTATAGCACACGCTCCCAACAGTAGCATCCACCGGAATCCATTCAGATAATGCCACGGATGCAATATCACATATGCCATTAATTAATCAACTGATCATTTTCTGCAGCATGAATTATTTGTGCAAGGGACTCACACTTTGTCCGTAAAGGTGGGGGGAGGGGCCTTCCGGGCAGTGAGGATGACGATGGTGAAGACTGCAATGAGGAATAGAGCGAAGACCGCACCCATCACGGCTCCCACCACGGCGACAGAGTTTGACCTCTCCTGTTGAGACAGGTCTGGGGTGGAATAAAGAGAAGCAATTTATTTGAATGTCAGCCAACAGAAGAAACCCAACAACATGACAATCATGACAACAACACGCTGACCTGTACGCAATCCGTCGTAAGCAAAGTGGGCCGGTTTAATACAGACAGAATGACGGGGGAATGCCCCCCCCCCCCCACGTTCGTGTTAGTGTTTCATGTTGAGTGTTGAGCCGTAACTGATGTCTATCGCCCATGGCAGGTTGATGGCTGCGCCTGGCAGCTCTATGTAGCAGTAGGGGGATGGGGAAGAGGGGGTATACAGTACTCTTCCTTCACTGGTGCTCGCGTTTAGCTTTCGTCAAACTCTCCGCTGACTCGCTGAGCATTGCATTACTCATCCCACCTCGCTCTGCGGGTCCCCTGTACGAGGAGATCAGTGCACCATCATGTCGCTGTTAAGTTGACTTTGTCAGACCATATGCTTGTTTTTTTTAGCCCCCATGTTGTTCCTCCCCCTGAGAGGAGATTAGGATTAATCATGATTAACATGTATTAAACTCACCCCTCCCAAAAAAAAACAGGCTTTGGCCAATCAGGGGCCATTCCATCAACTGTGCTTGATGTATAATCCTTTGGGCAGGTAGTGTGTTAATAAGACTGTGATTGTGGGGCAGTGAAAGAAGCAGAGGACATAAGGTTGGGGGTGTTGGTGTGACGGTCAATTTGAGTTGCTTTAGCTGTTGAGGTGGAAACGAGGGGGGGAAATCAATAATTTGCTGAGGAGAATCCTAAATAACATCTTAATTATGATGCAGAACAAGCTGGGACTTTAACGTGAGCCCCTGGGACCTACTTCTTTTTTTTTTTACACTTGTGACCTTCATACCCATATTAGTTTGTATTGGATTTATCCGTTATAGTTTGGCAAATTGGTGGTAGATCACACTTTGCAGCCATGCAGTGGAAACATATCAGTAGGCAGGGAGAGCCTAAACCAGAATGCAGTCACATAATCTTTGAAGGCCTTCTCCCTTTGATAACCATGACAACAAACTTTTGAGATGAGTCAGGCTGAATGACAAAAAGAAAGCCATTACTCATGCTGTCCTACTTGTTTTTCTTACCTGAACAAAATACACAGCCACAAAGAAATAGATGGGTTTTAGCTATAGAAATCCATCCATCTACTTAACCTTTCCATATTTTATATTTTCCATATTTTCACCCAGGGCTCTATGCTGTAGGTTCACAAATTCAACTCAACATCAATATTATAATAATGTATTTAGTCTTATTTTTACTATCATAGCTTAGTATTTCGTTATACTTTTAGTTGACGAACTCTGGAGGATAAAACGAGAGAGAAGTGTCTCAAGGAATGTGATGTAATGGTAGTGATCAGTGGATCAGTATGAACCAGACACACTTGTCTCTTTATTTCAAGCCTTATCCTATTTACTCAGCGTTTGTAATTTCGAAATTTTCTCCGACAAGCAAATTGTATCCTTTGCTGCTTGCGAAATTGTCTCTTTCCGTTGTGTGCAAAAAGTGTAAAGTCAACCGGATTGACTTTTGAATGGAGGTTCAAAAGAAATCAAGGTTTAGCTGATTAAAGTCATAGCTAGCTGAGAGCTGCTTTGCCCTTACTCGTCAGAACGGGCTGCCGTGCGTCTCCGGTCTGAGCATGCTCCGTTTCAAGGTCACAGCGAGAACTGCTGTGGCCACAATAAGATCTATTGAAGAAACGACAGTGTGATGGAAGTGAACTGATTGCCAACACATTTCCCCGATTACTTGAAGGACGCCGGCGCTAAACAATGCCAAGGTCAACTTGACATTTGTGTCTCATTTGTTTCCCAGCTCAGCAGAGCGCTCTGTAGAAATGCAGCCCACTATACAAAGGGACACGTCCAAATCCAACACGGCGGTCATTTAACCAGGCCCTGTGCTGCTTCAGCTCCACTAGCCCTGCCGTCTCCACTTTCTGTCTTTTGCAGCCAGGTAGAACCAGCAAAGCCTTGCAAGAAGACAGCCTCTGTCACCAGCCCCTGATGAGCTTGTTGCCATGGGGACAGAGTCAATGGGCTGGAGAGCGGGGACGTTTGGGCCCAGACATAAACACTCAGCGTTTAATTTTACCAGCTGGTAGACGTGGTGGAGAAAGGCTCGGGGGTCCGGTGGGGTTGGGGGAGGGGGGGCTGGGGGTTCACGAAGGAGACGAGACGTTTTCGTGGAGAGCAAGGGGAAATCCTGTCCTGTCACGAAACAAAATCAGGACAGGACAACAGCAGGGAGGGAGGGAGGAGAGGGGGGAAAGAATTCTGCTGAGAGGAGGGGAACACTCTAGAGATAAGTGAAGCATACTGTACAATCCAATTCCGACAAATGAAGAAACATATTGCTGCCCAGCAGGCATAAAAGCTGGTATTTCCATATTTTTCAAACAATGCCCTACAGTATCACACAGAAGTAGCAAAAATATCCTAACTATAAGTCATATTGTGTCTGTATTTATATATAAATATTGAACCAATCAAAAGTACAAACATATTACAAATTACTAGATCATATCTACATTGAATCCACTGGAATACAGTGACAAACAAGGATTCCACTCAACAGCATAGATGTTATACTGTATACCTCTGTGTTGTCTCACCACACACTGAACCACTGAAAGGCTTTAGAAGAACTGCAGGTGACGTCATTTCTAGAAGCACACTGAGCTGGGAAACATTCAGCAGGGACAGAACTCACAGGTGCTAAGGTGCTTTATTGAACAAAAGTATCTCAAAAAACTCTTTACAAAATAACGTGCCATTGTCATTACTGATACAGCTGTGTGAGATATACATTTTTTTTTACTTTTAAACATTTTTATATACAAAACACAAGGAGAAAGTGCTTTAACGTGAGACTGAAGTTAACCAGTCTTATGCTCTTATGCAGACAAGGTTTGATCACCAAATGTAGCTACAGTAAGTACAGTATTTAACCATTGTTTGTATTTTTTTAGTTGACCATCTGCATGCATTTGTTCTTGTTCTTCCGTTTGAATAGTGATAACAAATTAATTGGTGTCATAACGAGTCAAGAACACAGAAATGGCTATGGCATAGATGAGTTAAATGGCTCCAGGGAACTCTGAGATAAAATGTAGTGAAAAATCTAAAGGCAAAGAGACGAGACAAATGCCTTTCTTGGATGCCAAAACATGTTCCCATCATTACATACATAAGAATAAGAATCAAGAAAGAAGATACAAATTAACCGAAATGAAACTGTCTGGGTTTCTAAGGCACCAGCGTTCATGTTTCTGAACCCACAAGCAAAAAACTTCATGAAACCCTTCCAAGACTTTGCAACTAACACAGAGAGATGATGCCAACGGCAATAATGACTAACAAAATATTGGCAAATTCAGAAATTTAACATGTTCAACATAATATTGGCTGATGAGGAAATTTCATCGTTATTAAGAATCAGGAACGTGATCAGGATGTCTAAGCTGATCTACAGTACATCACTGAACATGTCCTAAAATAATTCTGATTAATTCATTCTACTGTACTCAACAGTGCTCCACAGATGACACTACATAGATCTAAGTATTGGATTGCAACGTCAGCTTGAAGATTACTCATCAAAATTCAAATTAACAAAATTCTAACACTATTGACTGCTCACAAAATGAAACCTCCACTTTGATAACATTTTCTGGGATATCTAATTGTACTAAAGGAATATTTTTTCTCTCTCTACTTCATAGTCTGAAAAGATGTGACATTAGGTTTCAGTTGTCATTCATTAGCCTATACTGTAACACCATGTCTGATACGCTACGGTCATAATACATACAATATAAACATAGTTTGGCATTTTAAAAACACTGTATCTGATCATACCATTACGGTTGGCAGTGGCACCTACTCACAAAACACTTGTGCATGTGAAAAAAGAAATACTGTCGAGTTTTCTTCTCCATGCAATCTACAAGTTTTAAATGTTTTTTTCTTCTTCTTTTTTTACTAAGTGAAATACAAATCTGTCTTTTCGTCTGTGGTTACCTAATCACAGAGGGCTAGAAATTAAACGTGGTTACAGACACAATCTATAATTTTATTTGCAAGTGCAATTACGATGTGATAAATCAGACACCACATAGGCCTACTATGGGTCTGATTTTCAAAAACATCCAATTTGTGCAATTAAGAAAAAACTGAAAACAGATCTCATTGAACATGAGGATCCTTCCCTCACTGCATTTACTGTATGAGGTTCAAATAAAGGGCAACCAGCTAAAGTATTTCTGGTAGTATACTAGGAATTCACTGTTGGAACGAATTAACCCCCAGCCCGCCACTGCACCCCACCCCCGCCCCGTCTAGGAAACTAAGTAGCAACTATTACTGAGGGCCTAGCTAAACTCTAGAATTTGTACAAATACAATAATCTGTTGCAAGACAGCAGCAGGTGCATATTATCTAGTCACTAGATTCTAGTGGCCCACAAGGGTGCTATGTAAAATTAATTAATCTTTCTCAAAGCATATGAAACAACCCACTCACTTAATCCCTATATACAGTACTTCATTGACTCCCTCTCTCTCTGGTCCTTGGCCCACACACTTTGCCCCACTACATCAATTCTCTCACAACCTGCTGTGTTGCAAGATCGTAGATTGGCATTTTTTGCAGGTTACGCACCTTTATGATATGCCCAGAATATGGATGCGAGGGTTCAAGTGTTTAAGTTAGAAAGACACAAGAGACCAACTTGTGTTTCATCGTGTCGATTAACAACAGCATTTTCATAGTGAGTTTGAATGTGAAGGCCTGACTGTGAGACAAACGACGTCTGAGTGGCACAGCAGCATACTGAGGCAGACCCCCTGGCTGTTCACCCCCCACTCTCATTTCAGCTTGTCTTATCTTTTCTTCTTCCCATGCTGCTCTCCTGGGGACCACAGCCTATAGGAGCGGAGGACATTGAATGACTCTCTCAAGGTTCTTCGTACTTTCTAGGGCATCATATTGCACGACATTTCCACGACATCGCAGATCAAATTGACCAATGGCAACCTGACAACGCGCCACATCATTTGCAGCTTGTAGTGTTGGCAATCCTCCTCCCAAACAAGCACACACAATTTTAACAGGATGCATTTTGCACCATCATTTGTGGAACTGCCGACAGCCTAACAAACAAAAATGGACCATACTAGCCATGTTGCATGCGTAGCCTATTGACACAGTATACTCATGAATTTCATTTGTCAAACAATCTTTTCTCCAGTGACCATTTTCGGGAACACTTTTCGAATAAATGTGCAATTTCATCACCATTAAATACGCTACACTATAATGCTGACAAACAATAAAGGCCACAAAAAACTCCATGATCTTCAATTACCTACCACACATAAGTATAAGTCCTGCAATTTAATTTCCAACTGTACTGAAACGACTGCTAAGGCATACCATGAGTTGTAGTCAATGGGCTAAACATACCTGTGGCATGGTCCTTTTAGGCTAAAATAAACCAAACACATCGTCATTGATTAATTTCGATGTACACTTGAGTTCAATGACAAAATAAAATCCATCCATCAAACCGACAACAGCTGGGGATTTCACATTGTCAAGGGTCAGCGGACTCAGCAGTCATCCCTTCAGGCCAAACACTCACTATGGCCAGCTCCTCATTTACACAACTTTTGAAAACTGCCACCAGCAGACCGCCCCACAATACGCTCCTCCTATTAAACTGTATGCTAGACTCGACCCACAGGTGACAGCTGTGTCACAATTACTGGAGAGGCCAGACTTCAGTCTAAAATATTCTAACCAAAGAAGACTAATTCTAATTGTCTTCTCCCCTGCTGTCTTCCCCGACCACTGGCTTGGCGTATTTTAAGCTTTACACAGGTGGCTGTAGACTATAATTAGAGGGTAGCACAAGATTACTCAAGCACATCAGTGCAAGTTTTATCACACACACACACACACACACACACACACACACACACACACACACACACACACACACACACACACACACACACACACACACACACACACACACACACACACACACACACACACACACACACACACACACACACACACACACACACACACACACACACACACAGCAAAAATATTTTAAAAAACATTTATACGTTATTTCGGTAAATAAGTAAATTAACTGAACTATAGTACCAATAATTCAAAGTAAACTGCCAATCCTTCATTGACCTGAACTAAAGCAGACCATAGTGCATGTGTGTGGGTGCTTTAGTTCCAGCATCCAACACACAAATCCGCTATTTTTACCCTTCAACGTGCAATTAGGGCATCGTCTTGGGTCCTTATAGTTTGGCAGTCCATTCTGGCCACACAAAGAATGAAATATATTTATAAAAAAAAGAAAAAAAAAATCAAGTATCAACCAGGCATCTTGAACAGATTAAAAACTGCAGTTCTGGTGTGTGGGTATGTGTTAGGGAATAGAAAATCCCCCTGCCAAATAATAGATGAAACCCCTCCAATTCCATGTGGTCGTCATCTCCTTGGTTTAACAGTATCCATTTACGACTTTTTAAGTGGTGCTGGGTCAAACGTACCACTCTCTGCGGGAGATAACCGAACCGTCTGTATGGGAGACGTAGTCACCATCAGGACCGCTATCATAGCAGTCATCCGAAATGTAGGTGGAGCTGTTGGTCAGCGGTCTGGGAGAAGGAGGGGCGTATCGGGCATGTTTAGTCCGCTGCGGACTGGAATAGTGTAATTTATCACGGTGGTGGTCATGGTGGCCATTATGGTGTTGACTGCTTTCCCTCATGGCCCTGGTGTAGCCGTTGGGAGAGTACTCCTCTCCGCCGTGGTTGCCCCACTCCTCTCGGTCGTGGTCCTGACGGGAGGTGCCGTTGTGGCCGGTCTTGGTCGGGTGAAGCTCGTGCTGGGAGGCGGGCGCCTTCTGGAGGTCGGACGGGCCCAAGTACTGCTTGGCGTAGTAGTTGCTGTGGAAGGTCTGCTGCTTGCGCAGGTAACAGATGCCTCCCAGAAACAGCAGCAGCAGCAGGAACAAGGCCCCGCCCACAGCCCCACCCACAACTGATCCCAGATTGCTCTCAGGGAGGGCTTCGAGGGTTGGGGAGCTGAGGAGGACCTGGTGCTTATCGTCCACTAAGGTGGAGGCAAGGCCCGTTAGGACAGGCGCAGTAATGGTGGAGGGCATGGTGGGAGGATCTAATGGAGGGAAGGAAGTAGATGGGGTGGGGAAAAAAAGTGGGAGAAAGGAAATTGGAAGGGGAGGGAGGGGAGGAGAGGAGAGCAGGGATGGACAGGCAGAAGAGTAGAGAATGTCAATGCCAACTACATCAGCATTTCACTAAGAAGGGGTTGGTTGACATGAAAATACTAACTATCAACTCAACTAACGAGGAATTAAACTACATGCTTAGATGCCTTTGGTTTGCATTGGCAACACTCCTGAAATCATTTAAACTTCTATGTTTATTTCTGTAGACCTGCACTGAGCTTGGTCTCCCTCAGTAGCAATATTTAGTCAGTAATTGCCTTAGGTGTTTATTTTGGTGTTATTGTAGAGAAAAGAGACACCAGATCCCTGATTAATGGAATTCCATGCACATGTTAATCTAACACTGCATGGAAAGAGCTTAACATTTAGGGTTAAACAAATGCAAACCAAAGGCAATAACAATAATGTGTTATTTGTACACAATTCAATAAACACATGGAAAATAATGATGAAAGGCCAGTGATGTAACCAGTGTTCCCTCCGAGTTGTCCCAGAAGCTATGGCAAGCTCCAGATATCTACAAATAACTGCTTGGAGGGAACACTGGATGCTACTGTATTGATCTTGTCTTAATGGTCTTGTTTAAATGTGTTTCAAGTAATGTCATGCATCTTTTGTCACAGTTTTCCACCAGTGCATGTTCTGCTTTTGTTTAGAAGAGTATAAACCATTTCAGTTGTACAATGTGGTCAACTGGATATTGCATTTATAGCATTTTAAGGTGATTTCAATTCATAAACCTCTCGTGGTTGTATCTCTCCGACAATAGTTTCCTCTCATCTTCTCACTTGCAGAGGTGATTTTCGAAAGCAGAAATGCAAAGTTGAAGAGATGCTAACTTTTCATGATGTCCCAATAATGCTATGGCAATTTGCACTATTAGAAATCACTTAATGCCTGCCACTATATTCATAAGTGCCTTTAAGAGGAGCACTTATGAATATACCCAACTGCAGATGCACAACCTGTTGTCAATGAGAATGTGGATAGGAAAATGGGGTTCTGATGAAGGAGGAGGAAGAGGGTGTTTCTACTGTATGTTACTGGAGCACAGGAGGAAGTCTACCAAGGCGTCGGAACAAAGAATAAAGGATTTTCAGGGGATATTGTGCACCTTTTACTTTATTATTATTTTTAAACAAAAGATTGTTTCTCCATCACTACATAACCAGTGTCTTTTGACATGGCTTGACCAGCAACTTGTACATTTTCTATCCATTATAAAATATATAAATATGACTTGACTGCAGTGCCTACAAGAAGACAGTCTTAGAGAACAATGGCTTGATGTTTTTCCCACAAGTTCCCAGGAGTTTTTGCAGAGTGCCATTGAGAGCCAAAGACTATTAACAGTATAGTTGAATAAATCATGTCACTGACATTACTTGTTTGTCACAATGCAGGAGGAGGAGAACAAGACTCTGAGTTCTGGAGTCAGTGTCTTCGCCATCTGTGACAGTCTCACATCATTTAATACACTGCACAGAAAGGTAGAATGACAGACTCGAGTTCCAAATTCTTTTACGTCATCATCCAAACCTTCTGGCACTCTGCACTATTTCGAGTGTGGAAAATCCCAGCTCGCTCAGACAACCTACGCAGGCTGAACAGAAACCTTTGGTATTTACACGACAAGTTTGACCCACTTCTACTATACAGTCAGCATTAGTTGAGTCCAGCACAGGTGTAGCGCAGCTGACTTAATGAGGCACGACAAGGCCTTGCAGGAAACCAAACCTCAAAATAATCTGTCAGCGTCGGGCTGACAACACCCAGAGTAGAGGGAACTCAACAACACGCATAACAGGAAGGATGTTAGAAGTAATGGAAAAGTGTAAAAGTGCAAAGGGTTTTTTCCAAGCCAGATGTAGAAGCGGAAGAGTCACATTTATTGCGGTAACATCATAAGAGTGTGGTTTTTAGTTCAATTATATGATACCATGCATAGGCATATGCATAGCAAAAAAAGAACACATGGAGGGGAGAAAAGGAGGGAAAAAAAGAAATAAAGAAAAAAAACATACACCCAGGAGAGCAGCATCTTGTACATGCACACTTGCGCACAACCATACAGCTCATCTCAAAGGAAAAATATATAAGGATGATAAATAATAAATAGGAGTTGAAAAGAAGTAGTGAATGTTTTATGAATCTGGGACATCATCTGAGGCTGGAGGCTTTTGCCTATCGTTGCATGACACACACCGAAATAAGAGAGTGAAAAGAGGAGAGAGATGCAGCCAAAGATCACATCGTACTCAGTGGTTCATTCAGGAGGAGCGATTCCAGAGGCAAGAGGGAGTGTAACAACACCTTAGGGACATGCTCGTAATGCACAAACACAATCACATGCCAAGGAGAGAGAGAGAAAGAAAGACAATGACAGAGAGAGACAGAGAGAGAGAGAGAGAGAGAGAGAAGAGGTGGTGGTGCTTGTGGACGACTTAAAAGTCAGCAGATGCATTTAGCTTGGAAATTCTCATTCCGAACATCTGGAGACCTGGTGTTAATCAATGCGTATCGGCCTGTAATTAAGAATAAATCTAAGGGTCCGGAAATAATCTGCACAAATACTAGCACGAAAGAGTCTTGATAGGCTGTGTGGGTGTGTATGTGAATGTAACTCAAACCCTGCATTTTTGTAAGTATGATGTAATGAGCAACATTTCGTCAGGATGACATGTGCTTTTTTGCCAATGGGTTTGCAGAGTTATTCTTGAGGGAGGGGGATGCAGTCGGCAGTTTACAAAGACTGTATTTGGACTCACCTTCTATTCGAATGCGTACATCTCTGCTGCGAAGGTTTATGTCATTGGCAGCCTCGCACCTGTAAACCCCCGAATCATTCCGCTGGAGCGGCCGTAGGAACAGCAACGTGTTGTTGACCGTTTCAACGCCTTCTGGCATTTCACCATCCAGCCTGAGATACACATGAAAACACTTTCAGTCACACATACTGTACAGTATGTATGCACACAATATGCACATTCTGGT
The DNA here is from genome assembly GCA_039105355.1 of Benthosema pterotum. Lineage (NCBI taxonomy): Eukaryota > Metazoa > Chordata > Actinopteri > Myctophiformes > Myctophidae > Benthosema > Benthosema pterotum. Next base: position 27,203,221 of record CM076975.1, on the reverse strand, counting down.
TGATACCAATCTGCAGCAGAACATTATCACAGAACTACACTAGTACAACATGTGTTGTACAACGTGAGGCGTGCGCGTGCACACACGTTTTCCAACATCTTTTGTTGCAAGTCGGCTGTACACAAGATCCACAAACAGTCACAGCTGGTATTGTAAGGGCTTGGCTGACTATGCTTCGGTCCACAGCACCACTTCGCTGCTATGGAACCCCACTTCTGCCACTGAAGAAAGGACAGCTTCCCCCCTCACAATACTGACTTGATATTTCAGTACATTTCTATTATCATCATATTTCTGTTAAAATTTTGATTTTTGTGTGCCATATAGCAATGTACCAATATTTATTGGCCGATACTGGGGTTTAAAAGAGCACCGTTCTTTTTTTATTACTGTGAAACAAATATATCTCCATTATAACAAAATAACTGTTGAAAATCTACAACTTCATAGGCTGTAGATATACCAATTCAAACAGCCAGTGCAATACTGATGCTTGCTCATAAAAAACAACTAAATGTTGTTCATGTTAGCGTTATTTGCCAATACTGGCAAATATCAGCAGATACCCAAAAGTGCCTTTATCAGTGCATCTGTAATGCCATGAGTTAACATGCTATCCATTCAAACAGAACCACAAGACAATCACATGCCAAGTATAAATGCAGGCATATCCAGTTATTCACTTGCACTTACTTTTCAGTCAACATATCATGCAGCATATTAACTGTTCAGAATTTGTAACAATGCTTGCTCTCACAGAGCGAATTAAATGACAATTCCGGCCCAAAAGTTTTTTTGTATCTTTATTTGCAGTTAATTTTTTTGAAAAAAGTGGTCCAGGTGTTATTTTGTGAAAATACTCCTTTATGGCTGTTTCCCCTACCCCAAAATAGGCTTATAATGGGGCCAAGGGGTGTTGTTCAAGTTCACCTATATACATCGCTCCAAAATGCAATTTTTTGCTATATATTGTGTCTCCACCATGTTAGTAGTGAGTTAACACTCACACTTTCACTTTTGTTTCAGCAGTGGTTCAGCCATAAACCATGTGCCACGCCCCCAGCTTTTGAGACAGCTGGATCACTGCTGAATCAAAAGTGAAAGTGAAAGTGTGAGTGTTAACTCACTACTGACATGGTGGAGACACAATATATAGCAAAAAATTGCATTTTGGAGCGATGTATATAGGTGAACTTGAACAACACCCCTTGGCCCCATTATAAGCCTATTTTGGGGTAGGGGAAACAGCCATAAAGGAGTATTTTCACAAAATAACACCTGGACCACTTTTTTCAAAAAAAATTAACTGCAAATAAAGATACAAAAAAACTTTTGGGCCGGAATTCTCCTCTCACAGAGCGAATTAAATACTAAATGACACATGAGCCACAGTAGCCGTTATTAGAATGTTACATAAAATAGAAATGTAGACCAAATCATCTAATCTGATTAGCTATTGTAGACTAATATAGACTATAAACTCACAAGGTACACAATAATCAATAATCAATCAGCCTGGCCTAACCTGCAATGATTTTGGCATTAAGGTGGCGGGACTGGTGCAATCACGCCAGTGGATCGGGTAGATCTGATTTGATCTCATAAACGTGTCGTCACCCAGGGCCCCTCCCCCACCCCATGGCTGTGGTAGTCATATCATTTGGAGCGACGCCCATCTAGAAATGTTGACTCCCACTTGAAGGCCAGTCTGCTCTGTGTGTTAAACCGGGCTTTCCATTTTCGCGAAACACGGACGAAAATGAAAGCCTGTGTGTCGGGGCTATTTATACCTATATACTTTGTTATACATCATATAGTAGAAATAGCCCATATTTCATCAAAATGTGGCTTATTGCTTATATATTGCCAAATAGCCCCCCGTTTCTGTCATATGGTCACCTAAAAATGCTGTGCATGTCTCTGTGAAAAATTGCCACTGGTAGTGGCTAAAATGGTAAATGGGTCACCAGGGAATTCGATGGTCCCCGTTTGAACCTGTCTCCCCCTAGCACCATGCATCAAACTGTCCTTGAGCAACAACCCAAACTCCTCTCGATAAGTGTGAGCACGATAGGAAAGGCTGCCTACGCCATTGGTAGGCAACACGAGGCATACATTGGACAGCAATTTTTCTGCAGTCACAAAAGCTCTTTATGCGGACAGTGCAAATGTACTGTTCTATTTGTAACACCAAAAATTGCTTTGGCCGCGTCTTGTGAATTTTGAATAGGCCACATACTGTACTGAGGCGTATTTTGAGTGTACAGGGTTGGATGTTTTCAGATCAACATAAGGAATGTCAGAAGAGGTCAGCTCCATATATGGAGATCTAACAATGGAAGAAGGAGAAGTGTCTGAGTGTTCAGGGTTTAATGAGGGCCAGGTGGGCCCCGAGCTTTCATTTTCGGCCTATTCAGAATTCTAGCTTTCGCCAGCGGTGGCTGCTCTCCTAACTTTGGCCAACTTCGCCCATAACTTTGCGCATCTTGAATGGGTAGGTATGAGCAAAAAGGAAGCCATCAAAGAGGAAGGATGGATGGGGATCAACATACGGAATCTCTATACAGGATATGCAGATCTAGGTGATTATCCAGTCTTCTCCATGTATAGCTAGGGATGATGAGGTCAGTCTCGATGTCTTAATATAACGGAGACCTACGGTTGCAATTATGGAAGCTTTATGCATGTACTGTGTACTAGGTATCTTTCCCAGACATTCTTTTCATAATCTGAACAATACGTTTGAAGGTGCTAGTGTCAGATGGACAAGCTGCAGGAAAACAATAGTTATGAGGTCTAAGTAAAGACATCTTAATCATATCCTCATATAAAAGACAAAAGATGACAGGGGTCAGATAAAGGCGAACTCAGCAATATGTAATTATACCACAGTTCCTCCTCAACATTACCACACCACTTTTAGCTTCCTTTGTCATGCTTTTGGAAAAGATACAATATTGTATAGTGTGTGCACGCAGTCAAGAAGGCTTGCTTTCTTAAATAAATAATTGTTGTAATGAAATCATTATTGAATCTATCATTTTTAAACTGCCATATTTGGTAACTGTTTTATAAAAGCAATAACAATGCCTGTCCTGTCTTAAGTTGAAACCTTACCATCTTCCCTGACCAGTTGGGAAGAATATTTACAGCTGTTGTAGCAGTTAAACTGAAGATAAAGAAAAATATATATATTTCTAATAAAATTAGTAAATTACCATTAAATACAATATTCTGTTGCAGCATGAATCATCTTTTGGCAATCACAGAAAATATACCAGTTGGTGCAGCAAACACTCCCACCTAAATTAAGAATGAATCAAGCAGGGGAAAAAAAAGAAATAAACCATATCTCCATATCCAGCATGCTAGCTGATGCATGATGTCACATACATGATTTACAGGGAGGAAGTCTTGTGCTTCAGGCTTACACATCCCATAGAGAAGCCAGTACCATTATAGTAGTGTAGCGTTGCATTGGGAAGCATACTTACTTCAATGTGAAACGCTACTGTAGGGTAGCGTTGCATTGGGAAACGTGCTTACTTCAATGTGAAACGCTACAAGTGATCAAATATGTACAACAAAATTCAGGAGTCTGAGTAGATTCTCCTCGACCCCCACCCTAGGAATTTCTACACAGTGCTGCCAACACAAAATAGCTGCCTTCACACAATGCATGTTTCCAGTTTGTGTGTGGTAAATGCTGGGTACTTGATTTTGTTGTTGAAGCAAATGCATGCTAGTTCTGCAGATGAACAGCCATGGTAAGCAGAGAATATCCAGTTCTTTGTTCAGTATTAATTTTACTCAGTATAGCTTCTGCTCCAGTCACACTTTGATGACCATTAACTCGCGGGAATAAAAACGCAAGTGAAATCAGTCTGTGTAACGCATCTCACAAGTCACGACTGTTCTTTCGTTTTCTGCTGTCATTTTGGGGTAATTTTAGTTTGCCGTAGTGCTGTACCGTTTCAAACTGTTAATAAAGTATCAATCAAACACAGTGATTTCTTATGGTATTACTTGACTTTGAGTGAAATCAATAACTACTATCAAAGTATCAGACGCACCTGATCCATCTGAAGTGATGGGCCGGTGGGTTCGCGTTGGCTTTGCAGGTCAGTTGGACATGCTCTCGGCCCACATGCCAATCTCCATCATAGCCCACAACTGAGACATCAGGGGCAACTGCAATACAGACAGGCAATAAGTGGAAAAGTGTGAAACATGCCAGCAGGATGTAAGCCAGACTTCCTCCATACAAGCGTGAGCATCACGCACACACACCATATGCTATGTAACTGCACTAAGAGGATGTCACCAAGGTGACCTTTGAATATCATTGTCAGGCAGAAACCTTGTATAGCAATAACATTTTTTTTTTCATAAATTAATGGCCAGTTTCATCATGCAAAAGTATCAAAAATAATAAATAATGCAAGTTTTGATAAAATACTTTTTAAAGACAAATTTACAGGATACAAATAACTCTTTGGATTCGACTGGAACGCAGGTTATACTCTCAAATCCCCTGACAAAAAAAACAACATTTTAGACATACAAGGTTTCAATTCCACAGAGACACCGTTCCATAGCATAGATGTATCTGACAACCTGTCAATAGTTCAAGTCAAACATACAGCCAGACAAACCGTTTCTGCCAACACTGGTTGAGAGCATCCTGCAATAGATTAGTGCAGAAAAGCAGCCAAGTAATGATTATATTGTTTGTGGAAATTTGCTTTTGCTCGGATAAAAATAAGTTCCATGAGTGAAGCGTTTGTGACATAAGACATCCAATCCAGCAGTGGATCCTCAGTCAGGACTTGTGCCCAAACAAGGTCCCTTTTACATGACTACAGGGTAAGTGCAGGGTATTAGGAACATGATCTAAGACAGCACAGCCTTCACTAGCCAGGTTTCCAGATCATTTGGAAACATTCAAAACATAAGAGCTGTTATACTGAATAAAGTGGTGGTCTGTTTTCCATGGCATAATCAAACCAACCATATTTGGCTTTGTTGATGGGTATGCAGAACCTTAATATCAAAATGTTCTTCATTCATTTGTGAATTTACTTAAAATGTCTTGGTGTTCACAGTTTGACCACTTTCTCAAGCCAATTAGAGATGGGATGCGAGCTCTGGTCGACACACTTTGGTCAGTTATGGGCTCACATGCAAGAGCTATCAATAGAAAGCTGAGGAAATAACACACAGGGAAAAAAGATCAAATACAACAGAAAACTTGGACTTTGGCATAAAAGGGTAGCAATTAAAACCTTCAATAAGAAGGAAACACTAACACATATTATCACAAGTTTAGCTCTGTGCAATGGACTTTTTCATAACAATGTTTTTACAATATTTTCATAACAGCTGCTAATTAATGAAAATATTGCATTTAGTTTTCCAAAACTCTTGGGATGGATCCATCTACCAACCATGATGTGTCCAGATGTCACAGACCCTACGGTACATGTGTTGAAATATCATACATACACATTAAGATAAAATTAAAATATTCGTTTTTGTTTCTAGTGCAGCGGTTAAGCAAACCAATTGTGCACTTTATGACTAAAGCATGAAACTTTCCACAGTGTTTCTACACACCATGAAGTTTGTTTTAAGATGTGGAAGCACTTCTGAGCATGAATGTTTCTATATGCCAGAGGCTGTACAAATATCGGGTTGTCAAAAACATGTATTTTTCACTTTTCTGCAGATACATTGATAATATATCAACAAGAAGAGTTCTGGAACCCACTAATTATCATCAAATTTCTTCAATGGGTTATATCACCAGTATAAGATGTGTCATTTGTGTTTCAGGGTCCATTAGGTCACACAAACTTACCTCACATGACCAAAGACAAAAAACGGATTTTCACCAATTTGTGTTAAATTGGATTGAGCATTTCACATCTCTTCTAGACATTTCCTAGTTGGAGTAAAGTGTCTCCTAGTTGCAATAAAGAGTGTCTATAATGCAATGACACTGTTAGTGAAGCCTAACAGTCTCCTGAGTAGGGATGACACGGTATGAGATTTTGGAAACCTATACCTCAGTGTTTCATGGTATTTAAAAATGGATAAATAAATACTATGACATAGTATGTATGTATTAATTTTAAATACCAATTTTTAAATACCATAGGTATGTGCTATAACCTACAGCAGAACTGCACTGTGCATGTTCAGAACTGCATGCCCGGAACTGTTAACACTGTCAAACTGACATCTGGAGACCTTGGGTCACCGAGAGTCATTGACTTCAGAATTGCTTTCTGACATGTTCCAGTCTCCATTATAATCAGGGCTGCACATAACTATTTTGGTCTGGTACTCAGTGGAGCACCAGGGGATGTTACCTGGTGCTCCAAAAATGCGGCGACCCATATCGACCCGTATCGGCGACTCATATCGACCCCTATTTTCAGACCTCCATTTTTAGGGAATAGATTGGGGGAACAACACAACATCTCTAAGGTGCATGTCAATGACATAACATTGGAAATGGGTGGAATTCCCCTTTAATGCGTTCTCTCTGCATGTTAATTACATAACATGTTGGAAATGGGTGGAATTCCCCTTTAATGTGTTCTCTCTGCATGTTAATGACATAACATGTTTGGAAATGGGTGGAATTCCCCTTTAATGCGTTCTCTCTCTCTCTCTCACACACACACACACACACACACACAGTCACACACACACACACACACACACACACAGCCCCGTTGCGTTTAAGATGAGGGGCGAATGCAACGGCAACAGGGCTAAGCAACATTGTAAGCAACATCAACCACTTTACAGCAAAGACGTCTTTTCTGTGCAGTCTCTTTGGAGATTGCGGTGATGGAACACCAAAATAATTCCTTAATGGCGCTTGCTTCTTGGACATTTGACGAGAGTTTAGCTGTAAGTTAGCAGAATAATGTCTCAGTGTGGGCTACTAGCAGTAGCATAGATCGATCGAGGAAGGAGGTAAAGACACACTGCGTTTGGGCAGTGTCAGTGTCGCCAACTGCCAAAATCCAAAATGCATTAGTGTCACTTCAAACACGCACTCGAATGCATTAGAATAAAATTAATGCACTACAATGAAACCAAATGGACCCTTACGCGTCCATTTGGTTGGGGCCTGGTTGGTTGGGGTCTGGTTGGGGTCTGGAAAAAAGCTAAATATAGTGACAAATGAGTCAGGTTGGCAACACTGGCCAGTGCACCCATGTGTCCACAAGGTGTGATTGGCCAATGGGGGCAGAGCCATCTAGTTGCGACAGTGAGGGGTCAGAAACTGAGCACTCCAACTGCTATTCATGCAGCCTGAATAGGGACAACTGGAGTTGAAAATACATTGTATTTGGACTGGCCCAATGAAGTGAATGGAGTTGGCAAATTTATATGTATACTAAGGATTCTGGCCATAAACAATATTAATTTTTATTATGAGCCCCATCTGTGGTGCGCAAAAGCGTTCCCCAGCCCGTAATTGACCGCGCCATGTGCTTGATTGGACGCGCATGCGCGCCAGTTCTGTGCAGTCCTGATTATAATATATTATGAAATGGAGGTTTTGTTCCAAGGAATCACAACAGCAATACAATACCGAAAAAACATAATTGACAGGTGCTCTTCATACAGCTCCAAAAGAGTCTGTATGAAGAGGTAAGGAGGTAAGATAAGGAATTGGTGGAGATGGTCAAAGCCAAGAAGCTTGGCTTCACTATCGCGACCAGAAGGTCTACGAGACACCCTGGGGAACCCTGTATCACCCAGCATCGGGGCATTACTGCACGTACCAAAGAAGATAGCAGTACAGAGGATGAGATTAGCTGGACACTGACACCGATAACAAGAACAACCAACCAAAGGTACTGTGGGAACCAACATACGGGCATGGATGGAGAGGACGTCCCACACCTACGTATGTGGAAGTACTAAAGGAAGATGAATCAACACACAGGCATGGATGGAGAGGACGTCCCACACCTACCTATGTGGACGTACTAAAGAAAGATGAACCAACACACAGGCATGGATGGAGAGGACGTCCCACATCTACCTATGTGGACGTACTAAAGAAAGATGAACCAACACACAGGCATGGATGGAGAGGACGTCCCACATCTGCCTATGTGGACGTACTAAAGGAAGATGAACCAACACACAGGCATGGATGGAGAGGACGTCCCACATCTACCTATGTGGACGTATTAAAGGAAGATGAATCAACACACAGGCATGGATGGAGAGGACGTCCCACACCTACGTTCTCTCCATCACTGCCTGTGTGTGTTGGTTCATCTTCCTTTAGTACGTCCACATACTGTATATGTGGACAGATGTATGGAAAACCAAGATGACTAGAGACGCTGATGGAGGGCTCGTCTGAGGACTGTATGAAGAGATAAAGGTGTGGGACGTTCTCTCCATCCAGTACACACTCTTTGGCTGGTTGTTCTTGGTATCGGTGTCAGTGTCCAGCTAGACTCATCTGTACTCTGTACTGCTATCTTCTTTGGTACATGCAGTAATTCCCCGATGCTGGTTGATACAGATGCCGGTTGGTGATGTGCTCATCCTGGTCGATGTTCAGTACCACACGCAGCATTCTGGCGTAGCACCCATCCTTGGAATTCTATAGGGCTTGTGTTAGTGTCCAGCATTTACAGCTATAGAAGATGAAACTGATGTTGATGTGCTGGGGTAGGTTGGATTTCCACACACTGGTCATACCATTAGCCACTGATCTCACCCAGAATTGCAGCCTCTATTGTTATTAGGGGCAGATGTCCTTGGGGAAGTTATAGGTCATAACCTCAGTCTCAGCAGGCAGATGTCAGTGTAGTTCAGGTCTGTGAGGGTTTCCACAGGGTGTCCTGTAGACCTTCTGGGCACGATAGTGAAGCTGAGTTTCTCGGCTTTGACCATCACTACCAATTACTTATATCTCTTCATACAGTTCTGTTTGGAGCTGCATAAGAACTACATAAACAATGAATGTTCTGTCTTTATTTTATTGCTGATGCTCACTCTCCTCCTAGATGTTTTTAATGTCATATCAATGTCATACACAATGTCATAAAATGTATATCAAACACAACTCATCATTTCTGTAGTCTATTGTTTACTTTTAAGTTATCATTAGAATAAAACTTCCACTTAACAAACTTAACATATTATTATAATAGAGAGAGGAACAACACGTGCCAAAATGCAATTCTGAGGTCAATGACTCCTCAAGGTCACCAGAGGTCAGTCTGAAAGTGGTGACAGTTCTCTGATGCAGATCTGAACATGCACTGTTCACTTCTGCTGTAAGTATAGCAAATACAGTATTTTAGTTTAAATACCATGAAACACCTAGGTATAGGTTTCCAATAGCATAACAATGCTGTAAAATCTCATACCGTGTCATCCCTACTCAGGAGACTGTTAGTCCTCGCTAATAGTGTCATTGCATTGTAGACACTCTTTACTGCAACTAGGAAATGTCTAGAAGAAATGTGAAATGCTCAATCCAAATTAACACAAATTATGCAAAATCCGATTTTTTGGTCTTTCTTTATGAGAGATGTTTGGTGACCTAATGGACCCTGAAACCCAAATGACACATCTTATACTGCTGATTTAACACATTAAAGCAATTTTATGGTGATTAGTGTGTTCCAGGACTCTTCTTATTGATATACTGTCTTTATGCCTGCAAAAAGTGAAAAATCCATGTTTTTGACCACCTTACATTTGTACAGCCTCTAACACATGAAAGCACTTCAACTGAGAAGTGCTTCCACATCTGAAAATAAACTTCATGGTGTATAGAAACACTGTAGAAAGTTTCATGCTTTAGTCATAAAATGCACAATACCTTCCATTTCATGAGCTTAACCGCTGCACTATTGTTTCATTTACCGTAAGTAAACATAGTTTATGTTACCACACTTTCATGAAAGACATGATATTCCGGTTACGTCATGGATATTTAAATGTTGTTAAAAAAAATTGACTCAACTTCTCAAAATTAGTTCCTCCTTTAGAATACATTAAAAAAAAATCTATTCTATGTAAGTTCGTACCGTAACTGAAAGAAAATCCAATTGCTTCTCAATAAATCAAGCGAGTTTGTTTTGGAAAATGGAAACATTAAGTAAAGCAAACTTTCAATGGCTCAACGGGGTGCAATTTCAGTATAGTCCTTGACTCCTTTTAAAGACAAAACAAAAAAAACTCACACTGCACGTTGAGTTTGTAAGGGATCCTGAAGTCGTTCTGCAGTGCCGGATGGCGCACCACACAGGTCAGCATGTGTCCCTGTATGTGGCGGGTGGGCTGCCACAGGTAGCGCACCTGTGTGCTGGTGGTGCCGTTGGGCTCGTCAAACAGCTGCACCTCGGACTGGCCGAACAAGTTGGACTCCCAGGAGACCTCGGCGGGGGGGCGGGCCCGCTCTGCAATGCAGGTGGCCACCACTGACTCATTACCCCCGTCGATCAGCGCTGACGATCCTGCTGACACATAGACCTTGGGCTCCACTAGGATCCATAGAGCCAGTCGGGCCAAGGGGGTGGGGGTAAATAAATAGTGGTCTTTTGACATGTTCTCAGTATACACACACACACACTTCGTTCATGCTTTTTCTAAGCATACAGTAGCAGATTTCTGCATTCTCTCTTTCTCTCGCAGTTTTGTGCACCGAATTTTAGCGAGAGAGAGAGAGAGAAAGTATGTGAGTGTGTAGGTGTGTGTCAAACATACATCAACCTGATTCTTTACATTTGCATCCATCCCTGCTTTTACCTCTAAATTCTCCAGTTACATTGCCTAAGGGTATGCAGGGCCTTTTAAATTTAACAAATATTTCAACAGCGAGGCCAGAAATAAAATATATATATAGTAAGAATGACTACTATATTCAGATCATAGGTTTCATAGTCTCCCCTGCTGTCTTCCCACAGTGACAGTACTAGTTGTAGTAGAATCTTTTCCTCTCAGTGCCAAGTATAATATTACCACTACTGATAGTAGTGGTAGTGAAATAGTGATTTCAGAGCATTGGATGGGTGGGGTTTAACGTCAGCACTATAGTGCCAGGCAAGTCATCACTTATAGATAAAGATACAAAATGAAATGCATTTCAAGCACTTCATTCACATTTGGTGACTACCTGGGCCTAAACAAGCCACATAAAAAGGTATTTGAAAATAGTAAATATCTTTTGGACCGGATATGTTGTATGTATGTTGTATTGTATTATATGAGGATGTGTTTTACCATTTCATTTACTTTTATCTATGTATAGTACACTCTCTCTACTGTATCTCATCAGTTCAACAACAAGACACTCATGTACATACACAGAAGTGCCAACGGACATGTGAACACTTACCCATCACAGCAACAGTGGTGGAGGCCTGTGCATTTCCCAGAGGGAAAGTAGCCACCTTGCAGGTGTAGACTCCGATGTCAGAGAAACCCACCTCCTCCAGGACAATGGTAGCGTCATAAGACGAGGGCGATCGGAAGCGCAGGCGGCGGGTGTACTCTGGAGGAATGGAGATGCCAAACTGGGGGTGGTAGACCGCCACTGTGACCGAGCCGGAGGGCAGGCGGCGCTCCCATGAGCTCTGGGTGAGACTGAGGTTTGAGTCCACCTCAACCCTGCATTCCAATGTCACATTCTTCCCCAACACAGCATTCACCTTCTGAGGGACCAGCACTTGGTTGCTCCATACACCTGCTGAACAAACACAATTCATTTACAACAAGGTACACTTCATGACATAAGCACTGAAATTGTAATTCATGCTTCCTTATTCCCGTTTTCCAAAAGCAAAATAAAAATTGGAATTATTCAATTTGTTTTTTATTACAAGCAGTAATAATAAGCAAGGCATTTATTATGTACATAGTCAAACACAGAGTACTGTCAATACACTGGACAATGCTCTACGTGCCCCAAGCTCTTCTCCCTCCTCCAAACTATGGAATGCACTTCCCACTGCAACCAGAATCACAGACTCACTCCCTATCTTCCACTGAAAACACCTCTTCAGACTCAGCCCATCTCAGCCCATAGCACTTGTATCACATACCAACCCATAGTAAACTGCCTAGGAGTACCCTCCTAGGTAGTTTAGACTTATACAGGATGTCTAATGTATTACCATGTTTTAGTGCTTACATTGTATTGTAAATTCTGCTTAAATAGTAAACTTCAATGCATTGCAATATCTCTACTTGATGCAAGCACTCTGAATTAAGCATCCGCTAAATGCCTAAATTGTAAATACATTAGCACATGTAGCTTCTTCCTCCATTCACGTCATAATTCTTAAAAGCGCATTATGTTGCTCACTGTTACCAACTTTAATTAAAAAAAAAAAAAACAGGCTGTTAAAATACTTTAATTCAAAAAACAGGCAGTTAAAATACTAAATACTGCCTGTCTCCATATTTTATATTAGTTTGACCACCACCTATCCACTGCAACCTGACATTAACATGACTCATCTCTTTAAAGCTGTGAACTGGGCTGAGAGGGAGGAGAGGAGAGGGGGACAGAGAAACGGAAAGGGAGTGATGTGTTAACAGGATGAAGTCATCTGTGAGAGACGAAAAAATAAGGTCAAAGTAAGGGATGAAAAAGAAACAGTGTGATTGTGAAAACTGAAATGTACTATCACCAAGATTGTGGTAACATAAAGAGGGACAAAGGGATATCAAAATGGAGTGAGTCAAGTTAATAAAAGAACAGCCCGGCTACACCGTCAGAGCCCTCAAAGTTATCACTAATTGCAACAAGCTGCCAGTGGGAAGACGTCATTGTAAATCAAAACCTGCCACATCGCTTGGCAACGGACTGAAAAAATTCTATTGTTGTTTTGCCAACAACTGCTTTGTCCCTGGTCCAATCTCCAACCAAGAAAATATCACCCCCAAACCAATACTAAACAGCCACAAACGAAACCACTGACCAAAACCAAGCCATTCCACTTAATGGACAATTCTGAATTTAAACAAGCAAGCCTCTAATCTTGCTTTTAAATTTCAGTCGTGTTTGTTAGCCATGTCCCAGTGAAGTTGTGAAAAGTCTGTAGTGACTGTATGCAGATTTAATTAAACTGCACAATAACCACATATAAGAAGCACTGATTATTATGCAAATCCATCTAAACTTTAGAATGATTATATATTAACTTTTCTGTTCTCTCACTCTTACGGAGCCCCGGAGTGGCCACATGCGGATTTTTTTTTAATTCGTTCCCTCGATTTACCATATCGAGGCCTCGATTTACTAAATCGAGCGAACGAAATAATATATCGTGCCCACGAAATAGTTATTTCGTGCCCACGGGTTAGTTATCTCGTGGCCACGAATTAGCATATCGAGGCCTCGAATTACTATATCGAGCGAACGAAATAGTACCAGCATCTTCCCGGCTGCCAGATCCTCCCACTAGAAGCGCCAGCCGTAGCACAGAGGTCTCAGCTATTTACAGCACAGAACAGGTAATCTTACACTATTTTATGCAACTTAATGACTAAACGGATTATAATGTTGTGTTTTATATGTGTTCACCTTGTGAAAGAAATAGGACCTAGCCAAACAGAGCTAACTTGTTGGCTATGCGTGTTTACACCTTGTTCAATGGGCTGTAATCGTTTCAGTAATATAACATCACAATGCAACGTTTGATGCTGTGGTATCAATGTGTTAAGAGCCAACACAATGGATTCATGTTTAAGAATATGTGTGAAATCTGAGCGGACAATAGTGTATTGATAAGATGACTTTACTTGCACACACCCACACACACATTCTATAGCAGGGGTTTTCAACAGGTGGTCCGGGGACCACCAGTGGTCCTTGAGAAGGTTTTACGTGGTCCCCATGGCTAATGATGGAAAGTTGCTTAACCAGATGTAACTCTTGAGAATGTAAAAATGAAACCAAATGGACCCTTGCGGGTCCATTTGGTTTCATTTTTACACTCTCAAAAGTTAAAATATTCAACATCTGAATTAGCACCACTTAATTAAGACGTTTACACTGTTTCGTTGGCAAAATACAGCCTGGAATTGTGGACAAAATCAGAATAATTATTTAATTTTAGGTCTTTGGTGTGAAAATGTAATCAAATGGTGGTCCGTGGCCCAAATGCCGAATAAATGGTGGTCCCTGGAGTCAAAAAGGTTGAAAACCCCTGTTCTATAGGCTATTTTTCTAAACTGAAATTGAATCAGTGGATATTACAGCAATATGACTGATGATCATCACCAGAACTATTTATTGCCTGCTAATTTCATAGGCTATAGGTTATGTGTGTAGGATTAAACTGCCACCGTAGTCACTAGTCATACAGCACATACAGCACTACCCTTAAAGGGACACTTCACCTTTTTGCTAAATAAATATACGTTGATAACGTTTAGAAGATTTAGAACACATTACTGGGGGGTCTTTACTTATACGTGTAATATGTGGTTTTACATATATTATGAATGTGGAACCTTTTAAGGGTCCACAAGGGGTTATATTGACACTATAAACCCTACACAACACTAGGATGGAACAAACAATTAAAACCTCTTATTGTCTCTCCCATTTCTCAGGTTGAGGATGAATTTGTCCTGCATCTGCACTGTGAGATGAACACCACACAGCCTCCTCTCCAAAGACTACGCACCCCATTTCATTAATAAATTCATGTATTGTCAATAAAGTTTTCAACAGTGTGTTTCTTCTGACTAGTGAAGATGGTGAGAGATACAGTATGTTGCTCTTTCATCACACCAGAATAGATGTAGAGTTCAATGTGTTCATTTTCTTATAAACTTCATGCTTCACCACTTCTCAACCTGGCTACAAATATCTTATCTAAATATGTTTTTAGTATCTTAAAAAAAACTGAACACAATGTTGAGAGCTTGTAGATCTGCTATTTTTGTCAAAAAATGCCCTCTTATGTGATTTCAGGATCTTCCCCACTAAAACTCTGCATGTCCCTTGTGACAGTACTTCATCAGATCCCTTGGTGTGGTGGTTATGTGCAATATGATGCGTTCACTTTTGTATTTAGGGTTTCTCCTGCAGGCTGAATCCTTGACAGACAAGATTCAATGTGATCAAGTGTATTAATGTAAATACAAGTGTACACTACAAAACATGTGCTATTCTATTGCACAATTTTGGTAGTGGTGGTAAGCACAGTACATTGCTTATTATTCCACTACTTTACAGGTGAAACTGTTTTACTCCACTTTACATTACCTTGCAGATTTTGCTTAATAAGAATGCAAAACTTATTAAAGGATAGTTGTTAAATGATACAACTTGGATCAATTATTAAATGAGATGATGAAACTACTTAGAGCCCTGAATTCACCCACTCCTATCCAGCATCAGGCTCCGAAGGTCTACTCTGTTGTTGACATAGTGTAAAATTGTTATAAGCTCATAATGTAATAAATATGCATAAAGTAGCCTAACAATGCCTTTCACAGAGGTAGCTACTTATAACATTTCATAATGGAATAACAGTTAATAGTGTTGAAGTGTCATCATAATCGTGTCAGTATCATAGCAATATTATTTATTACATGAGTAGCTACATACAGTATTACTTTTCATTTGCACATAATTGGTATACCCAGGCTCCTATCTAGCTAAAGCAGTCAAATGGTGTTTTATAATTTAAGTAATGACATTTAGATTAACTTATTTTCCACATGTATTCCCAGTCTACAAACTGTTGTCCCGCAGCAGTTCATTACCCTATCTTGGCCAAACTCACCATGGATCGACTGTTGCTTCCTGCCTGCTGTTTATAAGAGAACACAACTCAACTCACCACTAAGTTAACACTTATATTATACATCATAGTAGCACACCACTAGCACATTATGACCACCGGTATATGTTTATTCTTTGGTGAGTTGTTTAGTCATTGTGTTGTGTACAATAATCAAAGCAATAATTAATTATCCATTTATTACATAGCTTGGACATGAACAAGTCCAAAGATTTTATAACATTTGATCTAATGCATTTAAATGGTTTACAGGTGTTTACGGATGCATATAGGAACCTGGCCCAGAGACTGCACGGTTTAGTTCTCAATTTGTGTAAAATCATACTGTTCTGTACAAAATAGTAAATATAAGCCTTATGATATGGTGTGGTGATGAAATATTACAATTCCAAGTCTTGGCAGAAACATTGTTATGATCAGTGTTGTAGTAGTACTTTTAGAAGTGGGGGGACGCCTCTGAACCATTTGGTTCCATTTGTACACTAAGAAAAAAGGAAACTCATTAACATGGTGCAACACATCTCGATGATGTCATCAAGATGTATTTCACCATGCTAATGATTTTTTTCAGACCCAAAAATATTTTAGATGTGAGAAGTGCCGTCCCCCCGCGTCCCCCCTCCACTACACTCCTGGTTACGATCAGTTCCATGTTAGACAATAAACAAATTAATGAAATGGGGTGTGTAGGATCCTGGAGTGTCGCCGACTATGAAGTCTTTGGAGAGGAGGCTGTGTGGTGTTCATCTCACAGTGCAGATGCAGGACAAATTCATCCTCAACCTGAGAAATGGGAGAGAGAATAAAAGGTTTTAATTGTTTGTTCCATCCTAGTGTTGTGTAGGGTTTATAGTGTCAATATAACCCCTTGTGGACCCTTAAAAGGTTCCACATTCATAATATATGTAAAACTACATATTACACGTATAAAGTAAAGACCCCCCAGTAATGTGTTCTAAATCTTCTAAACGTTATCAACGTATATTTATTTTGCAAAAAGGTGAAGTGTCCCTTTAAGGGTAGTGCTGTATGTGCTGTATGACTACGGTGGCAGTTTAATCCTACACACATAGCCTATAGCCTATGAAATTAGCAGGCAATAAATAGTTCTGGTGATGATCATCAGTCATATTGCTGTAATATCCACTGATTCAATTATGTTTAGAAAAATAGCCTATAGAACAGGGGTTTTCAACCTTTTTGACTCCAGGGACCACCATTTATACGGCATTTGGGCCACGGACCACCATTTGATTACATTTTCACACCAAAGACCTAAAATTAAATAATTATTCTGATTTTGTCCACAATTCCAGGCTGCATTTTGCCAACGAAACAGTGTAAACGTCTTAATTAAGTGGTGCTAATTCAGATGATGAATATTTTAACTTTTGAGAGTGTAAAAATGAAACCAAATGGACCCGCAAGGATCCATTTGGTTTCATTTTTACATTCTCAAGAGTTACATCTGGTTAAGCAACTTTCCATCATTAGCCATGGGGACCACGTAAAACCTTCTCAAGGACCACTGGTGGTCCCCGGACGACCTGTTGAAAACCCCTGCTATAGAATGTGTGTGTGGGTGTGTGCAAGTAAAGTCATCTTATCAATACACTATTGTCCACTATTGACTATTCTTAAACATGAATCCATTGTGTTGGCTCTTAACACATTGATACCACAGCATCAAACGTTGCATTGTGATGTTATATTACTGAAACGATTACAGCCCATTGAACAAGGTGTAAACACGCATAGCCAACAAGTTAGCTCTGTTTGGCTAGGTCCTATTTCTTTCACAAGGTGAACACATATAAAACACAACATTATAATCCGTTTAGTCATTAAGTTGCATAAAATAGTGTAAGATTACCTGTTCTGTGCTGTAAAGTAACAGCTGAGACCTCTGTGCTACGGCTGGCGCTTCTAGTGGGAGGATCTGGCAGCCGGGAAGATGCTGGTACTATTTCGTTCGCTCGATATAGTAATTCGAGGCCTCGATATGCTAATTCGTGGCCACGAGATAACTAACCCGTGGGCACGAAATAACTATTTCGTGGGCACGATATATTATTTCGTTCGCTCGATTTAGTAAATCGAGGCCTCGATATGCTAAATCGAGGGAACGAATTAAAAAAAAATCCGCATGTGGCCACTCCGGGGCTCCGTACACTCTCTCACAACAGACAGACAAAAAGACGGATTGACATAGGCTACTGAATGAAATAAGCAGACTTCAAGTGCCCAGAACTTACAATAGTATACTGGGGTTCAGATCTGACATAATACGGTCTGCTAGCCAGTTATCACAGTTGATTGATTAACTTTGTAAAACCTCATTTGACTCAAGGTCAGTCTTCAGCCCTCTAGTTCCTACTGTAGCTCCTAAAAAGTAGTTCAAACCCTGTACAGTGGGCATAAAGGAAAGGGAAAAGTGAAATTAGACAACTGCCAAACTTAAGGGGCTCCACCATGAATTTAAAATCAAATATAATATAAATGTTGCCTTTTAATACCTTTTATACACTCTGTAGCCTAAACAGCCACTCAGATAATTATTTTTCATATTTTCTCTGGGTGCCATTTGGCTGCAGTACCAGCAATGTCCTCACTGCTTCCTCCCACCAACCACTTTGTTGTTTGCCGTCTCATTAGAATATGCATGATCTCTGGTTGCAGTCAGGTCCATTGGCTTCTTTGAGCCCATGATTCCATCATTCCATGCATACTTAAGCAGGCAAAGTTAAAGTTAAAAGGACTATTAAAATTGTGACTTTTAGTGACGTCACCAAATATGAGAATCTGAGAAATGCCCAGTCACATGCGCCCCCAGAGATACACAAAAAAGATTTCAATATAAATATAAAAACACACTGGGGATGGTAAAAACACCAAAAATGTCAAATTCATGGTGGGACCCCTTTAACAAATGGGACCAATAGCATATCTGATGATTCTTTGACCTAAAACGTAATGAAGATCTACACCACTACGGACTGAAACGTTGGGTTTCCCTATTAAAACATATTTTTTGCTGCACTTCAATACAGTCAAGGCAATGTGAACTTTTGGATTTAAATAAAATAAAAGGTTGCACCTTTGTGAAGTAAGGGGGCGCTCTTATCATCGGACATCATGACGCAACATGTCAATGTGCTATGACGTACATTCTCCATTCATCGTGGGAATTGGACTTTGTGTAGGACAAAAATCAAGCTTTGCTCGACATGTAGACGAGCAAATCTTGTTTTTTGTCCAACACAAAGACGCCATTTAATGTCACTGGCATTTAATGTTTGTGTTAAGACAAATATCTAAAGGAGAGGATAACGCCCCTCAAAGATACATGTAAAAAAAAAATCATGAAAATTGTTTATTGAAGTTGATTACTTTAAACTCTTAAATTAACTGTTGTACCGATCTAGTTTGTTCTTATCATCTGTGTGATTAAGTGTAAATGATTGATGATTTTCATATCAATGATGATTTTCCAATTCTCTATTAGAAAACAGGGCCGGACATGGGAGGAGTACAGACATACGACATATATAGAGAGATTTAATCTACAATTGGGAACTTTGCATCTTTGTCACTTGTGTGATGATGTGACTTTCCAATGAGTAGTGTATAGAAAGCGCAGTAACAATCAATATAAAAACTGTAGGCTAATCGTTTCTCTCCTACACACATCTTAAAATTGGAGCAACAAAAGGGCAGTATAAGACCATTATAGCACCCCCAAAGTAGATTATAAAGCCTAAATGTAGCACTAGCATCCCCCAGGGTATATACTGTAATTCGTGTTTGTGCTAAGTAGAGATAAGTGCAACATGGCTGAATGTGTAGACAATGGTCCACATGGGAAACAGAAGGTATTCCAGGCTATGTTCAAGTGCCTCTGGAAGACACTTTACCACTAACTGCTCCCTGGGTAATATCTCAGTATAGGGCACACTGGTCCAGATACTTAGGTTGGTTTAAATGCAGAGGACACAGTTTATGTGCACATATAATCGCAACAAAATAGTGGGCACATTACTGTATTTATCACCAACGTGGTGAGCAAGATTACTATGTAAGCCAGGCAGAAATGTCTGTCTGTGCAAGAACTCCATATACGGGAAGCGCATTCTCTTCCCGCACGCAAGTTCTTCTACTGAAATTGTCTCTTTGTGAAGAATACTGTATGGATGAAGTTCTTCCTGTTTTGAAACATTTATATGAGCGTTCAGTTGAAACACTCTACAGTGACAGCTTGGAACTTTTGAGGAGTACAACCTTACATAATCTTGTCCTGATTTCCTCCCCTGCACAGACAATATTCAAATGATAAGACAAAAATCAATCAAATCCTGTGGCTTTTCATAACTGTTGCAAACAGCAAGTATTATTTGTAATAATAAAACTATAGCCGAGGTGTTCATGGATTCTAGATTCTAATGCTTAATTTATACTACATCATACAATGCTGTCATTTGCTGATCTACAAGCTCACAACACGTTGCATCATCAGATCATAAAATATAGATCGGGTTTATTGTAAATTAGTCTAATCCTGGAAGAAAATAGTGTACACATGTATCCAATCTGTGCATAGCAGATACACACAATCATGTCAAACACACACACAATGATGTAATGTCCTGGTAGCAAGGACACATCATTCCCACTGGAAGCGCCACTACACAGTCCCTTAGTCAGTGCTACTTTCATGCACACCGCTCATGCAGTAACCATGAATGTCTTATTAAAAGTGCAAAGAACATACAGAGAGTTGGTGCAGTAGGATGGGCTTGGGCATGCGTGTTAAGTTCTAGAAAAGTGCCCTTATTTTTACCCGCCACCCCTCCTACCCAGTCAGAACCAGCCATACCGTTTCTGTTGTACAGGCTTGTGAGTTGACATGATTTCAGGGCCATTATGAAACTCACATGCATCACAGAGACATTTTGCACCAATACATTATTTGACTCAAAGTCAAATGTATTGGTGCAAGTAACAAGTTTGAATGTACTAATGACTTGAGTGATGTGCAAAACGCTAGGAAGGTTTGTTTTTTATTCAGAGAGGTCCCCCCAACATTTGGGTAAGTTCTGCTTCAGAGGCATGCTATTGGCAGATAGCTAGAGAATGTGTGACTACTACCTGCTGGTGACATTGGTGGAGATTACAAAGGAAATAGGATGTACAACGTCTCTTCCCAAAATGCCATGCTAGAAATTAGCCCTTTAATAAATCAATTAAAAGGAAAAAGTAGTTTGTGTACTAGTGGTATTGTCCTTCAAAGCCTAGGCATTAGCTTTGAGTAAGTATGCATCCATTTCACATTCTAATGCACAAGGTCAAACACCTTATTGACATGTAAAGGAGAATTGGTGCAGCATGGAAATATAGGAAACTGCTGCTCTGCACCAGGACCTCAACTTTGAACTGGAGATTCATTTGAGTGTAAATTAGGGACAGTCTGCTCTTCTGGCTTGGTTCCATTAGTGATACAACTTTGGAGTCATACCTTTTCCAAACTTTTAAATGCTTCTGGAAATTAAAGCTAAATATCAGACAATTATTATTTATTGCATCATATACACCATTTTAAAAATAGTCCAAGCAAACATCATGTGCAAAGTGCATAGATAAATACTGTACCTACAATTTGATCTTTTGCCAGAAGGAGAACACAATCTTTGATTGGTACAGCATAATTTCCATAAACATGACAGGTTGGTCATAGTGCACTGCAATGTCTCTAACATCATAATGCCCATTTGGGCAATATGTAATAAATTGGCAACTAGACTTTTAAGCTTGACTTTTAACTTGTTTTCCTCCCCTAACATTATGCTTAAAACACACTTGTCTCGAGCATAATGTCATGCTCTCTGCAGTCTGCATGGCAAATGCAATTGTTGCCATTCCACAAGACGTGGCAACCCTATACTACACGGTTGAGTGTCCACAATAGAACAGTAAAAGAAGAAACCATACTACGGCAGCTCAGAATGGACAAAAAGCAGCGTGGACTATCATAACATAAACACTTGCCAGGAAAAGAATTGGACACTTTCGTGATGTTTTAATAGCCGTAATAGCGGGAGTTGGGTAGGCTCCCATTATACGCTCAATTCGGACTAGAGGGACCTAGGGGCTAAACCAGGAAAGGAGCAACGTGGAGGACAACAACTATGAGGATCTTGAAGGGACTTTTAAAAGCCAACTAAAGGTAAAGAAAGTGAAAAAGTGCGAAATTCTCCTTTAAAGATTAAAGAAAAAACTGCAGAGGTTTCATATATTTTTTCTCTAAAAACTATAGTATAAAGATAGGATGTGCTGACCTTAAGCTCCTCACTCCTCACAAGGGAGTTAACGTATATTCCAACTTGTTCCGTCAGAGAGTTAGACTTTTAATGACCTAAACAAACTTGTGTGCTGATCACAAGACCCAGACAAACTTATTCTAGCATAGCTGACTCATGTCCAATTCTAATCCAAGTTTAGAGGGCTGTACACTGATTACCAATGTTTTGCTGTTGTTTTAAAGGGCAAAGTGCACATGGAAATATATGCAGGTCCACTTTAACCTGACACTGAATTATCATTTTGTTTCAATCAGATGGGTGGAAAAAAATAGCAAATCAGAGCTGGATCCAGGCTACGTCCACTTAGCTCTGATGCAAATGACCAGTAATGACCACTCCTCCATGCTGATTGGACCTTCATCAAAGTGTCTTGAAGTCACTCTTGATGAGTTCCAGAAGGATTGAAACATTAGGGATATTTCACTTCCAAACATGTTTGGGGTAATTGTAACATCTACTCGTACTCGGGCTTTTCCGTTTCACCAGCGGAGGATAAAATATATCTACAATTCTCGATAAAAAAATGAGTTGTAGTCCTGTATTACATTTGCGGTATAGCATAGCTACAATACGTCGCCGGTCCTGCGTTGATTCGGCATCACTCCGATAAGATTTTGTTCGGTATACATCGTCTCAAGAGAGACCAGATGGGAGCAAGAGGAAGTACTCAATGCTGCCACCATTTGGCAGAGTCAGATTAGTGATCATCCAATCACAAGCCAATTGTTTTCACACAAACCCAGAAAGATGGGCATAGTGCCCCACAATGAAAATAAAATTAAATAAATAAAATAATCACATCTGTGTTAAGTGAGTGGTGCAACTCTGTGTGTGGGTCCCAGCACCCCAGGAGTTTGGGTATCAGTCAAGTGCCAGCTCAGTTACAGCAACACACCCAGGAGGATGAAGCAAGCTGCCCCGTGTCGAAAATGGTCGGGAAATTACGTAATGTAAGGGGGTTCCCAGGGGTTCCCCTCTACATTACCGTCAAAGTCACACCTGAAATCATGAGATACAGTGTGCGTGTGTGTGTGTGTGTGTGTGTGTGTGTGCATATGCATGTGCACATTTGGCTGAGCAACAGTGACATTTTGCCATTTTTTGGCGCAGATACAGCAAGCCAGCCAGTGACACACATAGCCATCTAGATGAGTGGTTGCACCAAAATGTATAAGCTCACAATTTTACCATGTTGTGAGCCTGTAGAATAGATGGTAGGCTACAGTATTTTTGGAGAATCGTTCAGCCCTTTCCAAAAAACAGGAATGCCAGGTTGATTTAAAAAAAAATCCGGACATATCGGCTATATAATTGCAGATACTAATGTTGTCATGGCTTTAGTGTTCCTGAAGTGAGTTCAGCCTTTGATGATGAACTTCGAGAGTGCTTTCCTTAATGTGAAGTCATCCAGCAAAGCGTGTTAGTTAGGCCTATGTCAAGTACAATAAAGGAAAATGCAAAAAAAAAACAGCATTCATTTGAATTCAAACCTAATAAACCAGGCATTAAGAAGGATTAAGTTCTGAAACAAAATTATGCAAATTACCTCATATTCAACATTAAGCAATGTGCGCAAGTTTAAAACGTATACGAATACAAGTGCACTGTGGTGCACGGGTAAAGCAATAGCCTCTCTAGGCTGGTACCCAACAATGAGGAATCTAGGTAAAACCACCATGGTGAATATGGCTCACCGAGCATCCGCTCTATATGAACAATTGGACAAATGGTATTTGGGAGAGGGAAGCCTGATCTGGGAGGGCAAGCTTTGACTGTATGGTATGGTAGCCTACTCATTAGGTCCTACCAGTGGGGTGGGGGCTCACTGACAGGTGAGCCGAAACAATGGGAGGAATTAATTGTTTTGGTATAATGACTTAATTGGAGCCAGATGCATGGGCTAAAAACAAAATAGTTGGCTACTCTTAAAGGACCACTTGTCAACCTTTTCATCTTCAAGTGGGTCCTCAGTCCTCACTAATGTTAATGATAAAACAGCACTCTTTTTTCCCCCCTATTCGGTCTGCGTCTCATAGGAGGGCAGTGGGCAGTTCTGACAACCATCCACCATACGCAATTGCGCATCATTGATGGAGAATCCATGCTAATAGAAACCGCAGACTTTCTATTCCTGAAAAGTTGCAATGCATAAATGAGAGCCACTGTACTCATGACAAAAAAAATATATATATTTTTTCAATAAATATTGTATAAAAAGATGTTTTTCAAATGCAAAAATAAACTTTGCATGCTACTTTGTATGCAAGGTTAGAAAACAGACCGTACAGAGAACACTCAACAGGCACTGAAATGATTCTATAGCTACTGGGATGCTGAGCTCAAAGAGTTTGCTTCTTGGGGGGATGGAGGGGGGTTAATAAATTAACAATGACGTCATCCTTTTAACTAATATAGGCACAATGAGTCTGCGATCCACTGTGGGCAACTGTGTTGCCGCCTCTAAATATTTCACCCACGGACCTCCACGGAGGGAGCGGAGGGAAGGTTAAAATGCTAACATTTAAGAAAAAATACACCTGTCATAAAGGAAGAGGAATGGATGAGATTCTGGAGCCAACATGGCTGCCACTCTACATACAGTGACCTAAACTGTGTTCACTGGTTTCTATGGAGGGTTTCTATGGCAGCCGCGGGACCACACCGTCGTCTGCGGCGGCGCTACTATCATTCCAAAGCACTGACTACTTGGAAGTTCATAGCAAAGTTCTCTTTGAGTCTTTCTTGGGTGTTTAAAGGTGCGTCCTAGTTGTTTATTTTTAATAAGCCAATAATGATGCCTTTAAAATGTATATTAGCTCCACTTTAGTCTACTCTTGTCTGTATGGTAAAGTTATAACTGCATAAATATATGAAGATGCAGTCAGAGTACTCCCATGCATGCAGGGCGCGCCGAGAGAGACATCCCTGCAGGCGGCAGGTTTCAAACTGCAGAAAACTTCTGTTTTATGGAGACAAAATAAATAATTACAACTACCTGAGCATGCAGAACGTACGTACCTGTGATGCTGTACATTACGAGGTGAAATAAAGCCACCTTGCTGCACCGGCGCCGCGGAGAGGAGCAGGTCCAGTGACAGGACAGTGGCATTTTTTCAAAGCGCTGTAACGTTCGTGGTCTTCTTTCACAAAGCAGATACGCGTGTACGTTCCCATTGAATGCTATCTGCTGCTGAACTATGGAACCTCTCCTCGGCAACAACTACCACCAAACTGCATGTGGATTGTACCACCACGGTACAGGCAGCGGGGAGAATATAAAGGCATGTGGACGGTACCATGACTAAACACTGAGTGAGCAGGGACGGACGGACGGGAGGGAGCTCACCTAAACCAGAGCGATCTATAAGAGTTGAGACATTGAGGGGGCAGAAAATGGCGCTCGCGCGCTGTTCATGCAGCTTTGGACTGGAAGAAGAGGGCGGCGCAAATAAGAGCTATTTTAGGCATATGTGCAACATGACAACTGTTTTAAAGTTTTATACAAACCTCTGTAAGGTTTATGTTGCACTGGTACTACAAAACGGTCTAAAACAAAGGGATTTAACCACCGCATTTCTACCTACTTCCGGCCCAGGGCTTGTCACAGATGGCTGTCCCCATGCTCAATAAAAGTCTATGTAGAGTGGCCGCCATTAGACCTTTCCATGGAAGTGAACGGACATGTCGTTATTCTTGTCTCACCTAAACTAGAGGTCCACCCACGAAGAATGAACATTACGTCATGCTTTTTGAGAGAGAGAGAGAGAGAGAGAGAGAGAGAGAGAGAGAGAGAGAGAGAGAGAGAGAGAGAGAGAGAGAGAGAGAGAGAGAGAGAGAGAGAGAGAGAGAGAGAGAGAGAGAGAGAGAGAGAGAGAGATGGGCGCACATATGCGATTATGTGCGTGGTATTCTTTTTCTTTGTTACAATTAACACACCCACCCCCTGTCTCGGTCACTTCATTACATCATCATGGTAAAACTACCGTTTGTGTTGTGTTTCAGTGATGAACCAACAAGTGGATGTATGTAACCTGGAATGATGTTTGACGTCTATCAATCCCTGCCAAACAGTGAAAATAAATCGTTCATTGCAAAATATGTTTAGGAGTTCTCGAGATTCGAGAAATATTGGGCAGAAAACAGAGAGAAGAATAACGGTTTTACAGCTTTGTCTACTTTTATTAATAGCCTGCTTAATCACCCTATATGTGTTTATTGCGCGGACCAATAACATGTGATGTGATGCTGACCGTACTAGTCTAGCCAGCCCAATGAAGCAAGTTAATCCTTGCGAAGTAAATGCGGGGCCAAGGCTCACCCCTCCTGCTGTCTGCTGTCACAAAGCTATAACCAGGTCATTGCTTTAATTTGAGTCGCACTGTCCGCTCTAGAGAGTCACAGGGGATATACAATTACGCGCCTCTCTCTATTAATCCCCACAGGGGCGTTTTTGCCATCAGGCAGACTAGGCAGTTGACTAGGGCGCCATGAGGGGAGGGGGCGACCACGAGGAGATTTTCCCTGGAGCCCCCCTTACCAAATGGACCCGTAATGTTCCATTTGGGGGGCTCCAGGGAAAATCTTGCCTAGGGCTCCAAATTGCTTAGAAACGCCACTGATCCCCCCCTATAGGCCCATTGTTGCTAGTGTTCACATGAGTACGTGGGACTATTTTTCTGGTAGAGAATATTATCACTGTTCAACGGCTCAGATTTAAAACGACTTGTACCCATGTTAAAGTTATGTAGTGGTCAAAAAGCATTTCACATTTATAAGACGCTCTCAAGACTGCAGCCACATAATTATAGGTTTTAACTTAAGCTTGAGATAAATTAACTTCTCGGCCTACAGCCCTAACATATTCAAGGATGGCTATTACTTCTAATTGCCTTCATTGGGTCGTAGCCCTTCCATCTGAGCTGTTTTCATTTATATAAAGGGGCTGTATTGGGGTGTTTATTTAACACTTTTTGCCACCTCAGCAAACCCAGATTCCTTATCTTTCAAATAAACTCAGTAAATGTCATTGCTGTGCACAGTAGTCTACTGCTACTGATCTGAGCAACACCAGGTTGGGTTGGCAACACAGCAAAATACCACTGGTGTATAAGGTTCAATGTTCTTTATTGTTTGTGCACAGCACAATTAAGTTCATAAGAGAAAAATCAATGTGCAGCTTCTGGACAAATTGCAGCAGCATAGATAAAACAACAACATAGTGATTGTTGGACGAAATGTACTGCGTGGGACCAAGGACAAATATGGGGCAAATAAATAATAATAAAGCATGAGCATGGACGAAATGGCTTCAAAGTAATTAAGAGAAACCAAACACATGCATGGGCCTATGTCAGTAAACAACCACTTCTTTTCCCTCCTTGATACTGCTCCTTTCTCACTGTGGAATGTTGTTCAATGCCTCAAGTGCCCTCTTCTGAGTCAAGGGTTTATGGAGAGAGGGTCCTGAATGATGCTGAAATAAAGATCAGTTAAATTGGACCACCTATCCCTTCAAACTATTCTGTTGTTCTATGTTCAGCTCCCCTGCCTTGTTTATCTACATAAACTGTCTCCCTTGTCTGCCCCATAGGCTTGTCCCCTCCTTTTTTCTGGTACCCTGGACTACAGTACAGGTCCCACACATAGTATCTTCACTATGGACAGGAACATACAGGCTATGACGTTCAATAACAGCCATTGGTGAATAGTTGTACAATTGGGCATATGTAAACATGAACTAGACCAGACAGTCAAATACAGTGTCATTTTAAAATGTACACATGTACGTAGGTAGCCGAGCACTAGTTAAAATAGCATTCTGCATTGTACAGTGCAGAAAAATACAATCGTGGTGACCGATGTGACACCTATGAAGCTGTGGCGACATCTGCTGGTAAAAATAATAAAATCTTAAAAAATACAAGTTCAAGTTCAAGACAAGTTTGGAGAATTCTGTCCTAGAATTGATATTGGTACAAATATCTAGCTTTCAAAAACAGCCTTTCTATTATTATTGTGAATGGTTTAAAGAAAGTTTATTCACGGGAATGAAAAGTAAGATAATTTTTACTTCATATTGTTGGAACTTTCCTGTCCAGTAATAACAATCATACATAGAGATACTTTTCTTTGCTTGCTTGAATTTCATTGGTTTAGTCAAGAAGATGTCTGTTGAGACAAGAAGATGTCTGTTGATGTTTTGTTTTTCTATACCCATCTTTAATCATTCTTTAAATCCAAAATATCAAACACATATCACAACATTCAATCACGTCAAAATAGACCAGAAACAATGATTGCGCAAAGGTATAAAAACAAATAATAAGAAAAAGATTAAGATCTTGGGCAAGCAAAGCCAAATCCATGCATTCCAAAGGAATTTAATAAAATAAGGCAAAGCTGGAAGGTGCAATAAAAATAATAATAGTAATAATAATAATAATAATAACAATGTTTATTGTACTTGTAATATTTCTTGAGTTTGGTGTTAAATTGTTGTACGATGAGGTCCATGGATCTCCACACATTTTCTCTAATGGCTGCTGGCTATGTCTATAGTGGACACTGTAAATTAGCTGTAAAAGAATGATCAACAATATTAAACGTATTATTTTCCTCATAATTTCAGATCCAATACTCCTCATACTGTAAAAGTACTTGAAATTGAGTAACAACAATTAGAATAAATTAGTACTTAAGTGCATGGTATAGTTTGCCTTGTGTGGAGTTCTTTGTCAGAGATACCAAATATGGAGCCTGTCAGCTAGTGGGTGTCTAGGTTAGACATGCCCAAATACTGTATGTAGTGTGTGACGTACAGAGAGTCTTCTGCCTGGCTGTCATAGTAAGTGCTCACTGCATTCACAATAACATTATGAACCCTTTGTGAGGATCAGAGATCACATTGGTGTAATTCAAAAAACAGTATATAATAATAATGGGCTGTAATGAGCCATAGTGCAGATCATTCTGACAAAAGTTAATATTTAAAAATGCAACTCATTTAGTCTCAAAGCTCCCTCTCGCCTTTGTGTACTGAACTTCAAAATGAATGTACATTCAATCTCTAATAGTATGGTCTACATCTCCTCTATAACTATATAAGTGTTCAGAGACAACTTGTGATGCTTGACTTGAGTTGAAGGGCTTTACTGGATTTGATAAATAGACAATACTACAAACTGTAAAATCAAATAGGATTTACTCTTACCACAGGTATCCCTCCTTAAATTCAGTGAATTTGTGACGGACCATAAATGATGCCACAGCATCTGCTACCTGGTGAGAAATAAGATGTTGAAATCAAAGCCAACTGAATCCTACATACTCCACAATTCAGAAAAAAATGTTTTAGCCACGATACGTGCTCAAAAACATACATACTTTTTCGGGAACATCCTCATGGACAGCATGGCCACACTGAGGGAGGACCTGCATCTGAAACTTCCCTGTGGAGATACAGATCACCGGTGGTTGCAGAGTTATGAACCTGACTGCATTATGAATGGTGATCTAAAGTCGTTGAGATTGTTATACACTGACAGAAAAATGAATAGTAGTATCAAATGCATGCATCGCTCCTTACCTTGCATTTGTCCAATAGTTAAGTCTTTATCAAGCCTGTCCACTCCTATAGAGGACAGAAATGTGGACAGTGCTATTAACAATGTGTCAGTGACATGCAGTCAACTTTTGTCAGTGATAATGAACTTTGGTAGACTTGAGTGCAAATCTGTGTTGATTACATGACTATAGAGATGTCAACCGATTTTAATGTTTGTATGAAAGCCATTAGGTTCAATCATTCAATTAACTACCTAATTTGCAATTGGCACCTCCTACCTTTTGTAAAGTCAGCTCTGTGCGGGGGCGGGGATTCTTTCAGTTCAGTTTGAGCTTGTGTTTGAGAACAATGGGGGTGAGCCTTAGGCCCATATTTTCTGTTGACCGTTTACGTTTTGACCGCTTGGACCGTTTATGTTTATTTTGATAGTTTTGTTCATTTTCACCAGTTTCAGTATACATTTTTGGACATTTTGGAATTTCAATAAACCACCTCAAATGCAGCAACTTTCCTGGATTTATTGGATCTCAAACGCGTCACAGTATAGCCCATTGCTCAGCCTCATGGCACTACTTTTAGTTTGATTTTTGTTTTGTTTGGAGAAGTAGTTGCCACATCAGTGTAATATCAGAAACCATTTCAATTGTCAAAGTAGCAAAGCGTTGCCTTGGTGCACTGTTCTATAGTAACTGGCATTAGTTCTGTTTGGACACAGCAAAGGTTTGACAATCATTAGACCGACAACATATGTAAACTCTAGCCGCAAGCAACGCACACAGGGGTGTCATGCTTATTTTTTTTACTGGCCCCACACCACGTCACACGTGCCTACATGTACCTACAGTACCAGGACGTTCATGGTTAAACAACTGCTAATGATTTGATTTGGGTACTCAAGTCGTGCTTGACAGGGTGTGAATACAGGGGTAGGGCAGCCTAGACAAAAGCCGGAATATAGCATTTTCTGGCTCTACATCGGGAGAGCAAATTCTCATGCACCGCTTGTGCACCGTTCCACTGCATCCCTGCATGTGCACGTCAAAATTACTGATACCATGATGTGGTACCGCATGCTACCGGCATTACACCACTGACAGTGCAGTACATGTCAGAACAACGCATTTTGGGAGCTTTGGTGTGTTGGTTAATTGTGCACACCACCCAGAGATATAGGACAAGCGAATGGACAGAGGTGAAAATGTATTACTCTTCACCATGCTATCCCTGGTGGAGACATTAACTATACAATTTCACATACACAACATAGAGCTGTACACAAAATGTAATTTAAAAATCTTAAGCGTACATATACCTTGTTTCTGTAAAAAATATGTGATTAGCAGACATTTGAGTTGACAATTTGAACCACACCAGCACCAACATCAACTTCAATCTATTCATAGCAGCATGAGTAATTGTAAATTGTATGATGACTGAAGATGGCAGCATTCTTCAGCACAAACAGTGAAAAGCAGTATTGTTTTTTTAAGGACTAACCAGCGAGGAGAAGCAGTTTAGGCACAGAGCAGGAGAGAAAGAGAGCAGACAAGCCTCTAAACCAGCCATCCCAGTATTTCTCAGTCTTTGACAGATCCACTCGCCAAGTAAAAACACTCTCCTTCTTCACCTGTATGGACAGAGTTCATGACAGAGTGGCAAAGTATTTTATTTATTCTGTTTTTTCATTTATTTGTGCTGTCACTGCTGTTGTACCATTCTGGCTTTGCCTGCAATAAGGAGCCTCTACCGGGAGGATGCATTACCTCCATCCTGCCCCTCCCGTCCAACACTCCCTACTGACAGGTGCAACCAGCTTGTACTAATGCATGGTGGCAAATGATCACCCGCAGGCCGTCTTCCCTTGGTTAGTGATTTATCGTAGAGCTCTGGGGTCTGAACGGCGGAGCGGGGTTGGGAAGGAGCGCTTGTTTTATCCGCCGGCTACTACTAGTAGGGCGGGGCGAAGCATAGTTTTACTGAGGTTATGTTTAGGGTTAGTAACCGCATAAAGCATCGTCTAACTCTAACCCCAACCTAACCCTAAACACAACCCCAATAAAACTAGGCTATGCCTAAACCTAATCCTAACCTTAACCTCAGTAAACCTATGCCTAAACCTAACCTAACCCTAACCATAACCTCAGTAAAACTTCCTTCGCCCCGCCCTACTAGTAGTAGCCGGCGGATAAAACAAGCGCTCCTTCCCAACCCCGCTCCGCCGTTCAGACCCCAGAGCTCTACGATAAATCACCAACCGTCTTCCCTTCCCCAAACATGTGTCTGCGAAGTCTTTTCGTAATGCAGACTACAAAAATGTCATTTATTACCCATAAAGTTATTAAAAAAAGATAGAACCTCTTTGTCATCTTCTTTCATTCTTTTATTGTTGGACCCTTCTCCTTCTCCTTCTTCCTCTTCTTCTTCTTCTATTATTCCTTCAATGCTGGTAGAAACACCTGTACTGATGACGGCCTCCTCCATTCTATACATTTCGGGAGAGAGGACCATAAATAGTTGATGGAGACGGTCAGCCACAATGGCAGCATGTGATGTAGACTGTACATCATACAGTACCCACACAAACATACTTTTTTACTTGACCTCCCATGGACACCCGTGCTGACTCTATGTTTCGGATCTGCCCACTCTTCACACTGAAAAAATATGGAGTATGGACATTTAATGCTGGAACATTTCATGATTTACATGCTTGCTCATTTTTACTGGGAGTGGTATTGTTTCACTATTGGAAAAGAAAGTATCCTTAGAAAGGTAACATAGTAACATAGTAAATATCCCCTACATAAAAGACAAATACATAGAGTATATTGCTTTGGCAATGTAAATGTATGTTTTCTCATGCCAATAAAGCTATTTGAATTGAATATGTTATTATTTCAAAAGATTTAAGTTTAAACAAAACTTTTTTTTTATGAATTACATGTCTCCCAAAGTCCTTCATAAATAAAAAAACAACAACTAATTTCCATGAATAAATTGTCCAAATAGTTCTATGCATTTAGTTTTTTTTTTTTTTTACCTCCATTCAATGGCATTCTCCAGGGATTTGAAAGTCTTTGGCCGACTCCTGAGGAAATTCTGCATACTGTTCAAAGCATCCATTGCTGTGCCTGAACAAAATGAGGACAGTTTTATTCATGTTGGAAAAGTAATGGAAACCTGCTAAAGTGGAAGATGAATAGTAGGCTTGAATAGTAGGCCCCACACAAAGCGCTTGCCATTTTATTAGAACAAAAGCATGCATGTTTACCTTCCACAACATCAATGACACAGAGGCCTAGTAAGGATGGTATGTGATTGGCAGCTGCTGTGTGAACTGCAATAGCACCGCCCATGCTGTGTCCGATAATCATGATAGGTGGAGGGTTCTCGCCGTACAGAGCCTCAATTACTTTACCAATATCCCTTAAAAACAAACAAAACAGCAAAGTCTGGATTATTGTCCTGCAAACTTAAATGTTCACTTGTAATCTTCCAAAAACTCTAGAATTTCTAAATATAAACAGAACTGGCTGATCTGAGCAATGAGATTCTAATGTTGTAAATCAGTGAAATACTTTGATCACGGAGATATTTTTGTATTTTCCCATTTTCTCCATAAAATAAGTTTTTCAACGTGGAATGGGAGGGTGTTTGATGCAAAGGCAATGCTTACTTTATGACACTTGAAATAGTTTCTGATATTACACTGTAATGACATTCACACAATAGTTACAGTATATATGCTCTAATTATAAAAATCTATCTAATTCCTTTACTGGTGTTTAGTGTCATTTATTTTTACAAAGTTGCACGCTAGTGAGCCATTACTGAATACATGTAGGGTAAAATCTTTTCATTTTCAGTCCTTTCATTCTAGCAAATCGGGGAGAACAGCAGATGTCCATGTACAAACAAACATTCCAAAAGCATAGAATTACACTATAGCATGGGGTCCCTTTTAGGGGAAAAATACTCCAGAGGCGTTGGTCTGGATGCAGAAAATCTTGTTCTTCCCCAATTCATCAAATAGTCACGTTTTTAAGTACAATGTTTTGGCAGAAGACACCTTGCCTAATGTAACAAATTTCTTTCCACACAATCCTGCAACATTACATTTGTCCCTCATTTTACTTTCTCTGCAGCAAGGATAAAACACAAGTTATTCTGAATAGAATAATGAAAGGAATGCATTTGTGTTGTCTGACCGGACAACTTACTTGGCCATTGTGTCTGCAGAGATATCGTCATCATTTTTCACTTTAGTGTCACCTGCAATACAGCAGAGAAAAGCATTTGACAATTTGTTACATCGGAAGCTAAAAATGCACAGGGCAGAATAAGAATGAATGTACTACCATGTAGACTCAACATGAGAAACAAGGCAGGCATGCAACCAGATTCACCTTAAGCCAAAAACGTGCATGCTCATAGCAGAGCAATGGCTGTACTGCCAGCACATTGACATCTGAGTGGCATACCACTCGATAAGAGTTGGAAATAAATTATAATAATTCCATCATCAACGTTGTCAACGTTGTCAACATACAGCATGCAACAGGGCATCCTCATCCTGGGACACAGGTACATAAAACAACCTTCTGCCACTTACCATGCGATCGCAGGTCCATAGCCACCACCCTGCAATTAATCCGGCTGTATATCACAGACTGCAAAAAGCACAAAGAAATTTAAATGGTTGCTGTAATGGTTACAGCTTCCAAATGTAATACGGTAGGTTTGTGTTTTATGTTTTATTTTACAGTAACATGGCTCACAGTGAACACAGCCCAGGAGAGAGCAGAGTGACCTCCTCCGTGTAGCAGGAGCAGTACAGGACCATGAGAGCCACTGCAGTAAATTCTGAACAGGTACACGGAAGTCAAGGAAATAGATGAAGGTCTTATGATAAAAAAAATAGACATTAGGCATCTACACATGAACTCGGATCATAATATGCGACTTATCCTTTATGCTTCAGGAGAAATAAGAAAAATAAGTTTTTCCCTGATTCATATTCATACCTATTTCTTCACATTAATACTGGTATATACTCTACCTGTAGCTAACCAATGAACAGCTCTATGACAGAATTTGGAGCTACATGTTTAACCACTTTCAATCCGGCTTTCTGAGTTCCAGAAATTTCTCCAAGAAAAAGAAAATATCCAAGCTGTTCATATTTTGATCTTGTGACACATTGTGAGTTTGTTGTTAAGGAGTGTGTATTGTTAACCGTACTGTACAGATTCACTATGCCAGACAAACCACCTGGCCTGGAGAACCAAAGCAGAAAACAGGCATGCTCAACTAACCTTTATGTTAGTCCACCCATACCTCTAAAATTGGTTATGAGTGAACATGAATAAGCAAAGGATATATCTTTTCCATTATCACTTTCCACTTCGACATCTTCCATCGTCTCAAAATACTGACTCCAGGACAACGGGGTGAAATCTCTTTTCCGCCCAGGTCTATGAGAAATGGGGAACAAGGAAACAAGAGAGGTTTACATGTGAATTGAACTAGATATCAGCGGCATGTTAAACACCTAATTGAAACTAACATGGCCCAAGGGTTTGATTGCGATGACACAATGTTAACAAATCAATAGCAGTATAGCATATAAAATGTAAAACATTGCTGTGAAGAGATGTTTTTATTATCTAGTTGACCACATTCTGACTTGATAGAAGAATGACAATAACAGAATAAGAACAACAATAACGTTTCCTGTATTTTCAGCACAGCCCATCTTGTAGTCTGTAAAGGTTTCAAAAACTTTATCACCAACAAATCAAACTTGTGTTCAGCCAGTGTACTAGACTAGTAGTTAGAGGTATATGCAACATTGCATCATAGTCTTACTCCCCAGCCCATAGAGACCCATTGTGCACCGTGAGTGTGTTGAGTAGAACAAGGTTTTATGTAAGAAATAATCATTATGGATCCATGTAGAAACTGCCAGATGCTAACCTGCATGTGTTGAGCAATTTTCAAAACTGGCAAAATATGCAACTGTATAACATTAATAACATACTGTATATATATGCAAAACATGGGGCAGCAGTAGCTCAGTCACTGGATGGTAACCGCAAGGTTGCCAGTTTGAACCTGGGCTCCCCCAGAATTAGTGTCAAAGTGTCCTTGAGCAAGACACCAAATGCATTTTTGCTCCTGATGTGCTGGTTGTGCCTTGCATGGTTTCTTCCACCTTCAGTGCATGTGTATGAATGGGTGAATGTGATGCACATCTATGTAAAAGCACCTTGGATAAAGGACCTACAGTATATAAATGCACCATTTGCCAAAACATGCATCATTTCATCACACTTTATGTAGAAGGTGACATATCAAACTAGGGGTCTTCATGGCAGGGTGGTAGGCTACTATTCTAAGCATTAGTACAAAAACACTATTGGCCTTAAGACAGCCACATTTGCTGACATCATCACATTTGTGAAGGTGGGACTTTTTTGTGCAATGCTTGGAATACAACATCAAGACATCCCTAGTTTAACAAGTCACATGCTACATAATGCATGGTGAACCTTTTTTGCCTTCTAGAGATTGTTAATGGTATGGTAAATGGCGTGGAAAGGGTGTATGATGATACAAAAAATAAGGGAGGAAAAAAGAGGACAGAAAAATCTGTCTACTACTACTTTTGGGTCCTATACTCGACCTGGCGGAGTCCTCGTCACGACACAAACAGGATAGAATGCTCATCATGAATAAAAACTGCCCACGCACATTTCAAGGTGGAGCGAAGCGTCATAGCAGGAATTGGGATGCATATCAATATACATAACGTCAACGTTACAGAAACATGACGCATAGATTGGCTATAATAATACACCTGCCATCAACATCATCACGTGGTAACAAACCAGCAGGGCTCTCCTCTCCAGTCCACCACTGACAACACGATCCCATTTCATTCCATTTCATTTCAAAGAAACATTAAACACAATTTCAATGTACAAATCAGACTTGTGTGCATTTTATCGTAGCCTATCGACATGTAGTAAATGCTGCAAATGAGGGAATCCCTCTTTTATTAGAATTAGACCTCTGGGCTGATGGTTTTAGAGAACTCGATCGATTCGACCTCGCACTGGAAATGCTGTCACAATAATAACATTGCAATGTGGAGGAGTGGAGCGTAAATAATGGACTAGTCAGTGGACCATCGCAGCAGGTTCTATGCAATAATCTATGCACTGCCAAGTGTGTCTATGCTAAGCTAAGCAGATCCCTCTGTGTGGCCTCATCAGAGAGGTAGATCATGGCTCTGTGTCAGCGGCAATCTATGGATTATAGCTTACAAAGTTGATAGCATGCAACAACAACATACATAGTGGCTAACTCACCCCATTCTCATCTTGGACCCCGACTGCAATCCACCTCCCATCGGGGGTCTGGATGCTAATAAATTTAAATGTAACTGTTTCTCCATGTCGTCGATACTAGTGTGGAGTTTGTTCTGTCAAGAACAATTCTGATGCGATAGGAGCACTGGTCTTTTTTGCAGCATAAGATTCCTCCTCTTCAAACCCACACCAGTCAGGCACCACTCTCGTCCAGTGATAAGCACTTGGAAAATCAGTGCTATATTTTGGGCTATTCGAGTGCTTTGACGTTTTTCCAACCAGAAGCGGTCCTCCTCCACCTCAGTTCAGCTCAGCCCACCATATCGTTCTTCTTCTTTCAGTTATTCTGCCGTGTGGATCCTTATTCTTCTTCGTGGAAGAAAGAGATCTGCCAGATTATGTGTTTATAGTGTTATTGGTGCCCTCCATAGGGCAGATAGAAGCATAGCGTCACCACCAGTCTTTCCAGTCTTGGTATCTTGTACAGCTGTAGACGCTGCCAGTGGTTGCTCAGATGGCTGGCAGAGGGTAATTAGAAAACTAGTGATGCAAATATTTGACCGCAGAAGATGCTACAAATGTGGAAATATATCACTGAATTGTGTATGCAATGTAGGCTATGCTTTCAGTTTCAAAAGTGTGGAATATGCCTTTGATTAATCGCAATTTAATCACATATTTTTATGAGTTCTAAATATACCTTAAATGATTGTTTTTCAAGAATATTCATATCAAGGTCAATTATTTATTCTTCATTTGAGCCACAGACCACCATTTGATGACATTTTTTTTTAGACTTCCAGACCTAAATTAAAGAATTTGTCAAAATTTGATGTTGATATCATTAGGAGCAAACATGCACATTTTGTAGAAAGTTTTCTACATTCTCTAATTGTGTAGACTTATTTTAAAGTAACTTAACTGATGCAGATACTTAACAATTATTCACCTGCATTTGACAAAATTGGACCAAATAGACCCACTTGGCCTTTGGTTTTACAGAGAGTTAATCTCGCACTAAAAAAAAATAATTGAGTTAACTCACGGCTGAGTTAACTCGCGATTAACTAGTTAATGGTGACAGCCTTAGAAAAAAGTTAATATAGTGGCATTATTCATATTCAACTGTCGTACATTTGGTTTCGGCCACAAAAAAATCCTTTCGGTGCATCCAGAGAAAACCCAGAATCTGCAGACAGCCCTTGGGTTTTCCATCAGCCATCACCAGCAGCAGGCCGCAACCCAGGGGACATGCCGTTATCTATAACTTTGGCCTCCAAATGCTCCTAATGGTACTACTAGGCTATAGGCTTGCAGGAAACGTTCCTACAGGGCTGCTGAGTCACTGCTCCCTGCCATCAAGCACTGACAATACAGTGAGTACACCATGTGTCCCCACCGGTGTCCCTCCTGTTACTGTCAGCTGAGCCAGTTGCTGTGCCAAACAGTGTGAAGTCCAGTTCAGCCGACTCATGCAGGGTTGTGTTGTTTGAGTCAGCTGAAGTTGGAGCCATCAGAACCTACTTGGTCATGTTTACGATTCTGTGGACATAATTATAGGGATGACAAGATGGGTAACATTTAAATGTGCACTTGGTCCGTAGAGATTGTGGCTCAACTCAATGGCTGCTAAGACAGAGAGACGGATCTGTACATCTATAGGCTACCTTCTATGTCTGACCAACAGTAATGCAAATCCCATCAGCCCCCAGTCATTTAACACCACTTGATGGCAAACATTGTTCATATGGGTCCTGAGAAAAGATTGTCTAAAGAAAAAATTGTAAATTTGTGGTATCTTTTATATGGGTAAGAATATATTCACTTTTGATATGGTGGGCAGGACACATGTTCAGGTGGGCTCTGCCCTATAACCTGCCCTCAGCCATTCACATGTGGCACTGGCATTGGCAGGGAATTACATATCTCTATGGACCTCCACTCAGAGGAACAGATGAGCCGCAGGGGGGCGAAACAGTAAACAAAACTGCCATCCCATCTCTCCTTCCCTTCTACTGAATATTTGGTCATCTGGGGCCTAGATATAGCCTACTGTAGTGCTTTGACTTGGCATAGTCCTAGATTTTAGGCCTATACCAAGTCAAAGCACTACAGTACATCTGGGATGCATGCTGAACAACAGGTGCCAGGCCCTTATTAACTTCAGACTGCAACCGGAAAGCTACTGCTCTGCATGTAATCATGTTAGCCAATAAAACACTGTATATGGCGTGTTCCTAGCTGACATCCAATGAGGATTGGATCTATTCAAAGTTCAAACGATGGGGAGATGCTGTGGGTATCCTGATTGGCTCAAATCCATAAACCATTGCAATTGTAAATACTGTATTTTCAAAATGTAAGGTTTAGCTTGTGCAACTTTGACTGAAATATTACAACATGGGAACATTAGCTCATGAGAACATGATCCCAAATATTCAACATATTTGGGATCATGTTAACAGGGGATTTTTACATGGACCAATTATATGTTTTTCTCTTCAGTAGGCCTACTTCATGATGCTGTGACATCATCGAAGCTGTTCATTTGTTTATTTAATTGTTTGTTTGTTTGTTTATTTGTTTATCTATTTATGCTTTTAGAAAATAATGTTAACCGTGATGCCAAATGTACTGTATGCTTGTATGTGTGTTTAAAACTGAGTAAATTAACAGTTCCATTCCACTAATTGAACAAAAGAGGGCAGTGTTACTGCAACCCAGTGAGACTGGGTTGGTTACCTAGGTAAGTTTACTGAACACAATTTCCTTATGATAATAAAGATGCAAATCAATGATAATAAAGAAAAGAGTACATTAACATATCTTGATGGAATACTCATTCATAACACAACATATATAGAAAACATAGAAATCAGGCTTACAGACTATGAGGAAGCAAAGACCCCAAATTAACTGGCAAATTCATGTTGAGTAGTACTCTTTTTTTTTTTTTTTTTTACTTTGGTTTAGTCCAATGTGTTTTCTACCTCGTGGTTCTGTATTTGTACACAGAGTTCCAGGGATAATTTGGTGAGGGCCATCTGTCTAGAGTTTTGTGTGTGAGTGCATTGTTTTGGAGTGCATCTCTTTCACATGCACTGGTGTGCTTGCTTGTATACAACGTACATTAGCCTAGTATAAAATGATTATACAGAAAAAGGTAAGAATGTATAGTACCAATCAGGGTAGTGTGGTAGCTTTCAAAGTTGTTTAAGGAAATTGACACTACCGGTGTATTATCCCCATTTGAAGAGATATTCCAGCGAGAGAAAATTTGGATGGCAGTGCCCAATCAGAAATGATAAATGCTATAAATATTTTAGATGGGTGCTCACATGCATATAGACATAGTCATGTAGTGTGATCATTCTGTAAGTAAACAAAGAAACTATTATAATCTGTCTGTAGCAGTACAATAACAGTAGAATATTATAATTTCCAAACAAATGAACCTACAAACACTTCTTGAGGCTAGGGCAATTGGTACAGGAAAAACTAGGTTACACTAGGGACATAATGTCCAGTGACCTTTGAGAACATAGCTGGACAAGCTGATAAACAACTTGGTCATTTGGCCGAAACCAACAGCAGCCCTGAAGTCACACTCTGGCCGTGAAAATGAAATTCAATATGGCTGTGCGGCATGGGCATGTCTGAAGAAGCCTAGTTATCTCAACCTCCCATCATCAATTTGGACACCTTGTATTGTAAATCAATAATAATGTAATTTCCTTTACACTATTAATCACACATCAGCTCATGGGACTTTAAAATAACATACAGTGGAAAAATAGCAGATCTACAAGCACATAACACATCCCAATGGGACAGATTGTGTCATTGAAAAGTAGAGAACACATATTTTCACTGTTGTTTAGTACCTGAAAGGTTTTTGTCGAGATGTGCATGCATCCCATTTGAATTGATCTCATTTAAGACATCTTCTTCACTGGCACAAATATAACCAGCCACTGATCTGTGATCAGTAATATTCAATCCAATCTTTTTTCACCCTATTGGTATTCATTCATTCAGATGGTATTATATAATTTTGCATTTTGTGACTGGCCTAAACACTCTCCTGTTCCTCCCCACGCATAGGAGCAGTTTTGATGTGGGTTTTCACATATAATAATTTAATTTTGGCAAATGAGGCAAATGTGCCCCTTATGCACAGTATCGATATCATCGGTATCAGATTGGTATTGGCCTGCCAAGAGAAAACAATCAGGAGCATCCATAATAAATATACCATAGGGAAAACTGTACAGACTATATGTTGCAGAACTGGACAATGCATCAGGATCGCAATTTTGAAAGGCAAGATTTGCAACGTAGGCTACTGACACACAACAGCAGGTGATTTTTAGGAGACATTTGCATAGTTAACAGGCGGGCCTGAGTGTGACAGGGCCATGACCTACTGCTACCATGGAAAATCACATGTAGTGAGGAATGCCTGCTAAGGACGTCAGCACACAGCCACCTTTCCTGGCATCTGGATCTTACCCTTCTCTGCACTCAAGCTCTCTTTGGTGCCTTAGCAAAATACAAATGGTGGGATTCTGACATAATCAACCAACCAATCAATTGATTGATCAATTGATTAATCAATTGATCAATCAATCAGTTGCAGACAGATGTCAGGCTCACCCCAATGTACGAGTATCGGGATGGACTACTGAGAAAAGGTTAGAACACAAATGACACTCACTATAACATTATGTAAAGAGAAAGCATAAGCATGCTTGGAATCCAGACAGGCCTCCCTGGCTGATTGGCTATATACAGCAACCAATGGGGACATGAGAGAACTACGTCAGCATGTGATGTTGAGGCCAACGGTTTCAAGGAAAGTAGTAGTAAACAAAATAACTAACGTGGGCACATTATAAATTGGAAGAAAACCAAGAAAATTGCACAGTTCTTTAAAATATACATATTTATCAATTATATTTCAGAATGTAAAAATTGTACAGTTCTAATAAAATGAAATAAATGAACTTATTGTCAATCTTCTATTATTCTTGTCTGTACTACTTCCCTATTTCACAAAGGTGAATAGTGAAAAACGAAAACAGAGCATTAAAAATGTGAGTAGGTTCTGTGAAGAGGCCGCTGTTTGTGAGTCTGATGGTGATGAGTGGAGATCAACAACTGCTCAAGTAGCCGGCCGCAGCCAGCCGTGTCCTGGCTGTCCTGTAACATGATATAATAAACAGCACTCTGTGACTAGCTTCTCATGCTTATATATGGCATGGATCTGAGGTACCTGCTGCATAAATTGAGGAGCTCCTTCAGTGTTACAACCGCAGTCATACAACAAGGACTACAGACAGCAAGCAAGGATTTATTAAGGATATATACTGGACATTATTTTCCACTAAATAACTTTAATGAGGTAAAAACTTTAATTTATTTATCGAATATATTGTATATATCTGATTCTACTCTAATAGACAGTCTGCAATTTTATTGCAGACTGTCTATTGAGTTGTGTCAGTTAGCCTATAAAGAAAGAAGATTTCATAATGTGTTTACTAGTTTTAGTTGTAACTTCCACAGGGGTAGAACTGCATGGGATTTCAATGTGATTTTTGGTTATTGTAATGCATGAACCTTGCTTAATTACAAGTATGACACAGTCAACCATCTGCAATTCAGTGATGAATGTGGTTCATTTCAACAGGGAGTTAATTGTATGCTGCTTTGCTTAGTTGAAGATCAGTTCATGGCCAAGACATCTCACGTTTGCCATAGGGAATAATTTGAATAATTCTCTTTGCCTTCACGAACAGGTATGTACTTTTTATAACAATTATATAAAAAGCAACTATAACAGTAAACTAACTATGTGTCCCACAACAGAGAACATTGAGCTCCTGTTATCTTTGTCATGTCTGTGTGTCTGAGATGACAAGTTTGTATAAGGGACATCTCATGTATCTCTCATTAGATCCACAACAAGGACAAAACACACCATTTGTAATCATCCCTCCAATCCCAAGATTCCTAACACAGCGATGGTTGGCATAAAGGCAACAGACATCCCACCCACTACTGCCACCAAGTTCTTTGGTGCAGGCACTGCAGCCTGTTTGGCTGATCTCGTCACCTTTCCCCTGGATACTGCTAAAGTCAGACTACAGGTTAGATGCCCTAAGCATTTCAATTCCCAACCAATTTTTAGTTTATGTTCCATTATCCACATAAGCAATTAAGTGTAGTATTGAACAGACTG
The DNA here is from genome assembly GCA_039105355.1 of Benthosema pterotum. Classification (NCBI taxonomy): domain Eukaryota; kingdom Metazoa; phylum Chordata; class Actinopteri; order Myctophiformes; family Myctophidae; genus Benthosema; species Benthosema pterotum. The sequence goes on along the minus strand of CM076975.1, from coordinate 27,159,863 downwards.
TACAATATCTCATTCTTAGTCAATTAAAATAAAACCATATTCTCCAGACAGCATGCTAATAGTTTGTTGCTCAGCATCATACTGTATCATTCTATTTTCCAGATCCAGGATGTTTCTAAAAAAGGGAAAGGAACCAATGATATAAAGTATCGGGGCGTTTTTGGTACCATTACCACCATTGTGCGAACAGAAGGACCCAGAGGCCTTTACAATGGCCTGGTGGCAGGACTCCAGAGGCAGATGACCTTTGCATCTGTCCGAATTGGTCTCTATGACTCCATGAAGCAGTTCTACACTCGAGGTTCAGAGAGTGAGTATCCACCCACACCTGACCAGTATGACTGTGTTGGCCCACAGTTCACTGACTCATCACACACCACTATACTCCTCTTCAGATGCTGGGATCGTCGTCCGGCTTATGGCAGGTAGTACCACAGGAGCCTTGGCCGTGGCTTTTGCTCAACCCACAGATGTGGTGAAAGTACGTTTCCAAGCCCAGGCCTGCCTGATTGGTGGTGAAAAAAGATACAGCGGCACCATGGATGCTTACCGGACAATCGCTCGTGATGAGGGAATGCGAGGCCTTTGGAGAGGTACACAGTCATCTTAAATCAATATTCCATGATTTTAATTTGCCATATGTGTGGAAGATGCCATATTGTCTTTGTGAATGCCTGATCCTATTACCTCTCTGTTTCTGCTCTAGGTTGCATGCCAAACATAACACGTAACGCCATTGTGAACTGTTCAGAGCTGGTAACCTATGACATCTTCAAGGAGCTCATCCTGAAGTATGACCTCATGACAGGTGAGACAGATCAGAAAAAAAAAACAATAATAAGTTACAGCAAATGAAATTATAAAGTAATGTAAGGTTGGTGTTATTAAAACTGTGTCTGTATTTCCTGACAGATAACATGCCGTGCCACTTCACGGCTGCCTTCATAGCGGGGTTCTGTACAACAATTGTGGCTTCCCCAGTGGATGTAGTCAAAACACGCTACATGAACTCAGGCAGAGGACAGCAGTACAGCAGTGCCATACATTGTGCAATCACAATGCTGACAAAGGAGGGACTCACAGCCTTCTATAAGGGGTAAATATACAGTATGATCACCACCACACAGTAAATATTGTGAGTGTTAAAGGGATTGTGACATTGTTTAAAAGGTTTTTTGTAATTAAAGTTTTCTGAGCTCAAATGCCACCCTCCAAAAAACTTTCACATTTAGTATATTGTCTGGGGTCTGGGGATTTTAAGTGCCCTGATTTTTCAGCTGAATGTGACATCATATTCTGCAAATCCCATGTTTTCATTGCAGCTAAAAAGTCTTAAAAACATGAAAACCCCCAGACCACAGAATATCCACTGAAAGTTATCTGGGTGTAATTGAGATAATAAAAACTAAAGGAAAAACAAAAAATAATAATAATAATGAAAATGAATGTCACAAAACCTTTAATTTAATTACAAGACGGTACACATGGAAGCAAATCCTTTGGTCTCAGTACACTCAAAATTACATACCCCAATGGGTCAACACTAGTTTAAATAAACACCCAGGATGATCAGTAGGCCTATTAGTATTGTTAGAATCGAAATGTACATTTATTTACTTTCATTTTGTCTGCTTCAGGTTCATACCATCGTTCCTGCGACTGGGGTCTTGGAACATTGTGATGTTTGTGTCATATGAACAGATTAAGCGAGGGATGACCCTGGCACAGCAGTCCTGGGAGTCTCCGTTTTGATACCATCCTTCAGTGTAATTATACATTTCTCAGACCCTCTACAGCTCTACAGACATGGATACCAACACTGGAGGTTATTCTGTTATGCGAAGTCATATTGTTGACTAACAAAGATGACTTGTTTAGCCCCAGTTTTTAATGTCAATTATTGTGACACTTGAGCTGAATTAATTAAGCAAACTCCTATTATGGGAATGAACTTTCAGAGTATAGTAGCTAAATACAGTCAATAACTACTAAACTCAAATTGAGAACTGTCCCACACCAGGAGGGACGAAGTGACTGATCAGCTGGCCAGCCACCAGATGACTCCTCAATGCCAGAATGCAGTCAAGATATACATTTTCTAAAAACAGCTGAATTAGCTTCAAAGCCCTTAAATAGAGGCCTGAAATGTAAATGGCTAAACCTCCAATTTGGAGCTCCCAAAGTTGCAGACAAACCGTCTCTGCCTTTACTAATTGAGCACAGTGACCAAACGAAATTATCTTGTCTCATGATATTGCACTATTCTATAGATACAATAGGGATTACAGATGTAAATGTATATACAGGTGTGATTCCAGTCCTTTCAGTCAGCCTACACGTCACTCTGCTACTCAGTAGTTGCATGAGAATATACAATGGCAATGAACATAATAGAATGTCTGAAGCCTGTTTGGCAAGGGGGGCTGGTACCAGGAAATACTATTTCAACTGCTGTGTATAGTGAGAGGTTGTCCTCCCTGGTGTTGTCCTCCCTAGTGAATGACACGTTTGAAACATGCTGCAGCCGGGGGATTGTAGGCACCTTCTCCCCTGTAAGAGACTTGTATAATGGGCCTGAAAATAGTTCATGTAGTTGGTGAAAAGACTACCTCATGGCCAGGTGGTAGCACAGAGATAAAGAGTTCATATATTTATGCTATGTTCATTGTGGACTGTTTTGCATTGATTTGTGAACATGAGTCTAAACTCATGGGGCAGCTAGAGACACAATGTGTGGCACGATGGACTAAATTGGAGACTAATCCTGGATCCGCCCCACTCATAGTGAAGGTGTACAACGTGTCAATCTGTCCATGATTTCATTCATTCAGAAGAAAAAAGCATAAACATGTTAAAAAGGTCAATCTATGACGTTCTAAAGATGCCAAGGCTTAGAATCATATGTGCTCTGTTCAGGAATCAAAATATTGATTCAAGAGATTGAACATTTGACTTATATTTTAATTTTGATTTATATGTTGATGTAATGACGATATTTTGACTGTGAAATGTTTACATTTTTATGGTGTACTGTAAGTAGGTTTATATGCATTATTGTCACTGTTTACAGAGCTGTTTGCTCATTATTGCAAAACTATGGTCAATGGATTATTGCTGGCAATAAGACATGTACTTATATTATGGAAGGACAAATATGTAACACAATAAAGTTTTAAATTGTGCCTTATATTGTGTGGTACATCTTGTTTGTATCTCAGCTTAACATACGGTACTTATTTATTATGTATTGTGGTATTACCGAATATCAAGCTCAATGGAATAATACTGCTTTTAATTGTCACTGTAGCAGTAGATTACTTGGTGAAATATTGGAAAGCTATTTTCAGAATTAACTGAGAGTGAATATCTTCACAATTCATTCAATGTCCAAATATATTTAGTATTTGAATATTCTTCTTTTGGCATTCTTTTTGCAGTTCATGAGCAACAATTTCACTAGAAAAGACACTGTGCTGTTTTTGAACATATGGATCTACTTTTAGGGGGTGGAGTGGGGCGTATTTTGGGGGGTGGGGCCTTGGTTTCTCATCATGACTCAGCAACAAACAAACACATGTAGGCTGCATTATATAATGGGTTAGGGTTAGTTCAGATCAGGCACTACAATGCTAAAACAATAACTCCAGATTGATTGATCGTGTTCCAACTAAAGTGGACGCCACAAACGAAGACAGGGGTGCACATTATAGTTATAGTGGTGGCCCTTAAGACAGATGAATTACTTATGATTCATCTGTCTTTTTTAATAAGGAGTACAGTTGTTCAGAATTAGTACCATTGTTTTAATTTTAATTGCATTGTCTTTCTCCTTCAGTCTGTGTAGTTCCTGAAAAGTGTTATATAATTTTCAAGTACTGAGAATGTCCAGAATGTTGTCAGGGCCTTTACTAGATTGTATTCTAATCATCTGAGAACTATGAATAGATGACTTTGTAAATGCCCTAAAAAGTGCCAAGAGGTTTATTTTCACCAGAGCAGGACTGATCAATAAGCTAGCATGTTGCAGGCATAGGTTAACTTTTTTTTAGTAACCTATAATATGTCTGTCCAATAGAGCCACTTACTTTTATTATGCATGAATGAATGACCCTTGTATTATGTTTCAGTGCTATATACATTCTAATTCTGTTGCTGTCAGACACATGCGTATCATCTTTAGGTGTCTGTGCAAATGAGGCCAACAATGCCAGACTACAAAACACCCCACACAGCTGCCTTGCTGTGATGTAAGTACTGGAGGTATAAAAGGCAGCAAGGCAGGCTCCCTTCTCCCTCAGACCAGCATTCCACCAGCATCGGCTCAGGTTTATACACTCTATCTATTCTTCTAAGACATTGTTTCTTGTTAAAACGTTTTTTGCCAATTGAATAACCTAAAAAAATCATGTATAAAAGTAATCTTTTTAAGGTGATGTCAGCATTGTTGGTATTAATTATGTTTAGCTGAGATGCTCCTTTTAAACAAAATTCTCTGTGTTTTTCAGAATTTGGAGTATGTTTTTCAGGAGTATACCTTTTGAACGGTTTTCTATGGAAATACAAGAAAACCAATTCAGAGCTGAGGGTAAATTCAGCCAGAGGGACGCCTTTAGAGAATCATGATCTTGCACAGATGATTATCATTTAAGGTAAGACTTTTGTCTTTTTTTTAACAGAGGGAAATATCTATTTTCTCTTAGACCACTGCTATGGAGTCTGTCTCTCCAGCTAAACAGGAACTTTTGTTCCAAATTCTCAAGTGGGATGGTATTTTCATCCATTGAATTGTGAGAACCCATTAACCAACAACAAATTTATAGTGTTGAAAGTATTCTGCTCATTCCACCAGTGGATGCTCCGTGGATCAACAATGGATCATTTCAGATCCATTGTGACATTTTTCTTTGACTGGTTTGGACTGGTTGACATCCAGGACAGGTAGCCAGAACAAAGTAGACGAGGATCCGCCCAGTGTTATGTGACAGTCTCAATCGTTTATTCTTTTGTTTTCAGAATTCATTCCCAGCCGATCAGCTCCATTCCGCACCCCGAACAACAACCAGTCACACTTGAAGTCATCTCATTTAGTTTGTAAAAATGGTTGGATTAAGAGCTGCAGATGTTCCTCCAACGGCAGCCGTGAAGTTTGTGGGAGCTGGAACAGCAGCCTGCATCGCTGACCTGATCACCTTTCCACTGGACACAGCCAAAGTGCGGCTCCAGGTAAGCTGCTGAAGTTGGGCCTAAATAATAATTTGCATGAGCACAGCCTTGGGTTGCCAACTATAATTGTGTATCTTATATAAATGCTGCAAGAAAAGGTGATTGCTGAATATACGCAACATTTTGATATTGCTTACTATACTTCTTCTGCCTCAAACTTATACAAATTCACCAAAACCTGTTTGTGGTGATCTCACCTCCTGAGAATGTCAGAGAATGTCAGGGTATGTCAGAGAATCTACCGGTATACTATTAACATGCATGCATTTGTTGATGTTGTGTTTTAACAGCTTCAGGGGGAGAGCGGAAGCTCCCTGGCTGCAGGAAAGTGTCCAGAAATGAGATATCGGGGTGTGCTGGGAACCATCACCACAATGGTCCGTACAGAGGGACCAAGGAGCCTTTACAATGGCCTGGTGGCTGGCCTCCAGAGACAGATGACCTTTGCCTCTGTGCGCATTGGGCTTTATGACTCCGTAAAACAGTTCTATAACAAAGGTTCCAACAGTGAGTACATATCCCATTCCATCAGTAGCTCTGCAATTTTCATTGCTTTTGAAAGGTTTTGCTGTTTTTGAAAAATATATAAAACCACAGTACTGTAGCATCAAGAGCAGCTCCAAGCAGGCTAAGGAATAGTTTCATCTTGAATAACGTCCTGAACCAGAAAATGTCCTTGCACCTTATGTAAAGCATATAATCATGCACTCATTCATACATGGATTATATAGCCTATGTTTTCATGTATTTTCTTGTGAGGGGTCTGTTAGTAAGAAGAGGTGTTTGTAATGTAAATAAGATACCTGGCAAAGGGGAGTACATTTATAATTTATAAAAGAGACCTTTACAAGTGTGTTTTCTTATTTTTCCTCTTGCCTTCATCTCACCCCTCTCTTTGTTTCTTGGAATGCACAAAACATCCATTATTTTACTTGATGTGACAATAAAGATGAATATTACAATCTACCCATGTACTGTATATTCTTTTCTTCAGACGTAAGCTTTGGAAGCCGGCTGCTCGCAGGATGCACCACTGGAGCTATGGCGGTGGCTTTTGCTCAACCCACAGACGTAGTGAAGGTTCGCTTCCAGGCACAGGCCAGGTCTCCTGGTCTTGGCAGACGCTATAATGGCACTATCGATGCCTACAAGACCATCGCTAAGGAAGAAGGCATCCGAGGCTTGTGGAGAGGTACTAGCTTAATTAATTCACTACTCACTGTATTTATAATAAGCAATTAATTGGTGTACTCTGTACTGCATGCATTGTAATTTGTACTTAAGTTATGTTCTTTTCTGTGTTTTCAGGTAGTGGTCCAAACATCACACGTAATGCAATTGTTAATTGCACTGAATTGGTGACATACGACTTCATTAAGGATATGCTTATCAAGTCCTCTGTCATGACAGGTGAGACAAAGAACTTCAGTTCAATACAATACAAATATTCTATCTTAGTTTCTTTCATTATGCTGTCGTTCGTCATGCCCACAGACCGGTAGAGTGTACAAGGGAGTGTACAAGGGACCATTTGTACACTGTGGACCACAATCCATAATTCAAATTAGTAACGAAGAGATCAAAATCTGTTAGCCTGTGGCTTAATCAATAATTGCATATCAAACTGGGGGTTGCTGAAGGTATCAATATTGAATTAAGCTCTATAGACATTTGATAACTTTTACCATTTGCTCTTCTACAGATAATCTGCCCTGCCATTTACTATCTGCTTTTGGTGCGGGCCTGTGCACCACTGTGATTGCTTCTCCAGTCGATGTGGTTAAGACACGATTCATGAACTCTGCTGTTGGCCAGTACAGTGGTGTTCTAAACTGTGCTATCACCATGGTCACAAGAGAGGGACCTTTGGCCTTTTATAAAGGGTAAGCAATGTCCTGAAATAAAACTGTTAGATGTGCATGAAATAAATATATGGGAATAGGGATTACGTGGTACATCTGTCAAGTTGAATGGCTTAATCTAACATCATGCCCTGGACCCATTCATTCAGGTTCATGCCATCTTTCCTGCGCCTGGGTTCGTGGAACGTGGTAATGTTTGTCACATACGAGCAGCTGAAGCGTGCCATGACGATGGCGCAACACAAATACTCAACTCCACTATAACAGCTGCTGCTGACCGCCTGAGTCAGTCTACCATACTGGAGTGTACCATACCAGGGATGTGTTTATGTTGTTTACAGTTTCACCTTCGCTCTCAGTCCCACGTGTGACAAAAGCTAAGATCTGCAATAAATTGTGTCGAAATGTAACTTCATTTATTTTAAATCTGAATCATGTCCAGATGGCAACACATATATAAAATTAATATTATATGACACATGACAAAAAATGCAGTTCTACTACAAACTGCAAGCTTGGATGCACCATATAATCAAGACAGTCATAAACTACTCATGAGTTTCACCACAGCAGCGGTTGTGTCCAAACCAGGCTGCCATAGGGGTCATATAAGAAAATATTAACACCCAAGGGCCAACTACATCTCCTGACATAATGTAATGTAGGACAATAAAAATGTCACATATAGACTATATGCATCTCATTTAAACGGTTTTCATTAACTGTCATCAATATTCAATGGATGACTTCAAATGGTCAGGTGTGTGCTCTGAACACACATGAATGCAACCAAATGGGTAATGTAAAAAAGTCAAACAAAAAAATCACAAATTATACTCTGGAAAATGCCAGTTTAATAAAAACATCAATGTAGAAATAGGGCCCATACTGTGGGACGTTGATAATACAATTCAGGCATGCAGCCATGGGCTGTATAAAGTGTGTCCCTGGGCTACAGATTGGACACTGGTTTAGGAAGTCAGAGCCTGTTTAATCACACGTTTCCGTTCAGCAGAAAGCTTCTGGGGGAATTGGGTGTCAAAGACAATGATTAGGTTGCCTCTTTTGGATGGGTCCTGGGACAACGGCATTCCTTCTCCAGTCACCACTTTATTGTACTGGGGGCTGGGTTAAGATGTGATAGACAAGAACACATTCATTCCAGATAGAATGCATTATTCAAATGCATGTTGTCGTTGTTTTCAGCTACCTTGTGGTTAAGCTTAGCAGCTCAAACATGTGTTTGTATTACAAGCCCAAATTCCTAAATTACAAATAATATAACTATTTGAACAGCAATATCAGCAGCATCAATAATAACAGAGCACTTACTGCACAATGTCATTGATAGGAATGTTGAGCAGCCTGCCATCTAGTGTCTCCACATCCACAGAGAAGCCAGTCAGGGCCTGCAGGAAAGGGAAGAAACATGTAGAATAAATCATATCGTTGCTGTTGGCTGGAAACCTTGTATGTCCAAAACTGTTACCAATCCAAAGTAGTAATCATTTATTCATTCATTCATTCATTCATTCATTCATTCATTCATTCATTCCAAAGTAGTAATCATTTATTCATTCATTCATTCATTCATTCACAGCCTTTTTGTAAATCATTCTCACTGGTTCAGTATTCATGAAACACACATAAACACTTGTCTTTCACTTGGTTTTGAAAGAAACAATAATGTTTTGAAAATAGCAATAATAGCACACACGACTGTTCCACCTATGAATGCATTGCAAAGTTTTATGAGTTTCTCCCTGAGCTATTTTAACTGTTCACCAAACTCTTGTATGATGGATAAAAAAAGCTGAAATGTGGATATACACACGATGATAATGACGATGGACATAACAAAAAGTGAAGATAGACAGGAAAGAAGGGAGACATGCAACAAAGGTCATCATGAACAGGACTCAAGCACACAACATACTGTCAAGCCAGAGCTTATATGCATGCCACATACAGTATAAGCTCTGGCTGTATTCAGGACATGCACCCACCTGGACCACTAGTCCAGCAGCCCCCCCAAGAAACAGAAATTAAGAACGATTAGACGTATTAAAAAGAAAAAAGTAAAATGAAGTGGAAAGCATAAGAGAAATGTTTTTGATCTTTCAAGCGCTGGCTCACCATTTCTAGAGCGATCTGTGCCTTATACACCAGGTCATTCTTCTGTCTAACAAACCAAGGATGACTCTTCTGTCGCACTATGAAGATGATGTCAGCAGGAGTACTGTTTGGCCCCTAAAGGTGAAACCAGAGCAGACATTTGCACTTACAAAAGTAGACTTTTGGAAATAACTGGTCTATGTTTGGCCAAACACCATGCATTATATTTAAAATAATTATTATAAAAACAAAATTAGAGAAGATGAATGACTTATGCACTTAGGCCTACCAAACTGTTAGTATTGATGGGATAAAAAATAGACCTTCACCATAAACACCCCATATTTTTCAGAGTGTGCAATAGGCCGGCAGGCCGCTTCAAGGTCACAGCCCTCTGAATATTATGCCTGACAAAATAGATAACAGGCAGAGCTCTCCGGCAACCGACACGCACGCTTGCTGTTCCTTCTGGGGCGCCCCGTTGACACCTGATGTGGAACGAATCTCATTGGTGAAATAACAGGCCAGTATTATTCTGATTTTATATGTTCGAATGTTGTTCCTATCTGTGAGTCAATTAATAAACAATGCCAGAGTTTGCTAAATTGGACAGCTGCCTACAGTCTTATTGAGTGCTGGTTTAACTGTATACTTCAGGTTCTGGTCTGGTACTGCTAATCTCTGGGTATACCCCACCGGTCTTTAGGTTGTCGAGCACCCAGACGGTCTGGGAACGACGCATTAGTATGCACATAATTATGTATTCTTGTCGACATTTAACATACCTGGTCACCCTCCTGGGGGAAAGTTATCCTTGTACCTTCATTCCAGCCAGGCTTTACAACAATAGTCAATATCTTATCTCTGATGCTGGAGGTGTATCCATCCTCGTTCATTACCTGGGCAAATAAAATAGGAAATTATTTAATTATTGTTACCCCAAACTGTGTAGATGTGTACACTATTAGTTAATGACTACTTTATTGTGCATTATTAAAAAATAAAGATCACAACAACAATGGCACAAGATGTATCTGTAGGTATTAAAGCCAGGTAGAATAGTTGATGAACATTATCCTTACCCTACGAGAGATCTTAATCTTTTTTGTGCACCCATGGAAGAGGTCATCCAGGGACAAGTGTAGATCTCTCTCTATGGGAGGATCCTGTGTTTTCAGCGCTCTGCCTCTGCCTTGCTGCTGTATGCCATTCAATCTGACTGCCATCTCATCCACATCTTTGGAATGGAAGTCTTATACAATAATGTTACAGTACTTGTATATTACTCTCAAATATCAATATGATATATCAATAGTAACCAACTTCATGTTTTAGGTTATTATTAATAAAAGATGGATGTTAATTGTTTTACATTTGCTGCTTTCTTTACTTTTAGCGATTTTTAGCTATTTTTGACATTCAAGCATGGTCCTAAATAAAATATGTATTTGTTGTTTACCAAAAAATATGGCGATTTTTAAAATTTACTATAGACGTAATAGACTCCAAGAAATGATATCTAGCCACAAAAGATCACAGGATCTACTGAATGCGACAGACATATTGATCCTATTACATATTGATGCATAGGCCATTTAACTCTTATCATAGTCCAGATATCTCTACCTTCTCATTCAGAAGATCCTGTAAACCTTTTTGGCCAGATATAATTTCCTGGGGTTTATTAGGACTATAGCAGCCTGGTAATTTAAAAAAAAGTTTTTTAAATACAGTTTTAGCTCCAGGTTCAAATGCCCCCGTAGCCTGTCGAAAACAGGTAAATTCTGTAAAAGCAAACAGCAAATGAATAAAAAAATAACACCCATATTTTACATTCTCTCATAACAACCTAAAACATGAACCTGGGTTGAAAAAAATAAACAAAACAAAGTGGTCCTTTAACTCCATCAGAATGTTTACTCTACCTGCAAATGGATTGTCACCTCCAAAAAACTGTTGGAAGGTTTTCGTTGGGTTCCCATGATACACATATCCAGATGTCCAAGCACCTGCTGCTCCCAACTCTGCTGGGATGCCTCCTTTAAGTCCCTCCTCTCCAAACTTGTCATAAACAGCTTTCTTGCTAGCTGAAATAATGAAAAGGAAAGGAAATCTAGATAAGCCTATATAATCCTACAAGTATGTAAAATAAATAAATAATAAATGCATGCTTAGGAAAATGGTCAGAAATAATGGAAAGTATAGATGATTTCAACATCCACGGTATACTTCATATTCACGTCTAAATTTCAATTTATTTGTAATGTATAAATATTATACCTTAAATGTAATTAAGAATTAATACATGTACTTGCACCCACATTTTTAATGTGAATACATTATATAATAAAACATTTTTAAAAGAAAATGATGCCTGGGAGATGTGTTATAATATCAATTTGGCCATTATTTGAGTCAAAGTCTGTTCCTTTCCTGTGATTACATGTTAGGCTATTGACTAACATGACTTAACATGCTTTGAAAAGATCCTTCTCAGTCAATCTCCTTACGGTCGCTTAGGACATCATAGGCTTCAGCAAGTTGATTGAATTTGTCAAGAGCTCCAGGTGACTTGTTTATACTTGGATGATACTTCAGTGCCAAACGTCGATATCTAGACAAGACATAATGGTTATAAAATGTGGTCACCTCAACATTTTACACAAACATAAAACATCACCTCAATGAGATCAAAACTTACGATTGTTTGATAATTGCATCAGTTGCCGTTCTGTTTATGTCCAGTGTTACATAGTAATCCACTCCCATTATGAAATTATGTTATTCTTGACAAATGGTAGCAATATAATAACCTATCTAGGAACAGTTTGTTTTTGTTTCATTTGGTCACCATGGAGACACCAAAGAGAGCAGGAGTCTGGAACAGCAGTGGACTATGGGTAATGTAGTCACTGCATTCCCCGTAGACCACACTGCTGCATAAGTAAGCCACTGCTGCAAATGATGTGTAATAGTTATATACTGTACATAATAGTTTATAAAAGATTGTTTTAGTTTGGTTGCCATGCAATCACTAAAGCACACAACTGCAATCGTCTATATTGACATACTAGTAATTTAGTATCGCAGAAGTAGACAATAATGGTATTATGGTTATTGCAGGCTAAATAAATGAAAGCCTGGGTGTCGAGGCTACAGGATAGTAAACCACATCACCAGTAGAATATAAAAATCACACCAGTGTGAGGAGAGGGGGAGCTCCTATCACCATCGTACATCACACACCACCTTCAGTACTCATAAAAACAGGAAGGATACTGCCACTCGTGGCAACTGCCACAATCGTGATGCAACTGGGTATGCAGTCTTTTCTGCCCCACTTTTATCCTAAATGTGTACTTTGCTCAGCCATCGAATCATCACTATGGGGTAATGAGCCATTCACAAGATAAATGTTTGTGTTCACACAAACCCGGAAAGCTGGGAATAGGAGCCCCCTCCACAAAACAAAGATTATTGCCGCCATAAGAAAACAAAGATCTCATGATAGATCTTTAACCGATAAAATGACAGATAGCAAGCATATTCATTATTAAAAAACAAAGACAAAACAAAACATAAAGCTGGATCTTACATGTACTTTCTTTTTTATTTCCACTTAAAACCAATTCAGAAAAATGTTAAAGACTATGACGCAAAACAGCTGGAGTTTTCTCCAGAGGTACATACACACTCAAATTGCACTGTACTGTCAGTCAGCTCAAATTGCATCTGATAAGTAGTAAACCTGTGATTCATGGTGTCCTAATTACTGTATATTAAGGTGGTCGAGATGAAAGAATAATATTTTACTAGCAATTTAGGACTCATCCAACAAGAGCAGATATTAACAGCTTAAAAAAAGAAAAGAAACCGCATCCAGTAGAAATAAATATTACAAGTCATTGTGGATTAAATACACATGTAAAATAATCAACACTAATAAAACAAATCAAAGCCAAACAAAAAGTAAATCGTTGTTCATATACTTTCATACCAAACAGAACATATCGAACTAGGTAAACCCACGGCCGAGGAAGCCCTCTACAGTTACATTTTAAAAAGGCAAGTCACCATATCTAATGCTGATGCTGGGTTTTATAATGATTATGACTCTTAATATAATATGAAAAATCTCCTGCTTAGATGCTATCTAACCCCCCCCCCCATAATAGTTGTTCTCTTTAGAAAAGTAAAGATCTATCCCAAGAAAAATAAAATAGAAAATGGCAGCAAAGGTAAGGAGTTTTATTCATCCCGAAGGACAGGTGTGAGAATGAAGGACGGTAACGTGTGCTAGTGTGCTGTGGTGAACAGTGAATGGTTGGTGGTAGTGGTGGTTCTGTGCATGTTTGTGTGCTGTCATTTTGCAGAGTCATCAAATCATGCAAGTATGCGTCATTGTGGCTCCACCAGTGGAGCTCTCATGAGACAGGGCAGCTCAGGTTCAAACTCAGTTTAAAACAGGCCCTCAGCTGCCAGCTGTCACTTTAAACTTTTCCACACAACCTTGCAGCCATTTCAACATTCTATAGAAGACAGTGATAAAAAAAGACACATTTGTCAAAAATGAAAATATTCTGAACTGGGTCATAAACATTGTGCATATTAAACTTTTAAGTCATATTTCACTATTGCAGATAGTGATCCTGCATACCCCAATTTGAATTCACACACAATCCTCAATTTGGCCTCTTGGAACATCAGTAGAATTCTCACATACCTGCTTTTATTTAGAAAATCTAACCCCGGGTGACATTATATATTCATTTATATAAATATATTACATTATTGTAGATCATATTGAATTTGGAAAGATAAGGCCAAGGGCAAGCAGTGAGGATCTTTTCCAAGCACAGCTACGGTCAGAGGCTGTTCATCAGTCACATCAAAGTATGCAAGTTATCCTAATATATGACAGAGAAAGAATGTTTCCACAATGCTGACGATGACATCATGTAGTGTATTTTCAGACTGTGGCTTTCAAGGTGCTGGTAAAAGGGAGGAGGGTGTCAAAAGGTACAGTACAGAGATAGAATGGGTCTGAGAATATGCAGGTGGGAGAAAACAAAGAAAGGTGAGGTGGGAATTAGCAGGAACAGCCTCCTTCACTGACAGGTTGTTCTGGTGGCTTCTCCAGTTTTATGTCGATCACTGGAGGTAGCAGGTGTTAAGGAAAAAAGGCCTTCAAAATCGTGCATTACATTCACACTAACAGTGGAGGAAATCACCAACCACATTCACTGTTGAGGGTACAGTGTCTTGCTCAAAGACATTTCCGTCCGTAGGGAGCGTTGACATCGAACCAGTAACCGGGAACATTCTGTCTGCCAAGCGGCCGCTCTACCAGCCTAAGCCACTGCTCCGCACATTGTGTATAGTCTTAAAATATCTTTAACTGGACAAGCAAATTAGCACTTTTGGACTCTCATTAAGTCACATGTTTTACTGAAAAGGATACTGTCTTCTCTGCTCTTATCCTGTGTGCTGTCCATGCCAGGGAGGGCAGCTGCCACACGCCGGAAAAGCTATGAGAGAGAGAAACAAATATCTGTAGTACACCTAAATACAAAAATGTAGCAGGAAAAAGCATAACAGGTATGTATATTTGCATAATATATTTATATACATATACACACATGTATATAATATACTATATCATTTTAAACATTAGCTCAGAGAGATGGAAGACAAACTAGAAGACTGATAGAGAATGGAAACTGAGGGCAGAGAAGAAAAGTTGACAAGCAAGACAGAGTCAGATTCGAAGATCTTCATTTGCTCTCAAAAGTATTGTTAATTCACCCCTATGTGTACTGTGGTGCCTGTTAATGCCAACTCTCATAGTTGGCCTGGGGATGGTTTTACACCAATGGTTCTCAGAATTGGTTTTTCAGCTTCCAGCCACTTCTTTACACCTGACAATGACGAGTTTCACAGGGAGAGCATAACACACATCGAGTTCATGCCATCCTCCCCACAGAATAGGCATCCCGACCAGTGGGAGTTGCTAGTGCAGCGACAAAGACACAATTGCCTGCCAGCTTCCCACCAGCAAACAGAAAGATGTTTGTGTCCAGCCAAGCCAGATACACCACTGCTGGCAAAAGCAGCAGGGGCATCTGCTGCAGGTATTTAATATATTCTTATATTTGGCATAATCTGATATAAACTACACCTGCCATTGATTTTTATCTTAGGTGGAGTATGAGGTAAGCCAATATTCACACTATTATATAACCATTTCATTTTACCCCAAACAGTCCATTCGTTTTATCCTATGCAGGCCTTTTCATTTTGAGTTTCTATGTGGTTGTGGTATATTGTACCACATCTACAGGAATTCTGTATGTCTGTACTCTGCATCTATGCTGTACAGTACACATCACAGCCTCAAGTACTGTATATTATTGCTTGTGCCAGTAATTAGCAACATGATTTAAACACAATTTTAAACAGGTAACCAATGCAACCAAAACATCAAGTGCAGTGTAAAACATAGAATTTCAATGAGTTTAAAAATGACACAGTCATGTGAATCTTAGGGACAAATGTTGTGTGAAGATGCTTTGCATGCCCATTTAAATCATTATAATCAACACTTGAAACTTCAATTTCCCAGCATGCCAGGTGCACAACGACAGAATTAGTGGTACTGCCAATCGGATGAAATGATCAAATATGAAACCTGGGGGGCGGCGACTGCAGGTATTCAAACTCTCACCCAACACTGGAGATTTAAGATGCAGTGGCTGACCAATATAATTAGGATAGATGGGAGAGAATTTGAAAACAGATCTGCAAAAGCCCAATCAGATTGTGGAAAAAATAAATTGCCATTCAAAGCAAAACTCTCGTGCATGTGAAAATATAAGTCATCAGATGAGAGCATGAGCACTGCAAACACGCACACGCATCTACCTGTTTGACATTGTAGCCTGTCTTTGCACTCGTTTCAATAAACAGAACATTCATCTCTTTCGCTCTCTGTTCTCCCTCCTCTGTGGTTATCTGTCTGTGATGAGCCACAAGTCACCACACACCACAGCGCACAAACAGACATGGGAACGTAGCCGCAGATTCCACCACAGACCACACACACACGCACAAGGACACAAGGAAAAGACAACAGAAAGAAAGAAAGAAAGAAAGAAAAAAAAAAACAGAACGTAAATACTTTGAAGTGAATGAACAAGCCCTTTCCACCTACTGCTACCAGACTGCCACCTCTGCTCTAGTCCAAAGGTTACCAGACATGCCTTGTTCATTTCAGAGTGACTCCTTGTTTTTTCATCAGTGTCTGTTGTGATCAGGATTATGCTCAAACATGTCATCCACAAGGGGTGACCTTTGGAGGTGGAGCACAGGCAGCAGCATCCACAGCGAGGCCAAAGAGCACAGCTCAATACACAGCCTTACCTGCTTCACATTGTAGCCTGCTTTAGCGCTAGTCTCAATAAACATTACATTTAGTTCTTTGGCCTTCCGCTCACCCTCCTCAATAGATACTTGCCTGTGGTAGATAAGAAAGTTACAGCAAAAACACGATATGGATGGATATTGTGGGTCACAAGAGGATACTACTGTGTCAAGAATATTGGATTATGATTTTAAAATAATGTAATGATGTGATATAATGCAAACTCACATACACGCAACATGGTCTTACACTGAATATAGTTACAAGACTCAATGATCTTAGCTGTTGAGTTACTAATGTTTCTTCCTTTCATTATGTTCCAAATAGCATTTATTATTATTAATAATAATAATAATAATAATAATAAGGTTAATCAGTTTCTGTCTGGGAAGTGCAAATAATATCAGAATAGACTTCAAAGTTTTAAGGATAAGAGATTGGAACAGAAATTCAGTACAATTGCAAGAGCCCTGTGACAGAGTTGTTCCTGAAGCAGTACCTTCAGTTTGTAAAAAATAAAGAGAGAGAGATGCACCTAACATGTCCTCCATGAAATGAAGCCTAAAAGGGATTTTTGGAGAAAAACAAAGCAGCCCAACACGCACTAAAGTAGAACCCGTAGATGTTGTACTGTGCTTATTTTATTAAAAGGCTGTTCTATCACATGACATTCATACTAAGTTTAGTTGTGAAGCTGACTCATGGCTTGAGTGACTTGGTCTTTAACAAATCACTGATCAATAATCAATGTTCTCATTAGTATTCACCTTTAGACAGGGCCCTTGTAACAAGGCAGAAGTTAGAACAGATTACCTTTTGTCTGCAAGATCTGTCTTGTTTCCCACCAACATGATGATGACATCACTTCCTCTCTCTGTCCTGACATCGTCAATCCATTTTGTAGTTTGCTGGAAGGAGTTGACATCTGGATAGGAAAGAAGAAATGCCTAGTGGCTATTGCCCCACAAAAAAGGGGATACAGGAAACTCATAACAAATATCTGTGAGATAAATAATCTGAACTATTAGGCCTTCTAATGACAACAGCAATTGTCCTGCTTTTTTATACTGATAGCCAGGGCCGGTTCTGTATTGGAGTGGGCAGGTAAAACCTAATGGGTATGAAACTGGACAGTGGGTGGGTAGCCCAGAGGCTAGACAAGCAGACTAGTAATCTGAAGATTGTGGGTGCTTGGCCAAATCACAGCTGGCAATAAGAGCGTTGTCAGAGTAAATATCAGATGTCACCTCCTGCCATTGTGCCTACAGGTATTTTATTCTAATGAACAAAGATAAAGAACTAAGTGCTGCTAGAATAGCTATATAAGCTTGAGTGTGTGTGTGTGCATGAACCCGGTAAAGTGTACCTACTTGTGATGTCGTATACTACAACAGCAGCGGCTGAGTCGCGAATGTAACTAGGAATGAGGCTGCGGAATCGTTCCTGGCCGGCAGTGTCCCACAGCTGCAACCTGATCTGTGAGGGGCCGGAGGGGGTCGAGTGGAAGCGAGAGGGGTGGGAGGATAAATAAAAGAAGGGGGAAAGAAAAACACAGGAAGGATGAAAACAAAACAACAAACGAGGTCAGGAAAAAACAAATTTAAAAAAAGGAAAATCATGTTTAAAAAAAGTAAAGAAAGCTGAATGTAGCCATAAGAATGGGAGAAAAGAAGATGCAAGATGGACAGTTGAAGAGAGACCGACGGATCGACTGAGGAAAGCAAAGAGGTACAGAGATCGAGATACTGAGTGACCAGCAGAGAGGAAGCTGTCTAGATTTGGGGAGATCCTTCACTTATCGTCAACCTTACTTTTTCCATCAAATACTGCTGCATTCAAAACGACCACAACATTGTTCTTTAGTGCAGAGAAGACGGGGGAAGAAAGACAGAAAACAGGGAGAGTAACAAGCAGCAAAGAGAGCAGCTAGGGAGCGAACCCAATTGGTGACTCGCTTCAGTCTGAATGAAAGCCTATGTGTGGTACAAAAGGCCATTGGCAACCCCTGTTAATGCCGTCGTAAATGATGCTGAATAAGGCAGGTGTACGAACTTTGTTTCAACAACGTCCCAAATAAAATACAATTTTAACTGTTTAGACACAGTTAAATTGTATTTTGGGAATGTGTTGTAACAAAGTTAGTTAGTCGTCTCTTCTGCTTTTCCCAGTGGAAAACATGTTTTACCTTGAAAATACATATTTTAACGTCTCCTGGATGACAGGACATCGTAAGTCATCCAGAAGAACTATAAGTAAGGTCTTTCATTTTCAAGGGAGGAAAGCAACATAATTTATGTTGAGGGAAACGATGAAACAGTAGGAGGTGGTTCTGGGTATCCACTGTGTATTACTTAACTGCTAATGAAATCACAGAGCAAAGTCAAGACAGTAATTAACTTTGTCCATGCGTCTTTATGTTGACCTTTATGTGTCAGTATACAAAAACAAAAACTTACTGTTCTGTCTTCAAGGTACATGGTTTTTGACAAGAAATCTATTCCTATTGTTGCCTGAAAATGAAAACCAGGACAGATAATAAGAAAAGTATACATAAAAAATATGCAAACCACATATAAATATTAATGGAATACATGTCAACCTTAGAGTGGTTCAACTCACCTGGTAAGTATTGTCAAAGCTGTCATACATGAACCTGGTTATCAGAGATGTCTTCCCCACTAAGAGAAAAAACACGCAAAACAAATGCAAATACCATGAACATCACACTTCTATATTTTCAGTTTATTGATACTTTCTAAAACAGCTGTTTGCTGATGTGAAGTTGGTACGATTCCTGCTTGTAGAATAGGTAGAATATAGCTAGCATCCACAATCATATACTGACTGATCCAATGCACTGCCTGGAAAAAAGACCCCAAACAAGATGCAGGTGGATATGTACTCGCCTTGGATTATCTGTGTCTCTCTGTAATGGTATATTCAAGTCAAGTGTGTCAACAAGACAATCACTGTCATCCAGAAATGGCAATGTTCCCCCACTTTCCTATCTGCTTACATTCTGGAGTAAACACTGCCATTACTGCAGAGTGGTACCACCGGGTATATAATATATTTAGTTACTACATGTAGCACTGGTTACCATAGAGACCACAGAATTCAGGTGCCCTTTCTTCAGTTTCTTGTGTGTTTATCTGGCTTGCTGGTGAAGAATAAACTTGTAATACAGGTGGTAATAGTAGAACAGGAGAGGTATCACAGCTCTGGAAAGCTAGCAGCGATAAGCAACATGATGAAGTGCCAACAACACAGTGTTGTGTGTTTTTTGAACTACAGTCCAAAGTGTGAACCACATGGCTAATATAATGCTAAAAAAGGGTTCTGAAAGCGTGGGTACCGTCCGACTACTGTAGGCTACCCACTTGTTGATTGATGTTTCCATTATAAACTAAAATGATTGGGCAAAGCATGACCACATATTTTACACATCTGTCAAAAGGACCAGACTTATTGCCATAGTGGAACTCAAACGTATGTGCAAATAAAGTGCCTAGTGTTTGGGAGTAGGAGGCAGACTTAAAGGGAACCTTTTACTACAATTCTACTATAATTGCAGCAGCAAGCTATTCAACGGGTTTACAGAGGAATTTCCAGTTAATAATGGACTCAGTGAATGCTGTTAATTGACTTAAGGTTTGCAGATAGGTCCTATTTAAAAGAAATAGTGCAATAGTAGTAAATAGTGCTTGTAAAAGCTCACAATGGCTGTGTGTGAGCTTTCCTCATTTCCAAAAGACTGTCCAAAAGACAGCAAAACACTACTGGATTTAACATTGTGTAATGCCAGTACAAGGGTGTGTGATGTCATTCTCAACAGAGAAGTGAGCACACATACACACACGCCCTGATTGCATGACTCATCCTCCTCTGATTTCCAGAAGTGACACAGCCTGTGGTGAAAAATCTGAGGTGAAGGCTTAGTTTTGTAAACACAAACACATTAACGAGTCATTAAGTCAAGTATGCCTGAGCAGGTTTTCTTACTACAGCTTCCCAGAGTTCCTGTCCTCCTGGAAATGCCTGTCATTAACCTCACACCCTGAAGGCAGTGCCTGAACAGGGGAGGAATGTCATGATGGCAGGGTTCGGCATCCTTTCAACCAGGTTAAACCCCTTTAGATGGGCAAAGCAAATTCTTCATTTCAGCTGATAATTTTACTAAGCTTGACCTCAATTCAATTTAAAGTATCACAAAAACAAAACAATTTGAGAGTTTTTATACATATTATAACAGGGCATAGAAATGCCCCCCCCCCCCCCCCCCCCCCCCCCTTTTTAATAAACAAACTGTGTCAATTATTTGCCTCTTCAGGATAAATTATGTAGAATAAGAAAGAGGACAAACGGATTTACCATCTGTTTAAATGTAGCTACTCTGTTTACGTAGGTCTGGAAGGTACGGAACATAGTCCTTAGGGTGGTTGTATTCCATTGGCCAATCTTCTTATGTCACAACAGTTCACAAATCTTGATTCTTAACTCAATTTGTGTTTGCACATTGTTGTACTTCTACCAATTGGTATGAAAGTTTTCCCTCAATGGTCAGAGTTTCAAACTCATGTCAAGTGTGTAATTTGTGGGAAGTATGTGTCTCTGATGTCTTGGTATAAGAGGCAGGAGGTGGTTAGAAAGTATAGCTCTGATTTAACCACATTAGTGTGTAGTTGAGTGCATAGTCGGTCTTCCATTGGGAGCGGGGTCTGTCTGTGGCGCATTTCTCTATTGCAAGGCTGTGATCACTGAGTCTGTATCTGATCAATGGTTTCCTAAGTTTTGGGTCTTTTACCGTGCTCATATATTCTCTATTCAGTGATGGATAGCATTCCATTTTGCTTTGGTTTTGGGTAGTCCCTTTCCAGTGTGCCAGCCCAGGTAGCCTTCTTTTGTTTTCTTATATCTCTGTAGTACATCTTTTCTATTTGAAATCTGAAAAATGAATAACTGACCCCCTACCACCCCTATAAATGAGACCTGAGTAACTTTTGACAGCTATACTAAAATGTATACAATAACCAAACGTAATCAATTATTCATATTGAAAAGTATAAAGGGTTTAGTTATACAGAGAAAAGACAAATCTGGCAGTTAATAGCCAAGATAGCTTGGCTGACGTTGTCAGAGTACCATTAAGTTAAGTGTAATGTTTCGCAGCCTCACACAGCTATAGCTAGCTGTCTGACGTTAATCACCCACCCAGACCCATCTCATCAGAAGGGTAGCGACATTGAGGGGTCACAAACCGAGCACTCGAGCGCTGTTCATGAAGCCTGAAAGAGGGACAAGCTGGAGTTGGAAATACTTTGTTTTCAATGAGCAGCGCAAAAAAGAGCTAATTTAGACATGTCTGCGATATGCCAGTTGTTTTTAAATATGCCTATTGTATGGTAACAACCAAACTCTAATGTTTATGGTGTATTTACTACAAAAATACAAAATAAAGAGCTATAAGATCATTTGTTGTCCCCATTCTCGATAGGCGCCTATGTAGAGCCGCCATTAGACCGGCCCCATGAAGTGAACAGAGTTTGCGTCTGTCTATATACACTAAAAAGGATCTGCAACCCACCCAACACAGAGGCTTACACTAGTCGTTAACGTGTTATTAATAATACACAGGGTCTTCAACTTCTGTCACACCATCCCGTGGAATCATCACACTGACTCACCGCTCTGCTCTCCGAGAAACACCAACTTGAATTTCCTCAGAGGATTCCCGAAGTCTCCGGCCGCAGACATGATGATGATGATGAGTGAACCTGAGCTTTACTCTGTCAGATCACTAGCCAGCCAGCTAACGCTAGCTAACCAGTTGGCAAATTTCAAAGTTCCTGGCTCCGTGGACGTTTGCCAATTTGTCAAATCAAAGCAGGCACCTCTTCCCTTATTACGAATATGATAACTCGTTTTATACAGCAGTTCCTTCAGAATCTTGGTCCACCCCAGGAGAACTAAACTACAGCGAATGTGTCGTTATGCACTTTTTCTGACATGTCTAGTCTAGCTAAAACTTACTTAGCCCCTCCTGCTGGCTGCTGCTAGAGCATTTCTTGTTCTTCGTGTGAAGCTTGACGTTGCATGCAGACATGCTGCATCTCAGGCTTTGTGCCGCCGCCTAGAGGCGATGGAGGAGAGCGCCAACCCACCTTTCTGGCCTCTGTTCCACAATAGTTGAACCGGTTTAGTTCTTTTTGGTTTTCCAAAAAGAACAAGCCTACAAAGCACAAACCTACAAATCTAAGATCTTCTAAGCATATGCCAGCAGTATCATCCATTAAAAAGCGTATTATATATTCATTTGGCCATATAAACAATTTAATATAGGGATTTCTTTGCACACTTAATTCGTAATTAGCTGTCCAATATTGGAGGTCTGGCTCATGTGCTAAAATCTGGTTCTGAACTGATGGTGTCTCTGTGAGGTCTGTCTGCATACTGCAGAGAGAGCCTACAATGTTGTAACTTTAATGCTTTATGTTTTTTTTTTTAACAAATAAACGTTTTCTTGTACCGAGCATTAAACAGTGTGCGGGCGTACTTTACTTTTGCCATTGTCTCCTGGCCTACGCACCTGTGAAGACGCCCTCATCTAGGTGTGCGAAAGCAAGTCTATACATGTTTTATTCATGAAATGGTATTGCAACCACAACTGTGCGTGCCCCAATTACATAAGAACTGCTGAGTGGCATGCAGCTTTACTTTTTATTGTATTTACAAAATTACATGTAGGCCTACAGCAAAGCGATGTGATGCAGATGACATCGATGTGAAGCGATGTGATGATAAAACGTATTATTAGCCTACTACAAGGAAAGAGACCCAAGACTAAAGAGATAATGATAAACAATTTGTCGATCAGATCCGCTTTCCACAAAATAGGAACCCCCCCCCCCCCCAGGCCAAAGCTGATTTCATATAGATGAACTGAAATAAAAGGATAACCAAAAAGTAGTTGTGCCTACATCGTGATGGGGACGATGTCACACCAGCCACATCATAAACGTATAAACAAACACAAAACCATTATGGTCTTGTGTATTTGCTTAAGCCTGCTTAAGCCTGTCTTCCCAAACTATAGCAAAGTACCGTTAAGTATAATTAGGTGGATCATGGGCTTTGGGAGCTAGTTCTGAGTGAGATTGAGATTTTGGAGAAACAAAGGGGTGCAAGCATAGGCCTAAAACAAAATGGCTAGGCAGGGGTCAAAACACTTCTCGTTGACTTTCTTCATTTTGATGCCATTTCTTCACCTATTAGTTTGTTGTCAAGCCCAAATAAGTAACCTCTTCTTTGCTTGAGATTACTATTATTAACCCAAACCTAACCTGAAAAATGAATGGATTGAATGGATTCTGTCTTACCAAGGTATAACGACAGTTTGCTATAAAGCAAAGCATGGATTTTGCTGAGTTCAGAAGCGAGGGCTTCTTTAACTTCCTCAAGGATTTTGACCTCGGCTGAGGCTGGGAGTACTGCTGAGTCATCAGCAGCAAGAACAAATTGCAGTTGCTGGTTGCTTTCATGTCGTTAATGTATAGAAAGAACAGTAACAGCCATAGTATGCTTCCTATGGGAAGTCGATCAGATCTTCATGACCATTGTCGAAAGCTATTCTTATTAAGTTAGGCGTTCTCTTTTCTTTAGATTAAACATGATGACTATTTATCAGGCCCATACTTAATTATTATTGACCTGTCCTTTGTTGCAAATATGTTAAATGGTGCATGTAGCACCTTTATCCGAGGCACTTTACAATTAATGTGCATTACATTCAACATTCACACACTGGTGGTTGAGACAACCATCGAAGGGACCAACCTTCTCATCAGGAGCAGTTGGGTTCAGTGCCTTGCACAATTAAGGACACCTAAAACATCCAATTTCCCTCAATGTCCTGAGCCTCCGCTGCTCAGATAGCCAGGATAGCGTGATATAGCAGTTTAATGTTGAATTAAAATCATTACATATTGTTTTAGAACGTAAACCTGCATTTCTATTTTACCATATATGTTGTTATTTCAAGTAGAAATAACTATATTTTCCGATCTTTTGGGACATACCATAACCATTCTGATTTCACCAAGGTCATTATGATATGAATAATGTGTTTGTGGCATCTGAGTAAAAAGTACAGTGTGTGGTCGTGATTTAATGCCTTCATGAATGTGTGAATACAGTATGTGTGCATTGTGCATGCTTGAGCTGGCTGTTCTAGGTCACTGATGACACACCTGCCCCTCTCTCTCTTTGGCTTTCTCTCTCTGACATGTGCCATCCAGCACAAAGCTCTCTTCTCAGAGCGTGCTGGAGCATAGCCCCAACTCCGGCCCAGCCCGGCTGATGCCAGCATTTCAGAGGCTGTGTTTATTACCCAGGCCAGGTCACACCAGGCCCATCCACACGCTCCAGTCCACAGCCTCCTCCCCCATCATCTCTCCTCTATCTGTGCAACTCCTCCTACGCCATGTGTCCTTGGTATACAGAAGAGACCCCCAGGTTCCCAGCTGAAGATGCTGAATTAACACAATTCCACCATTCTCTCTCTCTCCACAAAAGGTATTCACGTGTGCACGTGCACCTACCTACCGAATGAGATAGATCAATCACTAATTCGCCATGGAAGTTGCTGCGTAAGGACTGTGAACTTGCTCTCCGCTCCACTAATTGCCAGTGGCTCTGCACATTTGTAAAGAAATACAATAAGATTGGATCTTGTGAGGGAGGTTCCTGAGGCTACCGCTAAACGGCATGACAAGACACATACTCGTCGCTGTTGGGCGGAAACCTCATATATCCAACCATAGTTTGACATATCCACACTACACCGTGCAAGAATGCCATGTGCGCTTGTAGGTCAGTCACAATAGCATACTTGCAAACACATGCGCATTATACTATGAAAGATGTTGCTCTGTCTGTCTGTCTGTCACACTCCATATTTGGGCTCCCAAATATGGAGTGTATATGGTAGGTGAATAGCGAACAACAGTTTTAGACATACAAGATTTCTATTTACTGGGAAACAATATGCAAGTGAAAACTAGTCAATGCTCCTTAGAAAACTATTGCTGTTGAAACATGGCAGAAAAAGAGCGCAGACCACTGTGTACAGGGAACAGAAGTGTGACCTCAGGCAACCATTGCTCTTTATTGTATTGCTTGTCCAATGTCCTTCTGGCCGCTGTGTTATTTGTTTAAACAAATATAACTTCATCTTCTAGTCTGGATGGAGTGACCATGCATGGTCTGAACAAATGCATAATACATTTTCTCCATTACTTCCCATCCTGAATGGAAACAAGACCGCAAAGGACCTTTTTTCATTGATCCCATTGGTTGGTGTGTTTGACTGTATACCCTGTATTGATTATGTTTGACTGTACCATGGGCTGGTTACATTTATGTTTGACTGTACCATGGGCTGGTTACATTTATGTTTGACGGCTGGTTACATTTATGTTTGACTGTACCATGGGCTGGTTACATTTAGTTTTGGCTGTACCATGGGCTGGTTACATTTATGTTTGACGGCTGGTTACATTTATGTTTGACTGTACCGTGGGCTGGTTATGTTTGGCTGTACCATGGGCTGGTTACATTTATGTTTGACTGTACCATGAGCTGGTTACATTTATGTTTGACTGTACCATGGGCTGGTTACATTTATGTTTTACTGTACCATGGGCTGGTTACATTTATGTTTGACTGCCCTGTACAGTGTTGTGCAATATTACTTAGGAAAGTAATATCTTTACCTTAGAAAAAGTAATATTATTACTTTACTAGAATCAAACAATAATATATTACATATTACAATATTACTTTCCCAGCCCCCCCCCCCCCCCCTCCACACACACACACACAAACACACAGTAATATGTAATATTCAATTAGTTATACTGTCCAACACTGACCCTGTACTGATTACAGTTATGTATGACTGTACCCTGTATACTGATTATTTTTGACTGTACCCTCTACTGATTACATTTATGCATGACTGTATCCTGTACTGTTTATGTTTGATTGTACCCCACTGTACTCAATCAATCAACGAATCATATAGGCCAAGTCACATTCATACAAACAGTATCAGTGGCTGTGGACAGAATGCATGGTTGAATACAATGCACTGGGCATGTGCAGCATGTGCCCGTGCATACATATGCAGAAGTGAGCTCCGTGCCATTTACACACCACCTTAATATTAATGTAATGAATGCAGCCTTCAATGTCACAGCAAGAGTACATACAGCACAGCGCGTGTCCGTCCTGAGAGGGGGAGAGAGAGAGAGGATGGGGTGGAGGGTGGGGGGTTCACAATGAAGACGAAGGGAAGGTGGGATGGGGGATAGAAGAGATCGGAGAGCAGAGGAGGGGGGAGAAAATACAGTATAAGGGCAAGAGGAGGGTTGGGTCAGAGAGACAAACTGGATGTGCTGTCACACTGAATACAGAGAGATGGAGATAGGTGGGTTGGGGTTTGACAGATGGCGCACGCACGGCACGTGTGTGTGTGTGTGTGTGTGTGTGTGTGTGTGTGTGTGTGTGTGTGTGTGTGTGTGTGTGTGTGTGTGTGTGTGTGTGTGTGTGTGTGTGTGGTGGGGGCTGCTGAGGGGGCACAGCTGCAATTTCCCAGTAAACCACTCCTTAGAGCCATGGGCTGAATGATGTCACAGAGTGATAAAGAGAGAGAGGGGGAGAGAGAGAGACAATTTGAACGGGAGCGGAGGGGGGGGGGGGGGGGGGGGCGTTGATGATGAACAAGAGAAAAGAAAGCAATGCCTCAAGACTGACAAAGGATTGCAGAGATGGGGGGGGGGGGGTGCACAAGACATTGTCTCAACACCATCACCAATCGTCCGTTTATACAGCCTGTCGAGGGGGGGGGGTATAGAAACAGATACAGCACTACTATACAGGAGCGAGGCTGTCTTGCAGGTGAAGCAGCAATCAGGGTAGCAATACAAGCACATTTATACCAGAGACAGGGAGGATGGAGGGGGTAGTGCTAGAGAGAGAGAGAGAGAGAGAGAGAGAGAGAGAGAGAGAGAGAGAGAGAGAGAGAGAGAGAGAGAGAGAGAGAGTCTAAGCAGGGGGTGTTGCACGCTTACACAGTGTGACAGAGAAAGAGTGATTGCATGGGCGAGCGTGCGCATGAGGGTGAGGAAGGGAGAGAGAGGAAGAGGGTGAGAAAAAGAGAAGGAGAGAGCGATCATATAACACAAAGCAGAGTGAGAAAGAGAGGGAGAGAGAGAGAGAGAGCAGTGAACATACATAGAAAGACCAAAATTACACACAGCCGTCGAGACCAAGCTCTGCACAGCAGCACACAAACACCAGGCAAGGCAGAGAAGGAGGTAAACAAGAGAGACAGAGACAGAGAGACATGAGACAGAGAGAGAAAGACAGGGAGACACAGATATAGAGACAGAGAGAAAGACAGATACAGAGAGATAAAGAGAGAGAGAGAGAGAGAGAGAGGGAGAAATGATGATGGAACCCAGAAATAGGTTCCACAGGACAGCATCTCATCCTGACTCTCTGCGGCAGACATGACTCCGGGCATTGGACTGTGCTGAAATTAGCCGGAGGAGGAGGAGGGAGGGAGGGAAGGAGGTGTGTGTGTGTGGGGGGGGGGTTGACAATACGGGACAGCAGCAGGTCTGCTCTGCAGCACACTGACTGCCTCCGTTCACCCTCAGTGGATGCAGCGAGAAGGCAGCTGATTTATTACTAAGGGACTGGGTGGTGGTGGTGGTACATTCATGTGTGTGCGGCGCACGTGTGTGCTGCATGGGCTACAGTACATGGATGTGTGTGCGTAGGCAGGCTTTTTTATGTGTGTGTGTGTGCATTTGAAGGCTCCTTGGTGTAGCGCTCGGAGCTACCTCGGCAATGACATTTAGCAGGCATGAAGGCAGTGTGCGGCACAAGGAGCATCATCATCGCGCAGTGGCGCGGATCCGCTGCTGGCCCCTGTAGGAAATGGGAGAGCGGGAATTAGCGGCAGGCGTCGTCGGCGTCGAGGGCGAGCGCGTGTGGTGGTGGTGGTGGAAGCGTGCGCGCGCCACCACCGCGGAATAAGAGGCAAATAGAGAGGGGAGCGGAGGAGGAGGACGGGAGAGAGAGGAGGCTGAGACGTGGTGGTGATGATGTGCAGCGCTGCTGCTGCTGCTGCTGCTGCTGCTGGGGTCAGAGTAGCCAGGGTGGGGTAAAGCCAAAGGTACGAGTCGTCGCCCTGCGACAATGCAAGGACACGAATCGCCAGGCCGGCACTAATGGCAGGGGGTGCATCTGAGGTACAAGGAGGAGCACCCTGGGGGTAGGGCGGAGGACAGAGAGAGAGGGAGAGAGAAGATAGAGGAGGGGGGAGGGGGTGAAGGGACAGAAAGAGAAATGAGCAAAGAGGAGAATACGAGAGAGAGAGGGTGATCATGGCTGTCATATAGGGTGAGCTATAGCATATGCTATAGAGTAGAACAGACAGAGTGGTGCGGCAGGAGGAGAGCACAAGGGGAGGGGGAGACAGAGATAGAGAGAGAGAGAGAGAGGGAGAGAGGGAGAGAGTGAGAGAAAGGGAGAGAGAGAGGAGGGAAGAGGTGTTCAGCTCAGCACCTTTCCTTTTGACAAGAAGAGAGGCACAACAGGACAGGCCTATACACACACACACAAGACAAGCAGTCAGGTCAAAGAATAGAGGTCAAGAGGAGCTGGTACGGGACAGGGGTCGGGTGCCCCCCTCACCCACCCCCACCCTGCACCGGCCAGCCCGCCTCTAAGAAGACAGAGAGGACGCCGATTCCGGGGGTAAGCAGGAGAGTCTCAGGGTACCTGCCACGGTCCCGGAGAGAGAGAGAGAAACCCCTGATTTCTTTCCTTCTAACTATCGAGACCAGACCCTCCATGAACCATGGGAGAGTGGACCATCCTAGAGCGACTGCTGGAGGCTGCGGTCCAGCAGCATTCGACCATGATTGGGAGGTAAGACCACTGATACACCTCGGCCGGATGTGCGGGCTGAACCGGCACCCCCTCCTCCTTCTCCTCCTCCTCGCGTTTTCGGTGTGTATGGGTGAGTGTTTTTTGACGTGTTTTGCAAAAGCTGTGTGCTGTTTACGTGTCCGCTGTGATGACAATGTGCTGCATGTACTGTATATGTTCAGAGAGTTGATGACATCCCGTCGGTTACTCCGGCTCGTCCCTGCTGTGGTCCATCCTGTGCTCTGCTGTTCTCCCCATAGTGAGCCCTCCCATCACCCCCCCCCCCCCACTCCCTATCCCATATTCATTCAGCCTGCCGTCCTTCTTACCCCTGTCACCCCCCCCCACACACACACACACACACAGCCCACCCCACACCCATCATTATTTCAGAGGGCGATCTACAGTAATTGCACATAATCGATCGGTGTGCTAAGCATTATTGTTAATTCAGGGAGACTTGTGTGACCGGTGCTGAAGGTATTATACCTAATAGCCCAGCCATTGATAGATAGATGCACAGGGTTGGATGATGCTGGCCACAGACCAATAGGACAGAAGGACAGAGGAGGGGGGGGGGGGGGGGGGGGGTAGTGACAGAGGTGTGGAGGAAGAGGATGAGGAAATTGTGAGCAAAAAGGTGAGGAAGGAGAAATCGAAGGTGGGAACGAAAATGTCCTACTTGAGAGATAGATGGTGAAACAGAGTTTCAATAGATCGCTCACATTCCATCTTGTGTGTGTGCATGTGTGTGTTCATGCGTGTGTGCGGACATTGAACAGTAGTATAAGGTGGCAAAGGCATATAAATGACCAGAGGAGCATGCAGCCTGTTTAGCATTGTGCGCGGATGAATCATGGAACATACTGGAATATCTGGTGTGTAAGAAACATGCTCCATCATCTGTGTGATTAGTCTGAATCAAAGGTGCAATTTTCCACCTATTAAACACTCGTCTAACCGACGTGTGAGTCTGGCTAAGCCGTGATTCTAATTTACATTAGCCGTACGATGGTGCCCTGCGCCCCCAAAAATAGCTGTGTTGCGAGCTTGTAGACAGATCTGCTGGGTGCAATTGTAGTTCGATCAGCAAGTAAAAACCCATAAGGTAGTGATTCCCACTTTGAAGGTCACATTCCAGGAAAAAAGCATGGCAGGGTAAATTGTGGCTTAACAGGATCAGCATAGATATAAGACTCAAACCCATAGGACCGCTGTGTTCATTATCACACACCACAGGTAGTCCACAAGGACACGGTCTAACCTTTGCTCTCTGCTAGGTACTTTTTGATTGGTGTGTGTGTGTGTGTGCGTGTGCGTGTGTGTGTGCGTGCGCGCGCGTACAGGTGCATGGGCATTTTGTGCATTTGAAAAGAGAATCCGTTAGCAGGATCAAGTTTACACTCATTTGGTTTGGGGATTCATTGGAATCATTCACAGCTTGTTAGCACAAAAGACAAAACATAAATCTGTGACATTTGTCAGCTGCTTCTCATGAAATACTGATTTAATCTGAGCTAAATCAGTAATACAGTCATGTAAATACATTCCCAAGCCTGGCTCATCCTCTTCTTCATCTCTAGTACGTATCACACTTAAATGAATGAATATGAATTGGGAATGGGAACTATGTATTAATGTGTCCCTATTCAGGAAGGATGCAGGAACCGTTGTCTCCCACTGTGGGGAATAGCACTGTAACTGATATGCGTGTGTTTTGGTTTCCCTCAGACTGTGTTTGTCCTACATGGCTCTGTAGTTGGCCGCAAGGCATTAGCTGTAACTGAATCTCAATCTATTCTGCCTGCCAACATATGTGGTCCCCTTGTCATCCAAACACTGTACGGCATGTGCGCGGGGCTAGATACCATGATGATTGGCATTTATAGTTTACTACACTCCATTTCTTTCTAGTGTGTCTATGCATGTGTGCACACTGCTGCACATATGCGTGCGTGCGTGTGCGTGCGCGTGTGTGTGTGTGTCAGTCAGAAGGTAAAAAAACAAACATAATTGTGCCTTGGTGGTGAATCGGGGTCTTTGGCATATTTTCTTCCAAGATTAAGGTTAGGGTTAAACATTGACTAGTTATATGTATGAGAAGTCCAAGAGAAATGGCAGAAACGATATGGCAGAAATGGCAGAAAAACGATCATTGAAGTTGTGTGTCTGGCCTCTTTTTCACTCAAATGAAGGCAAAGAAACTAGACATTTCAAAGAAATTGCAAAGCTGGTTTGCCCCAGCTAGATTAGAATAGTCGCTCAATAGGTATTGAGGTCAATCTCCCTGAGTAAAAACTGGGTGGAAACGATTAGAAAGTATATAACATTTACTGAACAAATCCAAACAAGAAATCCAAAATCCAAAGATTGGTGATTCGGTCCAGCAACGTGAGACAAGGCAGAGATAATCAAAATGCTAGTTCAATTAATAATGAATGTCTGCCCCTTTATGCAATCCCCATGGCTGGTGGATGATCGCCTGGAGTTAGCTACCATTATGTCTGGGGACCACTAAATGCCACGTTGTTGCTAGAACAGCATTAGCAACTGCCCGCACAAAAAACAATGCTATTCTTATGTACAAATTCTGTCTCTTCCCCAATATGGAGGACTGCCTAATGTGCCTATATCATAGCTTGGTTCTGCAATGCAGTTGTTTTTTTCACCAAGTTTTAGAAATAAAAGCTGGTATATAGTCTTCAGTCTCTAAAAAGCATTTAGAGATTGACCATATCAATGTACTGTATATGCGTGGAGGCTTAGTACTGACTTTAGGAGGGACAAGATACATAACATAATTATGCTTTTCATCTAATACTCCTGAAAATGTGACCACGGTATGGTTCAGTAATGCCAGTTCTAGCCTAATTAACCTGGCTTTAGGTATTATTTGACATAAATGCATTTGCACTGCATGTAGGTCTGTCACAGAACCATTAATGTGTGCGATTTGAATCAGCAGAATAGAATAGTTAAGACCGTAGATGCCATGCCTTTAGATGGCTATTATTTTTAATGTAACTCTGGGGATGTAAAAAATGACCTGTAAATGTCATTTTTACAGTCTGAGCCAAGTCTCTAATAAAGACTCATAAACCAAGACAATGTGTGTACAACCTCATCATCATTTTCCACAATGAAAGAGGTTTGGAATTATTTTCTGGAGCAAAACCTCAAAGTTTCATTGAAACACTGGTAGTCCTGTTAGAGGTGACCATTTAGTGAATTATGTGTGTTTCTATGCAAGATGCACCTTTACTTTTATAAACAGCAAACTTTGATGGAACAGCTGTTATGAAAACAGGTCGTGGACACCCACAATGGTTCAGGTTATTTTATATAATCAGGAATGTATCACCTATACTGTATCACCTACAGTATATGAAAATTAAAAACAATGTTTACCAAAGAGAAGCAACGCTCCTCACGAGCGATCATATACATCTTGAGAGTATCTTTGGACGTGATAATTAAATGTTTTCACAAATGTTATCTAGATGTCAAGATGTGTGTGGGTCTGTCTCTGTGCGTACATAGGTGTGGGCCTCCTACACGAAATGTTCCTGCGCTCCACCGTGATAGGAATAAACCCTGCAATCCTGCATTAAGTCAGTGTTACAGACGTTGCAGGTAGAAAGGGAAGAAGGGAAGGGAAGTGTGTTGATGCATCATTTTCTACACTGCAATGCTGTAGTGAGGTCAGTGCCAGAGACAAGTAGAGCGAGGAAAAAAGAGAAAAGAAAAAAAAAACGGGGGAAGATAATGGCAGACTAGAGTGATCTGGTAAAGATGAAATAATACAAATCAGAGAGAGAGAAGGATGGAAACAGGATGACGAAAATGATCATGAGATAAAAAAAGAGGAAATGAATATACTTCACTGGTCGGAGACCCCCAGGGGTCTGCGCTCGGCCTCCTAATTTGTTTTACCCCTCCACATCAATGTCTTTGCCAAATATAGCAGATAGCACATTGCCATGTGCCGTGAGCTTGTAGATCTGCCATTTCGACTGAATATTTGCTCCACTAGGGATGCTATAGGGTTTTATGTGTAAGGGAAGTTCCCTCTGCACAGCGGCGGAACAAGCAGAGGTTATAATCATGGTAGGATATGTGTCATGGCTTTAGTACCTGCTAACTAACACTACTGCAGAGGAAACAACACGGCTAGGTCATGCATGTACAATTGTACATGCTGGTTTTCAACCATTTTGATACCAGGGCCCACTATGTATTCAGCATTTGAGCCATGGACTACCATTTGATGACATTTTCACCCATCAGACTTAAAAATAAAGATTTCTTTTGGTTTTGTCCACAATACCAGGCTGGATTTTCGCAAACAAAAAAAGCAAACATACTGTACAGTAAATCAAAAACGACCATTCTTCCACATACTCTAGTTGTGTAGACCTATTAATTAAGTGTGAACATTTTAACTCTTGAGAGTGTAAACATTCCATTTTTACGCTCTCAAGAGTTGCATCTGGCTAACCAACTTTTCATCTGGTTAATCAACTTAGCTGGGGACCACCTGGAACCCTCTCAAGTACAACTGGTGGTCCCCGGACCACTGGTTGAAAACCACTGGTGTAGTGCACTGAACATGCACGATCATGTGTGCAAATGCACCTGGCTGCACGCACACACACACACACACGCACCAACGGACGTGCCATCGATTTCCTGTAGCTGATGCAAGTATAACCTTCATGATTGACAGGGAGGAACCCTTGCTGCTTTAGGTTTGCAGCACACACACTTGACAGCCAACCCAGTTGTAACAGGATACGTTTTACAAATTAATTTATGTTTCCTCTTAAAGCATGCAGGGGACATTTCAGGTGATGCAGCAGCACTCCACACGGCAGTATATATGGTACCGTGGCATGGATCCAAAATGGACTGAGGTCTCTCTTAAACAAACCCCCAGCTCAGTAATGGACGGAGACGCAAACAGTCTGAGTGAATAATAAATCATTCATAAACAACCCTCAAATTGATCCAATCTAAGAAAGTAGCTCTGGCAAATCTTAATTAGTATTGTAGGTAGCTACTTGTTTTAAGTAGTTATCACATATATGCTATAAACTATAGCTACAGGATGTGAGGTCTAGAAAGGAAAAGGTTTACACAGAAGGAATAAATAACCATCCATTCAATATTGTTAAAAGTTTGTTGCTAAAGCTTTCTAGTGGATTTCTAAAACATAGCATAATATTCATCACAGACATTCATTCTCAAGGACAGTCATTTGCTCCAAATAATAAGCGAATCTAATATGGAGGAATTGTCCCTTAGGTTAATGGGAATTGTCCTTTATGCATGACGTATGCCCAATAAACACCCTGTGGTGTGTGTATGTGTGCGTGTGCGCGTGCGCACGCGTGTGTGTGTGTGTGTGTGTGTGTGTGTGTGTGTGTGTGTGTGTGTGTGTGTGCGCGCGTATGTGTGGGTCACAGTGCAGGGGGGATGCATGGAAGTGTGTGTACTTACAATTTAGTGATTTTACACACTCACATCCATTATCCAGAGGACGGAACAAGTGTGAAATCAAACCGCTCAGCCTCTTTCGGAGTGCCGGTCAGAATATACCAACCACATATGATCACCAAACATCCTATAAATTACATTGATTCAGCATCGGTTGACAGAATTAATGATTTACTTCCATGTCACAAGTAGCCAAGATTTTCTTGACACTACACCTATTTTCGGTTACTAGTTTGTTTGCACAGCAATCTGATGTTTAGTGCTGTAGAATGCTATTGACTGAACTACTGGAGCAGTCAATTTGCTAACAAAAGCTGACTTCAGCTTTCAATTGGTACAATCATTCATTTCACTCAAACTTAAGTGAGGCCATTTAAAGCGGTATTTCAAAAATGTTACACTCTACCTGTATAAACAAAGTTGCATCAATAGTGTACAAACAGATAAGCAATGATCTGTGGGCCTAGCTGTAATGCAATCAATGTCTTAACTTCTCTCCCTCCATGGACGAATTACCTTCCTACTCAAGTCAGAACAAAATGAGTCACTCTGTCTTCCGCTCAAAACTGAAGTGCCCTCCTCTAACCTCCACTCTGATTCTCTCTCCAGTCTCCTAATATCCTTCTGTTCCTTCCCATGTCGTGATTTATAATACAAAGTCTTCAAATTGCCACAGCATATTAATTATACTCTATAATTACTGCAATCTCAGAGAATCCCATTCCCAAAAGTTCCTGGTCTGAAACTAATTGGAATTATTTCATAATCATTTCAAAGATCCAATCTCAAATTATTTCCTCTTCCACCACAAATCTTTAGTAATTGTTTGGACATTTTACCCTTGAGCTATAGAGCCTGCCTGCTTGATTAGGGGATGAATAGAATCAGGTCCAAATTTGTGTCTAGGTGAGAAATGACTTTTGCTGATAATGCTAAGGTGCAGTATAAAGTTTACATACTGTGTGTGTAAAGCCCTTGGGATGCTACGCTTACACCGTTTACACACTGTAGAAAGAACTTGGATAATTCAAATCTTGGTGTTCTCTATAGGTTGGAAGTCAAGATATTGTGAAGAATGAAGGCTCTGCTCAAGCTATTGATAGCGATTTTACGTCCAATTTTAAAGCTGTGGATTAAATTAACTTTTTGTGACACTTCTTCTCATTCATTATGTTCTCAGAGTATTTGCTTTGCCAAAAGCTAAACAAACTTTCAAAAATGCCTGCTATGATCACATAAAAGATGCTTTGGAAGCACAATATGGTAGTACAGTAGGCTATGCAGATTGTGTTTGTGAGAATGTGTCAGCATGTGTGTTTTCTTTTGCACCTACTGTACTGTTATGCTTAGGGGCATTTTTGTCCCTCGAGACTCATTGCACAGCAGCAGCTGCTGAATGGAGCATGTGTGTGTGTGTGTGTGTGTGTGTGTGTGTGTGTGTGTGTGTGTGTGTGTGTGTGTGTGTGTGTGTGTGTGTGTGTGTGTGTGTGTGTGTAGCCATGTATTGCATGTACCAGTATAGCCAATAATTCACCAGCTTAAGAGGAACTACCATTGCACTATACACACAGTCAAATTATCCTTACTGGCCACCAGTGGGCTCCGGCCCACAGGCTGGGAATCACTGCCCTACATTATAGGACCCTGATGACAGCCAACATGTCCTCCTGCATGTTATATCACCCCATTTGAGTCAGTCATGTCAGTCATTCAATCATGATCTGAGTCTGGCTGTGAGCAGGAACATCACAAAGGTTCACACACAACAGATGGGATAACAAGCTCTACTGGGCTTTCACATCTTGTGCTACCATCAACTTTCTTTCTGCCAGGCAGCCTATGCACTCATTGTTCATTGCTCAACAATGTAACAACCCAGACGATGTTGTCCCAGTTTTCACAGTTACTAATAATTGGATTAAATATAATACTTTCATGCCAGCAAACGTGTGTCAGC
The DNA here is from genome assembly GCA_039105355.1 of Benthosema pterotum. Lineage (NCBI taxonomy): Eukaryota > Metazoa > Chordata > Actinopteri > Myctophiformes > Myctophidae > Benthosema > Benthosema pterotum. Next base: position 27,122,791 of record CM076975.1, on the reverse strand, counting down.
ATAGGTGTAACAAATGGATACGGTACTTCAAATTGTCAAGCAATTTCGAAAGGCTTTGTTAAGACTGCTCAGGTATGCAGTCGACCTTACACACAAATCGATTTAAAAGCTGCCATGTCCAGCGCGTGAAACCCACGTATTTAGAAAAACGTATGCGACATTAGCTACCTAATGAGCCACATAACTAATTTGGCAAAAGATGAGGTAGACAGAGAGTGTGCACTGGCTAGGCCAAGAGTTTCAGGCTATAGCTCCATGTGAATGCTGAATGCTCACATGCCACACAGTGATGTGTGGCATGTGTTTCCTCCTTGTTTCTTCTCATCCTTCCACTACATTATGTATCAAGCAGGTTTGATGTGGCGTACTGTATATTAATAGATCACTGTTTCCAGTGATTAGAAATTGATGATTGAAAATATCCCCCGGATCAACTTCCATTATTATGCTAAAACAGCTCTCAAAGTTTGAATCAACATTGTGTTATTATTTCTTGTCCACATTTGTAGTTACACGGCAAGGCAACTACACACAAAAAAATGAACGAATGTTGTACACTCTGAGTTACAGTAAATAAACAACTGAGGATTTAACAGTGTAAATATTAGGGTTCCAGAGATTATTGTCCCTACCAGGCGATGGCATGGCGGAGAATATGTAGGCCTACCGTATTTTCCATATTCCATCCAGATTTGCTTCCAAAGTTTGGTTCATTTTGAACAACACGTCTCAAATAATGAACATGCACCTTCCCACTGTATACTGTAGGCCAAAATACCACGCAAAAATGTTCAAATCAACCTCATATGCAGTATTCTATATGGCAGGGCGATTTGCAATTTACCTACGTTGTACAACCACACCGGTCTGTGTGAAACTTTGCATGCACACCACCTAGAGGCGAAGGCCAGCGATAAACCTTTGACCTGCATTTTCACACCTGCCATTTACAGCGCCACTAGGAGGCTGACCAATTGCCGTCAAAGGCACAGGAAGAAAATGGCACATTTCACATTAACCTACTATAGTGCTCCAGGAGATCTGACCTAACGGAGACCTGTGGAGGAGGAGCACGTCTTCTTGTGTTTTCTTTTAATCAAATGGTGGAGCATGGCCTAATGCAGACCACACTGGGAGTGGATGGGGGGGGGGGGGGGGGGGGCATGAAATGAAAGAGGTTGAAAATCACTGCCCTAGCTTTTCTAGGACACTTTGATGGCAGTGGAGAGATAAAAATACAAAATGTCATCTCAGAAATGGGAATCTAGTGGCCTCTCATGAAGTAAGGAATGGCAGGGTATATACAGGAGCAGTCCATGAATGTTTGTGCCGTTGGCCTGGTTTTTATATAGTTGCTAGGCAGAGACCTTACATCTCCGTATTTCTGGGGCGCTAGCGCCTTCTATGGCCAGCGTTTCTGTGTTTGTCTGTGTCACATAGCAATGATTTGATTTGAGCGCGGAATGTGATGTATGATGATGATGTAGGATAGGAATGACCCGATCACTTCACAGGAGTGTTTGTTTTCGTCGTATGAAGTGGTGAAGTAGTGTAAAAGTAAATAAGAGAGAGCTATACAGGTTCAAGCTCAAAACGTACAGTCGTGCACTCTAGTCCACATGGTTGAAAGTCTGTCTGTGGTGTTCAATTAAAAGCATTAACAAGAGCTAAATTGACTGAATAATAACTATAGTTTGATCCATTTTTCACCTACAAGGTTTCCGCCCGACAGCAACAATAAAACATCCCCTGCGATCATTGAATATTCTACCACAGTGATGAAGCCCTCAGGGCTCTTCTGCATCAACCTGCAGTAATGTATGGGCCCCTATGCAGCATTTAAACACTGATGTTTGCAGATGACCTCTCACTGCTTTCTGCTAATGCAGCAATTTGTTCATTGCTGATTATCTGGTAACCACAGCAGCAGAACACACAGGCACGCACACGTGCACGTGCGCACACGCGCGCGCACACACATACACACACACACACACACACACACACACACACACACACACACACACACACACACACACACACACACAAAGTGTGTGTATACACACATGCCACAACACCCTACATTGCAGCGTGTTGGAACTTGTTAGGAGAGGAATACAAAGCAAGTACTAGAAGTAGCCACTGCAGCAGAACTCTGCATATACAGTAGAGCAGCACCCACACTGCTCATAGTAGGCAACAGCACTCTGGAGCCTGCAGTGCTTAAAGGGAAACATCACAGATTTTGAGCCCAAATAATCCCATTTGTTATGACGTGATGTTGGACGCTTCCCTTTAACAGGCCAGAGGGGAAACTTAATGAGTTCTGTTCTTTATCTCCAAAGATGTGTACAATGGTTACCTCACTAGTGGTTTTTGACAATACATATTGACAGTCATTTAATATTCTGCTCTTTTTGACCATGCAGGGCTCCCCAGGGGTCTGTATTTGCTTGGTGTTTTTTTTTTTTTTTTTGCTCTACACTGTTACCGTTAAACAGCATATCTTACCTTCTTTGCATTTTTAAACTATATAAAAATATTTCAATAGTTAAAATGGACAGTCTACAAGCTCACAGCGTGTCAGTAGACTGGCACATTGAAGTATCCCAAATGTTTGTCAAAATAGTAAAACATACAGAAGAAGTTAGGGATAAAGAGTTTAGCATGTCATGAAAACGGAGCCCATAAATACTGTATGTCTTGCCAGCTCACAACACATTGCGCAAAAGGGAACTTGGGAAGTGTTTGACTATTTTCAGGCATTGTTGGCCTATTATGCCATACAAAGAATAGGTTACATGTGGTTAAGGATCTTAAGAAATATAAAGTCTATATACAGTTGTTTTTTGTATAGTATATAGAAGCCAAAGATGCTTATAGACTTATATTTCACACTGGGTTGGTGATGGGAGAGAGATGCCGCATTGGCACTTCATAATTGGTTGAAGCGCCTCTCTGGGTGGCCACCAGTGGCCAGTGGGTAACAAGTGTCGGTCATTTCCAGCGCACTCCAAGGCTGCTTTTGATCTTGGAGGCAGGGTGAGCTGGGAGGCTGCACATCTGTTGACCGCATTTGCACTTTGATAACTTGATTCATTCTTTTCGTACCATTTGCTTACTGGTTCGTAGTCTTTGCACATATTTATTACAAGCATGTTTATTAAAATTGTTGTGATATTTGGTGTACTGAACTACAGTAAATGTTTTAATCATAAACTTGTTTGGATCATTTTTTATCAGTTATGTTATTGCGTGTCATTACAGTATGTTTAACTCCCAGGCTTAGCCTGTCGGTTTGAGTCATTTATGGGAAATTATTATCAGCCACTACTGAGGGGGCGAGAAAAAGGTCACGTGTAAGCATCCGCCTGAGTGACGGCAGACTGCTGGGCGAGCGAGGGCGCTTTGTTGGCATGTAGAGGGAGATATATGGAGATGTCTTGAATGTACAAGGTTTGGTGAGGTCAGATCAACATATGGAATGTCAGAAGAGGAAAGACCAGGGGTGCAGCGGAGGGGGACGTGGGTGCGCATGCATATGCAAGTGTGCATGCGCGTGACTTAAAGGGGAATTCCACTTGTCATTAATATACCTTAGAGATGTTGTGTGGACATGGTAAAAAAGTTCTCCCCATTCTGTGTTTCCTAGGACTGGAGGTCTGAAAAAAAACATTAGCGTGGTGAAATACATCTTGATGACAACATCAAGATGTGGTTCACCATGTTAATGAGTTTCCTTTTTTCAACTCTGGGAAAGACAGGTGGGGAACGATGGAGGATCTAGCTAATGATCGAGTCTTCTCCATGTATGGTTATCCAGGGTTAGATGAGGTCAGTGCTGTTATATAATGGAGATGGCCATGACATGTTCACGAGGTGTTCCCATAAATGGACGTGCGATGTCAAAGGGATGACCAAGTGTCGACTGTGGAGACATGATGTCAAAGGCGTGACTATATACTGTATGGTGGTCTGATGTCAACAAGACATGACCATATCTGTGTGGCACTGATTTCACAAAGTTATTTGTTGTAATGGCCGCCAGACAAGTCTGGCAGAGAAAGGTATACTGTACTTGTTCTTGTGTGGTGAATGTTATCATTGTTCTTATCATCTTGGATGGTGGATCAGGGTGCTGTGGAAACTTTTGCACCTCAGCTCATAAAACATACAATATGTATCGCATGTATTGTATGTGTAGTGCATACCGGACTGCGGGTCAGAGTCAACAAATTGTGTGTCAATGTATGTGTGTTTGTGTGTGCGTGCGTGTGCAAAAAATGTCTTCAACATACAATGGAAGGCATTATTCTACAAGTTTACACACACGTTGCTTCCTTTAATGACGCGCCAGCTTTAGGGAGGCAGGGTAACTACAGGTATATATTTTCAGTCTATGCGATGTGATAGGTACAATTCACAAGCATTCAACTTATGAAACACCAAAGGTGAAGCTATATATATATTACAAATACACTGACAGTCAGTGGAGCGTACTACACTGCTAGCTCACAGCTGCTCCAAAGCACAGATGCTCAGGCGAGTGCCTTCGTCCCGCACCAGGGATACACGCGGCTCTCTTCCCTTCTCTGCACTCTCTCTCTCTCTCTTTCTCGCCTTACAGTATGTGTGTCGTTCATTGCCTCCCTCCATCCATCCCTCTCTCACAGAAAAAACACCTTCCAGTATGTGTGTGCTGTTCGTTTCCTCCCTCTCTCTCTCACCACTCGCAGGTGGTGCGGGAGGGAACAGTCCTGCAGCTGCTCTATTTTAAGTCACTTCCATCCACGGTAACACGTTCTGCCCCGTCTGACACTTTTGCCCTTGGAAGAATGTATTCCATCGCTTCCCTGTTATTTTATTTGATTTATTTCCTGTTCTGACATTATAGGTACCATCTACTCTTCCTTCTCCACAAACTATTTTAATTTATATCCCCACCAGTATTTCACACTTCTCTTTAAATACAGATATTTAAAGGGGGAAACCTTTCTGTATCTCTATTTCTGCTGTCGCTTTCTGTCTGTTTCCTTCTCCCTGGGCCTCTCCTTTCACTGGTTCACAGTGATGGTTGTTGCTGTGGTAACTGGTCATGAGGAAGGTACTGTAGAGCAGTGGGGAGCTCATTTAAGACAGGGCGTTGACGTTGCGGGCAGCGCTACCAGGTGAAAGTAGCTCACCATGGCAGTATGGTGAACTACTAGCACCTGGAGAATTGTCGCCTGTAAAACCACAGATACATATACAACAGAGTTGAACATGTACATGACATGCAGGGATCACATATTGAGAATGACTCATAGAGGTGCGGCCCAAACAGTGACATCAGTAGCTCTGCCATCAGCCTCTCCATCCAGAGTCAGTGAGGTCAGGCCGGTCCGCTGCTCCGGTCCCCCCTGGGGGCCATTCTATCTATGTCCCTCCAGTTGCCTCAGGTGGCCTAGTAGTGTGATAACAAGCCACTCAATGTAACTCCCACACGGACAGTGAGTGGGTTGTAAAAAAAAAAGACAAAAAAATAAATAAAGGCTTCTCCATGCCCTAGCCTCCCCCTCTCTCCCCTCTCCTTCCCTCCCCGCAATGAAGCATAAAAAGCAGAGGGAGTCCCACTGTGTTCAAGGCTTCCCTGAGTCATCAGAAAATGCTGACAGTCCATGGGCCCAAAACTCAGGGCCCTCCTCTGCAGTGCTGCTGCTGCTGCTGGATCGACCCCAGATGATGGAATAATTGTACGGTATAGCAAGCCTCGGAGCAGTCTCTCCGCTGTATAAGCAGCAGCTCTAGTCTCCCTAAGTCCACCGTGCCTCTCTGTGTGCTTCTATGCAGCACTGCAGCGTCAGGAGAGATCTGCAGTTCTGCCCGGATAATCTCGCCACTTTCGCTCTGTAATTCCTGCAAAAGGCTACCAGGGGGATTTGGGGGGATCCTACAGTATATCAGCCAGCTTCCCTTTAGGTACTCAGTGTGCCTCCTCTATATGAGTCATGGGAAAGAGATAACCTCCACTTTTGTATACAAGCCATTGTCTACTGTTATGGTCCGTAACTCTGATATCACAAAAAAAAAAAATCGGTCTAGATTCAAATCACAGAAACAGAAAGTGTATCAAATGGACGCCCCGTGGCCTAATGCACCCTTTGGAACGCTATTAGCCAGCCTTCTCATTAGGTACTCCGTCTGTATAAGTCATGGAGAAAAGACAGCTGCATTTTGCCAATCTTGATGCCAATGGGTACAGTTGTTGGCACCGTCCGCCACAACCACACACACACACACACACACACACACACACACACACACACACACACACACACACACACACACACACACACACACACACACACACACACACACACACACACACACACACACACACACACACACACACACACACACACACACACACACACACACACCTCCGTTGGCAACTGTGCCACTGTGCCCTCTAACCAGTGACCCATATAATAGTGCATTGCCAACTAACCCCCGTGCCAAAGAGCAAGCTGCAGAAGTAGAAAGATATGGAGTGTAATAAAAGCTGCATTAAATGGTATTATATGTTCAACTTGATGAAACAACAGCTACTGGGATGAGTGAAAAAAGATAATTGGTTTTTACCTTGTACACAGTCACGCGTAAAAGTGACATGTGCATGCACGCACACATGCACGCACGTGTGAGTGTGTCTCGCCTTTCCCTTTCGAGCTCGGCGGTGATAAATCACTTCTATCTCATGACGCGAGTTGTTAATTCATATGTGAGGAGCATGCTATGTTGAGCACAGCAACTCCACCCTTCTTTAGCACTGCAGTGGCTGATTGAAAACACACGCATACACACACATGCACGCTCAAACTCACACCCACCCGCTTCAAGTACAAAAACCAGAAACACCATGTGGGTGGTGGTGATGATGAATACGTGAGCCGCTTTTGTTTCTATCGATTCGAAGCGGGTTCCGCTGAGAACAGCACTCACACTGTACACTTATCGCCGTCCACATATCATCACTGAAATGTTGTCTCTCTCTACCGTGTCACCCCCCTCCCCGCTCCCCCTCCTTCCAACAACCCCCACCCCCACCACCCCGCCCCCCACCCCCACCCCCCGCCCCGCTCAACCCTGCAGGATCCTGCTGACAGTGGTGGTGATCTTCCGCATCCTGATCGTAGGCATAGTAGGTGAAAAGGTGTACGAGGACGAGCAGATCATGTTCATCTGCAACACCATGCAGCCTGGGTGCAACCAGGCGTGCTACGACAAGGCCTTCCCCATCTCGCACATCCGCTACTGGGTGTTTCAGATCATCCTGGTGTGCACGCCCAGCCTGTGCTTCATCACGTACTCCGTGCACCAGTCCGCCAAGCAGCGCGACCGCAGCTACTCCTTCCTGCACCCGTACATGGAGCAGCAGGGCCAGGGCCACCACGGCGCCGCCAACCACGCCCGCAAGCTGCGCAACATCAACGGCATCCTGGTGCAGAACCAGGACAGCGGCAAGGAGGACCACGACTGCATGGAGGTGAAGGAGATCCCCAACGCGCCCCGGGGGCTCACGCAGCAGAAGAGCGCCAAGACGCGGCGGCAGGAAGGCATCTCGCGCTTCTACGTCATCCAGGTGGTGTTCCGCAACGTGCTGGAGATCGGCTTCCTGGCCGGCCAGTACTTCCTGTACGGCTTCAACGTGCCGGGCATGTTCGAGTGCGACCGCTACCCCTGCGTGAAGGAGGTGGAGTGCTACGTGTCGCGGCCCACCGAGAAGACCGTCTTCCTGGTCTTCATGTTCGCCGTGAGCGGCATCTGCGTGCTGCTCAACCTGGCCGAGCTCAACCACCTCGGCTGGAGGAAAATAAAGACGGCCGTCCAGGGGGTGCAGGCGCGCCGGAAGTCCATCTGCGAGGTGCGCAAGAAGGACGTGTCGCACCTGCCCTCGGCAGCTCCCAACCTGGGCAGGACCCAGTCCAGCGAGTCGGCCTACGTCTGACAGAGGCTCCTCCGCCTGGGGGCTTCTGCTAGGCCTCTTCTTGACCTTTGGAGAAGAGCTTTTCCCTGGCCCAGAGCCCCCATTCGAAAAGGCACAAAACTTTAAACTGCGACATTATTCACTTCTCAGAGTCCCTCGACTCTTTGAGAGAATAGAAACAATAAAAAGAACCCTTGTCCAAGGGCAACAATGTTACTGTAACGAAGCGTAACTTAAAACGATCACGGAGAGTTCTACCCCTGCCTAGGTGACACTAGTTGCCTTCAAGGAGTTCACAATGGTTTTGAGGTCTGTTGTGAAGCGATTATGGATATTGAACTACTTGGTCAGGATAGGAGGAAAAAGTAAACTACGTCTTTTTATCGTTCGCCTTTGCCGGAGGCAAAAAAAAAAAAAGAATCCCTTAATTTTCCAAGTACGTGTGCATATGCAAGTGCTTAAGCGCGTGCATGCATGCGCATGCGTGGATGGGAAAATAAGAAAAGTCTGACTTAAGTCAGGAATGCTGATTTGAGCTGCTGAGGGAATGAAAATGTTCTTTCGTAATCTGGAGCAAGTTCATTCAGAGGACATATAAGGGACACACGCCTTTTTATCCACCTATATGAAAACTTGAATACTGTAGGTAAAACGTAAAGACAACTCTAACACTATATATTGTCATCCTGATTTACTGTCCCCTGTGCGAGACTTGACATTTTCATCTCACTGTGTTCTTTGAAGCATTATAGGCGGTGATCAGGCTGAGGACAAGATGCCCCGAAGCATCTGCTATAGCAAGCACTGCTATATGACAAAAAGCCTATGCTATGAGAACACTCCATACATTGAATTTGAATTGGGTTTCAACTGTGTGTCGTGCACCACAGCACTACCCAAAGCTTGAGTGGCATGCCATTTACACTTAGAAGCCATTGAACACACTAACGTTTTTACATTGGCTTGTCAGTGTGATCGCCATCCAAAGGAATGAATGGAACAGTGAGAAGATTTAACTTTTTTCCATTTATACGAGAAGCAGAAGTATTATTCTCAAAGATATTCTCAAGTGTAACCACAAGTGTTTTTCTTCACAACCAAAATTGGTGCCATATTTCCAAGTTACTGTAAATAGATAATGTAGTAATTACATTTAGCCTTTTCCCTATGAGGTATATAGGTGAGTTTTATTGGGGTTAGTGGGAGTGGGGGGATTAGGTGATGGACATTACTCATAGATTGCCAGCTTTAACAATATATATTATTAATGTGCTCTTTGTTACGCCTTTTGTCCTCTAATGCTCTAATGGAGACTGTATGTTCCAAAAAGTGTTTTCCCCCTATGGACTTTGAAAAAGGCATGTTACTGAAGAATTAATAGAATGGATAGATTATGTCATGACATGTAACTTTAAAAAAAGAGACAGTTTTATTTATTTGCATCCTGCTCCTGTGAAATGTAATACTCAGCATGCATTAAGATGAAAAATGATATATGAGATATGAACATAGCACCCCGTTGTGGGAAATATGGGGAATGAATACCTGAAAGGCTCCAAAATTGAAGCAATAATAATAATAATAACTATGTTAAAAAAGATATATGTGAATAAATTATTATGCAAATGGTGGAATCCTTTCTGCTGTATACCAAACAGAACGTAAACCGCTTTGGCCAGCTGGACTTCCGCGGACAAAGTAATAATAATGATTAAACAAACATCCATCACTCTCGGTTGTAGGCTTGTGGCCTCCACATTTGGCTATTTGACCCAAAAGTCAACCCAAAAGTGAATCATCTTCGGTACTGATGATTCTACACACGTTTCATGAAAATCCAAAACTTTAACCTTGAACTTTGACCTTCTTGATCTAAAAGTTAATAAATAATAAATTGTGTTGCTTGGCATCGCGTTGTGGCAAAAAGAGAGTTGAGCCAGAAGGCAAAGCTCTCTGTCTACCGAGCAACCTTCATTCCTACTCTCACCTATGGTGTGGGACATATCCAAAATAATTAGTCCGCGAATACAAGCGGACGAAATGAGTTTTCTCAGACGGGTAGCTAGCATCTCCCTCTGAGATAGGTTGAGAAGTTCAGTCACATGGGAGAGACTCAGATTCTTTGCCTGAAAAGGACCCAGCTTAGGTGGTTCAGACATCTGGCTAGGATACCTCTCGAGCGTCCCCCTAGCGAGGTCCTCAATGCACGGTCCACTGGGGCACCCCAAGGCACCCATGGAGGTATTACATCAACTCACTGGCCTTAAAACATCTCGGGATCCCCCAGGAGGAAGTCACTAATGTTGCTTTGAAGAGGAAAGTCTGGAGCTCTCTGGTGGAGCCCCCTGCGACCTGACTACAGATAAGTGGTTGAAGATAGATGGATGGATGGTTGGATGCTTGACATAGCCCCACCAGTCCATTTTGGACATGATCTGCTCGACCTCGTACACCTCATCTCCTACTTCTCTTCTCAAGCTTCTGTTTTGGCGTGGATCAAGTGGAGCACAAATCACAACTCAGGTACTTCTGCTTTTCATAATCATAAGGTTTGACAGACCCAAGGCTTATGGCCCCACCAGGACGAAGGCAAGCGCTTACCTGGGAAGGTACGGTATGTATACAAAGGATTGGCAACAGGCCAAAGGATTCATGGTCTTACCAGCAGAGACAAGGCTGAGGCATGGATGTTAGATGTTAATCTATCGCTGTCTGTAGGAGACGCCCCCCAGGGCAGCCAGCTGTACGGATATGAAAACAAGTATAACAAGTATAGCTTTCCATATGTCTGGAGATGTCTATGTCCTCACTTGACAGGGGTGGGGGTGGGGGGCAAGCAGTAGATGTTCTCACATTCAAACTTCAGTCAAGAAATGCATCATTATGCAACCATGAGTCCATCACAAAAAAAGAAAAAGGAAAACAGTTTCTCTGCCAGTACATGGATAGTCTAGAATCCAGGGCTTTTAGCTACACAGATTCAAACCTGGATACAGCTTAATTATTTAACACAGCTGTGCAGTGATACCGTACATCTCTGGGAGACTAGGATGTGTTGGTATGTACTGAATATTTCACTAGCTCCGGCATATAATATGACAATGTGAAGCTGCTGACCATACAAAATCCATGACTAATGCAGTGATCCATGACTAATGCGGCGCTGCGGCGATGAAAGCGTTTATTTTCGGCGGGTGAAGCCATCGCGCGATGGAGTATAAATTAAGAGCTTTCTCTGTGATCATTTTAATGTGGTGTTGCCGATCACATCATCTGATCAACCAGTAATGTCCCCCTGGGCCTACTTGTCAGTGTCCATAAACGTCATCTGATCACTGGAGAGCAGGCTGCGGCAGTTTGCTTAAAGGACAACTTTGGTTCATGTTTTAGGTTGTTATTAGAGAAAGTAAAAGTAAAAGATGGGCGTTAATTGTTTTACTTGCTTCAGTCGATCATTTGTGGCCAGATGTAATTTCCTGGAGTTTATTAGGACTGTAGTGAATAATAAAAAAAATAAACCACTTTAATTTTTTAAAAATCAAATATGTATTTAGGACCAGGTTCGAACGCCCCCTCCCATAGCTAAACCCCCTAAAACTAAAGAAAGCAAGGAATGTAAAACAATAACAGTTTTAACACATATCTTTTACTTTCTCTAATAGCAACTAAAACATGAACCTTGGTTGAAGTAAAAACAAACTTGTCTTTTCAAGGGAAACTTTGGGGAACTATTGTGAGGAGGAGATGTGAAAATCAGACATAACACTTCCCAGTGCATGATGTGTGCAAAGAGCTGTAAACATCTACAGCAACCTAGATTCACAAGTTCACGTGTGTCATTTCACACACACACACACACACACACACACACACACACACACACACACACACACACACACACACACACACACACACACACACACACACACACACACACACACACACACACACACACACACACGGAAATGTTCTGTCTAATCTTACTCCTCACAATAGAAAAGGGGTTTACATACATTTTTTTATGAAATCAAACACCAAACCTTTTTTGAAATTCATTACATCTAGGACAGGGGTTTTCAAACTTTTTCATCCCAGGGCCCACCATTTATTCAACATTTGAGCCACGGACCACCATTTGAGGACATTTTAGGCCCACAGACCCCCCAAACTAAAGATTTCCTTTGCTTCTGTCCATGACCATTAATCTTCTAGTTGTGTAGATTAGGACTAATTCACATGATGAATATTTTAACTCTTGAGAGTGTAAAAATGAAACCAAATGGACCCGCCAGGGTCCATTTGGTTTCATTTCTGCATTCTCAAGAGTTACATCTGGTTAAACAACTCAGCTGAGGACCATCTGGAACCCTCTCAAGGACCACTGGTGGTCCCCGGACCACCGGTTGAAAACCCCTGATCTAGGGCATGGTGGCACAGCGGTAGTGTTGAAGGCAGCTTGGACTCCTCATGCATAGACAGAAGCATGAGGCTGGTTGCTGGAGTGATTGGTGGAGGGTGTGCAGACCCCAAGATCACATTAGATAGAAAGAAGAAAGTGTGGAAAGAATGGGTAACAAAATTGTGGGATAAAATGTAGTAAAATGTAGTATTTTAGGAGGATCTAATGGTAACACCACAGTTTCTCCACCTTGTTGTGTTTTCTATACTGGTGGTTTTCAACCAGTGGTCCGGGGACCACCAGTGGTCCTTGAGAGGGTTCCAGGTGGTCCGCAGGCTAAATTAAGGAAAGTTGGTTAACTAGATGCAACTATTTGAGAGTGTAAAAATGAAACCAAATGGACCCTTGCAGGTCCACTTGGTTTCATGATTACATAAGAGTTAATATATTAATCACCTGAATTAGCCTGAAGTCTACACTATAAGAGCATGAAGAAGAACGGTCATCTTGATCTATGTTTTTACCTGTTTTGTTTCCCAAATCCAGCATGGAATTGTGGACAAAAGCAAAAAAATCTGTAGTTTTCGGTTTGTGGGGCTAAAAATGTCCTCAAATGGGGGTCCGTGGCTCAAATACTGAATAAATAGCAGGCCCTGGTATCAAAATGGTTGAAAGCCACTGGTGTACAAGATGAAGACCAGCAATGATCACAGACCCAAAGGAGCCACAAGAGACGTTACTGGGCAGGAGAGAGGTGTGGGGGTGGTGAACCTTTTAGTGGTATTAAACCTTCAGTCACACGACGCAGCGTGTGGCTTTAGTCCTGGGGGGACCGCTGAAAGCAAAGGAGGGGGGATAGAGAGGAGGTGGGCCGAGGGATGCTGGTGTAATAAAGTTGATGCCTGATAGGATGTAGAGTAATGAATTTAGGGTTATTCATTCACATAAAGGCCACGCTCTGTACTTATTGACACGTGGATAGCAGTGATTGAGTCAGGCCTGAGTGTGTGATATGCATTCTGAACAACAAACATAACCTTGTATGCGAATACGGTAGATAGCTCGCTATGCAGACAGATGAATGGCATCCTATGGTGTGCTTGAGGTTTTCGATGTGAATATATCTGCATGCTGTTGACTGATTTTCCTATGGTGCTAGTACATTACTATTATATGTTACCTCGGGTTTTCCTAATTTGTATTCGCATGAGTAGAGCAAGGTGATAGCAACAAAATACTATATCACCATACACAGGCTACATTGTATATTGACTATTTTCCCTATTTTCTGTGTTGTGTCGTGACATAGCACATGCTGTCACAGGCTGTCATGTCACAATATATTATGACTTGCGAAATCCCAGGGACATATAAAGTCTATAGTCTCATATCAGATATTCAATATTAAATACCTGTATTTTCTGGACTATAAGGCGCACCTAAAAGCCTTTAATTTTCTCAAAAATCCACCCTGCGCCTTATAATCCAGTGCGCCTTATATATGGATCGTTCGACTGCAGTAGCTTCTATTCTATGTTAACTGTAGTAGCTTCTATTCTCTGCGCCTTATAATCAGGTGCGCCTTATATATGAAAACAGGTCTAAAAGGTGCGCCTTATAATCCGGTGCGCCTTATAATCCGGTGCGCCTTATAGTGCGGAAAATACGGTAGATGTTTTTACTGCCCAGTCCTAAAAGGTACTGTGTGCATGCAGCACGCACCCTACACATAAACACGCACACCATCATCATCATCATTGAATAACTAAACCAAAAGCATTGCTGAGGATGTGGCTGACTGGTTGCTGTGGTGACAGCAGGGTGGCATGGTATGCAGGGTGGCCTGCATGCAGAGAGATACACACAGCACTGCAGCACTTCTAGTGCTGCCACTCCAAACCATCTAGACTAGCTCTACAACAGAATGCCTCAAACTTTGTAGTTGGTAGAATACACCCATTGTTTGATTTTTTTATTATTATTTTTTTGCTAAGGACTGCAGTACAGTTTCTCTCTCTCTCTCTGGCCTTAGAACACCCCACTCCATTGAAACATGCTCCTTTATTTGAGTAGCACTAGCACTAGGTAGGTGCTGGCAAATACCGTGGCATGGTCATGCTGGACCTCCAAAAGGCTTTTCTACACGGCCTTGCCCCTACCAGTGAGCTGTGGCCTGACATGACATTAGCCTGTGGCTGCAACTTGTTCCTTTTTGCAGATGACTCAGCACTGCTGTTCTTACAGGAACTGTAACTGCAGGGTGAAAAGGTCCAAATCTTTCCGGTGATGAAATGGCCGCCAACTTAATCAGAAAAGGTCAACCAAAGAACAAGAGTCTTATACAGTGTCTCCTCACTGGTCAACAAAAACACCTTGAAGACCCTAATAGGGGCGCTAGTACAAGGTTTCTTCAACTATGCCTGTACAACAGCATATCAATGGCCATAAGATCAAGACTACAGACCCAAAACACAACCTTGCTTAGGGTTGACAACAGAGTACAGCATCTTGCAATGGGTCTGGTCTAGCTCTGGTCCAGAGCTCCACTGCTTCTGAGTCTGACTTGCATTGGAGCTCTGTTCGTCTCCGTGCATTCGGCCATTACTCCACCCGACCAGCCTCTCTTCTCTAGTGGATATATAAAGAACGTTTTACCTACTCACCAAAATAAACACGTCTTGTGTCATTAGAAAGACTACTTACCTTAGTGGTCGCACTCTGAGCCCCCCACCACACAAATAAAATGGACTTTTTGGCCAGAATCGTGATCGTTTTTCACTGAAGGAAAAATATTTCCTATGGAACTTTTCTATTGGCAATATCGGTAGAGGGCGCAAATCCTGGTTGTTTTTCCGGTGAAAAACGATTGCGTTCTGGCCAAAAAGTCCATTTTATCCGTGTGGTGGGGGGCTCAGAGTGTTTCCACTAAGGTAAGTAGGCTTTCTAATGACACAAGACGTGTTTATTTTGGTGAGTAGGTAAAACGTTCTTTATATATCCACTAGAGAAGAGAGGCTGGTCGGGTGCAGTAATGGCCGAATGGACGGAGACAAGCAGAGCTCCAATGCAAGTCAGACTCAGAGGCAGTGGAGCTCTGGACCAGAGCTAGGTCTGGTCTAATAGATCCAATATACTGCCAAAATACCTATATATATTTTGTCTGTCTAAAGACTTCAATGAAGTTCACTCCCACCACAGAGTGAGTTCAACAAACCATATGCAACCCTGATTCGGTACAAACAAGGGACAAAATTAATTTCTCTTCCATGCCACCAAATTGTGGAACCGAAAGTACCACTACCAACAGTCATTAAAACATTCAAATGCCTTCACTCTTTCAAACTGCTCTCAAAGGGCCGCTGCAACTAAAACCCTATTTGTAGACGTCTCTTTTCGCTTTTACCTCCACTATGATTTCCTGCTTTTGGCTATAAAGTAGTGAATATTTGTACATCTCTAAATGTCCTGAGGAAAATTAATATGGTTACCCCCACACTATTGTAAACAAATAGAAATGCTTTATAGGGTTAACCACTCACAGTTATCAGTCTTGTATTGAGTTGTGCTTGAAATGTATTGTAAACCTTCAGGCTGTTAATGAAAAATGAATCATAAATTCAATCGATAAATCAGTAAGAAGCCCCCCAAAAAATGTTGTTAGTTGTTCCTGAAGAAATAGCAATATAATTTATTACTATCTGTAATACTACTGAATTGCAAGCTGGTGCAGATATTTTACAGTATGATTGGAAAATCAGTCAGATTGAAAAGCCTGTTTTCTTCAAGTTGAATGCATATACAATATTATTAAACACTCTTACATTACTCTTACATTAGTAATGACTCGAGTCGTACCATGTCACCTTTTTCATTGTCATCTTTTTTTTTTTTTTTTTTTTAATGTATCCATGATCAGCAACAATCTACAAATCTATCCAAATTGTAAACTGCGTCTATCCATAATACCTAATTAAACTACTTACTACTCTTGGATATAGCTCTGTTGTGATGCATGCAAACAAGATCCAGAGACACAGGCTAAAACTAGTGTGTGGATTTATTGGTGCAGTAAATCAATATTGCAGTTCAACCTTCCCGCCCCCTTCCCTCTCATTGACTTAACATGTTATTGCGTGCAAGGTCCTTAGCATTGTGAAAACACGTATTGTGCTACAATGGGTCTCTCAAACGTATTTTCTGCCCCAGTAGAATTCCGCAGAGCTGTTTTATGTCGGCTGCGGCACGCAGGAGTGCAGCAGTCTTTCCATAGGTACAGACAATGATTTCAAACCCTGTTGTGTATGGCTTGATGCCCATTCTACCACGTATGTGTGCACACGTAACAATGCACATGCATGCACAAAAGCAAAAAGCCAGTAGAGTAATGGTAAAGGCATGCATTAAAGCATGTAAATCAATTGTTTATCCCAGTGTAGAGTCACAAGAGAATTCCAGGGTTCTGCACGCTCATCTCAAATGAAGGGAAATTAATTCAACAGAATTATGAAATTGGCATGGCAGAAAAGAGCAGAGGAGGCCTCAAATACAACACAGATTTAACAATTCTGACTGTCCAACCTATCCATTTACCAGTGGTCCGGGGACCACCTGTGGTTAACCAGATGTAACTCTTTGAGAGCGTAAAAATGAAACCAAATGGACCCATGCGGGTCCATTTGGTTCCATGTTTACACTCTCAAGAGTTAAAATATTCATTACCTGAATTAGCCCAAGTATACACAGCTAGAAATGTAGAAGATTAAAGGCCATTGTGATCTCTGTGGTTGCCTGTTTTGTTTCACAAATCCAGCCCTGGAATTGTGGACAAAAGCAAAATAAATCTTTAGTGTTTGGTCTATGGGGCTAAAAAGTCATATAAACAGTGGTCCGTGGCTCACTTGAATAAATAGAGGGCCCTGGTACGAAAAAGGTTGAAAACCACAGATTTACAGGCAATGCTAGTATGTGTTGACTGATAGATAATGATGTAGATGGGCAGCCAGCTCCAGCCCAGCTGAAGTGCCATATGTTGGCTTCAGCTCAAATAATTTCCACTGGGGAGGATTAAGGAAAGCATTGACCCTCATTAGTATCAGGACTGCAGTAGGAATGTCTTTGAGGTAGAGAACAAGTTTGCCAGTGGGGATTGTCGAGGAATGTTATGTAAATATTTCACCGGGAAAAAAAAAAAAAAAAATGCAAACTCGCAAATAAATGCACAATCCCTCTTTGGGTTTCTTTACTGGGAGCGCAGTGAAAGGATAATGATGTGAGACAGGAACAACAAGCCGGGACATCAAAGCGGTAAACTCGGGGATCCGACTTCCCGTTTTTTCCCCAAGTTCAAACCACAATGGTGATCACATTTCACCACAAAGACAAATCTCTATAAACACAATGCTCAGGATGATTTCATTCTTTCAGTACTTATTTTGACATGTTGATACAAACAGCAGCCAAACCCTGCTGCCTTGCTAATCCGTCTGCTCCCGTAATGTTGTCTCAGCTGCTAAAGCAAACATCATGCTGAAAGGCAACATACTGAAAGATACAACTTTAAATATATTGTTTATGTCTGAGAGGAATTTGAGAACAAAAGTCAGCAGAATACGGTATATTATACAAATAGTATAGAGAGAACAACTATACATACTGTGAGTAAATTAAAAAATAAATACAAATGTGAGTATCCAACAAGGGAGTATCCCACTAGGACTCTTACGATCTTAGACTAAACCCTCTATGCAGTGTCCTTCAACCCCACAAGGCCACTGGCCATGACAATAATAATATAATCCCTCCAAATTTTTCAGAGACTCAGCCATCACTTCACTACAATCATCACACACATAGTAAACAAACCTCTCCATTAAACAGGGACAAACTGGCCAAAATGCCCCTCCCTTCCCCGCACAAAAAAGCAAGCAAATTAGATCCTGGCAACTACCACCCATATTTCATCTCAAAGGTGATGGAAAAAATAGTCTATGAACAGGCTGAAAAGTATCTTGCCACATCTCTAAAATTTCACCAACGTAATCAAAAAGGTCAGCCAAAGAACAAGATTCATATACAGGGGCTCCACAAATCCTCCGCAGATGAACAAAAACACCTTGGAGACCCTAAAGGATCCCTTGTACAAGGTTTCTTCAACTATGCCTTCACCTCTTGGTACCATTAGCACTAAAAAGCCATGAGAACAAGCCAACCTCACCCCTGCCCACTTTGACAGAATGGTTTAGCCAGGGATTGACCAACAGAGTACAGCATCTTGCAATGGGTCTGGTCCACAAGATTCGATACACTACCAAATTACCTGACTTCTTTAATGTCAACAAAGTCCACTCCCACAATTAACACCAGAGGGAGTTCAACAAAACCTAATTTACCCCAGATTCATGGGACTAATTTAAGTGCACTCTTATGTCACCAAAATATGAAACGGCCTACAAACAAACGGAGAGAACGGCTAAGCTTGCAAAGCAATGGCAATGCTGAGGGCCAGTAAATGCTCACTCCATATCAGTGTCTGTGTCCCTTTTATGTCCATAAATGGAGAGTTCTATATCTGTCTCTCTGTGTCCCAACCTCAGTCCCCCCCCCCCCACCACACACACACACGAGTGTCCCTCTAAAAATGAATTCATGAATAAATATTATATTAAAAAATCACTGGCATTACCTTTTTGCCTTTACATCGAGTGTGATTGTGCGTGCTGTGCATCTCCTTTGACACCACACTAATGCAGACACAGTGCTGCACCTCTCTTTTGGCCATCAGAGGGGGCTACTACTAACCTCAACACCCTGGGGTTTCTTCACTGACACAGCATTCACGTCTTATCAAATCATCTCCTTGGTAACAGTGCGGCATTCCGGCGTGCCGCCATTCCGTCTACGTGGCTTCCGTGTGCTGTTAGGATTAGGGACAGAGTTAGTACTGACAACGTCTGAGTTCATTTGCCCACTTTTACACTTGCTGTGTTCATAGTGTGTCTCCCAGTGGTGGTACAATTTCAATTAGCTATTTTTCTGATCAAGAACTACAGCCAGGCATGCATCCACAGATAATGCAAAATTAAAATATTCCAGAGAAGTTGAATATATTTTAAGTGGGAACACACAAGCACCCATATCATATATTTTTACAGTTAACTGTTTCTGTCTGTTTTACAATCTGTATAGCTTTTCAGTGTATGAGACCTTAATTCATGTTTAATTTCCAAATAATGAAATTGTAGCGTCAAGGGTTTGAGGGGTTGTGATATTGTAGATCAGTGGTTTTCAACCAGTAGTCTGAGGACCACCAGTGGTCCTTAAGAGGATTCCAGGTGGTCCTCAGCTAAATGATGGACAGTTGGAAACCAAATGGACCCTTTTATAGACCTGTAACTGTAACTGGCGACAGTGTAAATTGAAACTAAATGGACCCTTACGGGTCCATTTGGTTTAATTTTATCCTCTCAAGAGTTAGATTATATATGAACATCTGAATTATTTAATTTTCATTTTCAAGAATCTACACAATTACTGTAGATCTGTCATGAGGTCTGAGACTAAACTCCAAATCTAATGGTGGATTGGTGGTCCATGGATAAAATGCAGAATAAATAGTGGGCCCTGGTATGAAAAAGGTTGAAAACCACTGTTGTAGATTGACCAGCTACTTCAGCTACTGCTAATGTTTGTTATTTATATATAGTATTTACAGTATGTACTGTATTTATTTATGGCTTTTGATGACACGTCCAAAACAGGGACGCCAGACGTGTTAAAATGTGAGTACGGGTAGCATTTAATCTGTCATTTTCTCCTCTACCTGGCTGGCTGCATGTGTGGACCACAGGAGGTGTCTGCCCTCCATCACAGGTGTGCCATCTCCTCGGAGTGTCATTTAGAGCCCTGAGGAAAGAGCCATTGGCAGGTTTAGTGCATTCTGCTAAGAGGCCAGCAGCTCCCTGCACGGCCAGAGCTAACATGAACTGGCAGCCTTTCAGTTGGACTCCATCGTCCTGACTCGACGACATTCCCAAGATGTCCGGTATAAAGCTCCCACACAGACTCTGAGGCCCAGGGGCATCTAATGATATTATTACCCTTGACTGGTTCAGTCTAGATTCTACCTGTAGATAAGTAGGACTACCAGGGCCTCAAAACACTCTCACATCTCCCCACACATTATGAACTGCAACTATTATGACAAGGGTATTAATACCTCATTCCAAGTGTCACTTTCATACAAAAATAGTGCTGATATTTCCCGGCAAGCCGTTTTCGACCATCATTCCGGTAAGATGACCGCTGTAAGGCTTCCAAAACAGTGGCTTTCAACCAGTGGTCCATGGAACACCAGTGGTCCATGAGAGGATTCCAGGTGGTCCCCAGCTAAATGATGGACAGTTGGTAACCCAATGGGCACTTATAGATCTGTAACTCTAAACATCTGAATTACTTAATTTTCAAGAATGTGCACATTTAGAAAATGTAGAAGAATTGTTATTTTGACAGTTATCTCTCCTAAATTGTGGAGACAAATTTGAAAATCCTTAGTTCTGGGTCTGAGAGACTAAACTCAACATCAAATGGTGGTCCGCTGCTAAAATGCAGAATAAATAGAGGGCCCTGGTATGAATATGGTTGAAAACCACTGTTCCAAAATAAAGCAAGTAAAGCTTTATTGGACTACATCTACGTCACCTGATACAGCAAGGGGTGGAAAGAGGACAAAGGAAGAATATTCTCTATGTCCGTGTACCCCTGCGACACGGTGGGGTTTCCCCCACCTCGGTGTATGACATAAGAGCAAAATGGCCGCCGTGGGAATGGTGAATAGAAGAGCACACCCAGCACATTTTAACAGAGATACACCCTCCAGCACAGGAGAAACCAAACGACGACTCCCCCCTGCTGAGGCAGTCTGTTCTCCTCTCTACACCTGCTATGAAGGGCTATGAAGGTTAATCTCTGCTCCCGCGCCTCAGTCCTTGGTAAGACACACAGGCATGTCAGTGTCATGGGCTGCTGACTGGTCCAAATGTTCTTTTCCCAGTATAGCTTGCTGAGCCCATCCCCCACGACGACTACACCTCTGGCTCACCAGATCAATACACAGAGGCCGCATAAATTAAGTGCAAGGATAATTAATCTTTTCTCCCCCTGATTGCACCCAAGGTACATACAATGAAGGTGCGGTCATCTACGTCAGTGGTTTTCAACCTTTTTGATGCCAGGGCCCACTATTAATCCAGAATTTGAACCACGGACCACCATTTGATGACATTTTAGCCCCACAGACCCAAAACTAAAGATTTATTATGCTTTTGTCCACAATTCCAGGCTGGATTTGGGAAACAAAACAGTCAAACCATAGATCAAAATGACTATTAATCTTATACATCCTCTAGTTGTGTAGACTTGGGCTAATTCACATGATGAATATTTTAACTCTTGAGAGTGTAAAATGAAAACAAATGGACCCGCAAGGGTCTCACAGAGTTACATCTGGTTAACCAACCTTCCATCATTTAGTTGGGGACCACCTGGAACCCCTGGTCGGCCCCGGACCACTGTTTGAAAACCACTGATCTATGTCATTTTCACCATCCAGCGAACTGCAGCTGTGGAATACATTGGAGTCACTGAGGACCAGTTGGACCAGCTTTCTGAAATGCTCGGCCCAGAAGTCATATGACACCTTGTTTTCTGCTGTCTTTGTTAACATGTCTAATGTGTTATTTAAATGCACAAAGTAATCTTCTGAACATACATATACCGTATTGTCCCGAATATAAGACGACTCGTTTATAAGACGATATTTTTCAAGAATTTACAGAAAAAAGAACATTATATCAATATATATGAATATAAGACGACTTATTTATTGTCTTATATTCAGGCCAATATATATATATATATATATATACATTTATATATATATATATATATATATATATATATATATATATACATATATATACATATATATATACACATACATACACACAGTATATATTCTGTATATATACAGTACTGTGCACATAAAAGGTGATGGGAAAACAACCTGTCATCTTTTATATTCCAGAACCAATTCACTGGTTCCAAAGGTCCCAATCATTCAGAAAATAATGTTTGGTTTGCTCACAAGCTGGGCGGATCTCATCGACTCCAAGGTATTTCATAGAACTTCTGGATCGCTGTCAATGGGTGGTGTGGAGCGGCCCTCACTATACTTTCTTCTATAAACTACCCTAATGTCACCTGACGTGTCCGCCTATTATAAGCAACTTTGGTTGTTTTGTTGCCTGCAAATATTGATAGCTGTATGTTAATTGCATTTTAATTTTTTGAGCTTGTATCTGAAGTGTAGTTAATTGTTCCACTACACACAGAGACAGACTATCTCTCAAATTACTCTAGTCAGCACAGATACGGTATGGTTGATTTGATTGAAGTGCTGTATTTATTAATAACAGTGTGCGTAATGTGTACATTTCACATGACAGCACAACTCAATAAAACAACTACACACACTGATAAAACATTAGCCTAGACTTGTTTACAACAGTGTCCATCCACATGACTTAATGTATGACAATGTGCAACAAATAATGTTAATAAACAGATGTTTAAATGAATTTAAATTGAACATTTTTCTCCAAGCAACAGCAGCAAGGGGAAAGTGCATTAAGATGTGCTTGCTAGGCTAACATCATATTTGTTTGTACACAGATGATTTTGTACCCGTCAGAGTAATGGGAGGTGACATCATAATTATAATTATGCTCAATGGGATTCATAATAATGACTCAGTGTGCTCCAAACAAATAACAGGGAAACTTATAAACACAACTCACCTCATGGACTATAAATCTTCTTGTGGCCTCACTGTTGTCTGCATCTCTCCTGCTGCTGCCATGAAGTGAGTTGTCTCATCTATGCTAGGCTAAGCTAATATGTGGCCTTCCTTTCTTCATGGTTGTTTACAGACGACCACTTACTGCGATTTAGTTGCAATTTCCAGGTGAAACGGCAATTGCAAACTAATGAAAGTAATATGAAAAACTTTGGCAATTTAACAACACAGGAGTTCCACAGCTGTCTGGCCTGTCCTCCAAACTTGCTCCTCAA
The DNA here is from genome assembly GCA_039105355.1 of Benthosema pterotum. NCBI lineage: Eukaryota > Metazoa > Chordata > Actinopteri > Myctophiformes > Myctophidae > Benthosema > Benthosema pterotum. Next base: position 27,099,299 of record CM076975.1, on the reverse strand, counting down.
ATCCAAAGTTGCATTTTCTGGAGCCAATGAACCAAAATATTTGATGCAGTACATCAAATATTTTGTAGTATATTTGATGAAGGTCCTACAACATTTAAATTGGTTCCAAAATAAGCAATTAGAGCTATAGTTTAGAAACAAGCTCAAATTAAAAGGCAATCAATATGTACAACTATCAATATTTGAAGCAGCTTATGGGAAACAAGGCCAAAGTACAGTATGTGTTCTGTTCTGTGGGGATATTCACAACTATGGTAATTCCATATAGACTTACCTTTATATTATGAATATAAATAATAACCCCAAAATGTTATTCATGATTTTAAATAGAACTAAAGATTGGTGAGAGTTTTGGGCTAAATCCTATTTTTCATTCCAAACAGGAGACTATGGCATTAGCATCCTATCATGCATGCAGTTCTCGATCTCAACTTCACCACTCTAGCTTCCAAGATCCTGGTAAGTACAGTATAGACTAGATTACGCATACGGTATGCATTGCAAACAGTTTGATAGTGTTGCTATAGCCCATATGCCGAATGAAGACATTTGGTTGTTTTCCCTTGTTATAGCCTGCCATCCTATATGGTATATTTACATGACCCAAACAGGCACTGATCGTGAATAAGAAGTCCCATAGGACAGAGGTTTTCAACCTATATGGTATATTTACATGATACCAGGGCCCACTATTTATTCAGCAATTTAACCACAGACTACCATTTGAGGACATTTAGCCCCACAGACCCCAAAACTAAAGATCTCTTTTGATTTTACCAGGATGGATTTGAGACAGGCAAACATACAGATGAAAATGGCCATTAATCTTTTACATTCTCCATTTGTGTAGACTTGGGCTAATTCAGATGGTGATTATTTTAACTCTTGAGAGTAAACACCCACAGGGGTCCATTTGGTTTCATTTTTACGCTCTCAAGAGTTACATCTGTTTAACCAACAGATGTACTGTTCACTTAGCTGGGGACCACCTGGAACGCTCTCAAGGACCACTGGTGGTCCCCAGACCACTGGTTGAAAACCACTGCCATAGGCCTAGATCAGAAGTCCCATTAGTCCGAACATGCACTAAAAATCCACTATCAGCGCTGTGACGTGCTCACGGTTATGTTGAGGGTGAGGGTTAGAAATTCGGGGACAAACAAGGGAGGTCTGAATAATGACATAATGGCACCGACTCAAACTTTTGTAAAGTATTTCTTATTTTGTGAAAATCATTAGGCCATCAATCATTTATCAATTTAAATGTACACAAAAAATATGGCCATTATTAATGGTGATATTTGCAGTAGGTGTGCTAGTGCCAATATCAACAGTCATTTACTGTATAGCAGCCCTGCACTCAATAACACTGAGCCTAGAGAGAGCTTATCAGCTGTTTTGCATCAATGACATGCTTGAGGAAGCAGTTTGATGATTGATTATTGCAGATGTTTGCAGAGGTTGCTGAATCTCTTCTTGCTGCCGCGCTGTGCTGATAGATGGAGATCATGTCTGCAGGCAGCTAACAAAATGATATTATCCTCCAGACACCAAGCCTGCACTATAAATGCATGGTTGGATGCCATCTGCTCTTGATATGCTACCACTAACCACTTCAGTCCATAGATAGAGTACAGCCGGTCAGCTAGCCGTTGTGACTCACAGGGCCTGGAGGATACTGAGGAATTTCAGCAATTATGTCTCAAACAAAGGAAATATAACAGACAGACAGACAGACAGACAGACAGACAGACAGACAGACAGACAGACAGACAGACAGACAGACAGACAGACAGACAGACAGACAGACTGCATGTAAATTGTTATACTGTAGTGGCATAGCCATACTGCATTTGAATTGTATAGAAAGCTTATGGTATTACAGTATCACGTGGGCTCATCATGTGGGGAGAAAAGAAAGTCCTAGTATTCCACTTAATACATAAAATAAACATAATCCTTGACCTCATTACTCTGTGAGAGATTGACCATTTAGAGATTGATGATTATTAATTACCAGTGCATCAGTCAATACTGTGTCAGCAATAATGATTATTACCACTAGTGTAGAAATGTGCAATTGAACAACAAACATCTGTCAGCCATCCTTAAAGTTCTCCCATATGGGGAATTTACCAGGCATACAGTGTGTATTTTGACCACTATACTGTATGCAATGTCAGCCAGATAAGGTTTGCCATGCAAACAGTCTTTCTTTCTCACCTAGCTGGACATTCTTCTGCTTCCATCACTCAATGCTTTAACCACATGGCATAGCATCGCATTTCTGCTCATGTCATAATGGGAGAACATTCTGGAACAAAAAAGGAGGGTATGGACCGCAGTGGGAACACAGTCAGCTAAGTAGGTTACATTCATACTAGCTTTTAACTGGTAGTGGGGCTCATCCACAAATGCCTAAATAAATCACAAATTTAACCCAATATAAAACCTATTTCACTTACTGTGTGGTAGAATATTTAGTGTTAGTGAAGTAATTATGCTTTAAAGGTACTGTAATGGCATTATTGATTTGGCTTTTTGTGCCTTTATTTTTACATTGAAGACAGGAAATACAGTAAGTAAAGAGAGAAGGGGTGAGACATGCAGCAAATGGGAGTCGAGCATGTGATGTGCTGTCAGGCCAGAACCTATACTGTATATGCGGAGAGAAAGAGAAAGATGGAGAGAGAGAGAGACTACATATAAATTGATATACTGTAGAATTATAGAATTCTGTCCGACCATGAGAGAGAAGTCACACAGGATAGGCCTACACTACAGGATAAACAAGTGAAATTGGATGTGAATAAACAAACACAGGCTGACAAAATTATATTATTATTTGCAATACACACCAATAAACAATATCTGTGGGTTTCTTTCTCCTGACTGGATGTAAATTGCGAACTGCCTGAAACGTTCTGTTTACTAAAGGTGGGAGGGAGCTGGGGAGACCCCTGTTAGCTGATTGTATATTTGTGGACAGATCGTTGTCTCCCAAATGCGTCATATTATAATTTTAATTGTTCATGTCTCCCGGATGTGTCAGTGTCATGTTATCATTTTAATTGTTTTCACAAAATTATAGACCAACGCTAGGTCTAGCTGGCTCCGTTAAAGAAGTGACCCTCCCAAACTAATTATCTACCAACTATTTACTTAGCCCAGATATAATGGCATGGCACACAGAGGCCTTTCTCCAGGCGCTATGGGTGTGAGTTATAATTATCGTCTTCTCCATTGTTTGGCCTAGAAGGCGTGACGTCCAACAGGGCAACATCTCACTGTTTTGACCACAGCTCCTTCCTGGAGTTCACTGATCAACCATCAGCATGATGTTTAAAGGGACAGTTGTAAATATCCATGCAATCAACCGAGCAACGACTTTAGGATGTGTATGTATAGATCAGAATATAATGTATATTACGTTTTGTTTTATCTTTTTTTTTCGCTGAAATATTATTTTTTTATAAAAGTAATTGTAAATCTCTTTTTGACCTCTTATATTTGACAAGAGAGTGGGGAATAAATCCTGACTGGCGGGTGACCCTGGACCCAGTGTAGGAAGTGGATATTTCAGGGAGGTTACTAGAATTCTGTATGTGTGCGAAAGAGTGACATCATTGTTTGCCTTGCTGAAATATCACCTCAACAGCATGCAGCATAATTAACCTTGCCCCTTGACCTTGACCTGGGAGTTTAAAAAACATGACACACTGGGTGTTTAAGGGCAACTAAAGACGACTACTGACATAAACCACGTGCCAAGAACAAGGAGACTGACAGATGGACTAATATAAGCCAACAATCTCAAGATGTTGATTTAAGTGGCCCATGGTCTTGGGCGATGACTTCACAGATTGCCAGTGCCTCACAGTGTTGTCACAAGCCGTGTCGACGTTGAATCACGGGGACCTCACACGTCACGATTTTTCACGTTTCATTGACTTGCCTCCAGGCAAGGGTGTGTCCTTCAGTGATGTCATACTTATCCTTTAAGTATGTGTGGGGGATGTATGTATTGTATGTCTTACTCTTTCGCACTCAAGTGGGTGAAGTAAAAACAAAGCAAAGCTTAGAGTAAACCAAAACACATGACTCAGGAATGCTCTCTGTATTTACATTTTCACTGACAACCTTAAAGCCAAGTGTCATGACGTGTTATGACATGTTTCTTCTGCTCGGTTTTGCCTCACAGTTCTCTTCCTCCGTGATTGGGTGAAGTGACATTCCATGGCTGGTTGGGGGTTTGAGTTCTAGAGAAGATTTCCAAAGACCACAGCGAGCCATAAATTCATATTGAAGCAATAAATCATCTTGTACAAGTGATTCAATGCTCTCTAATTACCATCATTTCCTCCCCTATGGTACTCTAGGCTTTAGTAGTTTATGACTAACTTACTCCTCCTTCCTTCACTTCCTCGTCCAGTCTGTTGAGCAGTGGTTGGAAGGAGCAATGTGGAGAATTCTTTTCAGGGACCACACCAAAGTCTTGGACTTGGTCACATGATCTTCTTTTCTCCCTGCCGTTCTCCTAAATAAGGAGGTACAATTTGAGTGTGTGTTGGGGAAAAAAAGAGAAGTGGATGAAAGGGGTGGGCCTAGAATGAAATAGGCGTATCTCTCTCTCTGTCTGTCTCTCTCTCTCTTGAATGTGGTGAAGTCATATCTGAGTAGTGAGTAGTGTTTGCTATTTTGTACTTTTTCGTAACAAACACTCCCTCAGTGGCCTCTGTAACTGTGTTGTAACATAGACGCTCCCTCTCACAGTACTGCAGTCTGTAACTGTGTTGTAACGGAGAGGAGATTGGACGCTTTGAGGAGGAAACGAGAACACAGACTGGAACTGGAATCACCTGCATTCACCTCAGCCAGAAGCTACTGAACTCATCCACCGTAAGTACACCGTCTTCTACTTTGCTCTGCCCTAGTAACTTGTAAAAGAGCCATCCATCTCTTGGCTTCTCCATTGCCAAACTATTTTCTGTTTTCTCAGCGGTTGTCAGAATGTTGGATTTTTCTATTCTGTATCATGTGAGGAGTATCTATTTTAGCACATATTTAGGAAATAGAAATCTATGTCATGTATGACTTCACACAGTTTTCTCACATAGTCCTTATGTGAGAGTTATGATATAAATCTAATTACTCAAAGCATACACTTCATAGGCCTAAAGCCCTTTTCACCAGGACATTCCATTTTATCGGTGTTCATTGAGTTCCTGTTCTCCTCTGACTGAAACCCACCCACGTGTCAATCGGGTTATGCCCATCCAATCTTGTTCCTTATCCGCTGATCTCAACATATGCTCTGATTGTATGCACAGCACACACAGTAAAAAGCCCAAGGCCCAGCAAACTTTATAGTTTCAGGCTATGAACAGGCACAAACAGGCCATTATAAATCTCTTATTGGAGACAAACCGTGCTGTGTCAACAAGGTTGTAGTTGTGTAATATACGGTATGGCCACTCCTAATATTACATATACACTATGCACTCAGCTGCAGTATAGTAAAACTGTAGTAGTAAACTCGTCCATGCTTTAGGGATTGTGGGACCTTATGTATGTTGGTAGTTGGTACCCCGAAATCCAGTCACAGTTTAACTCCTGAGAGCATAATACAAGCCCATTTTTCAGTAGTTCAATAAAACACTGTGGATTAACTGTGTACCGGTATTACTGGTATTACTCCAAACATATAGGTTTATATCTCTCTAGGTCTTGTCTTGTCTGAACTCTGAACACAGGTTTATGCCTCTGTAGGTGCTGCATCTACTTGTTAAAACGTGTTTTTGTAAGTCTTGGTTCATTGTTTTTGTCTCAGTAGGTAGCCTATGTATACTGTTTCCAAGGAAACGGATGATAGTGATCAAATTTATATGAGGTGAACAGAGAAGAGATTAGCATTAGTACACCAGAAGCATAAGAAAGGCGGTATCTAAGGTAGACTTTGGACTCAAGCATGGCCAGCAGCTACCTCCCCGTTCCCATAAGATAAGGCCTCCCCAAATATGAGAGTCTGCGTGCTTGTAGCTTATAGCTTGTCAGATGGATCCCTATACAAATATACGAGCATCTTGCTTACATATTCTATTCTTATTTGTCAGGACATGGATTTATGTCTCTATGTTTACTACTTATATGTCAGAGGTCATAAGTTTATGTCTTTGTAGGTACAGGTACACTATATCTATTCATCAGAATCATGGGTTATAAGTCAGTAAAACAAAAATGGTGTGTTTATACAGAAGAGAACCTTTATCAATAACACAAAACATGTGCATTACATTCTCTCTTTCTTTCTCTCTCTCACACGTATGCGCACGCACGTACACACACACACACACACACACACACACACACACACACACACACACACACACACACACACACACACACACACACACAAAACATGCAAGGCATCAACCTGCTCATTGGGAGCAGATGTCTTGCTCAAGGACACTTGTTCGACAGCAGGGAATGGGGATCGAACCGGAAACATTTCATTCACCACGTGTTTGCAGTACTTCCTGAGCCACTGCTGCCACTATATGAGATCAAGGCCATTTTTGTAAGGCCAGCTGCTTGACAGACAGCCCTTACTCTCATATGTGATATCAAAGCACACAGTAAAATCCTGTGTTCATTTAACTCAGAGAGAAGGGAGCCATTTCTACATTCACACAGTGCAGAGTGTACAATAGATAGAGCTGGGCTTGTTCCTGTAACAGCTGCCACTGCATGCTATATGGGGACTATAACAAAAGGAATTAAACAGCTTAGATATGTTATCTTTGACTATCCCTAATGTCAACATTACAATGGCTTTATTAATTGGAAGAACATTTCAAAAAGCCTTCTACACATTCTGACAGTTGTCTTTGTGAGTCCACTATTGTCTGTAGGAGACTGCAATTAAAAAAATGGAATTAATTGCCAACTCTAATTGGCTAATACGTTAATAATTGCCTGAAACATTTTGGGTGGAGGAAATGAATGACATCAGCAACCTTCCCACAAAGAGGTAATTTGTGGTGGTGCAAGGCAAGTCCCTACTTATGGTTTTGTATGAACACAAAGTAGGGCATTTTACTCAACCTGTATTGGCTAAATAAAAAAATATCGAAATAAATCATCATTAATATCTTTTTAGGAATTTATGTTTCAAGCGTTTTTGAAATAATAATAACATGAAATACAGAGATGTGATATTTGGTTGTAATTCCTAATAACACTTTTGTTTTATTTTGTTACAATGCTAGCCTGGCTTGTAAGCACTGCCCCATGGCTAGAACTACAGTGTATACACATGATAATATATAGGGTAGAAGTAGATAAATGTAGCAACACCGCCCTACATGACCTATTGTTACCTACAGTATACAGGTAATGCTATTGCTGTATGCACCATTGTAGTTAAAGTTGTAATGGTTATCTTTACCAAATGCGAAAACAATAACTAAAAATGAGACACATCTATAAAGGTGCCCTAAGTAAAACAAAAACTTTTTGTTTTGTTAAAAAGTTAAAGCTCTTTACCCGGATAGTAGTCATCACAATGTTAGAAGTTTTCCCCATCTCTAAAGCTCTTTAGTAAAGTATTATCAAATACAAACTTCATCCAATTATTTGTTTCATCACTTCCAACAATGTGACTTGTTTATCCTGTTTATCATATTCTGCCTACTGATTGGAAGACAATGGGTATCTTGACCTGGTCAGTTTAGTAACGAGACGAGGAAGCTCCTGTTATTGAAATAATACTCTATACTTATACTTATACTTACTTATACTTACTCTACAACTTATACTTGAAATATCAGAATTGACTGTAGAGTAGTACAGTTATTTAACCAACGCCTTTATTAGTTTAACGGACAGTTTAGGGACATGTCAAATGGTGCTTGATGCTGCTGCCAAGATTACCAGCTGCAACCTGTCCCCCCGGTGGCTTGCTTGCAGCATGTTGTGTTATTCCAGGACACTTGAACAATAGACATACCAATTGATAGACACAAGCTGTTGTGGGGATCACACCATCGGCCTTGTGAGAATGACATGGTCTTACTAAACACAAGGCTGTTTTACTGCCAAATCATTGACCTGTAGCGCAGGGTCGGATCTAGGCATAGGCATGGGGGGGCAATACCCCCCTAAATGCCCAGTCTGCCCCACCAAACATAACGGCATGCAAAACAACCCAAGATATTTCAGTGCTTATATTTAAAAGTATGTAACACTACTGAAAATAGTATGGGGCGGCTTCCCCCTTACCATTTCTTCTGCCCCCCGAATTGGGAAATGTTACATCCGCCCCTGCTGTAGTGACTGTACACATGAAGACTGTGTACAGTACACACACACACACACACACACACACACACACACACACACACACACACACACACACACACACACACACACACAGTGCACACACACACAGTGCAATTGTAGGGTATTCTTAATAAAAGAGTCAGACAGATAGGCATGGTCTAATCTTGTAACTCCCTAATTAGCAGTTTGCATGTGGAGCCTGGTATACCAAACACAAATCTGGATATAGGTTGAGGACAGAGGTAATCTAATAGACTAACCCTTCAAACCTCATAGCCCTCATTATGCTTTTAAAGGCATCCATGCGGAGATGATGTGTCCCCGCATTAAGCCTGTGTTGTTGTTGTTTCTTGGGCGTGCCAGGCGGGGACACCCCAACGGGAAAACACTCTTTAATTGAGAAAGAGACACTGGAAATGGTGAGAGCAGAATTTGGGCTTGGCAATGGTGTTTACTATGGTTGCTCTGCCTGTGCTCTGTGGCATATCTTGAGAGCAACAATCCACTCCATGAATACCCTATAACCACAGACTGAGAGAGAGAGAGAAAGGGGGAGAGAGAGAGAGAGATAGAGAGAGTGAGTGAGTGTGTGAGTCTGCACATTAGCTAATTTTGCAACCACTGGACCAATCAGTGCCACATTTCTTCTGCATGCTGCCAGTATACAGTAGGCATGTTTTTCCACATACTGTATGTTCATGTAAAATGCTAAATATTTCAGTAATTTTCATAGATTCGATACAGAGAAATCATGTCTCTTTCATTTGAAAGTCTGAGCATGTGTTTGTCATTCTGTGTTGTATGCTAGTGTTACATTGCCTTTACAGGGTATAGGTTGGATCGCACACAGCAGTGTGCCATATGGATATCTTGCTTAGTATACTAGTGTATACACATTGCGTACCTTTGTGAGGGAGGGAGGAAGGAAGTGACAGTTAAATGTGCAAACAGGATGCAAGGAGTAGGGTGGGCCTGTAGAGGCCAGCAGGAAGTTAGTTCCAGCAGTATTAATAAGAGAGACAGAACAGCCGGGCGAACATATGAGTCGCTTTCATTTCACCGTGACAAATCCCTGAAATGAAATGACATGATGAGACATCATTCTATGTGATATTTCATCATGTTAGTCCATGGCTCTGACCTGCATAGGGTTAATGTGAGCATGCGGTTGGCTCTGTTTACTGTTTGTTTACTGGTAGTCGTGAAGGAGCCTGTGCAGGCCATATCAGCCGAATTTATGCACAGCAGCGCCGACGCCGTCGACAGAGAATGAGATAAGGACGTGCTGAGACACACAGTGCTATATTACCAGAACACTTTAGAGCACAGAGAGAAGTCTGAGGAATCATATTTGTCTTGAATGCAGGCCAGTACTGTGGGTGTGTGTGTATGCAGGGCAGGAACCTAAAAAGTGAATGATGTTGTTTTAAATATCTACACTGAATAATGGCAAACACAGATAGGGGGAGAGTTTGCAGAGTTGGCTTGGAGTTCGCTAACGTTTTCCCTTTCCAACAGGATCAGCCATGGCAAACAAAGGTCCATCCTACGGTCTGAGCCGAGAGGTTCAAAGCAAGATCGATAAGAAGTACGACCAGGAACTGGAAGAGAGGCTAATCGACTGGATCATAGCTCAGTGTGGCTCTGGAGCAGCCAGGCCCGAAGCTGGCAAGACAGGCTTCCAGAACTGGCTAAAGGATGGCGTTGTGAGTATACCATCTGTCTCCATCCAAGGTTGCATGTGTGTTTATAGTATGTTTGCGGGAATCTGTTTCTCCAACTGTCCAATCAAACTCGTCCACTCCTGCCCCTCTGTTTTCATAGCTTCTGTCTGAACTCATAAACAGTCTACATGGGGATAACAAGCCAATCAAGAAGGTCCAGAGCTCCACCATGGCATTTAAGCAGATGGAGCAAATCTCCCAGTTCCTCAACGCGGCAGAGAAATACGGCGTCACCAAGGCTGACTTGTTCCAAACAGTTGACCTCTGGGAGGGTAAGACACTGACACAAATCAATACACTGTGGCCACAAATGTAAGATTAGCATTATCCACAATGACAGCGCAGATTATGCCACATATGAGGAAGTTAATATTTGATAATTATACTCTGCATACTATCGAACTGCAGTCAGTAGCAGTATTAGAAAAAGTTATTGTTCTCTTCCTGGGGCGTGCTCTGTTAATAAGAGACCAATGTCTGACTGTGTGACAGGGAAAGATCTGGCCGCCGTCCAGAGGACTCTGATGGCTCTGGGAAGTATAGCTGTCACCAAGCAAGATGGGAATTACCGTGGTGATCCCAACATGTTCCACAAGTGAGTTTTCCCCTCCCCTCTAGCACTTTAAGTATTCCCCTCTGTCTGTCCATATCGGCTGTCCCAACATGAATATGTCAGTAACACTCAAGGACCTTGATTTTGATTTCCCTGTGTGCAGGAAGTCGCAAGAGAACAAGAGGGAATTCTCGGACGAACAGCTGAATGAGGGCAAATGTGTCATCGGTCTGCAGATGGGAACAAATAAGGGGGCATCTCAGGCAGGCATGACCGGGTACGGGAGACCCAGGCAGATCATCAACAACAACCCTTGAGCCAGGCAGTCTGCAACCCTCTGGTCCCAAACCTGTGACACTCATAGTTCTCCTCATGTAAAGACACAGTCACTGATGATGGAGAACTGTCTATCTATTAACTCGACCAAAGACAAGAAAATGTGAACAAAACTGGACCAAACTGGGGGACCAAGGAGTAGAAAATGTATACACTTTAGCAACGAAAAACACATTGGCACATGTTTCATAGGATGTGCACATACACACACGAACGCACAGACACGCACACGCACACACACACACACACACACACACACACACACACACACACACACACACACACACACACACACACACACACACACACACACACACACACACACACACACAGACAATTCATTTCAGGTCAGCAAAACAAAACAAAAAAGTTCTGTTTAAAATACATTCCATTTAAATACATTCCATGTTGCTGGCAATAACACGTGTTACGCAATAATGCGGTTGAGGGTTTTAGAGCATATTTAGTAAGCTGTCATGAAATGTTGCTATGTCCACATGTCAAATCAATATGTTTGGCATTTTTTTTCTCCAAAGTTCAGTATTTTTTATAAACATCTTAAATTGTTTGAAAATGAATGAATCTGAAATAAAGTTCAACTAATTTGAAAGAAAGCCTCTTGTTCTTCGCATCACAACGGGATCATTGGTAATGTGATTGTGTCGTTCTGTATATTTACTTTTAAGAATCTACAGATATTACTTTTGTGGAGTTCATAATATACAGTACACTGAAAAACACCCTGTGTACTTTTGAAGAGGCTGCTTGAGACAAAGTTGAATTTTGGGATCTTTCCAGGCGCCTTACTGCAGTCCACATTAATGGAGTTATGGATGTGTAACATAAAAGAAGGACTGCTGCAAGAAAAGTTGGAAAATGTCCCAACAGAGAGAGAGAAAGGGGGAGGGAGGGGAAAGACAAGAAAGAGGGGCGGGGGAGGATGAAGGGTGGGGGAACTGCCTGGCTGGATTTTCCCTGGGCTTGGCTGGTTGCATGGAACAACAGAAACACGCAGGGTTCAGAGGAGTGGAGTTTCTCTCTCTGTCTTTATCTGTGAGGCTTTTTGTTTACTCTTATGTTTGTGCCTCAGCTCTGACTAAGCTGTTCAGCATGAGGTGACGTAGAAACAGCAGGCCAGGGAACGCAGTAAAAAAAGCAGGAAGAGAGGCAGAAGTGTGCAACAAAAATAAAAGGAGGAGGAAGGAAGGTCATGTTCCGGTGATAGAAAGTGATTCTAAAGACAAGGGAACAGGCAGAGGAGAGAACCGTGCAAATATATCTTCTGACTCCTGATGGAATGAGTGTAGGTTAAGTTTAACATGGTATACAGCTCGGGGAAATCAGAGCACATTTCCAAAAAAGGACTGATCGTGGCAGAGGGAGGGCATAAGTACAGTATATCAGGACTCCCTCCCTCTTTCCTTCTGTTACCTACTGTAGAAAGTAGAAACAGTAAATCAAGAACAACTCTGAGAGTGCAAAAATGAAATCTGTAATGGGTGAGCACTGAGCAGTATAACCATAAGAGGAGAGCTACTTTCAAAATGACAAGCTCAACGATATTTACCCACCAAAAAGGCTACCCGAGGGGGCTTTGGAATTGTGGGGATAGCATTACATTTTTCACACAAGCACTTGGTATGGGAAATACTACAGGGGATCTTTTTTAAATGGAAGGGATTTTCTTACTTATAATTTTGTAATGCTACTGATGTTTGTGAAACAAATTTACAATACAAAGTACTGCAGTGAGCTCACATGCCCTTTTTTATGTCTATCAATCAAGTCACCTTAAGTGGCTTAAGATGCCTCTAACTCTGAAGGGCATTTGAAGCGAGCACACATTCCGGAATAAGTTAAATATTTGCAATAATGTTCCATGAACAATGAACATTCCCTGTTGGCTCCATCAAGAGACTAATATGAGAACTACAGGCAGTGCAGCCACATGTGCAAAAAGGGCTTTGATGGCAGCTAGAGCTCATCTGGACTTCTACCCTCTGTGGCCTTAAAACCTAATTACCCAGACTGTGGTAACACATGGCAGGGTAGTGTACTCAATGCACTGTAATCGCTTCTGTCTGTGTGTCTGACTGTAAACAAAATAACTGGAGAATCAAACAGATGTACGGGAGCTTCAAGCAAGAAGTGGGTGCAAATGATCATTAGCTGTTTGGTCAAGATGACATCATCAGTTATCTCAGGAATTGAGAAATATAAAGACATGGTATTTATTAATTTATTTGTCTTGTTTTAATCATGGCATAATCACTGCGGGGGCCATGGAACTAGAGCCACCATAAGGATCCAGGGATGCAACAACTCTTTGCATGTAAGTGTAGCTAGATCACTCCTGCTAAGGTTTACCAATTGCATTTGTGGCAAAGATCGCCCCTAGAACTAGCTCACTGTTGTACATTTGCATTTTCATCTTGTTAGGGTAATCATACAGATTAGAAGCATTTTGGCACAATAGCACATCAGAGCAACTAGCATCGCCAACAACATTTCAAATCACTCATTCCCTGTTTCCTCTGAATGGCCATGAAGACTGTACAGTTCATAAAAGTTCCCAGTGCCAGTACAGTGTGTCCCAAAGGTTTTGTTGTGCGTCTGTTTCAGTTCAGTGCCCCCACAATTCAATTCACACCTTAGGTTTAGAACTTTGGAAAAGTTCCCAGATTCTCCCACAGGCACAAAAGTGCCCAGTTTGCTTTTGCATTTATCCCCCGTATGCATGCGTGTCCCCCAAATTCACAGCTAACCTCACAAACCACTAAACTGAACAGAATACATTTTAATGTGTGAATTTATAACCTTGGATCCACACTTTGGTCAGTCTGAAGCCATACTCAGCTATTTCCAACTCCATGTTTACAAGAAAGACATGATGATGATGACATCATGACCCACTAGTTAGGCCTATACAGATTGTCCAAGGAAGATGGGCACTGACTTGTATGCATTATACTAAATCTAATTAAACACATTTTATTTGTTTCTTGTATAGGCTTAATGTTTTTATATTGTTTTCAAATCCATCTATATATCCACCCGTCCACCTCTGCATGTGTGTGCGCGTGACACACATGCAGAGTTTTATTTCTTGATTATTCCACACATTTTAAGAAGAAACAGTATGTATAATATATTGTAAATATATTGTATACCTGCTTCCTATATAAAAAAAAAACAATACTTTGGATAACAATTGTGTTTTTGAGTTACTTTATTTCCCATTTGTGTGAAACAGAGAATTGTAAACTTTTATACAGACTTCATTCTGATATTCCTCATGAAGTACTGAACGGAGCAGTTCTTATGTGCTGTCTCAGCAGGGTTTCAAATCACTAGTATCAACTGGCTGCTTGCTTGAGTACGTTGAATGGAGTGGAGTGGTTTTGCAGCTTAGGCCTGGACAGCCTGGGCGATGGTCTCATAGAGGGACATGAACCTGGTCTTCAGGTCCTCCATGTAGGGTGCCAGCCTGGTCTGCACGTCCTGGGTGTGTGGGGTGATTTTGTCCTTAACCTCTCCCACGGCCTTGGTCAGCTGCTCCTTGTACTCCTCAACGTAGGGAGTGGCCATGTTCTTCAGCTCCTCCAGACGATCGGTCATCTTGGTGCGGACGGCCTCGATCATGGGGACAAGCTTGGTCTTGGTCTCCTCCACGTTGGCCTCCATCTTGGCGCGCATCTCGTCCACAACCGGCTGCAGCTTGGCCCTCAGAGAGTCGACCTCTCTCTGGCTCTGGGTCATGTACTCCTGGATGATGGGCTCCAGCTTAGCGCGGTATTCTTCGGAGTGCCTCTGCAGAACCTCGTGCAGCTCCTGACGCTTGGGCTCCAGCTGAGTGCGCAGATCCTCAAAGTCGGCCATCACCCTCTCGCGCACCTGCTTGGTGGACTCCAGGAACTGGTTTGAGAAGGTCTCGCTGTAAGGGGTCAGGGTCTGTGCGTACTCCTGGAGCTTGTCCATGCTCTCAGACAGCTTCACCCTGGGTGGAAGGTAGGTAGAGAGGATAAAAAAACACAATGTCACAAACATGAGAATGTTTTTTACAAAGACAAAGAAATACATAATAATGAATGAAAAAAACAAAAGAAATGGTGCATGAAACATTGCACATTGGTCTCATACTTGTACTCGGCATACTCGGTTCCATCGAGGTGGTCCAGGGCCCTCTGGGCGCTGTCCTTCACCTGGGTCAGGTACATGGTGACAGCAGCCTGGACATGCTCAAGCTGAGAGGGAGCATTCTGGGCATGGATGCCTGCATGAAAATGGCATCATATAAAAGACAATTAATAAAAGCCTGGCAGAAAACACACAAGACAAGTTGACACTTGTACTGGTAATAAACATAACTGGATTAAACGGATACCTACCCACAGCCAACAAGAGGGTCAATGCACAAGCCAGAAGTTTCATGATGAATCCCTAAGAATGACAATGAAGAGGCATTAAAATTATTCTAACATCAGTAGTTGAATTCATACATTAACTCAATTATATAAAAATACATCTTTTTCAATTTCCTTCCAAATTCCTTTCAATCATTTAAACTCCTCACCATGTTAATCCTCTCTCTGTGGCTGTGTCTTACCTGTGGGGTTGCTGCTCCGTGAGATTGAGGACGATCCACAGGGGTGCGTGTCTTTTATACGTCCACGAGTGCGGATGTGTTGCTCAAAAGCTGGACCTCAGACCCTTGTAAGGACTAGATCAAGGGTCAGTGACTGGGGAAATATGGAAAGGTTTCCGATTCAGCATGACCAGGGGCTACGACGTTGCAAATGTGTGTCGCTTTATCTTGCATTGTAAATTGCAACTACACACACCCTTGATAATCTGTACCAAAGTCCGTTTTAAACAGATGACACTACCAAACGTGTCAGGCTTGCACTAGTGGTACAGTCATAATATAGTAACTAAAACAATTTAGGATACAGTGTATTATGTGCTGAATTCTTAATGTGCGTGAATATGTAGAAAGATCACATCAGGAGGAAGTGAGTGGCACTCTTATCGCTGTACATCATCCGATATGTCAATCTGTTTAATGTCCACACATATCAGAGGAATTCTCTATCCATGGTCAATGGGAATTTAAGGTTTGTGTAAGACGAAAAACTACACTAATCTCTGAATATAGAAGGGTCTATAGTGCCTTTTTAAAACCCACCAGATGAGGCCTGGGCAGTTAGCTCAACCATCTGGGCACCTAGTAGGCCGCCAAGCCAGCTGGATGGCATGCCACCCGTTCGACCCCCGAGCCCGACGGCTTTTGCCGCATGGCACTCCCCAGCTCTCTCCCCCTTTCCTGTCTGTCGACTGTTCACTATCAATAAAGCCCTAAAACAGGAATAGCCTTGCTTTTTGCCCTGATGAATACTTTTGATGTTCGAAACATTGGCATTTGTCTTTCAATTAAATAAAGACTATACTTTATGTAAGGATTTGAATCGTCTGTTCTTTTCAGAGTTGGGCAATATCACTTAGGAGAGTAATATCTTTACTTTATTCATGACCCCTTAGAAAAAGCAATAATACAATTACTTATTACTTGAATCAAAGAGTAATATGTTTCATATTACTTTATTACGTTCCAAAGTTCTCCCCTCCCACCCGCAAAAGAATAGAGATGAACAGCACGGTCTGTTTACCAACTTGAGACAACTTGTAGTGTACATCATGTGTGCAGAATGCTATGGTGGATTAGGATCTACAATGTACAAACTAATATCATTACACTACCTTTGCTGGAAAAGGTAATAATATTACAGTAATGTGTAAGTTGTTACTGCCCAACACTGGTTCTTTTTAATCCTGTTTAATTTGTGTGATCATGTCCGTTTACATTTTTTATACTACCATAGTCATCTTTTTGTGAGCTCCTGGAAGTAAACTTACTCCTGTTCTGTGAATATTTAATTTAGTTGGACAAAGTTAACAGATAAGTTAAGGTATTTAATCAATGGTATTGACTATGTTTAAAATAAGTCAACAATAGTTTATCTTTTGACCACACAGATTGTATAAATACGTAAGACGTTACTACATGGTCTTAAAAATAGTAATAGGTATAACTGGGTAAAACTGTAATTAGAATATAGGTAGGCTATTCCATATGTATCTATAGAAAGAGATGGAATGATTCCTCCAAAAATAAGATACCAGTATTCTCTTATTGCTCAGGTGAAAGCTTAACAATATAGTAGAATTCCACAGCTACACATATGTAAAAGCATAGCAAGAGTTTGGAATTGGCAATTGTGGATGTAAAATGCTAACAAGCTTTCAAGAGTAATGTAGAGCCTTTCTGGCAGAAGGTTAACATAGTTCAGTGAAACCGATAGTATCAACATAACCATAAATATCTCAATATCACTTGCGCTAGCAGGAATTTGTGGGTCATGTTGCTAATGCATTGATAACATCTAAAAGATACTGTCATACCAAAACAAAGCCTCGTATACTGTCTGTACATAGACCATGGTAAATGTGCTCCAACTATAAGTAATAAATACAACATCTAAATATTGACTCTGAACCATAACTCGTATGTTTTTATTTAGACTGGAGAGAGGACCAGAGACAACCAAGGAAGTAGATGTCACTTACCACTTAACACATTACTATACAGTAGGTAATTGTAAATTAATAAATGGAAAAATATAATATCAATATAATAATAATAATGGAAATCTGCTACTACATTGTACATTGAACTGTTATCTCAACCATCTGGGCACCTTGGCTGCTGAGCCAGCCAGTGTGCCGCAGGTTTGACTCCCAAGACTGACAGACGTTGCCTTGTGCACCCCCCCCCCCATCTCCTTTCAACCTTTCCTGTCAACCTACTGTCAATCTACAAATCAAGGCAAAAAAACAACAAAATCTCTTCTCCTTTCAGCACTTTTCTGGTGTACTTTCTTGTGATAAGCCAGTCAAACGCAGGATAGTGTGTGTGTAACCTACAACAAAAGGAGGTCAGTGTGCATAGAATATGACCCTTTTAGGTTCTCTTTCCCATGTTGTGTAGTGTTATTAGATACTATGCAACCTCAGGCTGGAGATAAGATATGAGACAGATGCCAACACTTCATTGTATGTTGTAACTCAAGCAACATACTAATTAGGCAACGTGTTGCAAACCCTGACCCTCCAGGCTTACGTAAAATGTGACCTTTGGTAGGTTCTTGTACATCACAGACAGATGGAAGTGTTTTATATCTTTTTACACATGCTTATCATACATACCCTGGCTGGCACTACCAATCGTCTACAAACTTGAAAATTGGGCTGACACAGTATACTAGCATGGGCTGTAAAAACACAGCATGAAACAAAACTCAGTTGCATGTTGCAACATGAATCTCTTTAAAACGTAAGTGGAATCATAAGCATGATGATGTAACACGTAACTGGGCTGGAAACCAACCAAAACTAGATGTTCTCATTAACATTTTCTCTTGCATTTAACCACTTAAACCCTCTATCAAAATGAACATGAGTTACCTCTGTACTTTGACCACTTTCATCTATCCACAACAAATCCTGCAAATCCATTGCGAGCTTGTAGATCTGCTATACCTGTATTCTGCGAATGCTAGCCTTGGATTGGAATTCTGTGGTTCAATCTCATTTTTAATTCTCCCTGAAAATGAAGAAACTTGTAGTCGCCATTTAGGTCAACTGACCTAAAGTCCTTTTAATAAAAGTATGTAGTCGAGTGTTTTTTTCCTCCATCATTTTCTTAATATCTTTCAACGATTCAATGTTTACTTGGGGAAGGGAAAACATTTGGAGATTCACTATAGACATTTCCAAATAGGATTTGATTCTTTATCGGTTCATACTGTATATCCTGCCAGATACACAATCAAGGCATCACTAATTCGTCCCGGTCTTGACTGTGTTTGCTGGAAAGGGTGGCAGCAGGACACTGCCTGTGCCTGAGTGTACAGGGTTTGATGAGGTCAATTCAACATATGGAATGAACTCTGTATTGTAAAAAAGGAAATGCACATCCCAATAATTCAAGATGGTGCTGGACCCAACAAAACAATCACTATACTACTATAAAACAATAGAATGTCTCATCTTTATTAAACTTACAACAATGTTGTAGGTTGAGTATTGTTTGCAGTTGAGTATAGTGTTTGGACCTTCTATTGTTTTATGAATGAATTTTGAATTGGCCAAATGGAGCATGGCACAAAGAGTCTCGTGCCATGACTGATAGTGACCGATAGTTTTCATAGTACACTGTGACCTACGGTCGCAACAATTGGAGATCTGCATATAGAGTTAGGACTTAAATAATCCAACATGACAGCACTAATCAAGAAATTGCAAAACTATGCCTGTGCGTTACCTTGCTCTTACATCCGCTCTTGCTCTTGTTAAGATTTCATGATGAAATGGCTCCCTCTCTTGGCGGGATTATCCCTATTTTTAATCATCCATAGGGACAAATTCTCCCCACCAGGGCCGGTTTTAGGCATAAGGCAGTCGCTTAGCACTAGCATGCCTGAAAGAAGGGCCAGAATTAGCAATTGCTTGAATTCATATTTAGATGGTTTTTTTTCCAGGGGACTAACATTTCTGAGATGATAGAATGATGGTGGATGATTGTGGTTGTGGAAGGAGAACAAGATAATCAACTTTAAAATATAAAAAACAAACAAACAAAAAAAGGTCTGAATGACCTCTAACGGGGCCTCAATCACTAAGGGGGCCACATCACACAGAGAATATTCTTTAATGTATCCCCTATGACACATGTTTGAAATAGGGGACATGTTGAGCTTGTAGACGGGACATTTTAACAATTTAAAAAGGTTTTCCAAAATAGTAAAAAAAAAAAAAAAAAAAAAAAACTGTGGAAAAAAAAGTTTAAGGATAAGAGGTTTATCGGTGGAAAAAAATGGAACCCCTTGCCTCTTTATTGTTACCTCAAAGTGCCATTTTCAGCGCATTTTTATTTTATTTTTTTCTGGCGGCAGTGAATGTGCGGCTTTTGATCTTGCATAGGGCCACTAAATACCTACAACCAGCACTGGCAGTTACCTCCTTGTTGGCAAGATGGACGCACTCTGCATATTGGTCAATAGGTGTGAAACTTTGCACACGCAACCAGTTAGGAAGAACTACCACGCCAAATGCTTCATTTCCGTTTCAAGGTGGGGCTATCACAGGTCACAACCTGCCAAGGGTCTCTATCCCAAAGCTCACACTTTTCTAGTTTCAGTGAAATTAATAAAATAAGGTTTTACCCCACAATAAATTATTACACGTTTTATTGGAATGCTTTACCATATTTGCACTTAAGAACAAAATAGTGCAAATATTGCACGACATAGACTTCCACTATCTGAACTCCCACACAAATACTACAACTCAGAAGCCACAGTCATCTACTCAAGCTTCAACATGTACTGTATTATACAAATGGTCACTTCTTTAAAAGTGGCGCGCACACACCTTTTTCAGCAACACTTAAGGCACACACACACACACATAATGTACACGGTTATTCAACATAAAGTAAGACTGCCACAGGGGGGAGGGGGGTGAAAAACAAAACGAGTACAAGCTCACCAACACATTTTGTCACTATGACCTGTGGTAACATTTACTGTGACAAACAATATAGCGTGTGTCTATAAATCTGTGTAGCGAAGCATTGTGCCACTTCCACAATAAAATATATACACCAACGTTATGTGCTCTAAACGCAAGTGCTTTGATGACAGGGCTGCTGGGGAAGCAACTATTACACATGACTGATCACGGAGAGTCATTATGGGAATGGGAAAGAGACAGGAAGCGCTTGGTACTTTGTATGCAATACATATTGTAGTAAAATGGCTACTGTATACATGTAGTAAGGAGTGGAAAAGTGCCCATATGGAAACTCCTTAAGCTGCTTTCTCTTATACGATATTATGATATATTTGTTTAACTGGTGGGTTTATGTCACTGGCTATCAGACAACAATAAATCAGATCTTTGTCATTTGTAGTCTAGTTGTTGAAACCAAAACGGTGCATTGCTGAACTCAACTTGGTGATGGTGGGGCTGTCTTTGATTATGTGACATCATTCTCAACAGAGAAGAACTTGTAAACTTGGTACCATCTTTAGCTACCTGACGTAGGGATATATCCGGTTGCTAAACATGGTGGCTAAAGAGTTTTGGTACACTAAGAGGCAACTATGTTAACTACTGTTAAACTTAACAGGAAACCTGGTTGTTGTTCTAACTGATCCTTTATACATCTAAAGAAAATATATATGTAACTCTGTAATCATGAGAATTTGGCTAAAATGAAAGACATTTGTAGCACAAAATCCATTTCTAGATGAAAGATAGTTGACCCTGTCATCTAAAACAATAGCCTTAAACTCTCAAATGTTTGAGTGGACAGTATTGGACTGCCTTAGCAAATGCACCGATTACGGTAAAGTTGTTAATGTTGTTTATCCCTGCCAATTACTATTACTTTAATGCATGATTCTGCATTTGTAATGCATTGTCACCACACTGTAGTGTACACACATTAAAGTTTCTATAGATGCTACCCTCTGCTTTTTTCTGTACACATTTTCTGCAGTCCACCACTCTACTGGTCATGTCATGTGTCTAAATTTAATACATGTTTGTGTTTGTGGCATTTTGCTTATGTTTTGCTACATTGTGCGAATGCTGTACATGAGAAAAAAGCTTCACGTGTATAGCCACCTGTCACTTGTGAAGAAAATGAGTACATCTACATAGGGTCTATGAATAGCTCCCCCAATGTCCCAAGGACTGTGTATTATTTATATGCATGTGTGTCATTGTAGCCTTCCATTGTCTCAGCATATTTGACAGTGTTTCAGACTGTCCTCTTGCAATAGTGCTACTACTGCAGTCACAGGCTCTAAATCAGTAACGTAGTCTCTCTTTTGTGCAGCTTTTCACGCCATACTCTGTATTCATGCATTTGTTCCCACTCTCCTTTGTACGGGCTCACCCATACCAGGGGGGCTATCCTCTCTTCTCCTTGACTTCATCACAGCCACCCTCTTATGAGTAAGCCCTTTCCCCCTCAAGAAGCCAGGGGCATGTCTCCCTACACCTTACTCTCTACAGCAGTAGGCGAGGCATGCCTCTGGCCGAGTGTCTTCCTCGGCTACAGTCCCCTCAAGCCAGCGACGGCCTTCTTTCCTCGGGCGTCTCCTCCAGTATCTGCAGCAGAAGGTCACAGAGAGGCTTGGATATGGTACGGTAGCCCGCCTGCGTCAGGTGCAGGAAGTCAAACATGTCCCGGGTTGTGATGGCTCCGTCGGAATGCACAAACCACGCTCCTACGTCCAAGAACTGAGCCTGGTGCAGTCGCGACAACCAGGAACGGAGGAACCCGTTCACAGCAGCATTCTTTTCTCGCAGAGGGTTGGGCAGCTCCCCCCGTGGCAGCAAACCCTGAAATTAATCATGGATTACTTAGCCTGGAGAGGCATTCCGTTTGGGGTTTATGATCCGGTCAGAGTGGATGATAACTTACGTCATGTTTTAGTCTGGTTTGTAGTCATCAGGTTGCAACCTCCAAATTAATTCCGAGTGATCATCGTCATCATAATTTTAAGACCTACGCAATAAAAGCCTTGATGTGTCATCATATGACAAACTATTACAAAAAATTATGATGTCAAGTTTCATCGAGTACTTCTCGGAATAGTTTGTTTGGCATAACCATATTTTATTCCAACTTGTAGCGATTGGCGACACAATGCCGGATCTAACACCTGTCTTGAGGGTTGTTTCATTTATCACTAAAATAAAACAATTTCATAACAACATAATGTGAGCTTGCAATGTATACATTTTTGTTTGGCATTGCCTTTTATAGGGAATATTTCATTATATTTTTATTCTTCTTCTTTTCCACTTAAAACTTTTTGTGGTGATAAAATGTTTCTTTTATACTCTTAATGCTCCATGTCTTAATGTTTAATGTAATAGACACAAACATATAAGTTTATAAATAAACTTGCCTTGTCTTGAGTACAACAAAAAGGAAATTGGAGGCAATTCGTTGAAATGCAAGTGTGTCCACAATCAACCGTTTAGCACATTCATACCTACTGTATATACTTTACCAGTCAAGCATCGTTTGCACATATCTGTAACACTACAGAGATGTACTGTACAGTATGACATTAAGTAAATACAGTAACTTACCAATACAACTACTTTTGCTTTGGGAAAGCGAGAGGTGAGTAGCTCTGCAATGGCAAGAATACCCCCTGCAACCTGCTCTGCTGTGTGTTCATGATTGTTGGTTCCGACCCACAGCACCACCACCTGCACCGGATGACAAACAGAGAGACATACAAATGACTGTTAAATCTGTTGGTCAAAGTGGTCACCAGGGTACAGATAGCAACCAGACTGTTCACAAATTCCTTGTTATACCCTTTCCTGTTAATTAGGATATGACCAATAAACTGTTATTTATATAGCCAATGGCTGCTTTTGGGGTAGGCTTCAACTTCAAAGAACTTTATTTTTCCTTTTGTAAACTTATTTTTGTGCAGTGGTTAGAACACAACAGACAAGACACAATATATACATTCCGTTACTATAAAGAAAAACGAGGAAAAAAAAGGTGATGAATAAAAAAATTCAAAATCAACTCAAAATAATTTGATAAACTATGTACAGTACATCAGAATGAAGGCTTGATTCATTCCTGCTGAATGCAGTGTTTAAAACCGAAAACACTAGTATCAATCCATGTCACTATCACAGCTTTAGACATGAATCATACGGTACATAACAGACCATTTTCCGTAAATGGATATATTTTAGATCATAACAAATCGCAATGTGCCGTTTGAATGTAATTTGAGGATCAATCATTTCTTTTTGCAGGGACCATTTTTGTGTACACCTTTCACTCCCATTTGAATTGCATACAGATATTACATTAATGTTACTGTTGAGCAATTCTGGTTCAGTCGAGAAGCTGAGGCTGAAGTAGTCAGAAACATTTGACGCAGTATAAGTTATGCAGAACGTTTACTGCATGATAACAAGGGCAGGGAAAAGTACATTAACCATACAGGTTGGAGATGGAGCACATCACTGCTGACAGATGGAGGAGACCTGACCATATTTATACACAAAGATTGCGAAAAGTGATGCGTCTGTACTTTTCGGTGGTCAACAGAATATACTATAAATTAGGCTGCAATGCACTGAATAATGGATGTTGGGTTGAGTGAAGGGCCATTGCCTTATGCAGGGCTGACAACAGCAGTTTCAACAGAGCAAACGTGCATAAATTATCAGACGGGTCACGTGAGTCACCACTTCTACTTTGATATGGAACACTGGCATGCATTTGACAGTGCAACAGCTGTGTACTTGGTATGTTGTACCTCATCTGTGGGACCTCACTGCGTAAAATCAGCACATAACCAAGTATAAAATCAGATAATAGACCTCGAAGAGTTGTGTCTGGAAAAATATCCACATTCTCATCGGCCACAACTTCGAAACTTAAGAATTGAAGGTCTTCAGTTTTATTTGTTGCCCTCGCAGTGCTCCATGAAGAAAGATCAAAGCCGAATAAGAATGTACATACAAAATTAGAAGGCTTTGGTGAGCCATGTCATTGTGACATCATTTGGCTTGCTAGGAATATGGTCAAGTTCAAGTAGCATGGACAGTACCATCAATGGTACAGCAGGTAGTCAATGAATCTATTAATATTAATTTTTATCTATTCAGTTTCACAAGTTCTGCCTCTTCTTGGTATAAGTTTGTCCTTATCCAGCTCTGAACAGTGTGTTCTTTCTCACCTTGGGCCTAATGTTCTCCAGCTCTCCGTTCTGCAGCCTCCACAGCACATTACAGGTGGTGTCTCCTCCGATGCCAAAGTTTAGAGCATGGAGAGGAGAAAATAACTCTCTCCAGACCTGTATGGACAGCAGAACATATTGCACATGGGTTACATTGTAATGCCTGCTATATTAAAAGGGATATTTAACTTTCAACAAAACCTTTTATCATTTGATTATTGTTGTTATTATTATTATTTTTTCTTATTCCAGTATCTGTATTTGGCCAGAAGTTGTGGCATCTAGATTGGGAATAAAAAATGTATATGGGGATTGGGGACATCCTTACTGTTAATTGAAATAGTTCTTATATTAACCTTATACTCTAGTGACTTCAACCACCTTGGGGATATACATCTGTCCCTTGTATGTACTGTATGTTGTAGAGCCCAGCGCCATCTAGAGGGGGAGTGCTGACTCATTTTAAGTGAACAGACCATAGTAATAGGGGAACGGCCTGGTCATGTGGTTCCTGACGTGGTTCATGCAGAGAAGGCTGGGGACTATTTGCAGTTGAACTACGTTTTTTTTCAACGACAGTGACGCAAATAAGAGCTACCGGTATATGTACATTTTGCAAAACAACAACTGTTTTAAAGTCTCTGTAATGTTTATGTTCTATTATTACTAAAAAGCGACTGATTTAAGAACATTAAAAAACATCGAGCAAAGCTTATTGCTGTAATGCCTTGAGGCCATAGAGTGTCTAGCTTTTCAATGATTTTTCACGATGACATGTGAAATCATTCACAATAAACCTCATAAATATGAAATATTTCTAACAACCGCCTGCTCTGAAACAAGTATCAACAGAACCAAAACTTTTTTGAGATGTCAATATAATTATATGTTTTGTAAATCATAAAAGTATCGAGTATCCACAAGTAACCTGTGTTCTTTAATTTGCCCGCAGTAATAATTTCTTTAGCCATTAATACATGTTTTTTCATGCCATGTGTGCTGGTATTATTAAATCCTATTCATTCATCAACTTCCGGTTAGAAAGTACCCCCCAAGGGGCTCCCTCAGCAGCACAAGCAGCCTTAACATGGAAGTGAACGGGAGTATCAGAACTGTGTCTCTAGATGGCACTGGTAGAGCCTTGTAAGCCAATCAGGAGCTTCCCATGCAGGCTTTTTTCTCTGGCAAAAGCCAGACATGCTGACTTTATGATTCCAGTGGGTCATCTGACCATGTGAGACTATCACAGAATGCTGGAATGCTTAGACTTCACTCACTATGATCTTCATTTCGTGTAAATGTTAAAAATGCATAGTTCAGAAATTCACACAGATATGGCATAGATATGTTGTGAAATAAATCCTTCTGTAGTCCAGTGTGCGGACCCTATTTATTTCTACAAAAACAATGTGAACCATAATTAATAGCAAACCAACAATATGATATATTATAATACTACAATTCTAAAAAATCTAGTATGCAAGACCTTCTATTTGAGAGATAATGGACAGTGGACACACACACACAGCTAACATCATGTGATCAGTCAAATGACGTGTTATACAAAGGCAGACATTCAAAACATCAGTGTTAATTCATCCCATTGTTATAGACTGTACAAATGTAACCAAATGGACCCATCTCTTCTCTCACCTCATACTGCTGCATAAGCTGAACCATAGAGTCTCCGACAAAAAGCACATCTGGCTCAGCATCTTTACACTCCTGTACGAACCGTGTATGCTGGAAAGAGAAGAGGGTAGGATATGGAATTATGCAGTCGTTTACAAACATGATGTGAAGAAACAACAATGCAAGAATCCCATGTTAACTCAACTGTAAATCATATTTGTGCAAAACAACCCATTATGTTAAATACAAAAAGACAGGTTAAGTGATATTTTTATATTTTATATAAAAGGTAAAAGAACTACATTGTGATGGTAATCATTGCTTGCTATAGGCATAAAAGCACTGTAATCTGATAGCAATCATTGCTATACAAAAGCACTATAGACTTGCTACAGACTAAGATAAAAATATACTGTAGACATGTTATGAGCTACTTTGTGAAGAAGAAGTTCTCTGCAGTTGCTCTTTTTTCTAAGTCCTGGAGCTTGGAAGCACTCGTCATATGTCACTGAATAATTTGCACATAATGCATGACAGAAAGTCGCTAAATACATGTCTAAGATGGATTTTTATCAAGCAAATGCTTTGCAGATGGAAAGAGAATAATTCAATTTAATTTTGTTAAATACAAGCAAATTCTTAGTAGGAGGTCAATTAAGGGTACTGCAACCCTAGATTCATCCCCATAATTAAAAAATAAAATAAAATCTAGAGTTGAAAATTGTGGCTAGTATGTTCAGTAAGTTCAGTAACAGGGTTTTCCCTGAAACATTTTTTTCCAGGCAGCTGAGGTGACGATATTATCTATTCTATACAATATTATCTATTCTAGAAGACTATGGCTAGTTTGGCTACCCACCAGTGACATCCAGCGTCCATCTCCTTGCACGTCTTCCACTGGCTGGGCTACTGCAGCTGGATTGATGTCATTGTCACTCATTCTATAAAAGCATTTATATCGTTATCTCTCATCATAAACACACACTGAACTCTCACCATAAACACAAACAGCCGTCAGTGCAAATCAAGGGCACGACGGTGATGCTGACCATTTCTGAGGGACTAGTTCTACGGGGTTATACTTTCAAATTAGGCATAATATTTTGCTCCGACTGAGCAGAACGTTGCACCAGGCAACGATCAAGGTGGTCACTTATTTACAATTCAGCATGGTATTACTGTTACATAAATGCAGACAGTTAATACGCCAATGTGGCACGTGTTTAAGGTTCTGTACAGTACAGATCATAGACAGTGGCGTGGCGCACTGAGTTACATTAACAGTGCCATACAGTATGTACACTTTTAGCGTGCTATGCTAGCTAATCACAGCAGACCAGAGAGAGGGAGAAATGGTGCAATTCTACTGATCTGACCACCACGATTGGAACTACCATCGGTTTTGTGATAGGTTAGTCTCATCATGGTTCAAGTTGTCCAGACAATACCTGCAGGCAGATAGTTGTCGTCCCTTTATTTGGCTTCAGAACAAACACTACTACGCCCAAGGAGGAGCTAAAGCAGCACTTGTGTCCTCGCCTTGATCTGTCGATGTCCCAGCGGTGCTGCGATGGTGGTGGTGGTGATGATGATGTAACGGTGTGGATGGTTTACCGTTACCGTTAGCTGGTCACTACAGCGAGGACACTGGACAGACCTATGCGTGCACGACACGAGACAACAAAAGGAGGAAGCAGAGCTATATTGCCA
Source organism: Benthosema pterotum (assembly GCA_039105355.1). Taxonomy (NCBI): domain Eukaryota; kingdom Metazoa; phylum Chordata; class Actinopteri; order Myctophiformes; family Myctophidae; genus Benthosema; species Benthosema pterotum. The sequence goes on along the minus strand of CM076975.1, from coordinate 27,071,148 downwards.
TCAAAGAGGAAAGAGCCCAAAAGGGAAAAGATGCCCCGTCCTGTGCTACGCCCCCACAGTCAGACTGACATGACACAACTCGCGCGAACTGGATCATGGGCGGGACTCGCGGGAGACTACTCGTCTTTGTTGTTCATAATAAATCATCACCACCACCACCACCTACCAGTAGGTTAGAGCAATGGTTTTGCCACCAGTGCGTACAGATCAAACAAACAAGTAATGATATACAGTACAAAAACAAAGTTATACATCAATGATGTATAAAACAAATAACAAGATACAATACAAAAGTTACACAAAACAACAACGCACAATACATTTACGTATTTATCCTTGTATTGGAGGAGAAAATCCTCAGCGTTACATCTTTATCCAGTTGTAAAATTAGAGGAAGCAGAGGACAATCATTAACTGAACCATTATAGGCCTACTGAGTGTAGATTACAATTTCTGTCAGAAGAGGGCACCATTGTTCTGTTTGGAAGTATAAGTGGGAACTCCACTCTCAACTCTGATTCTCTGAATACTCGAGTATTCAGAGTTGAGGGTGGAGTTCACTCTAGACATAGTCTAGTGATGGAGTGACACTCCATGGCCTAGACTAGACTATGTCACTTGTTACTTCAAAATCAAAAGTAACCAACGCCTAAATGGTGCTTTTACATAGCACCTTCGTCCAAGGCGCTTTACATACATGTAGCTTGTGCATCACATTCACCCATTGGTGGCAGTGGAAACCATGCAAGGCAACAAGCACACCAGGAGCAATTGGGGGTCGGGGGCCTTGCTCAAGGACACTTCATCACTGAGTCTGGAGGAGCCCAGAATCAAACCGGCAACCTTGCAGTCACCATCCGGTGACTATACCCCTGAGCCACTGCCAGCCATAAAAACAACTGTCTATCTACTGTAGCCTACACTGTTTCACTGGCTTTTTATGCATATTTTGTCTGCATGGTCCGCATATAGTCTATATAATTATTTCTGGAAAACCATAATATATATTCAACTATTATACCGGTAGAGATCAATAATTCAGACAGAATCAACTATCAGAGGCAATGTAAAATGGAAGTCAATATCTCCATAGCCTACACAACATTTTATTGTCTAATTACAGTAGTAGCCTATGTAGGCCTAAATGTAGACTAGAAAGTTAATATTTCCTATGCAGGACTGTATATTGTGTATCCTGGATTAACTAATTGTACAACCCCAAATCCGTTGAAATTGGGACGTTGTGAAAAATGTCAATAAAAACAGAATGCATTGATTTGCAAATTGTTTTCAACCTATATTGAGTTTAATACACTACAAAGACAGTATATTTAATGTTCAAACTGATAAACTTTATTGTTTTTTGAAATTATACAATCTTTTGTAAATTGATCCCTGCAACACGTACCAAAAAAGTTGGGACGGAGGCAACAAAAGACTGGGAAAGGTCATGAATGCACAAATAACGCCTGTTTGGAACATTCCACAGGTAAACAGGTTAATTTTAAACAGTTTAATATTGTTATTGAGTATAACGGGACCATCCCAGTCGCTCACAATCAAAGATGGGGCGAGGTTCACCACTTTGTGAACAATTCTGTGAGAAAATCATCTAACGATTTAAAAACAATGTTTCTCAACATTCAATTGCAAGGAATTTGGTGATTTCATCATCTACAGTCCATAATATAATCAAAACATTCAAATAATCTGAAGAACTTGCTATACTAAAGCATCAAGGCCGAAAACCAACATCTAGCACTTGTGACCTTTGATCCCTCAGGTGGCTCTGCATTAAAAACTGACATCATTGTGTAAAGGATATTACTGTGTGGACTCAGGAACACTCAGAAAACCATTGTCAGTTTACAGAATTTGACGCTACACCTGCGATTGCAAGTTAAAACTCTACCATGCAAAGCAAAGCCATACATCAGAAAGGTTGGTTTGAAAAAACAACTAGAAAAACAACCAGAAATGCCTTCTCTGGGTACAATATCATTTAAAATGGTTATACACAAAGTGGAAAAGTGGGCTGTGGTCTGATGAGTCCACATTTCTAATGATAGTGGACCCAGAGAAGGCATTTCTGTTTTTTTTCAAACCAACCTTTCTGATGTATGGCTTTGCTTTTCGATGGTAGATTTTTAACTTGCAATTGCAGGTGTAGCGACAAATTATGTAAACTGACAATGGTTTTCTGAGTGTTCCTGAGTCCACACAATAATATCCCTTACACAATGATGTCAGTTTTTAATGCAGAGCCACCTGAGGGATCAAAGGTCACAAGTGTTTGGTGTTGGTTTTCGGCCTTGACGCTTTAGTATAGCAAGTTCTTCAGATTCTTTGAATGTTTTGATTATATTATGGACTGTAGATGATGAAATCACCAAATTCCTTGCAATTGAATGTTGAGAAACATTGTTTTTAAACCGTTGGATGATTTTCTCACAGAATTGTTCACAAAGTGGTGAACCTCGCCCCATCTTTGATTGTGAGCGACTGGGATGGTCTTGTTATACTCAATAACGATATTAAACTGTTTAAAATTAACCTGTTTACCTGTGGAATGTTCCAAACAGGCGTTATTTGTGCATTCATGACCTTTCCCAATCTTTTGTTGCCCCGTCCCAACTTTTTTGGTACGTGTTGCAGGGATCAATTTACAAAAGATTGTATAATTTCAAAAAACAATAAAGTTTATCAGTTTGAACATTAATTATATTGTCTTTGTGTTGTATTCAACTGAATAGAGGTTGAAAACGATTTGCAAATCAATGCATTCTGTTTTTATTTACATTTTACACAACGTCCCAATTTCAACGGATTTGGGGTTGTAGTCCTCTTCAAACACACTGTTAGAATACAGCATATATGCCTGCTGCCTATAAGCCCTAATATAAACAATACAAAAACCAGGTCGAGCAACAACACATTCTAAACATGTAGATTTGCTCCAACTCTCTATGTGTGCCTTAGCTGTGCCGGTTCACCACTTTGAAAATGGCATACTATAGTATGTCATCCAAGGCCATGTACTACAGCCAGTCATGTTCCACAAGTTTTGCCATTTTTTTTAAATTCCTTGAATATGACAAAAAGGCATATTATAGTAAATATATATTTTCCATTTTGACATTTTTTGAAAATCCTCAAAAACGATTAAAAAAAAGGCATACTATAATATGTTGTCCACTACGATGTACTACAGCCTGTCATTTTTGTCTCTTCGGTATATCGGTAGTTCTGGAATATGCATTTAGGTAGGCAGGCGATCAGTGGAACAGTAAACTCTGCCTCAATATTACACTTAAGTGGTCTATAACAAAAATACTGGTTCCCAAACCTTTTAGTCAAATGAATTCTGGAAATGGATCAAACACAGTGTTGTTCTTCTTCACCTCCTCTATGATCCTCCATTTGGTCAATATGGCTATGGTGGTTCTACTCTATCAAAAGCTGCTTTGGTTCTCCCTCATGTGGGATCAACAATGCAGCAGTATCAGGCAGTTATCATTTGTAATGTTACATGTCAGACTAATGCTATGGTATATACTGTATGTCTGGCTTTAAGACCTGGAATGATATTCTACAGAGACCATATCAGCAAACTTCGCATAAGGCCTGTGTGCACGCACGCACGCACGCACACGCACACCCACACACACACACACACACACACACACACACACACACACACACACACACGCACACACACACCCTAATCCTGACCCTTATTATACTATTATTTTAGAAACACAAACAAAAGATTTTTTACAACTTACTAACTTGTAATGTGTGCTAGTGTATTCTTCCAATCAGTTTTTTTTTTCCAGATTTGCTGTAGTTGTACTTGATTTGTACTTTAATTCTTCCAAGCTGTTTTAGTTCTGTAGTAGTGTGTACTTGACTTGTACTGTAACTGTCATCTCTGTTAATAAAAAAATTATTCATTCCTTCCGCTCAACATATGCAACTCTACCATGGCCCACTATTTATTCAGAATTTGAGCCGTGGACCACCATTTGAGGACATTTTAACCCTACAGACCCCACAGCTAAAGATTTATTTTGGATTGGAGAAACAAAACAGTCAAACATACAGATCAAAATGACCATTAATCTTCTCTCTACATTCTCTAGTTGTGTAGACCTGGGCTAATTCAGATGATGAATATTTTAAATCTTGAGTGTGTAAACATGAAACCAAATGGACCCGCAAGGGTCCATTTGGTTTCATTTTTACGCTCTCAATGAGTTACACCTAGTTAATCACCTGGTTAATCAACTCGTCTTTTTTCCCTTCGTCTTCCTGCCATCACTCATTTATAGTTCTATGTGATATAACACCTGACAGTGCTGTAATCCACTCCACAGAAGATGCTGGGTAATCCAGAGCGAGCGAACGGCTGAGATTAACAGAGATAGATGGGAGGGGCAGTGTTGCTGCAGAGCAGGCAGGCGGGAGCCAAGCAAGAGTGGTGGAGAGAGATTGCTTGCACTCATGACAGGGGGCAGATGCACGATTCTCACGGATTGGTGCACATAAATAGCCATCCAATCACAGGTGGAGGGGGGGCAGGGAAAACAACAAGACCTAGAGGAGAGCTGGTGGAAGAAGGAAACGGCTGCTATGAAAAAGAGAGGGAGAGGGTGAAATAGAAGAGAGAGACAAAACGGAGGAAGAAGAGGGTGAAGGATGAGTCAAAGCGGAGAGCTGATCGGCGAGTGTCTTGACTGAGCCTGAAGGGAGGAGGAGGGAGACGGAGACGGAGGGAGATGAGCTGGAAGAGGCTGGCAAACAACAGTCAGCAGCACAGCCAGCATCTATCAGGTCAGTCAGCCATGCTTTGAGTCCTGGAGCAGCAAGGGCTACACACGACACAGAGGCCCAGCATCAGGCCTACTACACCAGGCCCCCGACCACCACCACCGGGTAAGAAAACTCACAACGCGCCAGCTTTCGCACGGGAGCCATGAGAACCTCCAGGAAGGGCAGTGTGGAGATGCCCGCCTTCATGCGGCAGCTGGCGAAAGAGACGGAGAAGAGGGTCAGCTCTTTCTTCAAGGGGGGGCGAGGAGGAGGCGCGGGAGGGGAGGGAGGGGAGCAGTCCGGGGACGGAGAGGGAGAGGAGGTCATCCCGAGCCCCTACCTGGACCATCCCGTCCTGGACAAGCTGACCGAGGAGGGCTGCTCACGCTGGGGCCTGACCTATGCCCTGGGCAGCATGCAGGGCTGGAGGGCCAACATGGAGGACTTCCACAACTGCGTCCCGCAACTGGGCGGCGAGCTGGCGGGCTGGAGCTTCTTCGCCGTGTTCGATGGGCACGCAGGCAGCAGTGTGGCGCAGTACTGCTCCCAGCACCTCCTGGGTCAAATACTGGCTACAGGTGAAATGCCACACATTCCAGTCACGCTTGGTGTGATCGAACTGTTGCTTTTGTTCTCATTACTCCTTCTAACAAAACTGTTAGTTTTGCAAACTGTAACTACTATTTGAATTGTCCTGTTGTGTTAACTTAGGTGGAATGGGCCCAGAGGACGACCCGGGGAGAGTGAGAGGCGGCATCATAGAAGGTTTCCTGCAAACAGACAAGCACCTGCACGCCGTGGCGCGGCGAGAGGGCTGGGAAAAAGGCGGCACCACCGTGGTGGCCACGCTCATCTCCCCATGCTACATCTACTTCGCCAACTGTGGCGACTCGCGGGCCTTGCTGTGCCGCTCCGGGCAGGTGTGCTTCTCCACCGAGGACCACAAACCTTACAGCCCCTTGGAGAGGGAGCGCATCGAGAGCGCCGGTGGCTCCGTGTCCCTGCAACGGATCAACGGCTCGCTGGCCGTGTCCCGGGCCCTGGGCGACTTCGGCTACAAGGGGGCCGAGAACCGGCTGGCCAACCAGCAGATGGTCTCCCCGGAGCCTGAGGTGTACGTGGTGGAGCGGTCACCGGCGGACGAGTTCCTGGTGCTGGCCTGCGACGGGGTGTGGGACATGATCACCAACGAGGAGCTGTGTGCCTTCATCCACAGCCGACTGCGCGTCTGCACCGACCTGAGAGACGTCTGTGCTCAGGTGATCGACCTCTGCCTCTATAAGGTGAGAAGATGTTCCTGTAAAAGGCGGTTGACTGTTGAGTGGAAAAACTATGGAATTGTATAAATGGAGCCAAATTAGTGGATAAAAGACGTAGGGCTCCATTTTTGTTACCGCTAAACCTCTTATTCCTAATCTTCTTTGCCTTTTTTAACTATTTTGAATTTTTTTGAATAGTTAAAATGGCCAGCCTACGCTCACAATGAACAATAGCTAGTTGAACTATTCAAAAATATTTTCAAAACAGTAAAATAAGGCAAGGAAGTTAGAGATAAGGGATTTATCTTGTGTCAAAAATGTCAGAGTCCGTAGTCTGCTCTCTAGGGTATATGATACACACACACAAATGTATACAAAATGAACCATTGAATAAAAACATGATGAAAACCATTAAATGGATATTTATTGGGTAGATCAATAATCCAAATTTGGAATTTTAAACTGGGCTATGGTAGAGCCTTAGGTTCTATTATCTAATGAATTGACCGTTAATGGCTCTATGTCTCATCATGTCACACTGTTATGTAACAAGCACTCAGCTTGGACATGCCCAATGACCTGAAAACATCACAATCTCTCCCACACATTTTGGCAAAATACTTCTGCTGTGCCTTTGGGAGACGAACAGTAATGTCACTGCACAGTAAACATCCTCAGTGTTTGTTTAACAAACAAGAAAAAAAAAAAAAAAAACGAAATCCCATCTTTTTCTCTGTATTTGTTGTAACCGCAGGTGGTATTTACTATGAGAGATTGTACATTTCTCGCCTGCCGGTCATTCAAAATCATCATACATGGGAATTCCACCATATAAGGTCTTGTGACATCAGCAGGGATGGAGATCCAGAAATTCATAGTAAATGCGACCTGCTGTCTCAATTAATTCCATTAATTCCTTCCCCTTTGATGTCTCCGTTTTGACTAATACCTGTCCATTCAAAATATAGGGATAACAGGCCTGAAAACTATAGCCTGGCTGAAGCCAGACCAAATCAGCTGTTGGCAAAAAAATATATATATTCAAATATGTTTACATACTCTGTCCTGATTGGCCTACCCACTTTTAGGAGAAGGAAATCGTTGTACAATTTAGCTATTCCAGACCAATCTGCTGACAGGCATTTTTTTTGCCAACAGCTGATTCGGTCTGGCTTTAACCAGGCTATGAAAATTACATCTCCATATATGAAGCTGATCTGTTCTGACATTCCATATGTTGATATGACCTCATCAAACTGTGTAGCCTACACTCAAGACATGCTCCTTATATGTGAATGCAGTGAGCCGGCTAACTATGTAAGCCAGGCAGAAATGTCTAGGTTTTCACAAATGAGTGTATCTGTGTGTCACTGTCTGTGCACCACACTCCACGGAGTGTATGGGTATTGTCACTACTCTGATCGTTGCTGTCGGATAGAAACCTTGCATACAAAGTGGTTATTTTTTAGCAGGGGCGGATGTAACATTTCCCAATTGGGGGGGGGGGGGCACCCCCATACCATTTTTAGTTACAGGACTTTTATTAGGCAAGTAAAGCATCAATAATAACATCAGTTGTTGTTGTTGAAGTTGCAACAGACACGCAGCGTGCATAAAGCTAAAGGTCTGAGTTGTCTGTTTTCAATGATGAAATGGTGTAGGTTTGGTGGTGAGACGATTGTAGTTAGTTAGTAGCAGTAGTAGGGTTTAAAATACTTTTAAAGGTAGGGTAAGTGATTTGAAATTCATGGTGTAGTACCAGCCTGGTGCATTAGGGGCCCCCAAGAGTAGCTACACTATGTGTACCTGCTGCTTGATCGTGATTGGAGGAGAATTCACCCTCCACCTGGGGAACTTTTATTAGCTCCTCTGCTAACGTGGGGGAGGAGGAAACTCCATATATGGTCTGCACACCTTATAATAGAGCATTTTAGCAGAACACATTTTTTGGGGGGGTGACAAAAGTAAAATCACTTCCCCTACCTTTAAGCACTGAAATATCGTGGGTTGTTTTGCATGCCATCGTGTTTGGTGGGGCAGTCTGGGGGCATTTAGGGGGCATTGCCCCCCCCCCCCCATACCCACGCCTAGATCCGCCTCTGCTTTTTAGGAGATGGAAAAAAGAACCTGTTTCCATGGAGATACAATTATTTAGTCCCAAGGTCTTAATTATTAGGCATACTACTACGCTCACAAACGTTAAAAGCTTTTTTGTGTAGATCTACACAAAAATGATCAACAAGCTTTTGACGTTTGTCATATAGCTATATAGCTACCGGGTATATCTATATACTGTAGTATATGTATGGAATTAATTTATGAAAAAAAAAAACATAAAACGCTGACATATGGAGATACAAGATTTCCACCGTACCTGACCGACAACAACGATATGCTGTCTTTTCCATCACATAGTGTTAGCGTGCTGTGAGAACAGTCAGCGACTGTTTCCTTTTTAACGTGTGCTTCACGTGCAGGGGAGCCTGGACAACATTAGCATCATCCTGCTGTGCTTTCCTGGCGCCCCCCAGCTCTCAGCAGAGGCACTGCACCAGGAGGCTGAGCTAGAGGACCTGCTGGAATCCAAAGTAGCAGGTGATGCAGGCACACTGACTAGTGTGTGTGTGTGTGTGTGTGTGTGTGTGTGTGTGTGTGTGTGAGAGAGGAGGCCAATCTATTAGAACATTGGATATTTCCACTGTTTTTGAAAAACACCTAGAAAATGGATATGGACAATTTTCAAAATACAACCATGACAGAGTACAACTACCCATATCTACCTGCATAAATGCTTCTTTAAGTCTGTAAAACACCAGACTGAGTTCAACAAACAACATGCAACCTTTGTGAACACGGGACCAAAACCATTTTGCTCCTATAAGCCACCAAAATGTGGAATGGTTTCTCCAACAGTCATTAAGACATGTGAATCCCTTGACTTCTTCAAAACTGTCCTCAAAGTCAAAGGGCACCAGACGGCTACAATTTGAAACTGGTCTCTATAAAAAATAAAATAAAAAAGGTCAGAGTCACCCATTGTTTAAGAATGTTTATTAGAAGTTGCAACAATGATATGAGGCATTACTGTTAATCCTACTGTGTCCATCACATCTATTTTAGCTACCCTCTAATATTTTAAAGCCTAGCCTCACTAACTTGCTCTTTACTCTTTAATAGAGATTTATGAGGAGCTGAGTGCCACTGGGGAAGAGCCTGACCTACTATCTGTCCTCACAGTTCTAGCATCCACTGTCATCCCTGGATTACCACCAGGGGGAGGCATACAGAGCAAGTAAGAGAAGAGACACAGTTGGCTATTATAGTTAGGGAAAGTATGGGAACTAAATCGTTACCGTGACATTTTTTCACCAATGTGTTTCCAATGGTGTCTAATAACATGTACTAAAATGTTGATATTCAACACAAGTGGGAAACCAGTCAAAGTAAAAGCAGGTCAATGTTGGGGTAGCATTCACTAAGGCAAAACATGGAAAATTCTGTCATGCTTTATTTAGCCTCTTTCATTTTATTTCCACATTTCACAGACATGTCACACATAACTAACAGACAGACTAGCATGACTAGACTTACAGTAACTGCATACATTATACATACACACACATACGTCCTTTCATAAATGGTAAATGGTGCATTCATATAGCGCCTTTATACAAGGCGCTTTACATAGATTGTGCATCACATTCACCCATTCACACACACATTCATACACTGATGGCAGTGGAAACCATGCAAGGCACAACCAGGTCATCAGGAGCAATTTGGGGGTTCGAACCTGCAACCTTCCAGTTACCATCCAATGAGATGTCATAAGATGTGAGATGTCTGATTAGAGGGTTTTCATGATGCTGAATATATTCCAAGCATTCGTCTTTATCAGAAAACAACTCCTTGAGCTAAAAACAACCATACATGTCATCATAAATGAGCTTAGTCACCACATTTTGTGTGTGTGTGTGTTTTGCAAAACTAATGCGAGTGAATGGTACCCCAACTTTGACCTTTTTATGAGGTATCCCACAGGAGTTGAATTTCAACAATTTGGTACATGTTATTAGACAACATTAGAAGTGCATTGGTGAAGACAGCTCTCCATTTCTTGGTAACAATTTCACAGCCTGCAAGTTAAATTCCACCCAGAGGGCATTCAAATGAAAGGCTTTACCTTCATTTGCACTTGTTTTATTTCCAAAAAAGTGATCCAGTTGTTATTTTGTGGGGTAAAAAATCCTTTATGGCTCAGACTGTTTCCCCAAAAGCAGCTTAGAATGGGGGCTATGTGATGTCTATCTGGTGTTGTTTAAATTCAGTTATTTCCATCACTCCAAAATACAATGTTATGCTATATATTCTATCCACCATGTCAATAGTGTGTTGACACCCACACTTTCACTGTTTAGCAGTGGTTCAGCTATAAACCGTGCACCACGTCCCCACCCTTTCAGACAGCTAAACCACTGCTGAATGAGTGAGTGTCAACACCTTATTGACATGGTGGAGAAAGAATATACATTATAGCAAAACATCGCACTTTGGAGCAATGGAAGCCATAGCCCCATTCTCAGCTAATTTTGGGGTAGGGGAAACAGTGATAAAGGCGTTTTTCCCCCCACAAAATAACAACTGGACCGCTTTTGGGGGGAAATAATTAAACAAATAAGGATAAGAAAGTCTTCTGGGGTGGAATTCTCTTAAGCGGCTCAAGCCTACATCCATACCTGTGATTGGCTAATAATAATTCATTATTATTGTTCGTATTGTTCTGTCATTTCTCATTCTCTTAATCTTGGTTCAATCCACCCGTTTGTGTTACAGGAGGAACTGCATTATTTCTGCGTATTATCAGAAGAGAGAGACGTATAGGCCTACACCACCCAATGTAAGCAGATAACTAGATGAACTATAGCTGTGTGTGTGTGTGTGTGTGTGTGTGTGTGTGTGTGTGTGTGTGTGTGTGTGTGTGTGTGTGTGCGTGCGTGCGTGTGTACAGTATGTGCTTGTGATATTTACTGCTTGCTTTATTTATTCCCTGTTCTCCTAGGGTTTGGGTGGGTCTTGAGAAATCCATTGAGGATGAATCTCCAAGGATCCGTGAATGGAGTATAAATAATGTCAATAATAGAACTTAATGTGTGCAATTTGAAAGAAAGGAAGTAAGAAGCTTTTTTGTGTCCCACCACCTGAGCCAAGCAACGACTTGCCATAACAAATACGACAAATATAAGTGTGACAAAGTCTGACATTTTATATTTATACAAGGAATAATATTTTGGCTTGTGTAGAAAAATGGCCCAGCAACAACTCGCTGCCTCATATTCAAAGAACAAATTATATTATGGAGATCAATTCACATTTGTACTTGGTGACTATATTGACAAGCTAATGTGAAAACAAGATTTCAGGTTGATTTCTTTATTATTATTGTTATTTTAGTATTTTTATTTTAATATTAAATTCTGAAATCTTGATTTTGGTCTGTTCTTGCTGCTTACCAGGGAAGTTTTTTTGTCCTGGCAGATGAATTGACTTATAGTACACCAATAGCCATTTGAATGTTATTTGCCAATCAATCAAGTAGCAGCACCCGCAGTGTTACTTGTTCTTGATAGAATGTGACTTTTCTGCTGAAATCAGTCAGACGTCACAAAAAACACTTTTTGAGCAACTTGAAGAGGAGATTGTATACTTTCTAAAGATGTCAAAATATTTTTTGTATTGCAAATATTCAGAGATGGCTCTTATTATATAACTGTCAGCAAACTCTATTTTTGAGAAAAACAGGCTCCGTAGTGTAGAAAAAGAGAGGATGTGCAGATTGTGCACATGACTTAAACGTGAAATAAGGTTTTGACATGAGCTTTAGCAACATGATCTTTCAAGTTTACAATGCAATTAAGTCTATTTGGGGATAATATACATAGAAACCTTTCCCAATGTTGTTGTAATTGCAAAGAAAATTAAGTACAGTACAATTAAATATTCATAGGCATCCCTGTATAAGGTCCTTCAAACCCTTCCCAATTTAAGGTCCCTGTAGTTCAAATGGTTATGGATGATCCGTACTGTGCTGCCTTATTGTTGTACGTAAATGAGTACAGTATCTTAAGTATTTAGAACATTTGGTGACTAGGACAGATCCTAGATCAAACATAGAGAGGCCATAAGGTTTATCAACATCTTACTGTATTGTTATATGTTTGGAATGACCAGTGACCTTGCATTCTGTGTATAGACGTTACATGTTTAAGACTTGTGGTTGTTATCAGCCTGAATAAAGATTATTTGACTAACTGCTGGATACAATTTACAGTGACTAACATTCTAACAACAATCATTGCAGTGTTCATTCTTGAGAATATGTACTAAAGAAAAAATAATATTTGTAGACATTTTCTGCTTTTGTCCTGATGAACATACGAGTACAACATATATAGAGCGGTGATTATCTGTGAATAACTGCTATCTGTTGATCTGTTCACGCCCCCTAGCCTAGGGGAACACTATCTAAAAATAGCAGATTTACAAGTTGGGGCATTGCAAATTTGCATTTGGTGTTTACGTAAAAGGACTGTCACTACAAAAATTGTAGTGAGGGTTTAAGTGGTTAATATGAGTCGCTTTCTATCTTAATGTGAAAACGCAATTCCAATACAATGCATATTCATCAAGGTGTGTAAGAGGACTTTTGTGTCTTAAATGATTGAGAAGGCAGATGCACATTATGCATAGGCTTGTACATTCACTCATACTGACCACCACCTCATATTCAGTCCTTGGTTTTTGAGGATCTCACAGGAACATCTGCAGTGCTCTTAAATCAGCTTTCCTTTTCAAGAGGCCCTTCATTGCTTCCTCCATCTGATTGCCTGTGAGCCAATGGCTTATGAGCCAATCACTTCAGGATATCAGCCCCCTCTTCACAATGGTGTTCTGTAAATTATATGCATCTGTCTATCCTGTGCCCACAGACAAAAGATTTAGCTGATAATCCATCTTTAGAAATCTTATCTGAAAATAATAAGAATACAGGTCTGCTACTATCCACACCTACTGTCACTTTCCTGAATTTGGTGTTGAACAAATAACACCAAAAATGATTTGTTTAGAAGAGGGGATAAAACAACATTTCTTATCTTAGTACAATATGTGGAATCCAAAGTGCTTTAGAGGTCTACAGCAATGTCCTCCAGAAAACAGTGCCATTGAAAATGGCTTTTATGTGTGGGTTTAGTTCTACCTGTCCACGCTGGTTTCCTGCAAGCGATTATTCATAATGGCAAAAGCGCCCACGCCCCCAGCGAATCCATTTTGGTGCACGTGGCTCTGCAGCGCGCCGTGGCGCGCCGTTTCGCTCAGTTGCTTCTGCAGCAAAGCCAGAGAGACCTTATTGGACACCATGAACTCATTCACAGAGATCATTTCCCCAGACATACGGCGGCCCACATAAGCGCCATCGCCTTCTGCTTCAGCCTCCGTCTCGCTGTCGCACGCCACCTCTACTGAGGCGTTTGTGTAGTGGCGTTGTCCCGTGGGACAGTGGGACGTAATGGGCTGCACGGCGTTACATCTGACACGCCGCCGGCCTTGCCGCGTGGGCGGAAGCCTCAGGGGGCGCCGTTTGCTCGCAAAGCCGGGGCAGCAGTGACAAGAGCAGCAGCAGCGCCACATGGGGAAGGCCAACTTAGCCAGGATCCAGTTAAGTGTTTGCTTGATGACAATAGAGATGACATTGAACAGGGAGTAGATGCAGCACACCCCCATGAAGATGAAAAGGCCGTTCCCCAGCCGGTAGGCGTCCTGGGCCTCGTACTGCTGCCGCTGGCTGCTCACCAGGTCCCCGAAACCGATGGTGCTGAAGGCCACGAAGCAAAAGTAGAGCGAGTCCATGTAGCTCCAGTCCTCCATGGAGCAGTAGAGGGTGGAGGCGCTGCATGCGATCACCACGGACGCCACGCCCAGGATCAGCATCACGTAGTAGACGGAAGGTTTCCATCCCTCCAGGCTGTCCTCTTCCGCCGGTGACTTCCTGTCTGAGACCACGCCAGACGTCCTGAGCCGACGCTCGTGGCACCAGCGCATGACATAGGCTAGCATGGTGATGATTCTCTCAAGAAACAGGTTGAAGAAAAGAATGGTGGCGGCACAGCCCATGAGACCATAGAAGATCAAAAATATCTTCCCAGCTATCGTGGCCGGGGTCGTCATTCCAAAGCCTTGGGAAGAGGAGCATAAAAACAACTTTATTACAATGCAAATGATCAGTCATCCCAAGTTGTTGGAAGTCTCTTAAAATGTACTGGATTACACCTAGAAATGTATAGCTATCTGAAAGTAGCAGCTGGCATTTAATGGCATTGCTCATACAGCTTGAATCATAGCTGTAGGCCACTTGAAGAATGGAAACACTCGCACTCACATGCATTCACATACAAATGCAAGCATGCATGCATAAACACACACAAAGAGACCCCCCACACACACACACCAGAGTTAGACAAAATACACAGTATTTTGATAATGATAACCTTATGAATCGAAAACTGAGATGCTTCTCTGCAATAATAAGGATTGGTGCTGTGGCAACTCACCAATGGTGGAAACCACTGTGCCTACGAAATAGAAAGCCCCAGAGAAGTCCCAGCGCGGTCTCCGGGCATCCACCCTGATGCCAGATTCATTGGCGTCCTCATACTGACGTAGCAGGGCATGCAGGGCACTCAGGCTGACCCTGTACTGCTGGGTGAAATTGTCCAGCTGCTGTTTCCAGAGGCGACGGGCGTCCAGCTCAAAGGGGTGTTCCAGGGCAGAGAAGATGGCTGCTCCGCACAACAAGTAGAGCAGGATGAGGCCAGCGAGCAGACAAAAGCGGGCGTTATCTTCATTCATGGGCCGCCATGGACAGCAGCCAACACCTCTCCTCCTGTGAGCCATGACTGCGGCTGTCCAGGTGCACCAGTGCACCAACTCCGCCAGCAGGGTCAAACCGCTGTGATCACAGGACTACCACCACTCATTTTCAAATATATTGTATAAAATGAGACGGCAGGGTGGACGTCGTCCTTGTTGGGGGAACTGTGTGAGCCACAATATACTGTAGATGGAATGAATAAATGGACATTGTCACGTTTCTGAAGCCATTGCAGCCTGTGAAGAGAACAGAAGAAGCATTTCTTGAATACTTGATTATTGACTTATCCACGGTGACTACCTGAGGAAGACACTTAACCCCTAAGATCTAACATCCGCTGATGAGAAGATTGGTGTGGGCAGATCAGTGTGTAAATGTCAAGCTGAAGAATGCAAAGCAAAACTACAAGATAACCGCAAAAATGTATGCAATGCATTTGGTCACTGTAATAATAATAATATTACAATAACAGGTCAATACAATACAATATTAGGCTACCTATGCCTTATCTGTAATCTAACAAAGAAGTATAGAGACAAAGTAAAGAAGAATGAAACAAACCTATTATTGAAATTGTCCACTGACATGAAAATGTCTGCTGTGCTCGCATCACAGATCTGCTGGAGAATGGCCAGCGGGAGGAGGCGTCTATTTTCTATAAAGTGAGAGAGGCTGTCTGATGTGTCCACTTTACTGTGTTGACATCATTGCCAGACAATCCCCCTACCCCACACAGTATCCCCCCCCTCCACACACGCACATACACACACACACACACACACACACACACACACACACTGACATGCATTGAATGTAGCACTCGTGTACTGCATGTCAATTATTTCTCAGATATTATGCTTTTTACTGCACTGCAATTATTTGAAAACTTTAGTTACTAGTTATTAGATTGTTGATACAAAACAACATTATTATTATTATTAATAATAATAATAATAATAATAATAATAATAATAATAATAATAATAATAACAAATATAACTAAGCATTTTAGCAAGATTATTGTTATTGGTAAAGGTGGACATAATTTACTGTTGTAAATTATGATTGAGAAGGCAGATGCACATTATAATTTATTATATTATTCCATGTTTGAACCTAACAATCCTATTCTGGGACTACAAAAGTGTGCTCCCAGGGTCTCCTACACTACAGGACAGCGTGGCCTCTATATTCAGTCAGCGCTGCCTTTAATCTTGGAGGTGAGAACGGAGAGTTCTTCTGCTTGGCTTTTGATCGCTAAGTGACTGAGTGAACAGGTGTGGGAGTTAGATATGGATGCCGTCAGGCAAAAAAGAAAAAGGAGGGAAAAAACACGTATCATATTCCAAAAATGTTTTGTAAATTAATGCCCAAATATTTGTACTGTGTGTACTGTGTTTTGGAATAGTTGCGAAAATAGACAATGTACTGGCCCACAGCATGTCACCTTGCACCACAGTTTGAGATTATATGTGCTATTTTTTAAAAACTAAATTAAGGGAAAAGACAGGCAACAAGGCACAATGTTTATTTTTGCATCATAGTCAAGCTTTGGTATCATTTGATGGTACAACGTGGCTTCACTTTAACAAGGATAAGTTGTCCATTGAGCTTATACTGTACTTCCTAATTCATTGTGGTTTCTGAACTATAAGTAGGCTGTTCATAGCAAACTAGGTTTCCCTAAAGTCTTGTATTGTTAGCATAATAATATATTTTCCAAACGGCTGACTAAGCTGTTTCCAGCCAGAAACGTCTGGTCTATTGTTGTTCGCACTGAGGGTGGAAATTACTGGACTACAGGCTGGTGTGAGAATGCCATGGGTTCTGAGTCATGTGTACTGTATTATGCAGTTAAGTGTTACACTATAATGTAATGAACTGTAAGTGCTGTTACAGTATATAATAACTGCCAAGTGGAGAACTTGTAGTCTTTTAAAAAATAGACAACTTTTTGGCTACAAAAAGTCCCAGTACAGTATGTCACTGTACTAGGATGAAGTCATCTGGAGATGCTGTACATTGTTTTTCAAACACAACAACAGAGCAATTAATTGTGTTGTAAGCACTTCTACATGAATCATGTAATGCAATGTATCATAAGTGCACTGTATAAGTGTACTGTATAGCGTAAATGAGTGTGGTCTGATGTGCGAGAATATCATGGGTTCTAAGTTAACTACAATGTAGCCTACTGCTGTCCCAATGTACTACATACAGTAACAGTACTTATACAGTAACAGTATAATGCAGTAGTTCTCAAAGTGGGCTCTGGGGACGCCTCAGGTTCGTTGAGGTAGCTCCATGGGTTCCCCAATCATCCTGATCCGGCCTGATGGTCTAAATGGCCTATTTCAAAAGTGTGACTTGCAGTCAAAATAGGAAATCTTTTGGACTAGGTCACATGGTTTTGTGACATATGACTAGTAAATTATGAGTAAATTAAGTAAATTGGCCTAAGTGAGGCCACTTCCACTTCATTCTGGTAACACACACACATTTCACATTTCACATGTACCGTACAATGCTAGTGTAAGTTATCAGTTACAGAATGTGTTATATTTCTATCCAGAGTTCACTTCAAATCCAACACTGATGTTGTAGGAGCCAATCCACTCAAGAGTCCCAACCCCCAACTCCTAACCATTATATTTAGGTAGGTGGCAGTGACAGTTCGAGTCCATTGCTGAGTGGTTTTCAGGAGAGGGACAGAAGAATGTTGCTCAGTATGTCAATGAGATTGTCCAGACCCCATAAGTAGCCATCTTCTCGATTCCCCTCTACCCAGGGAGTGCGATGATCCAGGGTGAGGGGTGGTGGTAGGGATACTGTCTTTCCAAAATCGATCATCCAGACCCCTGTTTTCCCCGTTCCATCATGGACAAACAACAGGGAGCTCCCTACTACCTGTGGGGAGACAAGTGTTTGTGATGGTTGTAGCTTATATTGTATGGTTTAACGATTAACGACTTGATCTGATCGCTGTACAACAAGTCAACAAATAACTTTCCAGTCACACTTACAACATTTAATAAGCGTGTGGAAAAAGATAACTAGAGTCCATCCCACCTCATGCATTCTGAAGAAGTGTGATGTCTCCAGAACCTGGCGTAACTGCTTCAGCCGCCTCAGATATCCCCGCTGGAGAGAGAGTGCGAAAGAGAACTTTGAAAGAGGGAACAAGAATGGAAACTTTGAAAGTGAACGCAAAATGTCAAGGTCAGACTCACCACTATTTCCATGTTGGAATCAAAAAAGTTTTTCAGAGCCTCCATCACCTGCTCTCTATGTTTGGTCCTTTTGAAGTTTGTCTGACACATTCCATTTGCCTGCTGCAGAGGTAATAACAGAACACTAGACTTTATCAAAGCAAATGCTTCATATTTGTTTCATTTTCTTTTTTAGTGGGGAATAATTATTTGAACTCTCTGGCAGGGCATTAACGACACAGACCCAGTGACACGCAGTTTCTGAAGCCGGAAGACACTCAATGCTGTTGTGGTTATATTATGACAGTGACATGACAGTTGTTGTGCCCTATCTTGAGTGTCCAGTTAGTCTGTCTATCTCCAGGTTTTTTATGTGCTGTAGTACAATAGTGGGCCTCAAGGTTTTCGGGATCATTCAGGGCCCACTTAAAAAGACAGCTGCCATGTTAAGTGATCAGATGGGTGGGCCACGTGCAGTTTAATGAATTAATCATGTTCCAACTTGGATCAATGAAAATAAGTTGTTGTTTTTTATCTAGGTTTTAAAGACAGAACACACAGTGTAGCTACTACTTACTCTCACTCCCTCTATCCGGAAGCCCAGTGTTGTTGTGGAACTCAAGCTCTCCCTCCATTGCATGTATCTTGTTTTGAGTACCGCCTGCTGCTCGTGCTCCTGGGCTGTGGGGGCCGCTGGATCCACGGCCACCATCTTTTCATACATGTCTTTACGAGGCTGGGGTCGCTCCCTTGCCATCAGCAGTTCCTCTTCAAGGTACGTACTGGAAGAGACGGTCCCTCGGCACTGAGCACTAAATTTGCTCTTCTCAAGTAGAAGACTAACTATGTGACACAAGCAAACACTAGAATGTTTCGTATAAGGGCCACATTGATAAACCTTAGTTTGGCTGCAGACTCCCATCTCAAATGATGTGCCTAGTCTAGAAGACCCCAAAAGAGAAGATGTGCATCTATTTTCAAACTTTCTACTTTTCTACTTTTCAAAATTATTCAAAAATTCTTTTGACGCAATTCTTGGCTTTAGGGGCCACACTTTGAGAACGACTGGTCTAGAGAATATGAAGCTCTTTTACACTTACCGGCTACCCATCTTGCAGTCCATTATGGCCGGTGTGTTGAAATGAGTGAGTAGATTATCCATCATGTTGTAATCCTGCTCATCTCGCTGCACCACACCATGGTAGGCTGGCACAAAGGGCTTCAGAGTGTCCTCCATCAGCCCCTGGAAACACTGTTGCTCTCGTTTGCAGAATCTCTTCAGGAGCAGACCATAGTCCCCTGCAAGGAAATTCCCTGAGGGGAAAAAGTGACATTTTAAACGAGAGAAGAGAAAGAGAAGAAACTTTTTTTCTCAGTTTCAAAAAGGCCCTTAATTGAGCTGCTTGCCCCCAGACAGCAGCCATGTAAGGCAAAGTGAGCAAAACACTAATGATTCAATCCAACAAACCTGCATGTCCAACCACTTGCAGCCACTCCTGCTGTTTCTCGGGGGGCTTGGAGATGGGAGAGGACGAGATCCCCGGGCTTTTCTGTTCCGTCCATGTGCTGTTCTGCATGGGGAAGACCATTTAGAGTTTAGACAGTCATTCCTCAACATGCATGCCTCCTCCCCCGCGACTACAGCGCTGCATTCCACCACCACTGGCTTGTTTTTGTCACGTCTCTCTCTCCCTCTCTCGGTCCGCTGACAGGAGGACCTCAGACTTCAGACTCCACTGAACCAAGCAAGGAGTAAACCCAACTCAACTTCTCTTTTACCCAAACATGCACGCTGTGTCGTGCGGCGGTGTCGCGCGCCGAGGGGAGGAGAGTAGTGGGTGGGGGACGGACTGATAATACTCGATCCACAAGCTCACGCTGCGTAACGAACTCGATCTGCTGTGAGTTTGTGCATTGCCATACTTTTTTTTTTTTTTTTTTTTTTTTTACCGGCGGAACGATCGAAGTATACACCCAGCGACAAAGCGTTATGGCCTATGGTTAAGGCTGTATGTTAAGTCTCCATGGGAACAGTCGTTGACCACTAGTGTGCATTCGGACGCAGAGAGAGAAGGGGGTCTGCGGGTGTCTTCTGCTTGTATTATGCAACAGGTGCCGCACGTTCATCAAACATTTACATGCCCTGATTTGTTTTCTACAAAAGCTCACTGTTGTAAGGACCTACACCTTTTGTCTGCATTGCTGTGAAACCATATCCATTATCCCAATGATTTTCAACCTTTTTTGCTTTTTTTTTTTTTTTTTTCTTTTGTCCACAATTCCAGGCTGGATTTGGGAAACAAGTTACAACAAAACAGCCAAACACACAGATCAAAGTGACAATCTTCTACATTCTCTAGTTGTTAAGACTTAAGATAATTCAGATGATGAGAATTTTAACTTTTGAGAGTGTAAACATAAAACCAAACGGACCCACAAGGGTCCACTCTCAAGAGTTACTGTAAAGGTATAGTGAGTGTTTTCACTTATAAAAATGTTATTTTCTCTTCTTCTTTTTTTTTTTTTTTTTTTTTTTTTTTTTGCTAATCCTCCCTACTATAGAATGTGGTGACCTATAAGGAGTTCCTCCCTGTGCCTAGTGAGCCCCTGGGGTCAAAAACATGGTCAAAAAACACTAGTTTCAGTTTGGGCTTTCGTCTAATCAGGATGAGAGCGGCCTTCCTCCAATCAGGATCGATCGGGGTGGACCTTGGTGTATGTGTTGTTACCCTCACTTTTCCCCTCACTGTAGAGCGTGTGCATGTGCACATCATGCTACCGGGGGCGACTGGCAGGGTTTCAAATCACCCATCATGTGAATCAGCACAAGTCTACACAACTAGAGAAAGTAGCTTAGATGAAATGGTTATGTTGGCGGTTTTGTTCCCCAAATCCAGGATGGATTTCTGGACAGAACCAAAAGAAATCTTTAGTTTTGGGTCTGTGGGGTGAAAATATCCTCAAATGGTGGTCTGTGGCTCGAGTGCTGAATAAATAGTGGACCCTGGTAATATAAAAAAAAAAAAAAAAAAAAGGTTGAAAACCACGGACAGGCCTACCATAGTATTTCCTTGTCATCGCCCGTGGATGGCAGTAGTACACCGTGCGATGGTGAGGATCCTCCTGCTGCTTCTCCGAAGAACAAGAATGAGAAGCAGAGCCTTCTAGTAGGAGAGTTACGATATTGAGGGGTCAGAAAGCAGAGCAGAGCACCGTGCACGAGACTACAGAGATTCGTCTATGAGTGCAGTCCCAGTCCTAACTGTCATTGGGAGTACATTGTTTTCAACGAAAACGGCGCAATAAGAGCTATTTTAGGTACGTATGCAAAAAGACAACTGTTTTAAAGTATTGTTCAGTCACGGCTAGAGTCTCTGTAATGTTTATGTTGTAGTATTATTAAAGAACAACTAAAATAAAGTCATTAAAGCTGGATTAAATAACTGATTAAATAACTTTCTGCATACTCCTACCCCCCGCTGTTATCGCGAGAATCTTAGCTTTTCAGTGAATTCTCGCGATATCGCCTGCTTTGAAACCAGTTTCAATCAGCACTAATACTTTCAAGACGTCAATATAATGATATACTATTTGCAAATCATGTGACAAAGTATTCGAAATCAACCTCCAGAAGGCATTCTTTAATTTGCCTGCATCAGTAGTTTGTTTACGAGGTCACCGCCAACAATACATGTTGTTTTCGTGCCTTCTTTGCTGGTCCCTGATTAAATCCATAGAGTCCCATTCATATTCATCGACTTCCGGTTTTCCGAGTGCACTCAAACGGCTTTTACATCAGCGCTGCTGCTCCTCCAGCACCGCCATTGCCCTGACGCACAGGAGTGAACGGGAATATCGCAACTCTCCCCTAGAAGGCTCTGGTAAGAAGGAGGAGAAGGAGACGATCGTAGAAGAAGAGTTCAACGTTCCCGGTTGTTGTGGCGCTCCATTTACTGCAGTCTGTGTGGAGACTGTGATTGTTGTGGTTTTACTTTTTTACCAAATATTTTAGCGCATATTATTGTCACAGCGGGCTAGATATGTTAGCGTAGAGCTATAATCTGTCACGGTACCCATAGTGTTTGAGCTCATCGCCAGACAACGCCGTGAAGGGTAAACGTATGTGTTTGATTGTTTTTGAGCCTGTATATTATTTTGACAAGTATAACAGTATAACGTTTGATGCACACAGATCACAGCGATAGCTACCCAGTAGTGACGATCAGTATCTCACTGTTCAGGTTTTGTGCCGAAAAACGAACTGTCTGCCAAAAACTGACTGCATGGCATCTGCCATCTGGACATCATATGACAAGTGATGTCATAAATGATAGCGGAAAGTCGGTAGACGATATGATTTGATTTGATGCCATTTGTCGGGGCGATCAGTGTGTGTTTGTTATCAATCTGGGAAATAGCCTATTGTGTCTTCTTGTGCAGAGCAGTGATTCTCAACATTTTAGATATCAAGGGTCCGCACGATTTTTATCTCTGGGACCTCGAACTAGTACAATAAATTATCTCTGTGTCCAAATTGGTGACCTTAGTAGGCTACTGTAGTTTATGCATTGAATAGAATACAATACATACTGTACAGTATGCTAATATAGAGATATAGCTCTGGTCCGTCTAATGAAGGCATTTGGGTGCCATGGACCAAAGGTAATATGAAGCCATTGTTGGTGATCTCTACTCCTTAAGTTTCTCTACTCTACTTCTCTACTCCAAATTCAATTCAGTATAGTTAAAAATGGTCTAAACCTCAGATGAAATGCATGCAAAGCATTCAAATCTGAGTGGGATAAAAAGTGTCTCGCCTTCTTTGGCCCCTGGTCCCCCCCTGAATGACCTGGCTGTTGCCCAAACTAAATTTGGCCTCGAAGGTTCAACTGAGAAGAAGTTTCAAAGCCATCGTAATATATCGATACAAAGTCCAAGTCCAATACCTGCATATGTTCAGACATGTATTAGCTAGCTAATAACATATTTATTATTTCGGTTTATTTTATACATTAGTATTTACTCTGTGACACACAGTACAATACACAAAGTCTACAAAATGTTTGCACCCCCAAGCGCTATTAATATAGTATATCATGTCTACATAATTAAGCTTGGATTGCATTGGACTTACGGTTGAACTTACAGGTCTAGACGACTCTAGCGCCATGGAGGTGGGCTCAGAGGTGCTGGAGGATATCGTTTTCAGAGGTGTGGAGTTCACTGTGAAGGTAGAATTGGCCAAGAGTTTGCTGATTGTGGAGATCTCTGATTCAATGACAGCTGATCAATGGAGGGGAGAATTTGAGCCGGCATGTGAGTGACAAATATCATGAACATGAATCCATTGCCATAGGCACAACCAAACACACTGACTTAAACTATTCTTTTGTTTTGTAGATATTGAGGACCTCACTCGCAAAACTGGCAACTTCAAGCAATTTCCTATCTTTTGTAGCATGTTGGAAAGTGCTGTTAAAAAGGTATGCCTCACATTTCACTGGCTGCTGGTGTAGAAAATAGACCTAAACAAAATATATAGCTATTGCTTTGGTGTTGTATTTATCCTTTTTCATTTTGTTTAAATTGATGAAAGGGGGAAAGATGCCTGTAGTCTTTTGGACTTGAAGGGAAAACAGAGGTTATTGATACTTTGAAACCTTACCCTGCCGTTCTGCAGAATATTTTGAGTAGATCACTTCTATTAGTCTAGACTACTGGGATATCTTTTTTTTCACTTTTGTTCTCAATTGAGTAAAACAAAAGGCCTGCAAAACTAGATACCAGGGTGGCTATAGACCGCTTTATCACAAGTGTAAAAAGAGGATGCTTTTGAGGCTACAAAATGTTACCTAGGCAAATGTTATCGTGTGCCATTTCAACACAATCTCCCATGACTATTCATTCTTGTGCAATTGCATGTTCTCAAAGAATGGCCTTGACACAACCTTTCCCTACAGACTAGTGATTCTGTTACCCTTGACCTCCTGACGTATGGTGATCTGGAGCTCCTGCGTAACAGAAAGGCCGGGGTCGTGGGCCGCCCCCGTGGCCAGCAGCAGTCTCCTGCCCTCAGTGCCAAAAGATATCTAATCCTCATTTACACTGTGGAGTTTGACAGGTTTGTGTTTGGTTTGTTTTGTCTTTTTGTATATTCAAACCCGTACTATAAAGAGATAGGAAGCTGGAGATTGACATGTAGTACAGGTCTCTCAGTGTGTATGGACCGACATGCGAGATGTTGCCAGTGTTGTAGTGGGACTTTTAGAAGTGGGGGGGGGGCTTCTCTTAAGACACGTGCACACACACATGCATGTGCATTTGTGTGTAACTGCACAACGCACACATACACACTATTAAAAACACACAGACAAGTATAGCATATTGAGAAAGATGGTTGCCAATGCCAAGTGTATAAATAAAAGTAAATGAAAAGTCAAAGAACATATTTTTGCCCCAAAAATATTTTAGATGTGAGTGAGAGAAGTGGGGGGGACGCCGTCGATTCCCGGCCGGGTCATACCAAAGGCTCTAAAAATGGGACCCAATGCCTCCTTGCTTGGCTTCAAGGGTTGGATTGGGGGTAAGACCCTGCGACATACTAGCATCATGTCCAGGGGGTGTACTTGTACATCAAGCTGTCTCACGCTACAGAAACCGGAGATAGGCTCCTGCCCTATGGGCCTCATGGCTCGGCCTAGCCCCATGACATCATGTCTAGGCAAGGCTTACCACCCTTACCATTGTCAGACACGCACACACATACACACACTGCAACCATGTTCCTAACTTACCATCACATTATGTCTGACACCTACAACTAAAGTCCTCTAACTTTACAGTAAATATTAGTAGGCCTAATATATTTCACTGTGTAGTTTATAAATTGAACATTGATAAATGTCCCTGCTGCCAAGTGGACCATTTTTCGAATGTCATTCCCCCACTTTCTGTATTTCCCGTCTCTGTGCACAGGATACACTACCCGTTGCCTCTTCCCTACCAAGGGAAACCTGACCCTGCTGTCCTGCAGAAAGAGATCAGAGTGCTGAGGATGGAGCTAAATGCCATTACATCTCATGGAGGTCACAAACCAGCAGACCATGCCGAGATACAACGACTACGCTCAGAGTATGTGGTTGTTTCTTCATCCTGAGTCAGCAGTTAAGAGAAGTTATGAGGATTATCTTACCTTATCTTATCTTATGTCCTCAAGACTCTCTCTGATGAAAGAGGAGAAGGATGCCATGGCTCAAGCTCTGGAGCGCCTGCAGCAAGGGGGATGCATCAATGCAGCCGGAGCAGAGTCATGGAGGAGCAGAGATGTGGTGAGGACTTTGGAGGAACAGCTTCTGAAGGAGAGGGCTAAAAGTCAGCGCTCTGCAAGCAAGAGAAGTCAAGAGCAACTTCTGTTAGTGGAGCAGGTGGTTCTTTCTCTTACTTTATCTTGTTACTATTCAGTTTAGTTGGCATTTGTCCGTTTGGATTTAACGTTCCGTATTTGTATTGCTTTGTCTAGCTGGAGGAGCTCAAGGCATCAGAGTGTGCTCTGCAGCTTCGAGTCAAGAGCCTGATGAGTGAACTGGCTGTGCTACGGAGAGGGTTAGACAATCTAAGCATGTATATCCTCTTTTCTCTCTTTTCTCTCACTTGAGTTCCACTTCTTTCACTTGAGTTGCGTGTTCTGTACTTCTCCTGAGTTCCTTCCGACCTCCACATTTTAACTACCGGTAAATATGGACACATCTCTGTTTTCTTTCCCACAGCAGGGTGACACCTGTCCACTCTGGCCGTGCTGGCTCTCGGGGTGATGGGGAAGTCTATCGCTCGCTGTCCCGTGAGCGGAGATCAGGGCACACAGTGATCAGGGCTCGCTCAGGGTCAAGAGAGAGGATAGAATACAGAGGACTACGGCCAGAGGAAAGGGGGAGGAGAGCAGACTCCTCAGGGCCTCGTGCTCGTATTCCCAGGCCATCACCTTCTCCCACAGGTAATACATTTTCATGGTGCTTGTTGCCATTATCCACACAGACTTCATTCTTTGGTTTGACTTCAGTATACAGTGTCTGTCTGCATTTTTCCATTACATTGTGTGTTTATTGTTTTCAGGGTCACGTATACAACGATTTAACCCAACTGCTTATGTCGAAGACAAACAGCGGAGACAGAGAGAAGCAGAGCTTAAAAAGTGAGTTGCTATTTTTGTTTTAATTGAAATTGGTATGAAAACAACATAAAACAACATACCAATGTATTTATGGCTTTTTAGTATCTCAGAGCTTAACTCCTAACCCTGTGCCCCCCTCCCAATAGACAGCGAAAAGTGCGAAGGGACATGACATCTCCTGTCATGCCAGAGAGGGGCCGCTCACGTTCAAGAGAGGTCTATCCCCAGCAGATCCGGTCTGGCAGCAGAGGCAGGAGTTTATCTGTGGAGCGTAGAGGGAGCAGGAACTCCTCTGCAAGCTCACTGGTAGACATGGAGGAAATGGACAGACCTGTGATATTCAGGTGAAGTAGTTCATGAACAAAATACCATGTCCGGTCTTAAAAATATATTCCCTATCCCCTACATTATGATCAGAACTACGGCTCCATTTTCGTCACAGCTAATCCCCTTATCCCTTAACTTCATTGCCTTTTTAAACTATTAAAAAAGAACATTTTTCAATAGTTCAAATGGCCAGTCTACAAGCTCACAATGTGTCAATAGATTGGCACGTTTAACTATTCCAAAAAGTTTTTTAAAATAGTAAAAAAAAAAATGATAAGGGTTTTAGGATAAGGGGTTTAGATGGTAACGAAAATGGAGCACCTAATATCATACACCAGTACATTGAAGAAATATAGATGAAATACAGCACACCATGCCAAACTATATTGGCAAAAAATACGTCATATTGTACTTGGTGTACTAGGTTGTAAAAACACTACTAAAATACAGTAAATGTACAGTGTTTTCAACAATACAGGATCCATGAGGAGGTATAATAGTCTCAACGCATCATAAATTAAATGTAGGCTGTGGCTATAACAGCAGAAAGAACCTCCAAACAAACCAACCTACGCATATTCTGCTTTGACAACCAATATTTCTGAACCATTCGAATTGATGAATTACCTTGAAGTCTTTGCATTGGTTCTGTAATGGCTTTCTTTCCCTCAAATTGTTCCTAATTGAATTTAGAAGTTTTGTTTGGTTGCTATGTGAGACTAGCCAGTGTATCAGCTATCTTTATCTATGATGTATAATACATACTGCTGTATGATATCAGATATGTCATATTGTAATGAAAAATACTAACTCTAGCATTTTTAATATTTAACAAAGGCTCCATTCTTTACTACCTTTACCACACTGTTTTCAGAGAAAGGAATCGGATGTACAATGGTCCTAGTGTTGTCCATGATAGAGGAAACCTGTTGACGAGGAAACCATTATGTAGCACTCCAACATACAGGATGAAAACAGACAAAGGTAACCTGCCACATGACTACATTCATTGCCTAAAATCTGCAAGATAATAGTTGCTGAAACATGCAGAATATTGTACCATCACAAAATGCTACTGTTTGAATAACAACCATTGCTTCATATCTCCACTCCAGAACGTTCCATAGATACTGGTGCTGCTGAGCTGTCAGAGATTGATGCCAGGTTACAGGCCCTTCAGGACTATATGAGGGACCTGGACACTGGACATTAAGGATCAGTGGAACTACATGCTACTCAGGCCAACTGCACAACACTGAACTCAAACTGTGGATTTTCACTTTACATACTGTATTTATTTTTTTATTTAAGAATTTTTTATTGTTTTGGGCTGGTGGATATCGACCAAGTCCCATATTATGATGCAAACATGACTCACACAAACGTATTACAAATGTCATAAGTGGCTTATTTGCTCAGGAAGGCTGGAGTAACGACCACTATGAGGGGTACTGTGCTTAACTTAAATGTGACTTTATTATTCATGCTGTGTACTGTCTTATTAAAAGATTCACCTTTAAAAAAAGGTGAATTGTCGTCTTGCCGTTTACACAAGTCTCCCGCCAAAATGTGTGCCATTCTGTATCTTAACCCATTTAGGCCTGACCTAAGGTTTCTGAAAAACTTGAAATATTTGTATATCAGCATCAAAAAAGTTTATTCTGTAATACTGTACATACTGTACAGAATCCAAATATGGATTCCCGTCTGGAAAGGGGTTAAAGATACAGACCCTAAATATCCTAAATCCTTTTATATACTGATGTGCATTTTGTGATGAATTTTATTATTTCCTTCAACTGAACCTTAGTTTATAGATTCATATAGCATACTGAAATGGACCACCCCTAATTATGCATTTTCAATGTGGAAAAGTGAATCAATTGTCAATCGTGTAATGGTGCTCTGCTGTTGATGAATGAGACAACTAATTAGCCAATACATTCAATAATTCAAAATGGAAGTTAAGTACAGGCTGGATTTTCTTTTTTTCATACAGATATGAAGTGATCAAGACAACTTTTCATACAGTACACAAAGCCCCTGTAGTGCATACAGTCTGGTAATTTTCAAAATGTACCTGGTATCGTTGTTGTTGGGCAGAAAACAAACTAACTTCATCTAATTATGTAGTCACAAGCTCTTAATACTGATTATTTATAAAAGCCACATAGCGGTACATGACCACTTTCAATGTAGCATCCTACCTTTTGGCTTTTCATTATCAGTGAAAAGAAAAATGTCAAATCAAACATTTCCAAACATGGATCTACAGGCTCAACACAATGCAAAAGCATACAAGTCATTAAGAAAATATGAAAGCCCTTTTCTCTACAGTGACAGTGTTATATTTAAATAACTTCTAGATTATTCACAATTCCTTAACTGACAAAATATTTGAATTAGTTGACATTGAGCTCACAGCATCTGCCACTACAGCTGGCTAGGTTCCATTAATAACATCTCTCTGAACATGGAGCTTTCTCTTCAGGCAATATTTCAGTTGCTAGAACAGCTGCTCTTTATACTGGGATCCTCAGATGGGAAAAAGTGTTCTGTTTAGAGATTCTTTGTAGTTAATGCACAATACAATATACTCATATTTTCAACAATTAATTGTAGTGCCATTTTGTCAGCAGGAACAGATGAATCAAGAACGGATCATGTTTCGACTTGTTCACACTACATTTATCTGCCTGGTCATGAATTCAGACCAGGTGGTCAGAATTCATTTTGAGCACTTCTGTAACCTCACATGGTGCAATAAGCTATGCAGAAAATGCAGAAAGTGGGATTCCAAAACTTAACAATTGGACAGCCTTCATTGTCTCCACCAGTCAAAGGCACAGGGGAAGTATATTTGCACTCCGTCCAACCGCCCATGTGTGTCTGTTACGAGCTAAACTCCGGCTCCGTTAATGATGCTTATGCATTTTCCTACTACACTCACCTGAAAGCATGTTACCCAGTCAAACTGAATGCGTTACAAAAGGCAGAGGTGAAAAATGCAGGTCAAATGTTTATCATGCATTTGTGCATGCAACGTTACATGCAGAAAAGAGCAGAGGGAGAACCAAAAACACGTGGAGGAGGACAGAGCTAATGTGAAGAGATGGACATGGAAACAGCAGAAGACGATGGAAAAGATTAATCGATGGTCTATGTAAAGTAAATTATATATGTAGGAATAGGAGGAACATGCACATCAAAACCCAGTTTAAGCGATTTAGTTTAGAGCAAAGATTCAAAGTTTAAGATTGTTTAAAAGAAAAAGCAGCAGCTCGGCTGCTTGCACTGATAAAGCTACAAAGCTAACTGAACCTTGTGTGACGGGAAGGACCCCTAGTACTTTACACCGTGGTTGCTTAGTAAGAGCTACAATAGAAGGGTTTGCTTCTCTAAAAGCTGTAAGTATACAGTGGAGGCACTAGAGCAGCATTACATTACAAAACGAATAAAACAAAATAAAATGGAGGAAAGGAGCAATGGCTGCCTGTTGACCACTGTCAGCAGTCCAGCCTCCTAGGTCCAGGCAGTGTACCCAACAGGTAAGATTCAGGCTCTGTTAATGGTCCAGTCTGACGTTCTTTTGTCTGTGTGTCAGGTGTGTGTGTGTAGAGTTTGAGTCTCAGACAAACAGGGGGTCTGCACACAGTAAGTCTTCCCCACAACTGTGTTCTGTGTATAACACTGTGCATGGAGTTTGAGTCTCAGACAAACAGGGGATGCACACGTCTACTCTTCCCACAGCACCACTTGTTGCGTGGTAGTTTAACTAGAGTCACGTAGGTGCTGCTGGACGCCACTGTTTGTAGTGCACGCACACGCGCATCAAACGCCGACAGAGCGAGGACAAAAAAAGCTTCGCTGTTCTCCCAAGAGTTTTAACAGTTCCTGTCAATGCTACCGCAGCTGTGCGCTACTCTGCTCTGCTCTAAGCGGCGGCTCCCAGGTCCTAACGCCCGCCCGTCACACTTGCTTTTGCAGAAAAAATATTCACCATTATTTGAGCATACAAAGAATA
The DNA here is from genome assembly GCA_039105355.1 of Benthosema pterotum. Taxonomy (NCBI): domain Eukaryota; kingdom Metazoa; phylum Chordata; class Actinopteri; order Myctophiformes; family Myctophidae; genus Benthosema; species Benthosema pterotum. The sequence goes on along the minus strand of CM076975.1, from coordinate 27,040,424 downwards.
TTCAGACGATTATTTCTGCATACAACAAAGTTTAATTAACATTTTGACAGAATACAAGTATAGACAGCAGCAGAATCGTCATCATTTGACAAGAACCTAATTTGTAAAATTATAAAAAACTAAAATCAGTTTTCAACAAACGTTTTTTACTTAAAGAAAACTGTCTTTAATTAAAGCACACTATCAAAAAAAGGTTACTGTCCTATCATTTTTAACGTTGTGGGAAAATGGTTACTGTATGAAAATACCCCAAAGTGCTTTATTTATTTATTGAGCTCACATTTGGGTTCAGTCACACAGTCACAGTGACAATAACAGCCTTCTCTTGGTTTCTTCTGTCCATTATGGCCCGGATATTCCGCATGAGCTATGGAGGGAAAAGTCAAGAAGTATTAAGGGCATTATGAAGGGGGAGTGAGAAACACCTGTATTATCACAGTGATTCCACTGTGCTCCTCAGCCAATGACTGGGCCATAATCACTCAGTGTAAAAAAAAGATCACCAGAATTTGGTCTAAAATCAAACGGACGCTGGACGCCGTGCGATAAGGCCTGGCGTCACATGCTTGCTTTATCACATGGCATTTTTATTACTCCCTGTGTGAAAAGGCCTTTAAAATAGCACCCAACGTACAGGTAGACTCTACCTGTCCGTTGGCTATACTGAAGGAGGCTACCGCTAGTTATCTAGAAGAGTCACTGTGTTTATCTGGAGCTAATCTCAAAAACTTGGTTAGCGTTCATCTACTCAAGCTTTTCAGTATTTCGATATTTGATATTAATAATTTAACTGCCCCCTCCTATAAAAAAACATTGTTCAAGCTTCATTTCATCCAGGATAGATTAATCGAAAACACAGTCGATCGGACTGAAGTGTGGCCATGTTCCGTGTCAGTGATAAGTCACCTTCATTACAGCTTACAGAAGTAAGAGATACGTTTGCCTACAACACAATGAAGTGTCACGTCCACAGAAAAGTTTCATAAGCAGTGAAGTACTTTGGAAATCTTTGCCAGAGTGCTGTCAAAAAGCCTTTATTGGCAGCCGCCGGCAGCCGTAGTCGCTCGTCACGGCACATGGCAATCTATAGCCGGACAACTCCCCTTCCCAGGTACCGGTGACTGCATAGGCTCCTTCTGGTTTATTGACGTCCCAAACATTCAAACCTATCAACAGTTGCTGTGCTCAAACATCCTGTCAACTGCATTATTAGCACAAAAATGCTTTCTGTGGGTACGGCCCCTGACTTTTGCTATTAGGCAAGACTGACACCACCCATAATGTCAAAAAACCATTTGAAAGCCATGCCATTATTGGACCCAGTCCTGTTTACTTACCATTTGCTGTTTTGCACATTCATCCTTGTATACAGTTTGTCTGCGCTGCACTTCCATGTCATTGGCCGTTTTCCAAGTCATTGCCTTGTCCCGGACTTGCTTATCATCCAGATTGGGATCTGCAGCCCACTGTAAAATACAATTCATAAGTCATAATTATGATATGATAGCTAGTCTGTGTGTGTGTGTTATGGCAAAAAGTTTGAAGCGGGCGAAATAATCGACCACACCCACACAGACACTGTCTTACTCACCAATCGCACAATGCAGTCTTCCAGGGTTAGGACCCTAATCTCTTTCAGTGACAAAATTGCCTTGTTGACATTTTGTCGGCACTCATTCAACATGGTCTGCAAATATAAATGTAACCGTATGTGAGTAGTAGAACAAGTCACTTTGGCAAGGCAATAGCTAGACAAAAGCAGCCAGATGTGTTACCTGTAGCTGTTGATTGGTCCTCTTGTTCAGGGCAGTGTGGAGGGACTGGAGAGGTTGACCTGAAGGCCCAGGGATGTTTGATGGCTTCTTCGCGACGGAGGCACGACCCTGTAAGGGGCAAGCGTGGTTAAGTACAGCAATAAAAGTATGAAACTGGGTCTATTAACCACTTTCACTTTGGTGCCACTACTTTGGACTTGTCATTATAAAGCGCTTTACAGACGGGGAGTGATAAACGGCCACATTATCGCTGCGATTCCACCGTGTCACTCAGTGCTGACAGACGAGAATCGTGTAGCGAGGGGAAAAAAAGCTCACAGGATTGAGGTTTAAAATACATTGCGGGTGTGTGCACGAAACAAGCACGTGCGCATGCATGTCATTTGGGGTTAGGACATCCTGGCAGGTCTTGCAATTACGCGCCATGTCTCGTGAGCCACCGTACTGTAGGTTGGCCGGTGCATGTACTGACCCCACCACGTGTGCAGACAAAAGGCCGGCCAGCACTTAGTGGTGAGGCACAGGCTGCATAAGTCTTAAAGCGTTGTGTAAGTCTTAAAGCCCCAGTTCGTGCCTGTGAGCTTATGATGAAGTGCCTCTGTGTTTCTGCCAGAGGGAGCAAACTCCCATAGTGAGCAGATTGGAAGCGCAGTTAACAGAACTGTTCCCAGTGTGTGTCGTTTACCTCTGCTTCGTACTCGGCCCAGGCAGCTTTGCGGTCAGCCTCACTCAGCTCCTCCTCTGCTTTATGGTCCAGAAGAGAGTCGTGTTCATGGTAAGACACTATGTGTTCCTTCAAGGTCTGCAGGAGCTCTGCCAGCACCAAATCCTGAGGTGCACAGAAAACGTTTAGGCCGTTCCGAATTGAACTCCAAATAACCATGTATTATTATGTTGCCAAATTATTTAATCTATTTTTCCTGAATACTCTTTCCGATTTCTATTAGATTTGTGTTGTTAAATCTGGTAAGATTCAGGTGACAGGAAACAATAACCTAAATGGTTCTCAAAGTCATGGCATCCAGAGACCCTAAAGGTTCCTTGACATGGTTCCAAAAGGGTCTGCCACAGGTGGCTGAAAGTGAACAAAACAAATCCAACCAAATGGACCCGGGCAGTTTGAAACTAAACAATGAAAATTAAATCCTTTAATTACCTTGGGCAACACAGGGGTGGCTCGCTTGCTCTTTTTAGAGTTGGGGTCATCCAGCAGGTCTGGGTGAAACATGTAGAGTTCATTCAGTTCAACTTGAGTGAAGTGCCTCTCTATCTGCTGCTGGTCCACAACACGGAATGCCAGCGACTGCTTGGCCACCTGACGATCGTAGATCTTCTCCTCCATTGTGCCCTAGAAAAAAAAAACAGAACCAAAATGTTCTACCATTCTGCTCTTCATCGGGTGTTATGGGGTGTTGTTCAAATTCACGTATTTAAATCACTCAACACTGCAATGTTTTGATATATTGTCTTTCCACCATGTCAACAATTTGTTGACTCACTTTAGGTTAAACCATGCAAAGGTAAGAGGGCCTACTGGGGTGGAACTCTGCTTTATTAAGAGTAAGTTCACTGTACAACATTAAATTGTAAAGTTCACTTTACAATATTAAATATCAAAGCAAGATAAACTGCATATAGATAAATGATCATGCAAAATGGAAGAGTTTATAATAAATACCTGAGACAAGAATCGATAGATAAACACGTTCTTCTGCTGACCAAAGCGATACACCCTGAAGATACTCTGCGTGTCGTAGGAGGGATTCCACGAAGCGTCGAAGATAATGACTCTGTTGGCTGCTACAAGGTTAATGCCCAGCGACCCGGCTCTCGTTGAGATCAGAAACAGCCGGCCACTATAGGGAAAAAAATCAAGGATCAGAGGAGTTTATTTTTTCCCCTTTGCCAGGGGAAGAAACAACGTAGTATTTTTTTAATTGGCATAATATTAAATGTTTCTTCTTGGTAAAGAGCAAGTAGGGTGGTTTTGAAGTTGGATATTATGTACCGAACATTGGTTGCATCGTTGAACAGTTCTGTCCATTTCTTCCTAGAGGCAGCGGTTGTTGTCCCGTCAAGACGATAGTAATCTGTGTTTCTAATCCAGCTGCCAGTACCTACAAAAGGCAGAAGTTTGAAGTAGAAGGACAGTGACACCTTTTTAACACGTTGTGCAGGTGCAATATTAAAGAATACTACCTTCAAATGGAGATGATTTTCCACTATTTCCAGCATGGTGAGCAGATTCCAGAAAATCTTCAATCAAATCTAATACTAGCAAGGATTGACTGAACACGAGCCTAAGAAATGCAAAAAACAAAAACAAATAAACAAAAGAAAAGGGTCATTCAGGTATGGAGAAGTTTGGAAATATCATGTAATTTATCTAATGTATCTCAGCAAATTAAAATGTCTACGGAAAAAAAGAAAGAAAAAAACAAAAAAAACAAACAAACATACACTTTGTCATCTAGCGCCTCAGCCATTCTAAGAATCTCGAACAAGAGAACCATCTTCCCAGAGTGCTCCAAGATCTGGGCGTCTGCTTCTGTCAGCAGGTCCCTGTACCAGTCGTCACCAGCTGCATCCGGTCTCGAGCTGCTCGTCACCATCTCTCCTGTATACGGTATGGCACAGAGAGCAGACCGTTTTACATGTTTACTTTATAAGGCAATGTCTGGAGGTATTTCTAGCATGTGATGTCTTTATACCTTGCCCTCCCGCAGTGCCTTGCTGGGCTCCTGCCACTCGGCCCTTGTCCGTTCCTGTGATTCGCTCGCTGGTGCGCCTCACCCTGTCTCCACTGTACAAGGTATAACATGGACGGGAGGGGAAATAATTCACAGAGGTCTTTGGTCTTAGATTCAATTTGGAAAAATGTACAGTAAATGTGAAGCAAGGAGGTGCACCCACATTCATAAGTTGGCTATTTGGAAGGGTGCTATATCAGAACTAACATTGTAAAGAAGGATAAGTTCAGCACACTGCCCTAACACTTCCAGAAAATCTGTGTGAAAAAAAAATGAACTCACATCTGAACATCAGTGGATTCTTCACGTCTCAAAAGAGCATTGGCTTTAATGTAATTTCTCCCATTAAAATGCCCCTGCAATCATAATTAAAAGCATAATCATAAGCATAATCATCAGTTAAGTGAAATATAGTGCCAAGACAGAAAGACAAGCACCTGTCAGTATGTTTACCTTGTTTTCTTTGCTGATGTAGTTGAGATGCAGGCACCAGGGATGTGCCCAGACTCTGCTGAGTACCTGGTAGTCTTTGAAGAGGTTTCTTCCCATCATGACACTGGCTCCACCCATCACGGAGCCTGCACCTGTAAAAGCGACTGTTTTCATATACAGTATACACATTGCATTGTCCAGTTTGTCCAACAGGGAAAACAACTTCCAACTACCAAGGGCACTTTTACCATGCATAATAAGCATCCAGTATCTAAAATGTTTGACTCCCATTAAATCGTGCAGATGTTATCTGCATTGTAAAAATTTCCCTCAGCAGATTTGGTCTGGCTCCGCTGAGTTGTGAATGTATTTCACTCCCTCTAAAGTAACAAGGAGCCAATCGGGAACCAGTATGTAAAAATATAGGGCCAGTTTATCGCCAGAGGCTTTCTTGTTAGTCTGACCCTTGGAGATGCAGGTTCTACACAGAGATTCCACACTAATCATTTACGAAGTGATATCACTTAAAACCTAAACGGTAACCCCTTGTGCCTGGGCGCTCACGCACACACACATTCTTACCAGTGAAGTGGTCAAGGTAGTGGCGGTACAACTTATATTGCAGTGGGGTCACCCTCACTAGTAGCACATACTCGTGTTTAGGAGGCAGGAATTGAGTCAATTCCGAATAGTCTCTTCTCTGGTAGGAAAAAAATAAATAAAAAGACAGACTTAATAACAAAACCATCATGTATTTATTCATTCATTATCTTTCTATCTCTATCCATCCATCTGATTTTGTAACCCATTTTCAACACCCAGACCCAGTACCAATTCCTAATGTGATCCTGGGCTCTACATCTCCTCCGCCAGCCTGGGGTGGCAGCAGACTGGCCTCATGCTTCTTTCAATGCATGAGGAGTCAGGCCTCACCCGACAGGTGGGGAGTTTCCCTGGCTGGATGTAGCGTGTGGAAAGAGCACATTACTCCAACCAGTTCCTGTCCCCTCCATCAGGATCCCGACTGGCCAGGGGGAGGAATTTAAAGTGCAGGATACCTACCCTTTGTATAATTATATTCTTACATTTTTTATATTCTTATTTAAGAATATAACCTACCCTTTGTATAATTATATTCTTATATTTTTTATATTCTTATTTAATTTAAGTTAAATACATCAAATACATTTTATTTTGGAAAAGCTGTTACTTTTTAAACATATTTTAACTGGTATTTAATTACTGTATTGAAGGCAGCCACGTCCTCTGAGAATATTGGAGCGATTACTGATCACATACATTTGAAATGATTAGGTGCACGTCACATAGCCGAACATCCAGAAGACATCCTCACCTGTACACATCCAGCCAATAAAGCATGAATGACATGCGCACGATTTTTCATGATTTTGACATCTTTAGGCGTTGAATCAGCACACTGTCCATTCTGTATGGGATTGATGAAGCGGTTTCGGAATTCCCTCAATGATCCAAGGAGGTTCTCCTTGATGAAATTTACCATGCAGTGGTCTGGGATGGCAAAAGATATTGTTCAGTAAGCATCCGACGCATATAATTTACTTAATTTCATACCTTAATATAGTCTATAGGGTGTAGTGCAGCCTTACACTCAATCAGGTTGTTTTGCATGGGTGTTCCAGTTAGCACCACTCTCCGTCTGGTCTTAATGCGACTCATGGCTCTGGAGATGTGGGTAGCTTCATTCTTTAGGATGTGGCCCTCGTCACAAATCACAAAGTCTGGACCTGAAGTATAAACAACAATTGTTCCAAATGTGCCAGGCAACAGAGCATGCAATAGTATTGTGTTTCTATCATGGCATTTTACTGTAACCTACCTGGATCAATAAGCGCAGACTTGATAATTTTCTTGGCTTCTTCATTGCTGATATTGCTGCATTTTGACAGGTTGCGATACATCTCATACCCAATGATCATGACACCTCCGATCCTGTGCCATTTCTGCAGGGCTCCAATACGCTCATTGGGTACCTTAAGGGTAGCCAATTCTGTGACCTGTAAGTTTGTGTGTTTGGGGAATAGAAAAAAGTTAATTATTAATTAATTATAAAGTTCTAACCTGTTGAGATTATGATGGCTAAGCAGGTGAGTAATGCATGCGTGGGCATATCAATTAATGCTTTCAGATCATTTAGAGTCAAATCATTAAAAATGTTGAACCACCTTGACTTTATCGTTTCCCATGCTTTCTTGCCATTTGTCAAACTCATTGATCCAGTTGAGGATGGTGTTCAATGGACAAACCACAAGGGCAGTTTTGAACTTCAGGCTTTTAGACTGCAGCATTGTGTGGAGAAATGTTACAACCTGTAGGACAACAGACAGCAACACCGTGAACAACATTTAAGATAGATTAATCAAATTCCAAACACCTATGCAATCTCATTTTGTGCATAATCGCAAATAATCGTGAAGAATTGTTCAGCACTAGTTGGCTGTTCAATTCATTCAACTCTTTTTTTGCTTTTTTGCAAGTGAAGTAGAACCAGTTGGATGTTCGCAGCGATGCAACATTATGATGCAACAGCCATCCGAATATAGGCTGCGTGTCAGGACTGCATGAGCATTAAAAGAGGAGTTGGAAAAAGTTGTTGTAGATTTGGGGAGAAATGGTGATGTAATTATAAGACCTCATGGCTAATGTTGTGGCTATTTGGAGGAGAAAGTGGTAATTATTTCAGAGGAATAAGAGTTTGTTTTCGTCCATTTATGATTCGCCCCGCTCCGCTCACGCACGAGTAGGCCATGGCCTACTTGTGCGCAATGCTCAATATGCACTCTACCATAGTTTAAATAAATATTTTCATCACAAAAATTAGAATTGTGATCTAAATTCTCGAGGAAGAAAAAGTGAGATTAACATTTGAGCAGGAATCCTGCAGCATTAACTCGAGACAAACAAGATGTGAAACATCGTAGCCAAATACAGTGCAGACTAAGGTACATGGAAGGTGTGAATGCTCTATGAGTGCAGATGCTTCTTCGGTCACACCTGAAGAGTCTTCCCCAGGCCCATGCAGTGTGCCAGTATACATCCTGATCCAGGGGCGGAATTGGCCTTCTTCACAGACTCACAGCAAGAGTCCCAGATAAACTGGACACCTGTAGTAAAATGAAGCCAAATGCTGTTGACAGTTGTACATGCAACATCAAATGGTGAATGTTTTTGGCCAAAAACACAGAAATATCATCACAAGAAGAACTTCAGTTTAGTACATTTATCAAAGTTTTAGGCAAGTCCTTATTTGGTCGGTATGTGAGGCAAATATCCAACATTTAGACCCGATCTAAATTTAATTTGCTACTGGCATTCATAGTGTGTAGAATGACAAAGTATTCATATACAGTAAATGTAATAGAATTGACTAACCATCGACCTGGTGGGGCTTCAGCCTGGTCACCAGGTTCCGGTGAACCTGAACAAGCGGTTCCTTCGTGGTGCTATCCTGATCCAAGACCAGCTTGGTGGTGACCGGACATGTCACCTGTGACACTTCATCTTCTATGACAATAACCTGGAAGACAATGGTGCACTTTAAAACACTAATACAAGATACACTGAAAGCAGGGTTCTGTGCAGAATGGTAGCACCTCTGGCCTGGCCCGTGGCTGAGCGGTCCAGCCACCTAGGCCGATGATCCAGAGAGAAAGCGTGCCACATGTTTGAGTCCCAAGCACGTCGGCCTTTGCCTGATGTCTCCCCCATCCCCCCTTTCCTGCCTAATTACTGTATACTATAAATAAAGGGGAAAAAATGGCATTATGCCTTATTTCCTAGATTTCTTCTCAATTATACATGATATTCTGGAACCTTCAATGTCCCCAAAGTGTATCACTGCGGGTGGATACCTAGAAATGTTATACATTAGTGTCCAGTGTTGCCGTAATGTAGATAGTGTAGCTGCTAGTGTTGTGTGCACGTGTTCCGTCTTTGCATACCTCTCTCAGGGCCTCCCTCTCCTGTTCTCTATCTGCCAAGCGTTTACGTCTCTCCTCTTCCTCCCTCAGTGCATTCTGGGTCTCAGTACGAAGGTGCTCATCGTTGATGATCTTGCGGATCTTTTTGCGACCCTTTGGTGTGCCTTTAAGGTCTCCCTCGTCATCTGCGTCATCCTGTTAAGTACAAAATGCGATATTAACATGCTCCTCCCAATGACAATGACAGAATAACCAAGGAGGCTCTTGGTTAAAGTACTTGATAAAGGTTCCAGTACCTTTCCATCACTGGAGTCTGACAACACAATACAGGGTGGAGGTTTCTTCTGTAGATAACTTCGAATTGATTCCTTCTCCACTCTGGTGGATCTGAGGAAATGCAAAAGCGACACAAATGAAAGGCATTATATTGATTTAACCTCATCCATAGATATTGCACAATCCTGTCAACCTGTCCAAAGCAGGGGCTGGTAAATGCTGCTGAAGGCCATATGATCCAACTGATCTGATGACATCTGTCTGTTTTGTGAGATATTTGATTACAATAAATGAAATTACCTTTTCGACTTCTCTTCATTGCCATCATCCTCTGATGCACTGAGCTCTTCGCTGATACCAGACTCTTCTAGCTCTGCCTGGCTACCGTCACTACCACTCGACAAATCTTATATTCAAGAAAGAAAATATGCAGAAACTGTGAAGACATCCAAGGTTCTCTCAATAATCAGTGATTGTTAAGAGGCCTCCTTGCTCTCCATTACCTTGGCTCCTGGCTCTTCTTTTTCGCAATCTCTTCTCTTTATTTGTTACTGTTGGAGTCTTATCAGTTTCCTTCTCATCATCAAGGGTGAGTTTGTGACGCAGTAGGTGATGTCTGCTTTTGGGAACATCAGAATTGTCTGAGGACTCTGAGGTGACACTTGAGGCTTCCCCTGCAGGAAAACTTTGATTAGGCAGTGGAGAGCACTCTTATTTCCTGATTAAATCACATACTGTGTCTATCAACTACACCCCATGAATGACAGCTCAGGGTAGGCAACCCAGCCAATCTGCATTTGCACACCCTGATAACTTTGTTGATTATGTTTAATGTAGGATATACAATATAGGAATAAACTCAGAAATATATATAAACGCAGGAAGGCAGCTTTAGTGTGGCTAATGAATATATGGTTGCAGACAAGAAAACATGTTTACAGTCACATCATTTCACAATGTAGATGGCCCAATGTGAGCCTGAGATGCCCTCAGCACCCATCTAAAATCAATTAATCTGCTGAGCTGGAAAATATGTATTAAGGAGCTGAATTTGGGGTTATTATTGCAAATACTGGGGTGGCAATTGCCATACCCTGGGTTTCCAAATTGCACCCCTGTATATTTGAGATGCAAGGTGGAATATTTGTTAAAGACCGACTTACCATTCTTATCTTTGGGGTCACGCTGTTTGTTTCCTTTAAATTCCTTGTCACCATCAGACTCGGATTCATCTTCCAGTGTCTCATCTGAAGAGAATTCTTCTCCAGATGAGTAGTTGGCTGTGATTTGGGCCAAGAGCATTTTCTTAGCAATTCTTTTAGAAGCAGGGGAAGAGAAGGAGAAAAGGGACCTGAGGTTCATTTCATAAGCAATATGTTGTCTCCAGATATGTACTACCAACAGATGAATTTATAGAAATGAGTAGTAGCTTTTCTAGAAAGATTGCTAAAATGGGACAACCAAAGGGGCTGTTAGTCTGATATGGTCTGCAAGTTTGAAATAGTGTGAGGAAAACCAAACTACATTTGAGTGATATTTTCTAATAACCTTGGGGTATACACACTGGAACGTTTATAATTTTTTCAAATATGATTAACTTTAAAGTAAAGTATGTACTTAATCAAATTTGTAGATAGAACACCTATAAAAAAGGCGCTTAAAAAGGTGTTTAAATCGCAAATTTCAGATGTTTTGGTCTAACCTTTTGGATTTTTAAAAAAGATGCCATATTGTAAACCCATGGCTCTCAAAATAAAACTTTTGATGCAAGCTGTTGGAAATCTGGATGATAGCCAACTGTACAGAAAGTGTACCCCAAATAAAAAGATTACAATCATGAATTTATGCTGACTTTCAAAAGGCAATCGATTACTTAAAATGGATGGATATTGGATATTTTACATTTATGTAGTTTAGGCACATGTCACAGGTTGGCTTTGGCCTGCTGCACGTTTTCGTCATGAACGTATGCCATTCATGACAACCTTTACTACATGTCTTTCCCCTTCTCTCTCTCCCTCTTTCCTGTCCCTCTTCACTTGTTACTATAAAGGCAGAAAACCTAAAAATAATAATAATAATAATAATCTACAAGATTTTAAACACCATAGACAGTTTTTGTACCATTATAGAAGAAGTACATAACTAGTTCCTCCATAGTCTCTCAGACTCAATTCAAAGCATATATCGGTTGATATCGGTATTGGAAATTATTTCAAGTGTTTCAGCTTGGAAGAGTTGTGGAAACATAAGGAAGCAAGAGTCCATTGGCCAGAATGTCAGCCCAGGCATGTTGAGTACAGCAAGGTTTTAAGTTAGAAACGTTGAGTATGGATCCCCAGCAAATAAAAACTGCCAGATGATGACTTGCATATGCAATTTTCACAATTGACAATACGCGATATCAAATCAACAACCTATAGAAAGCAAAAAAGTCAAAATGGCATCATGCTTTATGTAGCAGGTGATGTCTGACTTCGTATTATAGTCTAATGCCTGTAATGCATTAGACAACTGCTCTAGTCAAAAAACACTATGGCTAAAAATGGCAATATCAGTCATCAAAATGTGCCTAGTCAGCACATTTGGGCAAATGCTATGGCCATTTTCAGCCCAAAACATCCAGCCATTTCTACATACTGGGGATCCCTGCGCAACATTTCTATCATATAACATCGGTGTACTCAACATTTCTGGGTTCACTTCATCATGGCTCTATGGGCTGGCAGGTAGACTACACAGACACTGGAAAGGAGAAATGTAGACCTTTTGAGTCACAGCATAAATTCTCCATGATAAAACAGGCAATTTAAGAAGCATTTAAGAAATAGTATAAAATAAATGCCAACACAAGTGTTTAAATGTATTGAAAATGTATTATTTTCTATAATCCAGTGCCCATTCGGAGCGTGCAGACAGCTTGGCTACCAGTATTGCTGCTTACAGCATTTTCTGGGGTATTTTTGTTTGGAGCATGTGGCCATTTGAAATGTGTCCATTCATAAGCGGACAATCGCTTGGCCCCCAGAAATGCTGCTTGCAGTGTTCATATTTAGAACAGCACATCTGATCAACTTCACATTCAACATTATATTCGCTAACGCTAACCCATTCCAAAGTGTCAAGTTTAACCATGAAAGGTTCCCATAAAAACAGAAATCAATGTAATTGCTGCTGAAAAAAAAAAAAAAAAAAAAAAAAAAACAAGGGTGTCATACTCTTGTTTAATAACATGACAGGCAACCTACATTATTTTTAATTACAGTATCTGGGAACATAACACTGCCAAAGGAAAATGTTAAGCTTATTTTATTATAAAGATTTTCTTCACTTTCAGAATTAACGGATCAGGAAAATGACTTCCTATACAAACACGAGCATTTGTAAATATAAAGAAAACAAATATGTACAGTGAAGCAGAACCCACTGTGTTTAGAGCCAACTTCAATGACCTTTAACCTGAATCCTATCATTCTATGAGAGGACATTTATGCATTTTTGAGTGCCTGCAGCATTAAGTAAATTCTGCTAGCCTCTGTGGATATGCTCCTCTTCACAGTAGAACGATAAGATGCAGTTAAATAAAATATATTTAGTGTTTGAACTAAACTGCACAAGCAACAAGTAACGAAGAAACAAGTATTGAAGGACGCAGATGCACAAGTACATCTAACGATCTATCTCACATTTGTATAATGCAACTTAATGCAATTTCAATGCAGTGTAATAATACTACTACTACTACTTGCATCCTTGACCAATGTTCTACTCTCAAATGTAGCCGTACAACTTGCAGTCATTATTTTATGCAAATATAATAGTACAGCCCAGTAGGAGACTGACATTTAAATAATGTTTGTAAGCATTCATGATTTATTGAAATGAAAGACAGGAAATTGAGAGCAGAAGAAGGGATGACATGTAAGAGGCTCTGAAGCAGAAAACAAACCCAGGACATTTCAGGTAGGTGGAATCCACGCTCAACTAGCTGTACCACTTGTCTCTTATTAGAGACCAAATTTCAAAACAGTCTGAACATAGAAGGCAGATATTACTGGCGAATCTGCGATAAACTTAAAATATCTATGGGCTATGGAGTTACAAAAATATTAAACACATGTGCTTAATTTGTTCTCCAGGGTATCAAGCGCAAGTAGTATGATCAAGGACCAGAATCCTTGTATTAAGGTAGCATAGTCAACATTTAAGCCTAAATTCAAAATATCTGTATATTCATATATTTTGCATCGTTTCTCTATCAGCCACTATCTTTGAGCTGCCATGTTTTCCTGCAGACGGACATCCCTCTGGCTGTATTTTGGTTTTGTTCCAATGTTGGGACGCCTCTGTCTGTGAGCGGAGAAAGGAAGAGAGGGAGCTCAGCAGTAAGGAGGAACATTCAAAAGCTCCTGCTGTCACAAGCTCCCCTTGTCACACAGACGGAGACGTCCCCGCCAAGGCATGAACATCAGCATAAAGCAGGGGTTTTCAACCTTTTTCATACCAGGGCCCATTATGTGTTCTGCATTTTAGCCATGGACCACCTTTTGATGTGGAGTTAATCTCTTGGACCCAAAACTGTCCCATTTACCACTTTCTTTACCCAATCACAATCCATTATTTGAACGTGTGACTTGAAAAAGTGGTAGAACTAAGGATTTTCAAGTTTGTGTCCACAATTCAGGAGATAAACTGGCAAAACATTGGTCAAAATAATTCTTCTAATTCTTCTACATTTTCTAATTGTGTAGATTTCAGACGTTTGAATATAATCATAAAATGAAACCAAATGGACCCTCCCGGGTCCATTTGGTTTCATTTTACGATCTCAAGAGTTACAGATCTATAAGGGTCCAATTTGTTACCAACTGCCCATCATTTAGCCTGGGGACCACCTGGAATCCTCTCAAGGACCACTGGTGGTGCCCGAACCACTGGTTGAAAACTGCAGAAACAGTGAAATGTGTGCAGATAGAGGTAAAAAGGATTAAATATATAAATATGCATACATTCTGAATGTATGCTTAAATGTTGTCTATACTACCTTTAACTTGTATACAGTCAAAGCCAAATGAATTACAAACAAAGAATCTTATCCAAGAAAAACCTTCAAATGACATGTCGGCCAAACATTCAGGCAGTCACATAATCAAAGGTTAATCGAGGATCGAGGCTCAGGTTCATAAAGTGTTTTAGTGCATGTAACACTGTACATTTACATTTAAACGTGTATTTGATTTGGGAAGGTCTACTGCAGCTACGTTTCGGTCGCGACCGGCGTGTCTCCATGGCAGGACCGACATAAGGTTTTGCACAGGGTTTTGGTTTCTTACGCGGTCTCCCACGTTTAGCGCGTGTTACAATTGTTACGTCCTGTCTTTTTGAGCCATACCTATTTTCTGGGTCATCATCTTCCTCTGCTGCCCAAGAGGGCCCAGAATTGGACTGCTCCTCATCCCCTAAAGGTCAAACAAAACGTAAAAGTGAGCAAGTTGTACATTTTCATAAGCAAAGATTTGTCTCACTCTGAACAACCCGTTTTCATTAACCAAAATGCATGACTAGAATTAAGCCACATGGATTAGCTTTCTCTCCAAAGACTCACCCTTTATCTCCCTTTTCCCACAGGGTAAATCTTTATTCTGTGGGTGATTTCTAATTTGTCTAGTATTTGCTTTGATATTGAATCAAAGTAACTCTGGTTGGTACTTTGGATCATTTCCACCTTCCACCCACAATAGTGCAGTATAGCCACATTCTCTCATTAGAACAGTATAAACAAACACACTTTCTCTATTCAACTAAACAAGACAGGTTAAAGGAGTTATTCCACAAAACCGATACAACCGATACAACTTGCAGTCCCTCCGACCGTTTTAGCTGTATTTTATTGATTGAGTCACCAAAAAACATTTTTAAAAGATTTTTTTTATCAATTGATTAATTGATTTATTAATTGTTTTTTTTTCATCAATTAATATTGTGTGAACATTACACGCTTTCTTTCAGTAGACATCCATTTTTTCATGACCCTAGTGGCTTTCATTTCAAGTGGAATTGAGATACTGTATGAATATTAGAAATGTACAAAAAAAATCATAAATTATGCTATTAACATATATATATGTACTTTATTGCTAGTCATGTTTAGTTTTTGAATAAATAGATGATTCATAATTTAAATAGCATACAGCTGTGTGCCACTGTCGCACTAAACCCCGTCACACAAGTCATTCTCACCTCCATGATATCAATTAACTGGCCCTTTAGTGGCAATACCAACAGTGCTATTCTACTCTTCTCTTCTCACTGACATGCTACAGAAAGTGGCAATTTCAAACCTTATTTTACAATGTTTTAGAGACATTTATAACAACCCTGTTATCAATTGCCAAAATATGTATTAAGAAGAATATTCTTAATATATTTAATATATTAAAGAATATTTAATGTCTGAGATGTTTTTATTGTAGCTAAATAGTTAAAATTGGGGACTATTCAGAAAAGTAAAGCATTTCTGTGGTTTTGTGGAATAACTAAGATGTTCTGCCTTTTTTGGACAAAAGGTATAATTTAGACAAAACATGGGCAGCTCCAAGAGTTCCCACTAAGCTTTCAACTCCTCTAAACCATCTTTGTTATGGTTAGTAGCCAAAGTGTTATTATTTTGACTACGAACAAGATGCTGCTCTACCAGCAGGTGTACGCAACAGTTTGAAAGTAACATAGCGTTAAGGAAAACTCTTTCCAACACCATGTGCCAGGGCTATAAATAATAAAGCAACAATTTAACCTTTGTGCTGATCCATCTGAGAGTGTAGTCTGTACTTTTACCATTCAATATCAAGGACGTTTCAATGTCTATTAAATGCATTTGTTGAGTGACTGGTCAGACAAAGGTGACTCCTATTATAGCTTAAACAAGAAATAGCAGTACTCAAGCTGTATTTTATAGGGATCAGGGATTGACACTAAGGTCTCCGAGGCACTTGTCCATCGGGCAAGTGCAAGTCAGGTCTTGGTCACTTGCCCCCCAAAATATATTGTAAATTTTGCATTTAAGTTTACTTTCTACTTGGGTGCTTTAAACATTTTTTTCGTCAAAATCAGCTAAAGTTAATATTCATACTTGCCCTGGGCAAGCGGGCAAGTGTTAGTGTCAAGCCCTGAGGATCTTATTTTATTTTATATTCCCCCCAGCAGCAAAGCATCAACAAAGTGTAACTAAGGCATTACACTGAGGAAGGCCCTAGCCTAGTGTAAGCCTTTTGGGCCGAAAAGTCCACTTTGTTGTTGCTTTGCTGCTGGGGAAACTACAAAATATAACAAGATCCCTATAAGATACGCGTGTTCTGCTATTTCTTGTTTAGGACTATCTTCCTGAACCGTGCACCCGTTGTACTATATACCATAAATCCATGTGACACTAGTAGTACTAGTATATTTATATTCATACTCTTATGAAGACATGCTATACCTGAAATGTTTATATGCTTTGTTTGGCCAAATTAATTTGGTGAAACTGGGTGCAGTATTATTTAAACCACTGGACTTGAGATGAGATTAAACTAAATGTAAGGGAGACAATTTGACTGACATGTGGTTAATTATATTCATGCAGATAGGTAAAGAAAGGTTCACCGGATGACTGTTGATGGAATGTCGCTTCTCCATGCAAGGACACATCCTCTAGGATTGGCTTTATCTTCTGGACATCTGCATCACTCTCGGAATCTAAGTCCACATCAGGTTCCTCATCGCTGGATGAAGCCGAGGTGTCCATTTCCTTCTCCTGTGATCTTGTTACAGTTTTAGACTTCCTGGTTTGTGGTCTACAAGTCCTAAGTTTATTCCGGTCTTTCATTTCATTCTGCGCATTTTTGTCATCGCTGGAAGAATCTGTGCGTCTGCCTCTCTGAACCTTGGCTCTTGGTACATCCCCATCAGATTCAGAGGAACAATCCGCAACTTTGCGCTTGCGGTGAAGCCTTTCTGGTGGGGTTCTAGTGAGCCCAAAGAGACATTTCTTTGTTACTTGTGTCGATCCCTTCTCATCATCATCCGTCTGGGCCTCATCTGAGCTGTGTGCCATGGCTACTCGCTGAAGTAGAGCAGCAGGAACCTCATCTGAATCAGAGTCCTCTCTTAGTCTGCTAAACCCTTCATCTTTAACATCTTTGGCTGCCTTTGTGGTAGGGCTATCATCAGGATCTGAATCACTGTCACTGTTAACAGCTGAAAGGGAGGGATTGGTCTTCACATCACTTGGTCGACGCAACGGCGTAGTCTTCACTCGCGGAGATCGTCTGTTTTGATGTTCCTCTTCAACATGTGAGGTCTCCTTGGCTCCTGTGCCGATTTCATGTTTTCTCTCATCAGCTTTAATATTTCCAACACGTTTCTCTCCATCCACAACGTGTTTGTCTTCCTTGTCCTGCCTCAGGTGCATGCCTGTGTCGGTCTCGTCTTCCTGGTGCTTCCTCCTGTGCATGGCTGCTTCGGCCTCCCCTTCCATTTCCTTCCCTGCTTGTATTGCTAAAGCAGTCTTCAGTTCTGTCTCCCTCATGCGCGCAGGTGCCTCCGTCTCTTCTTTTTTCTCTCGACTGTGCGTGGCTGCCCTCGTCTCCTCTTCCTTCTCCATCTGCATGGTTGCCTCAGGCGTTGGGTTATTAGAAGGCAGATTTTGTTCCATAGGCACTAGTTTCACTACTAGTTTCTTAGTCATATCAAGCTCAGCAAGAATCTGGAGATCTTTTCTGGATCTTCGCCTTGTACGACTTGATTGTGACCGTGCAGCTTTCTCAGGGGATAAAGACAAGCCTACATCTTCTGTGAAATCCCTCGAGTCAGAATCTGGATCTTCCACATGTTCAGCGGCCAACTTTCGTAACTCGCTCAAGCATCCATCATCAGAGTTACCGAGTTCGGCTCCTATATTCTCTATATTAAAGTCCTCAGTAATTAGGCTTTCCCAAGAGTCCAACATACCCAAGTCATTGAACTCTTCCTTAAGACCTTCCTCCAATGCATGGTAGGTTTTACAAAGGCTTTTCAGTACAGAGAGGAATGACTTTAGATGGAGAAGCCTAACAGCGACCGTTTGCTTGGCCTTGGAAGCACGTTGAATGAAATTCACAAATGATTTGTTTACTGTGTTCGTTGAGTCTATCAAGTGCTTGGCCTTTTTAGTGAGGTCCTTTGGGATCGGAAGCATGCTGTAGTTGAACACCACATTTCCATCCATACCACTGTGGTCCCACTTATCTAAGGCAATGTTTTCGGGAAGTTTTGGCAACATATCAAAAAGTTCAGATTGCTCCCGCCCTGCACGGTTCTTCTTGCGCTGTTGCCACAGATCTTCTATGTTTTCGAGGACACTGTCACAGGCCACGACCAGATCAATGAGGGGCTCTGGGCTGCAAACGTAGCAGTACCATTTGCTTTCCAAAATGCCAGATAGTTCTTTCCTGCCTAAATTCCTTAAAATGCACTTTTTACAAAAGGCATTACTACAGTAGTCGCAACAGATCAAGTTGCCTCCCTCTGCGCACCATCTGTGTGAAAAGAAAAGAGAAGAATTTAAGAACTTAATTTTATGTGGCATAATATTAGGTTATTGAAAATGGTAAATTCATCCATCATACCTGCACTGTTCATCCATCCCGTCTCCATCTTTACTGATGTCATCACTTGAGTAATATTTGATGCAAGACTGTTGAAGAACAAACATACAGTAAACACCATTATTACTCATTGAATACACTTTGTGATATTTCCGATTAGGCTGCTGTGCTCACCAACAAAATTCCCGATCAGTATTTGACCAACTTTTTTTGCCTTGTGTGCAAGCAGTGATGGGGATTGGCCCGCGTCCAAATACGCAGTGTAAGTTGAGAGACGCGATCCACAGACCCCTTGTGCGTCCGTCCACAGTAATTTTATTGCACAATGGGGGAAAAAACGCGGAAATAAAACTTGTTGTTAAACCACAATAATAGGCTGATAAACATATCCACAGGCGCCGCCATATTGTTTAGTGTTTACTAACCGATACCGATTTGACAGAAAAGGGACAATCTGATACTTTACCGATACTGTATCGGTATCAATACATCCCTAGTGTTTAGACAGACATGCTGAATGCTCATTGGCCAGAGCACAGCCTCTAGACTCGAGGCTTTTAGAAAGTAATGAGTTGCAACAAGAGAGCAGCCCATGAATATAAACGCTGAATTGGGACTCTCACAACTACACAGCTCTGCCTGCGACAGAAATATTTAGGGTAACATGTTTGAGCATGACAACCAGACACGATTCACGGGAAACAAATTTTGCATGGTGATATTGTTTATGCTGCGTGCAATGAATGAATGAATGATGTCGTTTCCACACACACAATTAGAAGACATCAAAAGAATGCCAAAGCCAGCTGCAAGGCAAGAAGAAAAAGATAATTTTCTAAACCTAATTAAAAGCACAAGTCAACTGATAATTACAACACTGTTGATAATGACGATAAGGCCGTCCCCATACCCACTGCCCCTACTGGTGCAGAACCTACAGGTTAGTTTATTTTATTTTTCTAACATGAAAATTTCTACATGAATATGAATACATTATAACCATATAAAATCAAGGGGGAGTTAAATGCTGCAATTTTCCCAAAAATGACAAAATATGACAAAACATTGCTTAAGTGGGACTGGGCAAACGTCTCTGGGACGCATCTAAAAGACCCTTCCTGCATCCTCGGGACTCATGAGATTGAGAACCTATTTACATCACTGGTGAAAGGCTCCGTTACAGTAGATATATCACTTGTGATGGTTTCCAGACAGTTTCTGAATAATGCCATATCGGCATCAATGCAATCTCAAAATAACTCTAATCTCAGTGATTGTGGTACAAGCCAAGGGATCATTCACCAAACAATTCCACAGTATATGGCAGTGCATGTAATTGCAGCTTTAAAAGAATAATAATGGTATCAACTCAAGTTCTCTACAGGCTTATGAAGAGGCTTACCTTGCATACAAGAACTTTAAGAACTGGATGCCGAAACAAAGAATCTTTCTGGAAGTGGTTAACTTGACGGCCACAAGCTGTACAGTTTATAATTTGCTGTTGTGCACCTACAAAAAAAAAGATAATGCAGTCATTAGCCAAGAAAAATGGTTGGCTACTTGTTAGTGATTTGAAGTTAAAATTCCATTAGAGCCGAGCCATAAAAACCCTCCATCCAACACCATTGTCTGGATGTTGTTGTTGTCTAAATCTACCTCTCCACCGCAATGACAATTGTCTGTGGCAGCATGCCAACAAGCTGTACATATAGCAATAATGCTGTGGTGTCGGTAACTCCAATCAAGCAAGCTCAGTCGGGTTCCGAGTCCCACATCAGTAGCCGGTAGGGATGTAAATTATCGATTAATTTCTTATCGATCGATTAATTGGATATTAATTTGTTATCGATAATTAATTGATCAGCGGTGTTTTTTTTTAAATTACAGTATTAGTGCTCATAATGCAGAATATGCCATTTCAAGATTTCAAATGTACAGTATAAATCATAGATCATTTGGGGGGTCTCCAGGAGTTTGGGCCGCGAAGCGGCCTGAACTTCTCCTTATGTACTGCAGTGCAGGCTGCACTGTAGGGAACAGAGGAGAGGAGAGGGAGGAGAGGTGGGAGTTTGCATGAGACATCTTGTCATTGTTGTATAGATTAGTAGCCAACAACAACTTTGATCCACAACAATTCATCTCTGCATAAGGATCTATTGACACATGGAGAGTTTATTTTTTTCCTCTGCTGGAGCTTATTATTAAGCTGGTGCAACAATGTTTTGGACTCATTCATTTGGACAATTCAGAACACAGGAGTTCAAGCATGTTTATAATGCAAAGGCATGATGATAAACATGCATAGTAGGCTTAGATTAGAACAGTATTGGTCGCACAGCTGTTTATAATTAACCGGGGAAGCCCCTAATTGAAACGGCAGGCTGGCTACATGCAGATAAAAGGCGATATTCTCAGTTCATATTATTTCATTAAAAAGGCAATATATACATCATATATACCAAATGAAAACATACGATGGACTTCGTAAAGACCAGTCTGAATGATCAAAATCAGTTCAGAATTCAAGATGCATGGAAGGAATCAAATCTCAACTAGATTTGCGAAGCGACTTATGGTGAGTGCACTGTCTGTCTCCGTCTCTATAGATTATAAGTCTAGCGTCACGTTTCATCGGGGCACTCGTGCAGAGGTTGAATGGTTATACTGACATGACAGGGATGGGATTGTGTCTGCTCTGCAGACCTTTGATTTAGGCTACTCCATTTGCCGCTCTATGCTGTTATAACGGCCTGAACCAACGCAAGTAGACAAGGGGAGAGAGAGAGAGAGAGAGAGAGTGTGCATGCATGATGTGTGTGTATGATGTGTGTGTGTGTGTGTGTGTGGGAAGTGTAGCAGCTGCACTACGACCGTGTGTAACCGAGAAATCAATTAATTGATGATTGATACGTTTACTCGAGCAATTTCTTATCAACAATTAATCGAGGATTGATTAATCATTAACACCCCTAGTAGCCGGTGACAGGGGTAAAGACTGTGTTTATATTTTGGCCAGAGTTCAGCATTGCCAGAATCTTCTGTTAGTAGAATAAGTGAAAACTATGAAAACATGTCCTGAATAGCATCATTAATATGTCAATAGCTGACCTCCACGTCTCCTTGGAAAATCGCCCCTGGTGTGTTGACCAGATTTCCGACTGCGAAACTCCGGACCTCTGAAGTCATCTCTTACATGACACACTGGTTCAGGATTAACCAAAACAGTTCCTACGTAAAGAAAACTTGAAAGTTAAATCTCAAGCTACTTTCAGTTGCAAGCTTCAATATTTTTAAGCAGCAGGATTAAATACCTACCTTTTGGTAATCTGCTTAAATCAAGGTCACCATTTGAATTGAAGGGAAAATCAATGTCGTTGTCACTTGCATTTGATTCACCAGATTCATCTAGCCCAGAGTGTTTTATAATGATAGATGGTTTCCTGTAATATTAGTAAAACAGAAAAGAACATAAACTTCCTATAAGCATGGTTCTCAATGTGGCATTTTAATCGATTTTCAACACAACATCAACCCACCTCCTTGATCCTGAATTCTTCGAGAGATCCACAGAGATTCCAGCCTGAAAATTAAAAAAAATTGTCAAAGGGACATTTCAAGTTATTCCTAAATAAGACCCCTAGGATTTCTTCTTTCTGGTATTCAATATAGTCCCACCAAGATACATTTTAAAGAACAGCTCAATTTAAATGTCAGGTTTTCTTGTGAGCTATGCCTTTTACTATAAGTTATGTAACATAGTATTAACACATTTATAACATTTGACATACACAACTGTGGCCTGTAACTATTTTCTCTTCATTTCAAATTTCTATTTTCTCCTCATTTTAAATTTCTATAGTGCAGTATGGTACCTCACGGAAGGTACTTAGACAACACAACCAGGGCAGTGTTCATTTTTTTAAATACTAGATGGCACCACAGGATGCATTACACCGTCAATGTAGTCCACAATGACAACACCAGAGGGAGCTCCAAAAATCACCTTCAACCAAGATTTGGCTCAACAATGGGTTCAATTCATCCTTCTGCTATGCCACAACAATGCAGAATGCCCCATCAAAAGTCTTTAAGGAGTGTGAATCCTTACTCTTTTATAGCTCGCTTTGATTATGCTGACAGGGACTATTTTTTTACGTTCGCCAACTCACGATCTGACATAAGATCGGGCTTTGCTTGTAGAGGTTTTGCTGGCTGTATGTGAAAGGTTCTGCAAGAAGATGTAGCACTGATAAACACGCTCCCGATCGATTCTGAATATCAAGCAGGTTTGATATTTGACTCTGTCACCAACTAGACATCTCACAGTGTGAACAGAAATGTGTCCACGTCTCGAGAAAACATGCATTACATCCACTGAGAGAACATGAGGAGCTGCTGCTGCTCACAAACAATTCAATTGTTGACTGTATCGATGCCATAAATGAGAATATACTTTTAGCTTAATTTTGTGTAACGTGACAATGCTCTGTTTGCAAAATACACTACCCCATCCAACTGCATATACCCATTTCCAACAGTTATTATATTTTGACACTTGCTTTGGAAATGTAAACATATGTTGTGTTCATGATAATACGAACACACACAGACTATGCTATCAAACATTTCTTCCTGTGATGTGAGCCTGTATTCCTGTGTGTGTGCATTCAGAGATGGAGAGATTGAGGGTACGAGGCAGTCTCACACTTGTGTCACGGGCAGCTGGATCGTGAGATGCCAAAATTAATACTGCAAGTGTCCATCCATATGTATTGGGTCTAGATTTCATCTTGAAGTCTTGCAGTGTGTGATCCCTAGTTGCCTACCAATTGTTTAGTGTAGAAGCCACCTAAATATCATGACAGTCGACTTGTTTGACGATCTATTCACTCACCGACATCCTCCAGTTTGTACGGCCCATTACCAAAATGCTCTAAAAGGAAACTTACAGGTGGCTGCACTGCTGCAATATGAAACTTACCCCCACTGCCTTCAATACATTTTTTCGTTTCGTTTCTACTTGTTTGTATTTTTAGCATAGTATTGTACATTTGGCTATAATTGTATAACTTTCCTCTTCTACCCTGGATTTGAACGTTGGCTTAACATACAGAGTGACATACTGTAATTCTGCTTTAAAGTGAGAAGAAAAGCAAATGTATTACAACCTCAGTGGTACTTGGGTCTGTTGAATCCTTGGATGGCAGATCTGTGGACATAAAATAACCATGTTTAAGAAAATCCATCTTAATTGAAAATCTTAATTTGTGGTAAGAAAAAAATGTAATAAACATATTAATACCTTCCACATTTTGAGAAGATGATGTGTCATTACTGTCCTCTGTAGAAGAACGAGCCATGAACTGATGGAGTTTGGTCACCAGCGCATCCATCTTGCTAGTACTACAGAGAGAATATTAAGAATTATTAGAACATAGGGTAGTGCTGCACAATGCCTGTTCAAACGTGAATCTCAATTGAGATAACAATTCTGACATGATTCATAATTTTCATGAATGTTTATTGTCTTTCGTTTCTGAATATTACTTTAACCCATTGTGTCCTGACCCTCGATTGGAGTTTCTGACACCAGATTATACAGTATTTCCTGACACCAGATTATAGCTGCAGCAAGATTCTAGCTCTGTGATGTGGTCAAATCACTATAAGGATCTAAATGGAGCCTGGTTTTCACAAAAGAATAATTGTCTCAAGAACACGGCATGGAAAAGTGTTTGTTTTGAATAGATCCCAATGGAGAGGAGGGGGACAATATGGCACCCAAGACGAACGAGAACAATGTGTCTAATAGCACGTTCCATTGGTGAGCCTGTGCCGTCGGCCACTCATTTATATACTAGCTGCACCTACAGTACACAGGGTTCTGGCGTTGGGTGGGTGGGGGTGGGGCGCTAGAGTCGAGCGTGGGCAGTCTTGACGTTATGGATGTTAAATACAGTTGAAACTACTATATTAATAGCAAGTAATTCATACAACTTAATTGGACGATCCCTTTGAGTACCACTCAAGGAAATTACATTGACGGTGACCCTTTACAAAATTGTTTCCCTTCTAACACTTTCCACACCTAAGCTTGTTTTCCGTTTGTGTTTTCGGCAAGATGCGACATCACAGGTGTTTTTTGGACTGGTGGTGGATGTAAATGAAGATCCACCCACGCTTGAGAATGCAGCAATGGTCAGCTTCCTGGAAAAGCTGGCTGTCACCGAAGGCCAAGCCAAGCTTCACTTTGGGTGCCTCTACACTTGGCTTGTGCAAAGTCTGTGGTTTTGACCAAACTGTGACATCACGTCCTGCATTTTTGAATGGGTTTCAATGGGCATTTCCAGCTTGTTCCAGTCTGCATTTTCGTCCGTGGGCAGCTTGCAGGAAAAGCCTGCAGTTGCTGAAAATACAAAGACCCACTACAGACTATACTTTGCACAGTCCGTGGTTTCGCCCAAGCTGTGACATCACGTCCTGCATATTTTGAGTGGGTTTCAATGGACACTTCCGGCTTGTTCCAGTCTACATTTTGGCCAACTGCAGGTCTTTCCAACAAGGCGGAAGTGCCCATTGAAATCCATTCAAAAAAGGAGGATGTGACGTCACACCTCAGCCAAAACACGGACTGTGTTTTGGCTGAAAACACGGACTGTGTTTTCCACACGGACGGGCAGTGTGGAGGCACCCAAACCTCCAACTCGCTCGCGCCCAACGCATGAACACCAATTTGTGGTTGACCACCACAAATTGGTGGTCAAATGTGGAAGTGCATCCTCCATGAACACGTCTGAAGCAAGGGATCATGGGAAGGGAAGGGATACATGAACAAGCATCGTCGAGAACTAGCAAAGGAAAAAAAAAACACATGTGGGTTTGTGGGTTTGCGGTGGGCTTATTATCTGTCATATAATGCATCAGTTATGTTTTGAGAGGTGGTATATGACGTGAGGACCGGTGGTTCATACAGAAAACAACTTAAACACAAACTGCCCTGTCCGCGTTCACAAAGCAAACCTGCGTGCATGCTCTAGGGGCGCTCCTGCATGAATTCCACCCGCCTGCAGTACCAAACTTGACCACCAGGGCCCGGACCTTCAAGCCTGGAGGGACCTTCAAGCCTGGAGGCAACTTCTGGGGATGTGATTATATCTAATAGCCATTTTGGACACCATCTTGAATATCTCAGAGAGCACAAGGGGGATTCACAGGGACTTTTAGTATGTCATTCCTAAAGGTATTCTGAACATATCCTGAAATTTTCAGCTTGTTACCCTATTACTACTGGACTAATAGTTGGCTTGCATGGTCTGTAGTGTAGCTCACCTTTCATTCCACCACCAGTCATAAAAGCAGGAAGTGGTATCACGGCTGAGCCAAAAGTACACAATCGCAAGTGTGGATACACCATCTCTACAAAGTTTTTGAATGGCCCTGGGTGACCATCCAAAAAAGAGGAATCACAGCAGAGTTGAAAACACCAGCCGGCACTTGGACAGGGTCACACAAGCTCAACTTTAGACAGGGGCCTACTGGTTCCTCTTGCAGGTTTCCTGCCCCCTGACTACAACGTGACGTACTTTACCATCCTCTCCAGACCGGTTCACAGTCACACACACTAGAAAGGCCCGGGAATGCTACCCAGCCTAGTCTACTACACTTCAACAGTCAAGCCCCCGTATGGAACCTCACCAAACGGAGACTACCCTGCAGCCATTTAGAGATCTTGTCCTATCAATTAAAAAGTCGTTGGCGTTCCGTGTTGCCATCCATCCTTCTTGCGAGATAAATTCAATTTGTTTTTAGTTGTTTTCGGGATTTCCTCCAGAGAACAATGGTTTCTTTAGATTTTACTGTTACCATATCTATGGACATCCCAAGTAAGACTCCCAGTCCAGTTTGTTTAAACAATATGTATATATAAATTCTGAGTTAGTTTGGTCAGATGACCAAAATCCAACGTTGAATCAATGCATTTTGCTATCTGGGATATGCACTAAGGTTGCGACTAAACTAACGTATGAAACACACATTTGATCTAATCGTAGCTACAAATGCTAACAACTAGCTAATCGTGTAGCTACGTAAATAATTATAGTAACGTCTACTTTTAGTTTTTACCTCAGCATTTCCGTCATCTTGAGAGATCAGACAGGCCGACGGTGGATTCGCCCGTCGTCCCTGCATACAGATGCTTGTTTATGTATTGTGAAGGTACCACTGCATATTCTAAATGACGGCTAAACCATAACAATCGCCGGGTTTTCTCTTCGCGCGTACTACCCTAGAGCTAGCACCAGTGAGCCAACTACGTAAATAGCAATGGAGGCGAGGCATCATGTACCTCTATCAACCAGAGACCTCAACTCGCTCGCGCCCCCAACGCATGAACACAACCCGTCCTCCAGGCCAAAGCGCAGCGACCTATATATATGGTAGCGACATTGCGGGGGCAGAAAACAGCCTGTTCGGTGGTCCATGTACTCGAGCGAGCCCATAGATTCAATGCATTCTGTAACTTCCGGTTGTCCCCCATTCATTGGAAGGAAGACGAGAGGAGCCGCGGTTGGACAGGCCTCTTGAACTGAACGGGGTTTGCGTAACTCTGTCTATAAGCTACTGTTATGCTCCGGGCGAATATTGTGTTCATATCTGACGAGTGCCAAAATCGGTTTGTGATTGGTTGTACCTATGGTTGTAACTTGTCAGTGGGACTGGGACAGGGAGCGTTTTGCTGTGTTCATCTATGGGGCTTGTTTGTATTAGAAGGTGAAGCTCCGCCCGCGTGGTCGGTAGTTTCCTCTACTTTACTAGTAGTAGCCGGTGGAGTAAAACAAGCGCTCCCTCGGGACTCACCACCTACAAAATGAAAATTAAGCGTCCTCCGTCGAGGAGCCTAGGAATCTGCACAGTGCCCACTAGAGGGAGATATTGCACTTCATTGTTCAATAGAAATTCTGTACCCGTCGGTTTTATTCACATTAGGTAGAATGGGTGCATTTCAATGATACAGGTCAATACAAAAACTGCTACGAGGCTAGAATCAGCATTGATTGGTTGATTTAAAAGATTAAATGAACTACCTAGGTTCCGTCCTGAAGGCTAATCTTTCTGGTGAATAGCCACCAACGTACCATATTCAAAAGAAAGTTAATTAAGCAGATTCTTATACAGTATACAAGACCACCTCACAGGTCATCTTGAAGACCCTAACTGGAGCCCTTCTGCAAGGTTCGTTACTATGCATTCTTTGACTAGGCACCTCTTGGTATCACAGCATCTCAAATTCCCTTTAAGACTCCAGTCTTCCCAAAACAAACAGACTCACTCCCTGAACCCACCTCACCCCTGCCCATTTTGACAGCCTCGAATGGCTTAAGGTTGACAAGATTTGCTACACACTCACCACACTCACAAAAACAAATTGAGTTCAAGAAACCATGTGCAAACTAGATTTGGGTGGCGCCTACTGGCCTATAGGTCCAGGCATGCCAGATTATCCCACATATAGGCTTTGGCCTGAGAGTGTGTCGTGTAACGGGCGGCCTTTGCTGCATTTATCTCCCCCTGTCTCTTCCACCCCCCCCCCCTCTCTTTCCTGCCAAACAAACAAACAAACAAAAAACATTTTCGGCACAAGCAAGGGGTTAAATTAATTTTGCTCCCATGACACCAAAATGTGGAACACCCTACTAAGCCATCAAAGGGCACCTACAGCTACGGATGGCCACTATCAGAATTCCCCCCACACCCCTTTCCCCTAACTGACAGTATATGTTTTTCCCTCTTTTTACCTTCTTATAATGATGAATTGCTGTTTTTTGAATTGAAAATATTGAACCATGTTGTCAAGTGCAATCAAACAAGCACAGAGCCAGGGGGCCCTGATTTGGTTTAAGTGAGTGTTGTCTGTATATCTGAAAAAAGGACAGTTTGTTCTCTGCACATGAATACACAATGCAGTATATGGACATATGGATATATATAAATACTTGACAGTAGGCTATAAGTTAAATCAGAATAGAGCTGAGCAGATTGAATGTGCAAACTGCTAGTAATACGTTAGTAATAGCATATGGTATTTGTTGTCCTGATATATTCCAAATGAAATAGGCATACTTGTGTACTGTCAAATTATGTTATTAAAATCAACATGTTATTGCTTGTTTTAACATGTAAGTGGCCGTGTAGTTCGAAGGCTTTAGCTTAGGGAACGGGTAAGTGGAGGTGCCCAAGTCCGAGCATACATAGTAAGAGCTAGGCTGGTTGCAAACTTTTCTTATCCGATTCAGGGTTATTAAGTTATTAGTAGTTACTACTAGTGAATAATGTTGCTAATGCTGGAACCCACCTGGAACAGTGGCATACTTGGCTTAAAGGATGACTTCTCCACGTTTCAAATATCTTAATATAATTGATCTCCTCACTGAAATACCACAATTGTTGAGGGGCGCTACCCCCTCCTATGCCCAGCTTTGTGTATTTTAAAAACGTAACAATCACATCACTGGAAGACTGGTTTCTGAACTGCCCACAGCCTTTGACTTTAAGTAGAGAAAATGGTGGTATTTTATATATGAAGATAGGCTGAAAAGTGGTGGTGTGAGCAAATCAGCTGGAGGTCTTCTTTACGAACCACTCACTATCGTACCAGTTAGTCAAATTCAAGTCAAATCATCACCTTTCCGATCCACACAGCATCTCTGACCTAGAACTGATGAACATCAAGTTTAAGAGAGACCCTCTAAATGACTCAACATCACCCTGTGCCGTGGAGCTAGATCCTGGACTTCCTGACACGCATAGAGGTGACTCAGCCTAAGGACTGTGTGCTCAGTCGCCTCCATAGCATAATCCCTGTTTACTCACGCAACAGTGTGACCAAATTCTATAACCTGGTGGCTGGCAATGATGAGACTACAGGAAATGAGTGCCCTGACATTGAAAACAGTCTCTATCTCACCGTCAGCAAAACACAGGGGATAATTGTGGACTCGGGAAGCTTCAGTGAACACACGCCCTATGTCAGTGGTTCATACAGTGGAGAGAGCATGGCTTCAAGTTTCTCTGGGTTCACGTCAATTAAGGACCTCATGGGCCAACAGGGTCACACAGAAACTGTTGTGTTGACAAGGTGATGAGCTGATGCCTCCACCTCCTCCATAGGCAGGAATGGTTCAGCATGGTTGAGCATCCCTTAGGTCTTCCACTGCCGATCAGATTATATTAACATACCCAGATCACTTATACAGTGTATAGGGTATCCTGATCAATGACTAGTATCCTGACCACTGAATAGTGGTTAAGATGACACAGCCCTTCAACAGGACCTAGCCATGCAAGATATTTGTTTACAAGAGGAGTAGAACTTTTTATATTAATTGATCTGTCTGGAAATGACTTGGGCCCTGACTTTTGGGTCAGGTAAAAGAGCAAGATAAAAAAAAAACGAGAATGGATGGGAGGACTCAGGGCACAATCAAGGTCAAAATTAAGAATTCCTGCACAGATGTTGCCCTGTCAATACTATCCTTGCCAATATCCATAGAGGAAAAGTATTTTGGGTTGATAGATACACAATACAATATTTTTATTGGTAAGAGGATATAGTACAGTATTGCTTTGCTGATTGATTATCCTCCTGGCCATGTAAGTAGATCAAGGGCGCCGGGCTACTAATGAGATTCTCTGTGCATTGTCTGCAATATTTTGAATGATGTGTTGGGTTGGGAGTCAGATGTCTTCATTGAATTTTTTGACAAACGTAATATCCCCAACCTAATGTCACGTCAGTCCTGGGCGGGGTGAACAACATTCCAGTCTCTCTTTCTACTTTTTTTTTGCTCCTACGTGGATGAGGGAGTAGAGTACGTCTCCGGTCCAACTGGAGTCTGGACGTTGTCTGGAATTTAAGGCGCACAGAAATAAAGTGAGTATAAAGTGACGGCTTGATATGTGCTTTAGTTTTACTCCTCTTCTTTTTGAGAAAATTGTCTTGTAATATGTGGTTTAAATCCGACTTGTCGGCCATGGCTGCGTTTGTTTGTTTTATGATAAACTGCCTGTTAACACGGGAATAGTTTCCTGCATGTCCGTTGCTAGCCCAGCTAGCACTTTCACTGTGTGTGTAGCCTATTCATCTCTGTTCGCGACGCTACCGCATCGTCTATGTATTCTAATACATTGTTTCCACTGCTCGGTAGGGGATCAGGCGGCCAGGCATAACTTTTGCCCAGGTTAAGACATCCAATGTAAAATTAAACCTTTGCTTTACAATAAATCCTAAATGTAGCAGCATATATCCATACCCGGATAAAATACACACTTTAAAACGCAGAAATGTAAAGGATTTGTGACCCACCCACTAAAAGAGAGAATTTCCAATCTTTACTAGACCGGCTTAAGCCTGCATTCTTTTAGACGCTCATGTCCAGAGTAGACAGCCTGATCTCGTGGTTACATGGGCACCCTGGCCCTGTAGAAGCTCTGATGCCAACTACTAGTCTGCGATGCAGTGCAAACCCAAGTGAAATAGTAATGGTTAAAGTGTCACTGTGAGTACTGGAAGCCCCTAGGAAGCCCCCATACGTCCCATGTTAGACCCAAAAGTGTTTAATCTAAAGCTTTATGATTCAAATGCCATCTATAGGGTTAGCAGATGAGATTGAGTTTGGCTGCTAAAAGTTGCATGTTGAGGAATTTGATTTAGTGTATGCATATGTGAGCACACCATTAACATCCAATACAAGGCAAAAATAATCTAGGATAAAATTATGTCATGATGTCAGCATATTTGGGCTAGCTATGGCCACTTTTAGCCAAAGGAAAAATAATGTTTGGAATGGATTCAGCATCATGGAACCCCCCCTGGTTTCATGTCACTTGCTATTCAAACAATGATTAAATTTAGGTTATTTGTGCCTTCTATAATGCTGCCTGATATTTAAATTATGATCTCATTCTGACTCATGCAAAGTGTATGTTATTGTTGCCACGTTACATATTTTGTCTTTGGTTCATATGGTTCAAGTGAGTAATCTTTTGAGGTCTATATTGTTCCCAACAATGGTGAATTTGAATGCAAGTGCATGGAGGAGAGAGGGGGCGGTTATTTGCAGAGACCAACAATAGTGGAGTAAAAAATAATGGATGTGTTGAAAGGAAGCTAAAAGGCACCTGTTTGTAGCCCCACTCAAATGCCAGCCACACACAATGTACACAGACAGTAGCCTGTCTAATGCATTACACATGCCCTATAGTCAGGTGCTTAGTGTTTCACTTCTTGTCCTGTGAATTTGTAGTTGGTCAGAGATCCAATACAACTCTCATCTAGATGTATAATGTTTATTTTTAAAATCCTGACAGTCACCCAGTCACCCAATCTAGACAGTCACCCATTCTCTCCTAATGCATCACATCACTTACCACTATTGGTTCCCGATAACATTGTTCTATAGACTCTTACTTCCCCCCTTTGTTTTGTAGATCCTCTTTAGGGAAATAGCTCTTGGTATCAGTAGGGTGCATGTGTATACGTATTGTGCATTTTATTCAAGGGAAATTCTCATTCTACAACAGTTGTATTGGCCATGTGTTGCCAGATGGCCAACACCAACATTGACATAATTAATAATTGCTTGGGTTGTCCAGTTGTTGTATGCAATCTAAGTTTGGAGGTTATGCCCTGCTCCCATTGTAAGAATTGCATTAAAAAAAAATCTATAGAGACTATCAGGGGGGAAAAGGGATCTTGCATAACATTGGTTCACACCCAAGTACAGTTTACCTGTGGGATTGGACAGGTTGCCCCACACCATTCTCTCAGCATTTAATCCACATGTTGAAAATGGTTACTCAATCAAGATGGCTCCACAAGCAGCTATACAAGGCCTTTTAATATTTTTTAGTTTTACCCATTTTTGTTCAGTTTTATTTTTGCCTATTTATACTTGACTTTTGCTCCAATTAACTTATTTGAAATGTATTGCTTTATGGGGGCTATATTGTGGGCTTCCTGTGCACAGTATAGATATACTGTATATTTTTTCATAATAAAAATAATTAGGTGTAGCAAATGGAAACTCATCTTGTGGATTTCGATTATTTAAAGTGAAAACAACCTGCCTGCTTCATTAGGAATTCTGTAAACCAGCCCGATGACATTCCTCTAATGGATATAAAACAAATTCCTTTGTTTACCCCCCACCCCCGCGACTGTTAACATGCTCCATTGCATGCAAAACTGGTAACAACATTACCTCCGTGGATCAATAAAGGATTATGTCATCATGAAAAGCAAATTTATGTGGATGTATTTAAGATTTGCGAGTGATGGTGAGAGTTCCACCTCGGTGTTTGATTTGAATACTTCACCACATGACCAAGTGGCCATGGCATGTGGCCTTGTTTTGGATGCCTTTCCTTCTCTCCATATATGCCTAAAACCCGCCCCTATATTGTTATTATTTCTTTGGGTGGTGAATGACATCATTCAGAGTAGGCCAGACTGAAATATTTTTCTGCCTTACCACTGCCTTACCTGTCGGTGTGGTTTGTTGTGCCTGTTTACTTGGAGTTAAAGGGAAATGAGAAGGCCTGTGTTATGGAGTGTGTAGGCTTTGAAGCTATCTGCGGGTGATTCTGACGGGGCTGAAAATGTCCATGTTCTTGCAGACTGTGCTGGGTGTGTGCACATGAACTTGACCACACTTGGGAAGAGTGCCCAATCTATTTGTGTTACTTATATTTCCCATGTTAACTGTGGATGAAGCATAGGCAGGGCGGGGTCTGTTGGCTCTTCACATTTCACTTTGCCGTCTGGGAACACCCCTCCAAAAATTTAAATAACTGTAAATGGTGTTGATATGTTGTTTTGACGTAGTAATTAAAGCTGGCACTTTCTTATAGGAGGAAGGAAGCTTGGAAGAAAACTCCTACATTCCATAGTGTGATCATGCATGAAGTATAACTGAATAGCTCTCATCATCTTTCTCTCGCTCTCTCTCTCCGTCTTCTTTGGCTTTTTGTAGTTGAAATGTAAGCAAATATTTGAATTGTAAGAGCTTAGATGTCATGCCTCACAGCACTTCTTAAATTTGTCACCATTAGCTTACAGTACCTTTGCATGAGCAGCGCAGTGTGCAAGAATGCTTCTGTTCCATGAGCAAGCCTCATTCAGCTGTCGGTGACAGCAACTGTCTTTGGAGTCTTAACGTTCGGGACTTCGGGGTCTCTAGGGATTATTGCTACAGTTTATGAATGTGACACAAGCCCTCTATTCTTCTGTACCACCAGTGATACCCCTAACATTTGTCTATTGCCATCTGTGCCCTGTGGTCCGTGTACTTAACCCAACCCACCCCCACACTCCTCCGTTCTCCCTCTTTCTCCATCGAGGGTGTGACAAGAGTTGGTAAATGAGGTAATGTTTGTAGTCCTTTATTGTAGCCTGGCCGACATCTGCAGTCTCATTTCACATCCTTCTGGAGAAATTGGGCTAAATATAGGCCTAGTGGCTGGCACACGTCACTTTCCAAACTCTTTTTTGCTAGGGGTTTGTACTTGCCCACAAATTAGCAGCATTTTGCAGTTGTTTTGAGAATATTTTAGCCTTTTCTTTTCTTTTGAGTGAAGTGTGAGTGAACCTCAGATTATCATTATCACCTATGTCATTACATAGACTGTAGACTTTATTGCACATAGCTGTCAGTCTAAACTAAGTAATGGTGTTGTTATGGGAGGTGGGAAACTCCCTTAAGTGTGAGGCAAAGTGTTTTGTTTTCATCACCAGTAGTGCTTTCATAGCCTTTGTATTATTTGATTGCAATCACACTTGAGTCACTTCTGGTCACCTCATAAATGCTGAACCATCATGTTATCCTCAACCTTTATCAATAGTTTATTAATGCTAATTAGTCAGTTTTCCTTATCCATTGTTTTTTTTTCCTGTTTTTTTTTTTAGATTAGTTTGGGGACTCTTTGCTGTCTATTGATAGATTTCCAAAGGTTGTCAGGATCAGGACTCGAACCCACAACGTGCTATTGGGCAGGATTACCAGACTAGGTGCCTGGCTCAATTGGCCGGCTACGGCCTATCCATTGTTTTTCTGATGGATAAAAATGACCAACTTACTCAGACTTTAGGGCGTATCTATACTGAAAGATTTTATGACACAGTGTTTCACAAATTAGTTGCAACCAATTGAACAATCTTTCAGTCATAATGAAATGGCTTCTGATCCACGTCAAAGCCTCAGTCATACGCCTCCGGTTCTCTATCTTCTTAGTTGTCTCCGTTACTGCTGGGTAATACAGTTATGTGTGTCTACAGTGTATAATACTGTATACTGCGTGTGTGAAGTTGTTAAACTCAGTGAACAGAATATCCTGTTCAAGACTAAATATATGTTTAAAGTTTAAAACAAGCACACCCTGCATCTACATTCAGCAATAAATAGTGGTTGAAAATGAACAACCAGTTTTTGAAAGTTGGTGTAAAAACAAACATTGAGTAAACACAAGCATTGAAGACAAAGTTGAGGATGCAAATTGTGATTGGCTGAAGTGAGACAATGTATTATGATGCAAACGCCTCTCCCTTCCCGGGTAATTTTATTTTATTTTTTTTTTATTATAATTTAACAATTGATGTACATGAATGTGATAGCTCAGACAACCAAACATTCTTGGTTGGTTTATAACATACAGTCTTCAAAGTAACGTTATATTTTCTTAGTGAGAATCTATGCTCCTCGACTATGCAGTCAGATCCTTTTCTTGTTGTTGTGTGTCACTTTTATCATAGAGGAATGCTATCATTCCAGTTTAGCATAAAGAGTAACCTGAATGAGAAAGCAGCACACCCCTGAGAGTCTGCACAGGCCCACTGCATTCCTGTCCCACTATATCTAGACTAGAACATTTCATTTCATTTCTGTTATGTGATGTTCAGATGTGTCTCTCTGGGCTGAGAGCAGTGCAGTAGCAAAGTGCTTCTCTTGGCTTGAAACTGAACTTGGGAGAGGCAACAGTCCCCATCTGTCTGGTTCCTTGTTGTTTCTGTTTATGCATTCAAGTGTTTTGGGAATATTTGATTGCCCATTTGTCATGGTGTTCCTGTACTATAATGATGAAAGCACTTTACCATGTAAGCCGCCACCCCCCACACCCATCACCCCACCCCCTCCCAGTAGTAACACTATGAAACTGGTGCATCCAGCCCACGAGGGCAAGTGCCCTTATCTACCCAAGCCTGTTGGGCCTAAATAAATAGTTCACTCCTTGTCCTTCTGACATTGTGCTCTCTTTCTCTTTAGAGGACCCACCTCTCTCTGACTGACCACGTCAGGTCAATCACGTGAACATGGCAGGAAAGATCTCAAAAGACGAGCTGGAAGAATTGAGAGAGGCTTTTGGGAAAGTTGGTGAGTTTGAGGTCTTTATTGATATTATTGGAAAAATGGAGGGAAAGGGGGCTTCTGTGTTTATCACTTTTTATGATGTTTCTATGTCTGCATGGTAACTTTGGTAATTAACATTTATTTTATATAGATATTTTGTTTCATGATGTTGTCCCATTATCTGTTTTTATGCATGGTAGTAATCAACATGTGTTTTATATAGCCCGTGTAGCTCGTAGTTTGACTACCGTATATTCTACCATATTTGTCTGTCTTCTCCTAGATCTGGACAGCAATGGCTATATCTGTGATGATGAGCTCCATGAGCTGTTCAAAGCCGCCAACGTCCCCCTGCCCGGCTACAGGGTCAGGGACATCATCCAGAAACTGGATCGCAACAAAGATAACAGGATCAGCTTTGACGAGTTTGTATCGGTATGTTAAGTTATTCACTTACTCCTTCTACTGGTATTCCGTTAAACGTGTTTCCTGCAAAGCTGGTTTTACTAGTTTTTCACCTATTGGTCAGAAATGCCTTGTCGGCGGGGTTGGTGTCTGGTTCCATGTCTGGCAAAAGATCCACTGTGGCTACTGAGTGAGACCACTGTGTGGAAAGCACCTTTTTTAGCCACTGAGCGTTTGCTGTGTGCACAATAGCATGGAACCCCCACCACCACCACCTCTCTCTCTGTTGCTCTCTCCACATGCGCACACATGGGGAATGAAGAAATGAGGTCAGCAAAGTGGTGTGAGTTCCAGTATTTTGTTTCGCCAGCGATGAGAGGGCAATAATTTGGACATGAGGCATATAGTGTTCTGTAGAGGTACACAAAATGCCCAGTTAGTTTATTTTCCTTTCCCTAAAATGTTCAAATACTCCAGTCTACTAGTCTACTCCATATCATGACACGAGACATGGCCTGCTGAGTCACCAAAGAGGACCACATCTGTTTTTTTTTTCTTTTCTTTTCATAACTTCCATGTCTCACAGTAATGGAATGATTGGTGGTGGGGAGAAAGCGACGGTTACTGCAGAAGTAATTTGGGAAATCTTTTTCCCCCTTTCTTGTTCTTTTAAAAAACAACAACCACATCTGAAAAACAGACAAGTTGGATATGTACAAAACAAATAAGATATGTTACACATCATCTACCATAATGGAAAAGATTTAGAAGTGTGTAGGCACTTTAAAAGGTGCATGTTTTACAGATTTTTATCAGAATCCTGAATTAGAGACACAAGTGCATGCTGTATTGGTGCAAATATTTGCCAGATGAGTACAGGGGATCTATGTGAAATGGTTTCCTGTATAGAGTGCATTTAAAATGTTCATTAGATATTATGTTCTATGTGTGATTTAAAATGTAATACTGTAGAGAGACTAGAACCATCTAACCACCACTAACCCAGTGTCAAACAATGGTACCTCCCCATGTCAACAATGGGCTTTTTACATTTTCACAGGCTGCTATTTGTTTGTTCATCTTACAATCCCACTGCACTGTCACTTAGGCATGTTGTTTTGACTGATGAGGCGGTTATTTTCCTATTCACTTTGTAAGATGCAAACTTCACTTCGTAAGATGCAAACTAAGTAGCACAATGCTAAATCCATACATCACAAACACATTGTAGTATAATCCGTAATGGATAAGACTGTATCGCCATTTATTCTCATATTGTATTGCATTATATATCTTATATATTTAAATGACCATATAAGAACACCATCTGCAATGTTATGCCTGTTCATAATGTGCCTACTGACATCTGGAGAGCGACTAGCCGCTAGAGGAAGGAGAGGTGTGGTGGGATCATTCTTAATCTTACTATTTTTAGGGACATGAGCAGTTTTACCAACTTCTTTTTTCTTCCTTAGTTTAAACCACAGTTATGTAGGATATAACCACTTTAAGGGGGGAACAAACAGGGTTTGCATTTGCATTATATATTGTTTGGCTGGGTAAGATGTTTCATAATGGACACAATATGCCTCTTCGGTTAATTATGTACATTCTTGATAAAATCAGGCAGGAGACTGTTCGGTATCCATAACCGTCAGTCTGGGTTACAACTGTATGCACTTTTAACATTTACACATTTGAAAGAAACGATTGTCTGCTGTGCAAAGCCACCATTGTATGTTGTGGTTACTTCCTCTTCCTCGGGTGTACAACTACAGTAACATAAGCGTATATTCTGTGGCCTTGTGTTTGTTTTGTGGTGCATGTATATACATTTTTAAAAAGTCAGTAAATTCCACTCTGAGTAGCTCATTGTGGCCTAAATAATACAATAAGTTGCTTATAGTATCAGTCTCAGGCCAAAAAATGTGGGAGTAATGTGTGTTTTAAGTAGTTTGTAGTCCAGTTGTAGCCATGTGTGACTGCTTAAATCAGTTATCCTTCATCTAACACTGTGATTTATCATGCTCACTTTTCTTTCAATCTACATTGTATGATGGTTGCTAACAATTGAATAAATTGAATCAAAATTCAGTAAAGTTGCCTGGATATTATTGGTTTCTAGTTGCCTTGGATATTATTTTGGTAGCTACTGTCATTGCTGGAGCAAATTATCAACAGGAATGTTAGTTTTCTGCATGACTTCATAGGTTGTGGAATACAGTTTAGCATTATTGTATTTATTTTGTTTTACAGATATTCCAAGAACTGAAAAGCAGTGATATTGCTAAAAGCTTCCGAAAGGCCATCAACAGAAAAGAAGGCATCCTCGCAATAGGAGGAACATCTGTGCAGTCTAGTGAAGGCACACAGCACTCCTTCTCTGGTAAGACGCGCCATTAAAGCCTGAGTCTTTTTTGTGGGCATCTTAACCATGCTCTAAAATTACAGTATTCTAGATCACATGCCGATGCCAAAATGGCATGGCTAATGACATCACAATGTATGATGTTGCCTAAGTCGCTTCCCAAGAGGCCATGTATATATACAAATTGTTTGCTTTGTTCTTCTTTTGTTGGCTAAATTGTGTCTTAATATGTTGACCCTTACAGAGGAGGAGCGCTTTGCATTTGTTAACTGGATCAACACTGCCCTGGAAAATGACAATGACTGCAAACATGTCCTGCCAATGGACCCCAACACAGACTCTCTGTTCACAGCCGTGGGAGATGGGATAGTACTCTGGTGAGATTTATTGTGTGCTTCAAAGCCAAAATTATGACTGGCTTCGTTGCCTAGACGCCCTACTGATAGGAGCGTTATAAATGGCAAATACCAGCATCATTATTATGCTTAGATAGCTCATAAACCGTTTGTTTACCTTTCTGTGATTATACAGCAAAATGATCAACCTTTCGGTGCCAGACACAATTGACGAGCGAACAATAAATAAGAAAAAGCTGACACCATTTACAATACAGGTCAGTACAAAGGAATAAGGAAGGTGTTGTTTTTCCCCATTCCATTGACACTTCCCCCAGCTAACAGTTTGTATCTTATAGGAAAATCTGAACCTGGCCCTGAACTCGGCCTCTGCCATTGGCTGCCATGTTGTGAACATTGGAGCTCTAGATCTGCGGGAGGGGAAGCCTCACTTGGTGCTGGGTCTTCTGTGGCAGATTATCAAGATTGGCCTGTTTGCTGACATCGAGCTCAGCAGGAATGAAGGTACAGTAACAGTGCCACTTAATTATTCACTTGGCCCACCTGAATAATGAGAGACCGGAATTATGAGCCAACCCCAAGGGTACAGTACAGGCAGGTCATTTGAAATGTTTTGGCTGTGTAACTATTACTAATGCCTCCTTACATCTCACCCTCAGCATTGGCAGCCTTGCTAAGAGATGGGGAGACCTTGGAAGATCTGATGAAGCTGTCGCCTGAAGAACTTCTGTTGCGTTGGGCCAACTTCCACCTGGAGAATGCTGGCTGGCAGAAGATTAACAACTTCAGCTCTGATATAAAGGTCAGCCTGCTTACCTTGAACTAAAATATCTTTTTCCATCTGTTGTTTACCATTTCTGCTTTTTCTCTTCTACTTCCTCTGTAACTGATGGTTTGTCTTTATTGACACAACAAACACAG
This sequence comes from Benthosema pterotum, assembly GCA_039105355.1. NCBI lineage: Eukaryota > Metazoa > Chordata > Actinopteri > Myctophiformes > Myctophidae > Benthosema > Benthosema pterotum. The sequence continues at coordinate 27,000,157 of CM076975.1, read as the reverse complement.
CAGTGTCCTGCCAGTCTTGCTCACAATTCAGCTGGGTGACTGAAGCAGAGCTCTGTTTGAATTGGTAACAATAAGAGATCAGAGTTCCTAGCCTAAAGCGAATATAAACCTATAGTAACATTGAAACCACCAATTGGAGTAGCTGTGACAATTATAATTATATATCTAGTGACATTTCTCGTGACAAGATACTTGATAAGAATTGTTTGCTGGAATATAAATCATGTGTTTCTAGTTGGGTAGGAAATATGGCAACACATTCTGATTAAACATCCATTTTCATTGCATTTAATTTTCAAGTATTTGGAGAGGAGTGCTGCACTTTGCCAGTATCTGTTCAAAAAATGTGGCTTTAAAGTTGGGAAAACATTTTTCAAAAGCAAAGCGGTGAAAAAGATAATATTTGGAGGGGGGGGGGCTTTGTTGCAAACGGTAGACTAATAAATCTGTTCATCTGTCTGTTTCAGGACTCAAAGGCATATTTCCACCTCCTTAACCAAATCTCTCCTAAAGGCACAGAGGAGGACCAGCCACGCATAGACATTAGCATGGCAGGCTTCAGTGTAAGTGCACTTTAAATGGGGCTTAAAACAGCTCTGTCACATCACAAATCTTTGGTCTGAACCAGAAATGCCTCTGTGTGAGTTCCTGCTTCCCTGAACTGAACTGATGCTTTGTGTGTTTTCCAGGAGAAAGATGACCTGAAGAGAGCAGAGGCCATGTTACAACAAGCAGACAGGCTGGGCTGCCGCCAGTTTGTCACTCCAGCGGATGTCGTGAGTGGCAACCCTAAACTCAATCTGGCCTTTGTGGCCAATCTGTTCAACAAATATCCATCTCTAACCAAACCAGAGGGTGAGGACATTGACTGGGGACTTCTGGAAGGTGAGCAAGTTGCAGACGGCCTTGAAGTAGACACAAGCAATGTAATGCATAACACCCATTTTATTTTTTAGGATAATTCCATTGGGGGGGGGGGGGACATGTAGTCTTATATTCAGGCCAAGAAGGTAACTTCTCCTGTCTTCTCTATTTTTCTCTCTAGGGGAGACACGAGAAGAGAGAACATTCAGAAACTGGATGAATTCCCTGGGGGTAAACCCACATGTAAATCACCTATATGGGTAAGCTAGCTCACAATTTCCCTTTTTAGTAACATATTGTATCTTATATTTATTTTAGCACTGTACAGTATTTACTATAGGTGTTGTCAAGAAGTTGTTTGAAGTTAATGATTGTGAAACATTCAATGTTATTTTGTAGAGACCTACAGGATGCTATGGTCATCCTTCAATTGTACGAGAAGATTAAAGTACCCGTTGACTGGACGAACAAGGTTAACAAGCCACCATATCCCAAGATTGGAACCAACATGAAAAAGGTGAACCATTTTCACATGATTTGTCTTAATCCTCTGTACAACATTTCAAGAACATTAAAACAGAAATTAACCCTGATTTTATTTTTTGCCCCTAGTTGGAGAATTGTAACTATGCAGTAGAGTTGGGCAAGACGACAGCAAAGTTCTCCCTTGTTGGCATTGGCGGGCAGGACCTGAACGATGGCAATGCCACTCTTACTCTTGCTCTGGTGTGGCAGCTGATGAGAAGGTAATACTACAGTGCTTAGCCTTATATGTACAAAACCTTTTGAATGAAATGAGATTAAACAATTTGGACTTTTGTTCCAAACTGTTAGAAAACTTAATTGGCCACATGTTGCAATTCATAGCTTTCTTGGAGAGCAAAATATACTGAAATAAATTGAGATTGCATCCATTTAGTATTCCCAGTGGTCCTAAAAGGTGGGACTATATTTTGAAATGTATATTGTTCTACCTGTAATTGCATCACTCGGGCCTTTCAGTTGCTTTGCTGTTATCATCATTATTTATGGTTTGGGTAAAAATGTCATAACCCATAATTACTGGGAGATAATTGTTCTGTAGGTGTGTCTCCACCTGAGCAGTCCATCTCCCAGGGGACCTATCACATTGTAAAAGCCATAGACTTCCTCTGTGCTTGGCTGATACTGATAAGCTACTTCGACCTGTATTACTGACTTAATGGACGTGCAAATCCTTTTTTTTTTTTTTTTTTTATTTAAAACATGCTTATTTCTTATGTCTTTCAGATATACACTGAATGTACTGGAGGATTTGGGAGATGGACAGAAAGCAAATGATGACATTATTGTAAAATGGGTCAACCAAACTTTGTCTGAGGCTGGGAAAGCTACAAAGATTACAAGCTTCAAGGTTTGTTGGCGTATATGAATCTTTCTATTAGATTTTCTCATGACTGTCTGGAATCAATTTTAACCAAGGTTGCATAGGTATTATTTGACGTCTGGCAATAGTTAATCATTGAATGCGACAACAGGCGAAAACCTGGCAGTGAACACCTGGAGGTTAGCAGTTTATTACAGTTTAACTTTATGATGATGCAATTAAGTTAGGTTTGGATATCCCACTTGCATTATTTTAAAGGCAAAAAGTCTGATATCTCATGGTATTTATTCAGTTAAAACCTTCATAATGATTTAACATAATTTTAACATCTACATCTATACTCATCAGGACAAAGAGATCAGTAGCAGTTTGGCAGTGGTTGACCTGATAGATGCCATCCAACCTGGAAGTATCAGCTATGACCTAGTAAAGACAGGCAGCCTTTCAGAAGATGACAAGCTGGACAATGCCAAGTAAGATATTAACAGAATAATCCAATTTACCTGACTAATATTATGTACATGTTATCATTTCATAACTCTAACAAACACCCGGTATGTTATTCCTTTAGCCTGTGGGCATACTGTGATGGGTGAAAATTCTTAGAAATATACACATCACACACTGGTGTTGCACAGTGAAAACTACTCAAATGTCTGGCACATTTGACGTGCCAGACATAAGCGGCTAACACAATTTGTGAAAAGCAGTGTTATTCTATCCATTAATCTCAACGTCTCTCCCAGATATGCTGTGTCAATGGCGAGGAAGATTGGTGCGCGTGTCTACGCACTCCCAGATGACCTTGTGGAAGTGAAGCCCAAGATGGTGATGACGGTCTTTGCCTGCTTGATGGGCAGAGGAATGAAGCGAGCATAATGGACTGGCTGTGTTTTGTGTGGCACTTGATAAAATACCCACCTACCAGCCCTTTGCTTGAATGAAGGAGACTCTGCCGCCCCCCACCCCAATCCTCTATTTGAAGGAATTGTATTTTTCAAGAAGTAACAATTTTAGGATGAAGATATCACCTTGATTGTTTCCAAACAAATTAAAAAAAATGTTCATCTTGGTACCCCCCCCCCCTTTGTAATGTACTGAAGAGTAATATGCTGTCTTGTTATTTAAGGTAAGCCCAAAATGTTACATTCTTAAAAAGGACATGGGCATTGTGTTACAGAAGACAATTTGTTATGTTACTTCTCAATTATGCAAAATGTTTGTTAATGTATAGAAATGCTGTTTTTCTTATGTCTGGAAATGTCCAGCTGCAAGGTTGTTTACATATTTTTACTCGGACTGATAAGTTAAATATATCCTCAATGTTAATGAAGTAAGCATTCCACAATACCATCCATACTCAATACTTATACTGGATCTGTTGGCAAAAACAGAACTGGGAGGGGCTGGTGTTTAGGTGTGGCATCTCAAACAAGGCACCCAGACATTCTCTCTACCTATTATGGAAATGCACGCATGTCTAATTAAAAAAAAAACTGGTATCATGAACTACTACATATCAAGCTATAGCAATGGCCAAGCATGATGTGCTCACTGCTCTCTGAATTCTTGAATACGTCAATTTCTTGGGGTTATAAATTAGGTGAAAGCTGTGGTGGAGGTGACTGGCTGTTTTTTTTTTTTTTTTTTTTTTTTTTATCAAGCTGTCTTTTTGTATTTCATTATGTTGGATGGAATTCAAGGATCAGACAGAGTTTACTCTCTTGGCTTCTTCTGTGCCTTTTTGTCTCGATGACAACTTGTATTGCGCTTTGAGGTTCTCTCTTTTGTATTCAGCATTACCAAATATAAACAATGGCTCCATTCCAGGTAGCTACATGATATTCTATGACAATGACCAAATAATGATTTGGTCATGTGGTTACGTGCTTTATACATAACAATAAATATGACATTTGGAAAAAAAATGAGATTCTAATTTCAAATTGTGAATGAGAAAACAAATTGGCAGAAATGCCATGGGATTTTGTGTGCACCTTTATGACCACAGTTTAGACCACTATTTCCACTGGCACAATGATTTGGTTGGCCTTTCCTCAACCCATATGGTTACTTAGACCTAAAAAGTGCAATGAACAGACAGCAGCCTATTATTATCACAGTCAAATGCACTTTCTTAGGAGAGTAATATTGTACTCTCCTAAGAAATATTGGCCAGCACTGCTTACAGTGACCCCATGACCTATCCTCTAGTGCCACCCACAGGTTAAGATGCCAACATTTCACTCAATGAACCCTACATATTTTATAAACATTGTCACAATTGGGTCTGTTTCCAGTAGACTACTGCAGTGGTTCTCAGTGTTGGGCCTGGGGACCCCCTAGGGCTTCCAAGGCATCCCCACTAAGCTTTGTTAATACAGCATCAGAAGTTTAACAACATTAACAATCTTTTATACAGTACTTTGGATATTAAAAAATAGCTTGTCTTGAGCTTATAGATCTATTTTTGGAAAATATCAGTTGTGGAAAAATACAGAATAATTTAGCAAACTTTGTTTTCTGGAGGTATCCTTGCACAAAATGTTAACCATCATAACTGCCATTTAGTACACAGCTATTGCACAACTGCACAGACAAAGAAAGAAAATCCCTGCGGTCCAGTGTTTTGTTTTTATGAGCACAATCCATTGTGTATTTATGAGTTGAACATTAATTTAATAGTTAAGAAATGATGTGTGGAGTTTGATACATTCAGGGATTAAAGTAAAAAAAATCTTGAGACTGAAAATAACCTTTTGCAAATAAGCACTGAGCTAATTAAATGACCCCTGTGAAATCCTCAGGACTGAAATCAGTAGCCTACCCAGTACTGAGAACTTTAATCCCTGTACATTATTAAATGGGTGCCACTCCTGAGTGTCCTTTTCACAGTGGTCTTTCAGTAATGGACTTCCCCATACATATGTCAACTTTAGTCTATTATACTTGACAGAAGACACATTTGCTCCAAAGTCCATTTTGCTAGCAAACATTGTGGTCTTGCTCTACACTGCAGTTGATGCTCCACTGGGCTACAGCAGAGGGTCTACAGAGACCATAGGCAGCATAGGGCCTCAAAGCTCCACTCTTAGGGTATTTCAGAGTGTCATGCTCTGTCAGACAGCCTTGCGGCAAGGAAGACATGAAACGCAAATGCTTGTCTCTTGTGGCCTCATCATGTGTGTTCTCAAGCGCTCTGTGCTTCATTAATACCCATGTGTCTTGGTGACGTTGTATCATGTAGGTTCGTCTGCATTGCCTGAGAACACTTACAGGTCTGTCTACAGACATACAACTACTTTTACCAATCATCTGTTGGTAATATCTCTCCGCCCTTTTTTCCCACCAAACTCCTCTAACTAGTCCATCGGCTGACCCGTTATCACACCTTGAGGATACAACTGTGCTTAGGCCTTTATTTGCCACCGGAAGCACACACAGGAAAAAAATCTGTTCTGCAGAAAGAAATGGTAAGAAATGGTCTTGGGAGTAGAGTACCGTACAACAGGAACAGGCTGACTATAGACCTGTAATGGACATGGACAATGGACGGGTTAATGGGATTGAGCTCTGGCTGTCTCTTTGTGAAAACACCAAGGATTTTGTTGGAGTAGCTGGACGAAACTAAGGTAGGCAAACATCATCTAGCTCAATCAATTGATAATAAATGTATTGCCATGCATTCCTATAACTTAGCATCCCATGGACATACAGTCAAATATTGAAATGGGATAAAGTATGAATGACAATTTCATTTGTAAGATTTAACTTTTGTCATATATTTATAAGGTCTTATAAAGCCAGCTGTCTGGATACCGCTTTAAAGGGAAAAAAGAGGTCATGTATTCAATCGAGTCAACAATATTACAATTCACATGACTGTATAGTTCAGTCACTGTAGTAATAGAAAGTGAGTCAATTGTCTTGACCTACTGTATATTATTGCAAGAACAGATAGTTAAAATAAATCAGCCCACCTCAAGTAAAAGAACAACGGAGTGGAACAAACAGCATACTACTCTGCAATGTTTAACGGTCATGAGACATTATACTATAGTATATCGGCTATATTACACTGAGCTTTGTGTCCTGGTTTCCTAAGTGATGAAGCTCCTGTCCTGGGGGAGGTGGGCTGACTGAGTGCTGTGCTTCAGGATGACTGCGTGTGTTTTCCTTAATGATCTACCAATTAGTCACACAATGGTAACACCGTCTAAACACCTCATCATCTGTGTCCATTTCCAAACATGTACCACAGACAGACAGACTGCCCCCCCCCCCCCCCCCCCTGCCTTTTCTAGCTCTGGACACAAATCCACAATTTTCTTACAGATGTACAGTATGTTTAGAGACAATGAATATCCTCTTAATTACTGCTCAAATAAAACTTTTTGAATAGTCATATCAAATCCTTACAACACCAATTTTACAGTGTGTATGGGCTAGCCACCAGACTCACCACAGCAACCACTTTCTCTGCTATAGGCCAGAACAGGGACTGATAGGCAATCCCAACCGTCCTACGTCCCTTGACTATAATCTGTTCAAACACACCACATAAACACTCGAGACTCCAGACGTGTTCACCTTCTTTCCATTTTGGCTCAGTTATGATAGTAACAGTATAAGAACCATAATGACCATAGAATTGAGATGGCTTTTGAACAGTGCAATAACATAAATACATTATTTCTAATTTCTCCAAATAACAGATTTGAAGATGACAGGCCATGTGGCTGGGAGAGAGCCGTCACCACATAACCTCTCAGTGAAGACCTCTTCACAGGAGGAGAATGACAGAGAGAGTATTCTTAGCAGGTTGGTCATTAAGAACTACAATTTGTATATATGAATTCAATCATAGTACACACTGTACTGTATGTATTCCTTCACTCCTTCAGTAATTTTGTTACAACAATATACTTGATCTTTGTACCCAATTACATCATGTTGTATACTGTATTACTGTAGTGTAAAATAAATATTTTTTCAGATCTGGTTTGTATTCAACATTTATCATTTGTTTCTGTTTCAAGGGTGCCTTCAGCATGTGACGACACATCTTCAGAGCTACAAAGAGTCGCTGACCTTGATCGCCAAGGAAACGATTCTAGAAATGCTTTACAAAGAGGAGGTGCTTTCACAAGGTAAAGCTGTGGCATGGCATGCTAACAGAATTCTCAACACATGCAATTCCTAAAGTCCTTGGGATGAGGTTCCACAGTAGTTCTCAAAAACACAGAATGCTTCCACTGATAAGCAAGAGTTGAAAATAGGTATGAGTGGACTTGAAATCTGTAGTGCTGATGTTTTGCAAGTCAGGCATAATATAGAGTGGGGAAATAGAATACGAGAAGTTTGCGTGTGTGCATTTGCCAGATCTTTAGAGGCAGTTTTGATTCATATGTGGTACCTAAATACAAAAATATAAGGAAAATCTGACTCAGGTGTTTTTCTCTCTTAGCTTTGTTGGCTTGGTGGTGACACTGAGAGACTGGGCACACAGGCGTTTAGTCGAAGAGGAAGAGCGGCCTGACTCTTTCCTGGAGCGCTTTCGAGGTGGCGGGGAACTAAGAGTTGCCCCCAGTCGCAACAGTGACACCAATGGTAACAATACTAAAGGGATCTTTAGGTACGAGTGCTACAACTATTAGTGTTCAATATGAGTAACACACAATTAAGTAATATCTTTCTCAAACAATGTACTGTATAAGCATCAGGCTGTTGAGCTGTGTAAGGTCATATGCTTGTTGTTCAATAGGTCACTGAATAATATTGTGTAATATTGTGTGGTGTACCACTCCATGTTTTTAGGAAAAAGTGGGAAGCGTTCGTGGTGTCCCCATCAGATGATGCATACTATCGCTGGCTATTTGTAATCGCAACAGCTGTGCTGTACAACTGGATCCTCGTCGTGGCTAGGTAGGTAGGTAGGTAGAATGAATAAGAAAAAATATATATTTTTGCTTTTGAAAACCTCACCGTTTAAAGCAAAGCTCTCCGTCTACCTAGCAATCTTCATCCCTACTCTCATTATCATCTATGGCAGGGGGTTGGAAGGGTTTTCTTGTATATGCTACTACTGACGTTTGAAAACAAAGTATTTGGGGTTTGAGTTGACAGTCATACACTTTAGGGCCTGTGTGATCTACTGGTAGATCACGATCTACCTTTTGGGCACCCCTGATCTATGGTCATGGCCGAAAGAATAAGGTTGGGATACAAGGTTGGGATACAAGCAGTCGAAAGAGTTTTCTCAGACGGGTGGCTGGCATTTCCCTTAGAGTTAGGTTAAGTTCAGTGACTGGACTTCAGTCACATGAGAGATACTCAACTCAATAATACTAAACAGAAATTGAATGCTTTAAAGGACAACTTTGTTTTTTCAACCAGGGTTCATGTTTTAGGTTGTTATTAGAGAAAGTAAAAGATGAGTGACACCCCCCCCCCCCCTGCTGCTTTCTTTAGTTTTAGGGATTTTAGCTGGTTCTTACAGGAGAGGGGGCATTCGGACATGCGTCTAAAAATGCGGCACACCACCTCCACATGGGGGAAGCCAGTGTGTCCTAGGCTCAATAAAGCAATTTGTCACATTCAGTAGATCCAATTATCTTTTGTGATCAGATGTAATTTCCACTGGGTTTAAAAGGACTATAATAGATAAAAACGAATGCTCAAATGCTCCCACACCTGTCAAAGTAAAATCTCTCATCTTTTACTTTCTCAAATAACCTAAAACATGAACCATAGTCGGAAAAAAAATAAACAAAGTTGTCCTTTAATGAAATGTTTTCATTTCATCCACAGGGCATGCTTTGACAAGTTGCAGTTGGGAAATTATATCTGCTGGCTGGTGTTGGACTATCTCTCTGACCTTGTCTACATAATGGACACAATGGTCAGACTTCGAACAGGTAATCATTTCAACACCCTTTCCTGTCTTAAGATACAATTAAGTACTGTGGTTTGAATGAACTGAAACATGCATTGAAAGACTGTATCCTCATGATAGGCCAGTTGTGGTTGCTTATAATAAGCGGTGAACATTGCAGACAGTATGCAATGTATGGTAATTTAAAACATTGCTTTGCTTGTTGTAGGGTTCCTGGAACAAGGCTTGTTGGTGAAGGATCATGCCAAGCTAAGAGACAGCTACATACGAACATTTCAGTTCAAACTGGATGTGGTGTCCATCCTACCCACCGATTTGGCTTACATCTCTACAGGCATCCACACGCCACAGCTCAGATTCAACCGCCTTCTGCGCTTCCCGCGCATGTTTGAGTTCTTTGACCGCACTGAAACGCGCACTAATTACCCAAATATCTTCCGCATCTGCAACTTGGTGCTCTACATTCTAGTCATCATTCACTGGAATGCCTGCATCTACTTCGCCATCTCAAAATCCTTGGGATTTGGTTCTGATACTTGGGTGTATCCTAACATCTCCAACCCGGAGTACGGATCATTAACCAGGGGGTACGTCTACTGTCTGTACTGGTCCACCCTCACTCTCACCACCATTGGAGAGATGCCAGCACCAGTGCGTGATGAAGAATATCTATTTGTAGTTTTTGATTTTCTTGTTGGGGTGTTGATCTTTGCAACAATTGTGGGAAATGTGGGCTCCATGATCGCCAACATGAATGCAACACGTGCAGAGTTTCAGGCCCGCATTGACGCCATCAAACATTACATGCACTTCCGCAAAGTCAGCAAAGAGCTGGAGGGACGTGTCATTAAATGGTTCGATTATCTCTGGACCAACAAGAAAGCCGTGGATGAACAAGAGGTGCTTAAGAACTTGCCTAACAAACTACGGGCAGAGATTGCAATTAATGTGCACCTGGAAACACTGAAAAAGGTCCGTATCTTTCAAGACTGTGAGGCGGGACTATTGGTGGAGCTAGTGCTTAAGCTCCGCCCACAAGTGTACAGTCCAGGTGACTATATCTGCCGTAAAGGCGATATAGGAAAAGAGATGTACATCATCAAAGAGGGGAGGCTGGCTGTGGTGGCAGATGATGGCATCACTCAATATGCCCTTCTGACTGCTGGCAGTTGCTTTGGGGAAATTAGCATTCTTAATATAAAGGGTAGCAAAATGGGGAACCGTCGAACAGCCAACATCCGGAGCCTTGGGTACTCAGATCTATTTTGTCTCTCTAAAGATGACTTGATGGAGGCAGTGATTGAGTACCCAGATGCAAAGAAGGTACTGGAGGAGAGGGGTCGGGAAATACTAATGAAAGAGGGTCTACTGGATGAGAATGCCGAAAGTGGGGGGCTTGGCAAACAGGACACAGAGGAGAAGGTGGAGAGACTAGAGTCTTCCCTAGACACCTTGCAGACTCGATTTGCTCGACTTCTTAGTGAATACACAGCCACTCAACTGCGGCTGAAGCAGCGGGTCACTGTTCTGGAGCAACAGCTGAACCACACATGCTGTGGCCTGTTGGCAGATGATGGAATTGACACAGATGCAGAAGCTGTCACTGAGACAGAGTCTGCGGTCGTTGCCAACGCAGAAGGATTTGCACATGGAAATAATATACAAACTAAGCCTGATGCATAAATGTGAACTGTACCAGTGAAGAGGTTTTTAATGTACATTTCAAACTCAGTGTGAATGAAACTCCTGCCAGTGATGTCCCTTTGACTCTAACACTAAGAATGAAATTAAGACATTTTTAGAATCATAAAGTTTCGGACATGAAAATATTAAACTACAGACTACTGACTTGAGACTCAGTCTTTTTCTACTTGACTCTCAACATCAATTTAATGTCTTGAGGATGTTTACACTGTGCTAAAGCTTTAAAATAGGATGAAGGTATTTGTATTTAACAGTAAAAGAAGAGAACACCTACATTAGGATTGCAATAATTACCATTATTCTGATGGCATAAGTGGAAGAAATATTTCCTTTACTAGACTGTACATCCCATGGCTTATAGGACTGATACCCTATTGGCCTGAATATAAGACTATGTTTTGTTCCAACAGAAATATCGCCAAAAACAAATTGAGCCTTATATTCAGGGGCTACTGTATTTGACATGTTTGACATATTTGACGATGTTCTTTATCCACAGTTCTTGTCATATCAAAATATGCCCATTCTTTATTAGATAGTCAGTTAATTGATAGATATCTTAACAAAATAGATTTTAGGGAAAGTCCTAACAAAAAACTAACAAAGTCCTACTGTGTCAACACAGGTACCACCTAAATATGGTAAAGGAGAGCATGGTAATTGCCAACCTTGACATAACTTGTGGGTAAGGATAGAGCTTACGTTTGTTGTTGTGAAGTGTGTTGGAAGCACCCGCTTCGACCTCTATCCATCGATTGAATAGACACTTATCAACAGAAATGTTACGATCCAATCGTGCCGGTATAGCAGATATTCAGATACTCGCCGGGCAAGTAGATATTTTGTATTCATTGCATCGGTGGATCACGGATACTACTAGTAGGGCGGGGCGAAGGAAGTTTTACTGAAGTTATGGTTAGGGTTAGGTTAGGTTTAGGCATAAGTTTACTGAGGTTAAGTTTAGGGTTGGGGTTAGGTGTAGGCATAGCCTAGTTTTACTGAGGTTATGTTTAGGGTTTAGGATTAGGCTAGGGTTAGGGTTAGACGGTGCTTTATGCGGTTACTAACCCTAAACATAACTTCAGTAAAACTATGCTTCGCCCCGCCCTACTAGTAGTATCCGTGATCCACCGATGCAATGAATACAAAATATCTACTTGCCGGCGGGTATCTGAATATCTGCTATACCGGCACGATTGGATCGTAACATTTCTGTTGATAAGTGTCTATTCAATCGATGGATAGAGGTCGAAGTGTGTTGGAAGTCATGGGCTGAACACCAAGTGTTCAAAAGTGGTCAGTGACCAGTATGGAATACTAGACTATCTATCCCATATTATTGGTTTACATCTTTTAACCCAATTAAGATTTTTTTAACTTCCAAGACTTTGTTTAGTTGTTACTATGTATGATTACATTTTCTGGTAATTTTAATAAATATTTGAGAGTGTTTCACTTTCAAACACCTCAGCAGCAATGATTACAATATGGTATACTCTGTCCATCACAGACAGTTAAGCAGCTTCTAGCGGTTACTAATTTCAGACCTGGCACCTTTCTGTATAAACTCACAAAATATAATAACCATTAGACTCATTGAAAACACAGGTATTTGCTAAATTGTCCTAAATTCCTTTTCTGTTTCATAAGTTTACATAACATATTAAAAAAAATATTGGAACAGTACTGGGGCAGTATGAAGAGTCGAAGTTAGTAATGTTAAAATGAGTATTTTGAATTAAATTAAGTTTAAAATATATTTTTAATGAATTATCCAAACAGGATTTTGCATACAATTCATTATGCACATGTTCTGAACATTTTGTTTTGGGGTTTTGTGCTTTTATTAATGACATCATAATTCCATACCAATTTTGGCACGGCAAAGCATGACAGCATTGTTGGCCCCTTAAATGTAAACACAAGCATTTATTTTTCCTCCTTTAATTCTTAATGTTAGGACAAATATTTCAACAAAATAGCATCACCGATCATGATACAATATGATCACTGTAGAAATTAGACTACTAACAAAAACTGATTTTCAAACAATAACTCAATAATAATTGTGATTGAGTGTGAAGATACAGGAGAGGCAGTGCAGGGCTGCTCATTTGAATCACGACTGGACCACATCCTGTGGTCTGGAGTTTGGACTGATTGGTTTGGTATATCCACTTACTCCATTCCTTTAGCTAGCGCATTCGCATATGCAGACTGTGCTTGGGTCCATCCACACGCTCCAGCTTCTCAAAGTGTTTTCTAGCATTGCGAATATTGATGAGAGTCGCTGCAGATGCTATAAAATAAGACATTCATGATAATGCTGATATAGTAATCTTACTGTACAAGCCATTTGTAGTTAGACATGCATGGCTTAATGTTTGAGACAAGCAGCAAGACACTGGCAGGATCAATCAGGTGTCCTAAGAATTGTAATAACATCCCTCTATCATTTTGATGCGTGATTCTATGAACTGAATCTTCAAACTTACGTATGGAGGGGTCTGACATGATCACCATGACGTATGTGTTGGAAGTAAAGACATCGATGAAGGCTGCAAAGTTGGAGTTCCTCACCTCCATGCTTTGGAAGGAGGCTGCAAGTTTACTGGAATAAATCAAGTCTAAAATCAGAATCACCAAGTACACGTATCAAGAAGTCTTGGAGGTGAAGGGACTTTTCCTATGTGATATCACACAGGAAGGGGTACCGGGAGCCGAGGCCTGCGGGGAGGAGCCTTCTTACGTTCTAAAACAGCCTCAAAAACAATTCTGTCAGCAAACTCAGTCGTGTGCTGGTCTAATCATTAGAATCTCAGTCCACACCTTCTGGGTTCAAATCCCACTGCTGTCATTATGACCAGGGCAAGGCAAACACTGACCAATCTTCCAAAGAGGCAGGCAGTGTTGTCCTACAATGGGACAAATTACTAGAGGCACCGAATAAGGCATGGATGCCCAAAAGGTAGATTGCAATCTACAATCACAAAGGCTATGCAGGTAGACCACATGGCATGCTCCTGAAATTATACACAAAAGATACATATCTTTTTATTTATTTGCCACATGAATTAAGGTGACTTGATTGATATAAAAAAGGAACTGTGGGTGGATCAGAATTCTGAAGACTTGTACAGCAAAACGTAGAGTGACGCTGACTAGGATTAAGTATTGTAATTATGCATCATTTTTTTACCCATTGCAGTGGAGTGAGTCATAAAAAAGGCACATTTACCATTAAACGGCTTGGTTGGATGGCCAACTAATCCTATGTAATTTCAGTATATTGAGCTGTATGACTGCGGCCCTAATAACGTGGAAAGAAAAGGCCCAACACCTTCTCGTTTCTTTTGTGCCGTTTCCAACATTTCAGCCCTGTTAAGATTAATTTCCCAACAATGCACTCCAATTTCTCTAACTGATTGCGGTTGGAGTTGTGAAGGTAGAGAGAATAATCATTGTAAAAAAAAAAAAAAAAACAGTAATACTCAATGACCCCTGGAGGCTTCATTCGTCACACACAAACTTTTCCCTGCTAGGCATAATTCAACATGGTGGGAAATCTAAAGACCAGAGTTCATAAGCATAAGTTATAGGCTACCTGTTCAAAGTATGTTGCATGAAATACCACAAAACTTTTTTGGTAGGATTGTTTGTGTGGGTTTAAAGGGATAATATATAAATGCTCAAGGCATATGTCACTGGGCACCCTCAGATGAAACCACCTTTAGCCAAAAATCAGACTCTGGCTCGAGGACTACAGCAGTAGATCTCGCTGAGCTGCTCATTTTTGAAAAATGCTCACAAGTCAAAAAAGTGTGGGCACCCCTGGAATAAGGCATTGTTAATTGTCTCCACCGTAAGGTGGTGACTATAATTCGTACCCTGTCCGTCAGCCCATATGTCCGTCCGTGCATGCGACATCTCTATATATGGAGCTCCATATATGGAGCTGTCAGTAGTCAGTATATTGCCATAAATGGAGCTGTCAGTAGTCAGTATATCTCCATATAAGAAGCGGAAATGTGCACACGTTCAAACCTGAGCACGGATGGTGGAGACCTGTGCCCCTTGGCTTGTTATGTGTGATATCAGGTAGGAAAAGGTCCTCACGTTTTGGAGGAGAGAAGGGGGTGCTTACCTACAACTGAGCTTGAACTGTTTAATAATGTTGCTGATCTTCTCAAACCGGTGAGCATCACGCTGTTCTTTGCACTGATAGTGGGAGATTACCTACAAAATAATGTACCAATATTAGAACTGTCATGGCATTACATGACTATCAATTGTCAAAAGATAATTGTGATTAAGACATTGGAACAATTAAGAATTTGCACAGGGCAGATATGACAAATAGCAAATAGCATAAATATACGAATCAATTGCATTAAATCATATTTTAAAAATCACACACCCGTGTGAAATGAAGTGCTGCCTGTGTGGTGGTGTGTGGGGGGTCCCCCGAACTTTATTTGATGCATCACTCAAGGAAATACATTTGGTGCGTATTTGTTGTACAAGCCTGTAAACCGTGCCGGTTAGCCACGCACGGCACGCAGCCAGCCACGCAGCCACGCAGCTTGTAAATCGTCTAAGGGAAGTGCTTGGCAGCACTTCAAAAATATGAAATAACTGATCTACAGGCATGGTGTGTTGCAAGCTTGTATGTGCAATTTACATGATTTTGAAAGTATGTAACTGATTTCCCCAAAATTATGTTCACATATGAACATTTTTACAGGGTAATGATTATGAAAAATAATCGTGATTATCTCACATAATTGCGATTATGTAATAATTCTGACAGGCCTTGCCGGGTATGCAATACTAATTAACACACAAGCATAAATACAGTACATCCCAACTCAAGCAGACTGCTTTCTCTTACCAGAAAAGTGGCTCTCTCAAACAGAAGAACTTCATCTGCTTCTATGATTTGTGCAAAGTTTCTCAGGTTTGTCTCCAATTGCTGTACATTTGGGATCAGCTGATATACAATACTGGACCAGGCCTAGGAACGTGGAGAGAGTGGTTTGTTATTAGCAATGGTGTGTTCTACCAAACACTAGTACATGTGCTTAAATAGATTCTCAACCTTGTACAGTGTTTCGTCCCAAATTGACGTCCTGAAGCATGTGCAAGCCAGTGGTCTGGACAGCCTCCTCAAGTCTTCTTCACGCTCCTTAAAGATCTATAACATCAGGCACATAGATTGAGAGTGTAACTTTAAAAGTGGTTTAAACCATTTTCACTTTCCAAAAGAACAGCCCATTCAGTCGCCTATACAACATGTTATATTATTACTTTTACGCTTTCTTATTTAAAAGTATTTAAAAGTAGAAATGTTGATGGGTACATTATACAGTGGGGGAAACATTTCTCACTTGATTCAATATTATGGTATTAATTCAGTTATGAAAAAAGATGTTTTTCATTTCCATTTCAAATTTCATCAGTTACCGGTACTTGACTGCTAATACTATTGTCAAACCCCTACTAGTGTCAACAAGCTGTCAAACATGGTTTTCAAATGATATGCACAGCTGTGATAAGTTGTTGACACTAGCAGACTGTAGCATTGTGAGCAGCTCCAGGGTGCTTTAGTTAGCTTGCCAATACTGATGACATCCAATCACATGACCTATGACTGTCACATTTAGGCCATAAAGCAGAACAGAATTTCCACAGAAGAGCAGCATTAGCAGCCAGATTTGGTAAGAGCGAGAGCGTGTGTGTGGGTTGGTATCTGTCTTACCAAATCTCTTTGGTCTTCCTGCACCAGATCCATTTTGTGCACAAGGCAGAACACTTTTGCATCAGGAGAATTCTGTAGGATGGCTTCCAGGCAGGACTGGTAGTAATGCATGTCTTTCTCCAGCTCACGGCTTTCAACATCAAAGACATAGATGAGCACTTCTACGTTCCTGAAAATGTTGTCCCTCTGGCTTGTGAAATAGTTCTCCATGAAGTTGTCCTGCCTGATGAGAGATAAGAGAGCAGAAAAAACAGTCCACATCATTAGCTTCGACTTCTTTGCATCTCGGTAATAAATGATAATAAATAATAAATAAGATTTACCCGCCACAATCCCAGAGGTTCAGAACCAGATTGCCAAGAAACCGCACATGGGAGTGTTCCACATCAACTATATTTAAGAACAAATAATTTCCTCATTATGAACATGAATTAACTATTGATTATTATTACAAAATAAACACTTGTGACATGATGACGTCATTCAATTCTACGTACTTGTGGCTCCAAGACGCCGTGTGTCTCTGGCTATGTAGTTGGCAAATATGATTGACCTCATGCTGGTCTTCCCAGACCCACTTTTCCCCATCAGCAGCACCTGAACACAGCGCAAGACAAGATCAGTACTCACTTCACCAGGCCCCAGAATTTACTTTCAGTGGTTCCCAACATGGGGACAACTAATTACTAAATGATATGTTTGGAACCAAATGGACCCTTATTGATCTGTAACTCTGAGAGTGTATAAATGTACAGTACACTTTTGTACACTATGAGTTAAATGGGGGGGGGGGGGGGGTCCTTGACATGTAAAAGTTTGGGAACCACTGATCTATAAGATCAGCTAATGAGACTCACCTTCTTTTTCATAGCTGTGCTTGACATTCCCTTTATTTAAGGAAGTAGTGTATTACTATGAATGTCTTTCTCGCTTCTGTTTTCTTGCCAGCCAGGTATGGTCTCTCACTGCTTCAGTTAGTCGGCTGCAGGCTGATAAAATGAGAACATTTTCACTTATAGGTGTTAAAGTAGCCGTGATTAGCAATTCCACCGCAGTTGGGAGATAGACCGGCCTTGCGGTGTGTCTGATTGGCTGCCAATGCTAGCAAATGTCACTGACAGCCAATTAGACACATGGCAAGACGGGTCTATCCCACAACTGCGGTGAGTTTCACAACCACGCCTTAAGGAGAGCATAGTTCATCGAGTGTCGTTTTAACTCACAAACAAACGGGACCATTATCATTGTTTTGTCTCGGACTGTAAACTGAGACATGTTTGCATAACTTTGAGCTCATAACAAAACAAAAAAACATCATTACGTCAATCACATTTCTTCTGTCGTGCCATAAAGCTATGCTAAAGCTAGCATATCAACCAAACCGAATAAATAAAGTGTTAAAGACAGCTTAGCAAAGCTATGTTAAATTCAAGCTAGCTATGGTACAGTGGTTTGCCACGGAATAGGTTAGCAATTTTATATAGACAGTTTTGTTGTCGATTTTAAAATAATTGTTATACATTACTTGGTCAATGGTCTTCTTGGTCACAAGCTGGCAGTGAAGTATAGAATCAGCTGCTTCCTGTTTACGCTGATTGACTATCCAGTCCCATGACGGATGGCCACTAGGTGGAGCCCGAGACCTCAGCTGGATTCTGTCAGAGCCTTTATCAGTTGACCCCCCAATGTCGCAACAATTGTACTAGATGGCTCTGGATTCTGTGTACTACTGTTGGAACTGTTCTCTTCAGCCCTTTAATTTTAAGGTCAAGGACCACATGCAGTTTTGACATTCATGATTAGTACGGTCTCCCATTTAATGCCATTTACATCTCAGAGACCAACATTTACATTGTAAAATCAATGTTAATTTAACTCAGTGTGCAAAAAAGGAATCAAATGGACCCATCCCCAGCGCTAAGTTGGACAGGCAGTGGCGAAAGCTTGACATTCCAAAAATACTATATACACAAAGATATAAAAAGGTCCACTTATGTCCACTGAATACCTATTGACTTTATTATTAGAAGCTTAGGCCATCATTTCAATATCGGCTTACAATTGCTTTACTCTGCCCAGACATTCAAACATTCTATATCTGACTCATCTCATCTAAGGTAGAACAAGGTGGCATACAAGTATCCAGTGACATCAGACTAGATAAGATGCAATGCAATGCATATTTCTATTATAGTTATTGAAAACAAAAGGCAAAAAAGGTTATAAAATTTTATTATGTTTATGTAATATCCAAGTTACATCCAATTTTCCCGAAAGAATAAACATAACGGTCATCTAAAGACAAGTTCTTAATCTACAAACCCACACAAAAAGCACACTACAAAACACCAGAAGTCAATTCACCTCCAGAATTTTTGATAAGAGAAACAAAACCACATTACAAATATACTTCTTTAACCACAAATGACACACTTATGTCCAAGAAAGAAATAAAATTTCAATTTACGCACCTCTGAAACATATATGTATTCATACAGTATATATGAATATGTATTTTCAGAACTGCATATATTTTATACACTCTTTTCAGTTTTTGGCATGCACCCATAAGTATTCATGGTGAGGTACCAGAAACAAATAAGGCCTATAGACTAAAATATTATACAGTAGAACCAGAAGAGAGAAGTATGAGATGGAAAGGCATAATAAAGACATTATTAATGTCATTTTAAAGTAATGGAGCAGTGTGGAGATTCAGATAATACACAGTTGACCTGAAGCTCTCAGTTATGTCCCCCACCGACTGAAGTCTTTCTTCCTACATTTGGTCTCGGAGTTTGGCAAGCCTTTGAGACAATTCGTCCTTGAAAACAAAGGAACAACATTTATCATAGATAGACAAAGTAACGGTGTGTGTGTGTGTGTGTATGTGTGTGTGTGTGTGTGTGTGTACTACCTACTTAGGTTAGGACAACAGCACATTTGCACCGTGCATGTGCGCAAGTGCAACTGAATATACAGGTGCTGGTCAACGAATTAGAATAATTTGAACAGTGCAATCGTTAAATTCTTTGAATGCATTTCTTGTGCAGAAAACAAATCAGGTGTTCACCGCACCTGTCCTACTGGTTAGAGTAATCACAGAACTCGTTACCTGTAAAAAATTTGCTCAGCTGAGCTTTCCAAAAGGCCCATTTAGGCCATTTAACTGTGACACTGTTGTTTCATTGAATTAGAATAATGGAGAAACCGTTTCATTGAATTAGAATATTTTTTATTATAATTAGAATCATCACTTTCTCAGTATTTTGTGGCTGCCCCCTTGGCTTGTATGACTGCCTGAAGTCTCCGTGCAGGGGTTGACACTAAGGTCTCCGAGGTACTTGCCCATCGGGCAAGTGCAAATCAGGTTCTACTTGCCCTCAGCTAAATGGACCAATGCGGATCAATTTGGTTTCATTTTTACACTCTCAAGAATTAAAATTCATCATCTTAATCAGCCCATAGTGGTCACAGACCCAGTGGTCCCTGACCGCAGCAAAATGATAGTTTGGAACCAAGTGGACCTGGGAGAGAGATAGGTAGAGATAGCTAGTTCTTCAAATCGATGCCACGAACAGGGCTTGACAGTAACACTTGCCCGCTTGCCCGGGGCAAGTAAAAAAATGGTGGGGCAAGTGAAGACTGCTACCTGGTTGCCCGATCAGGCAAGTGTGCAACTTCGTGCACTATAACACTACACAAGATAAATTTGTCTTGAAGGCAGTCATTGCACTCTGCCTCTGTGTCTTTCCCTGCTTTCTAGCTATCTACCTATCTCTCTCCCAGGTTCATTTGGTTCCAAACTATCATTTTGCTGGGGTCAGGGACCACTGGGTCTGTGACCACTATGGGCTAATTAAGATGATGAATTTTTAACTCTTGAGAGCGTAAAAATGAAACCAAATGGACCCTTGCGGGTCCATTTGGTTTCATTTTTACGCTCTCAAGAGTTACATCTGGTTAACCAACTTAGCTGGGGACCACCTGGAACCCTCTCAGGGACCACTGGTGGTCCCTGGACCACCTGTTGAAAGCACCCAAGTAGGAAGTAAACTTAAAAGCAAAATTTACAATATATTTTTGGGGGGCAAGTGACCATGACCTGAGGGCAAGTAGAACCTGATTGCACTTGCCCGATGGGCTAGTACCTCGTAGACCTTAGTGTCAACCCCTGCACGGAGACTTCAGGCAGTCATACAAGCCAAGGGGGCAGCCACAAAATACTGAGAAAGTGATGATTCTAATTATAATAAAAATATTCTAATTCAATGAAACGGTTTCTCCATTATTCTAATTCAATGAAACAACAGTGTCACAGTTAAATGGCCTAAATGGGCCTTTTGGAAAGCTTAGCTGAGCAAATTTTTTACAGGTTACGAGTTCTGTGATTACTCTAACCAGTAGGACAGGTGCGGTGAACACCTGATTTGTTTTCTGCACAAGAAATGCATTCAAAGAATTTAACGATTGCACTGTTCAAATTATTCTAATTCGTTGACCAAGTGCAACTGAATATATACTGAATATATACTTACTGTACTCTCCAGAAATTATTTCCCCATTCATTTTCCTTACAGACACTTACACCACGAACAACAGCAACTCGGGCCGGGGCAAATCATGACTACAAACACAATATCATCATACAATATCTAATTAATATCTAATTTTCTGTACCTGTTCTGCTGAAGCAACACTGGTGCCGACAGATCCCGTCTGACCCTGGGGTAGCTCCATGTTCAGATCCAACCTAAAATATGCAATTTTAACACATTATGTTCCACTGGAATATTTTACATTTAGAAAAATAAGACATACCAACAAAATGAGCATTGTGCAGTATATATATATATTTTACCCTGCTTCATCGGCCAGTTCATGCATCAGTGATTCCACTTGATTCTGAAACAAATATTTGGGCAAGTGAAATTAGTTTGTCAATAACATATTTACAGCTCATTCCGGTGAAGATAATGGGGAAAGCAAAGTATGTGTACCTGTGGTGTTGTAAGTGTTGTTGTGCTGCTCATGGTGTCTTCCATTTGGGCTGTCTGAACATCCAGAGTTTCAAACTGATGTTCAAATTTGTCCATAAGAGCTGAAATCTGAGAAAACAACACATCAAACATTTGCCTCCATTTGTGATTTAACATATCTATGAATTCACGAAACCACATATCTACATGAGAGTCATCCGTAATCCGTGGCTACGCAGTACGCACAACATATTAG
Organism: Benthosema pterotum; assembly: GCA_039105355.1. NCBI lineage: Eukaryota > Metazoa > Chordata > Actinopteri > Myctophiformes > Myctophidae > Benthosema > Benthosema pterotum. The sequence continues at coordinate 26,978,335 of CM076975.1, read as the reverse complement.
TATTTGGGAGAGATGTGGCACCGGCTTTGCAGCAAGTTTAGGCAACTTCACCAATATTAGTGACGGTGTATGAGAAAATGTATGTTAAGAGCCTAAAGGTGCACAGTAATTTAACATTGGCATGGACCCACTTGTTCTCCCAAGACGGCTCAGTTTGATCCATTCACGCCATGCCTGATCGTGCAACTTCCTACTCCAGAAAATCGAGGTGGCCAATCAGGACACAGTATGCAAACATATTTGAATAGTGCCTGCTGACAGGCATTTTTGCCACCAGCTGACCCGGTCCGGATTTTACCAGGCTAGTAATCACACTGCTTTATCGATCCAGCTATGAATGCAGCTTTAGACCCCAACAAGTAAGGGAGTACTGCACACGAACAGAAGGCAGCTACATGGTGCTCTAGGATTCCATAAATAATACTACCAATATATCAGATTGTCAGCCTTACAGAAAATAATATTTATTCTTGCTTTTTAGATTTTACAAGCACATGCATTACCTTTTCTAGATTCATACTCTTCAGTGCAGAATCCATTCCTTTCACCACTCCAGCCATAGATTTTGTGACCTGTGAAATAATACAGCATTATCTGGATGTAAGGGTGTTACTGACATAGTAGCACTGTGTTAAGTTGATGACAAAAACGTAACAATCTACATATCTGAACACTATGACTGGTGATGAAGATTACTGTATGGAATGTCCAGGTAAGGGTATTCACAATAAATATACCTTGTTCATTGTGACTGCGGTTTGGACCCTTGCTGCAACTGCATCAATTCGAGCACTCATTCGCAGGAAGTTGACTGACTGATTCTTCTGTCGAATAGCGTTTTCTGCATGGATCCTGGCCACTTCCATGTTTCCTTTTTGGATGGCCTAATATGAGAACATATTGGGAGACAGTTCCTATAAGCAGGCAAGCAGAGATATGTAAGTGTTTTTTAAATTTTGACTACTTATTACTGTCAGTACTTACTTTCTTGATTTTGGCCTTCTCTATCTTTTCCTCTTTGTCACATTTTTTTGAATTGCGTAGAAGTTCTTTTGCAGCAAACTTTAGGTTGAAGAGTTGCTCTGTGATGGGAGGTTAAAGACTAACCAAGCTCAGTGGTACACAAGTAGTTATTGTTTAGAGAGAGAGAGAGAGAGAGAGAGAGAGAGAGAGAACTAGGCTGACATTTTTTGACACTTCAATCATGTCAATGAGGTTTTTTTTTTATCAATATCACAAATAATAATAGATAATTTCAACTCCAGCTGTTGTATTAGATGTACCATAACCAGTGGGTTTCAACCAGTGGTCCGGGGACCAGCAGTGGTCCTTGAAAGGGTTCCAGTTGGTCCCCAGGCTAAATGATGTAAAGTTGGTTAACCAGATGCAACTCTTTGAGTGTGTAAAATGAACCCAAATGGACCTTGAGGGGGCATTTGGTTTCATGTTTACACTCGCAAGAATTAAATATTCATCATCTGAATTAGCCCAAGTCAGAATGTAGTTTAAGATTAATGGTCATTTTGATCTGTATGTTTGACTGTTTTGTTTCCTAAATCCAGCCTGGAATTGTGGACAAAATCTTTAATTTTGGCTCAAAGGCTGAATAAGTAGTGGGCCTGGTATCAAAAAGATTGAAAACCACTGACCTAAACGGCACCCCTTGGCTTAGCCTGATACCACACTGACTCAGTGTACACTTCACATAGTTGTTTGTTTACTCATTACCCGATTAAGTGGTGAGGTGACTTGCGCCCCCGCAGTCGGTCTTGAATCGTTTTTTTTACGTACAAAGAAAACAACACGTCGTAAGGTGAATCCACCCACTGCTTTGAAAGAACAATCACACAACATGTAGTTTTTACTTAGCACTTCGCGGTGGAAATCAAAACGATCAACAGTGCATAATGAGTAGTAATAAAATGAAGTAAAAAGTAAAGCTTACAATTAGGTTACTTGTTGACTGGTAATAAAGTAGTAAGTACGTAACGTTACCATTTTGAGTCGCATACCGTCCTCACAAAGTTTTCAAAAGGATACTCTCCATATTCGACATGTTGAGCTGGCGGTGAGACGTCACAATCCCCAAACGAAGCGGATCGAATATTACGAGCGGCCGTCGAGGCGTGTATACGATATTAAATGAAGTTAAACACAGTAAAAAGTTAAGCGAGCAAAATGTTTCCTTTGCCAGCTATCCTTTCTTTTTCCTACTTCCTGGTAAACTACCAAAATATGAATGACGCCATTGTCACGTGCTCGTTACGTCACAAACGAAGTGACTCCATGAAAAGGAAGAAACTAGAACTATTTTAGCCATTATAAGGGAAAAAAGGGGTCAACCTGCACCTAATTGCAAAAAAAACAAACTCAACTGATTTTGAATCTTTAATATGCCCAGAATAACATACAAAAAGTTGCCTGGAATTGTCTGGGGGGAAAGTTGTGAAAATAGCCTCTAAAGTATGAGACTACAAAAAACGTTTTTTGTCCATTTCTGCTAGGCTTCACCATGCTAAAGCATATAACAATTTGATTGAATGGTTTACCAAACATTTCTCAGTTGTTCCATATGTATTTCATGCTATAGAATCCAGTTCTGCAATGTATATTTTTGTATTGTGCATAATTATTGAATTTATCAGCATATTCACACATGGGCAGAAATGACAGGAAAAATCCTATAACAATTTGTTAAACGGGTTTATCATACTCTGCTCAGTTGATCAGTATGCATCTTTTCCTGTAGATTCAATTTCTGCAATGCACAGTACATTTTTGTATTGTGCATAATTAATGACAATTAGTATATTTGACACATAGGCGGAATTAATTTGATATGTTGATGTGTATGTATAATTAGATTGTTTCAGTCCAGTAATAATGTAATTTGACCTTGGACTAATTGCAACTAAAAAAAACCTCAACTGATTTTGAATATTTAATATGCCCAGAATAACATACTAAAAGTTGCCTGGAATTGTCTGAGGGAAAAGTTTAGAAAATGGCCTGTCAGGTATGACCCTACAAAAAAAAAAAAAAAAAAAAAAAAAAAAAAAACGTCTTATTGGCAATTTTTCACCATTTTCACCATTTCAAACCCTGTAACATTTTGATTAAATTGTTTACCCAACTTTTCTCAGCTGATTGTTATTTAGTCCTGTAGAATCCATTTCTGTAATGGCCATTTTTGTATTGTGTATAATTAATAAGATAATTTGCATATATGACATGGGTGGAAATAACAGGGAAAACCCTAGAGCAATTTGACAGTTTTGATAGTTTGGGAAATTTGATTTACCAAACTTTTCTCAGGTAATCTCTGTGTATTCTTCCCTATAGAATGCAATTCTGCAATATATCTTGAGCATATATAATTTGATAATTAGCATATTTGTCACATGGGCAGAAACAATTCGATAATCTACTGTATATGGATAATTTGATATTTGATTTGAGATCAACTGTCAAGTGTTATTAAAAGTCATTTGTCTGATGCATTAGTACAAAATCACTGTCACTCTCTAATAAGGAAGAAGATGTCTGAAAAGGATGTAGGATTTTTCTCCCTTCATTTCCTGGGAGGTTTTCTGTTCAGGCTTGGTGAAAACTCTGTGGGTGAACCAAACTGGGACAAGACTATTGCCACTTGCAGGCATTGTCCTCTGGTGTACGATAATCAATATATATCTGAGTACACTGTAGTCTTGGGCGGTATTGATTTTTTAATATCGGTATTGATAACGTGTTATTTAGCTCGATATTCGATATTACCGGTATTGAAAACTAGACGGCAATGGCGTGCAATCAGAGTCGGACACGTTCCACCAGTCACCTAGTTCTCAGATTTGCGACATTGAGGCGTCAGAAACTGAGCTCTCTGCTGTTCAAGCAGCCTAAATAGGGACAAACCTGAGTTGGAAATACATTTGTTTCCAAAAAGCCTAGCCTAAATAAGGGCTATTTTGGGCATGTGTGTAACATGAAAATTGTTTGCATAGTTACAATTAAGTCTCATTGCTCATATTTTAATAGAATACAGTAAAATGTCGGTATTTGACGATATTCGGTATTCGATATTTTTTATAGACCCAACGATATTGCTCGGTATTGATTTCCAATATCGCGATAAACGGTAATACCGGTATATTGCCCAAGACTAGTACACTGTCTCCAGATGTTTAAATTCCTTCAGATTTTCTGATCAGTTCTGTCTTGTTTTCATCACTATGTACTGTAGAAAGGCTGACTTAGCCCCTTCCCTTTTTTGTCAAGTGTCTCTGATGATTCTAACAAGCCTTTCACAACTTCTTCATCTATGGCTTGACCAGTCTTTAAATGCCTTGCCACTTCTGATGCGAATTGATTCATGTGCATGGACATCTATCTGGTCAACTTGTTCATTTTCAGCACCTTGGATAGTTTCTTTTTGTTTTGAACTCAGTATCAGTAAGTTCTCTTCAATAAGCTCTTCTCTAAGCCCCACCTTTTGGGGCAGGGTTTGTTCACTGTCCAATGCCAATCCATATACATAGCAACTGTTGCCATCCAGGTCAGGCTTTCCTTTTCAAGCTTTCCTCTTCCAGCATGCCCATTGGACACGGCCGGATTGGGGAGGGGCTTAGTGAAGAGCTAATTCTCTTTGGCCATGAGATTCTGCCTTGAGTGATGTACTGAATCCTCCTTGCATGAGACCACGCCTGACTTTGACCTCTTTGTTCAGTCACCTCAATTATGAAGTCTCCATGAACTGAGTGGAATGTGTCTCCAGAAAAACTTTTTCCATCCTACAGGATTTGTTTGGTGCAAAGTTGCTAGTGTTACATTCAACACATAAAGGTTGTTCTGCCAGTAATTGTTTTCTACTGAATTTATCAATGCAAGCTTTGTTAAATTATTATTCAGATACCCAATCGTTGTTGTTCTGACCAGTGTTGCTTAATAATAGCAAACAATATTCTCAATTCTGGGTTCAAGATTGAGGTTCTTCTGAGCATAGGGCCGGAACGAACCATTTCCATTGACAACAAGCTGGTATCATCTGTCCCAACAGCCAGGAACCTTGGTGTTGTCCTGGACAGTCAGCTCTCGTTCAAAGCACACATTACAGCTACATGACATGTATCACCCTTTCTTGTAGATCAGGGGTTTTCAACCTTTTTGACACCAGGGACCACCATTTATTCAGCATTTGAGCCACGGACCACCAATTGAGGACTTTTTAGCACCAAAGGCCTAAAACTAAAGAATTCTTTTGGTTTTGTATCGAATTCCAGGCTGGATTTTGCAAACAAAACAGTCTAGACTTCTTAATTAAATAGTGCTAATTCAGATGATGAATATTTTCACTCTTGCTCCCAAGAGTTACACCTGGTTAACCAACTTTCCATCATTTAGCCTGGGGACCACCTGGAACCTTCTCAAGGACCACTGGTGGTCCCCGGACCACCTGTTGAAAACCCCTGTTGTAGATTGATACTTCAGACATCACCCTGTGCCTATTCCTAATGTGATCCTGGGCTCTACACACCCTCTGCCACCCTGCTTCCTTCAAAGCATAACTCCCTCGTTACTGTTAACTCCAACCTTCAGCAGGGGCGAAATCCATTCAAGCCCTCGCCCGCGGGCGCCCGCTTTAAAAAACGGGCGCCCGGTTTCACAAAAACGGGCGCCCGTTTTCAAAAGCGGGCGCCCGTTAGGGTTAGGGTAGGGTTAGGGTTAGGGTTAGGGTTTTTGTGAAACCGGGCTTTCAAAAGCGGGCGCGCCCGCTTGAAAGCGGGCGCCCGCGGGCGAGGGCTTGAATGGATTTCGCTGGCTCTCCCAACCTTACTGGCATACTTAAGCCTCTCCACTGATCCAACATACTACAGCTTCCTTGGTCCCTCCATTGGCTCCTGGCTGCTGTCTGCAGTACGAATATTGGATGCCGTCATTCAAAGCAAATACAATATGGAACTATATATCTTGTCTGATCGCACCCTATACAAGCCCTCCAGAGCACTCAGATTAGCCGACACAGGGCCGAATGCGAAACAGACCTGCAGATTCGCCCCCAATCTTCAGCCACAGTCTGAAAATGCTCCTTCAGACTTCATCTTAGCCCATATCACTTGCCCTAGCCTCGACCTATGCTATGGAAAGGCTCCACTTAGTATCTTATCTTGCAGTTAGCAAACATACCGTATACCATTTTTGTAAACATGGGACCATAGTGTTAATATATGCATATATGCGCTTATGTGTCAAATATACTAATTGTCATTAATTATGCACAGTACTGTACATTGCAGAAATTGAATCTAGAGGAAAATATACATACTGAACATCCGAGCAAAGTTTGATAAACCCGTTTAACAAATTGTTATAGGATTGTTCCTGTCATTTCCGCCCATGTGTGAATATGCTGATAAATTCAATAATTATGCACAATACAAAAATGTACATTGCAGAACTGGATTCTATAGGAAGAAATACATATGGAACAACTGAGAAATGTTTGGTAAACCATTCAATCAAATTGTTATATGCTTTAGCATGGTGAAGTCTAGCAGAAATGGACAAAAAACGTTTTTTGTAGTCTCATACTTTAGAGGCTATTTTCACAACTTTCCCCCCAGACAATTCCAGGCAACTTTTTGTATGTTATTCTGGGCATATTAAAGATTCAAAATCAGTTGAGTTTGTTTTTTTTGCAATTAGGTGCAGGTCAAGTGATATTATTACTGGACTAAACTAATAAAACACTATTTTGGCTATTTTAATAATGCAATCATAATTCGCGGGGTATGCAGTGGTGGCAGTAGGCCTAGTATAGCTCCATGCTGATTATCTTATAAAAATAAGGAAAGAACAGGTATGCCAGGTCAATTATTTTTGATGATTGATTGATTGATTGATTGATTGATTGATTGATTGATTGATTGATTGATTGATTGATTGATTCCAACACCCACCCCCCTTTCCCCCTCAATTATTTTTTATTACCTTGACTATGATTGCTTTTGGATTGGATATCATGTACCTGTAATATTAATATCATTATCAGAAGTGAATAAATTTGTTTCGATGAATGGACCTGGTGGAGTCGGTTTTGTAAAATTAAATGCTTTCGTGTCCCACTCATCCTGTCGAGGCAAAATGAGACATTTGTGACAAGGGTTGATCTAAAAAAAAAAAGAGCCCACTAAGCATTAAGACAGCTGTGTTTGTCTTTATGTAACTATGTATCCTGGGAGGCAGGTGATTACCTATATTGGGGCAAGGGTCTGTGTCTGTGAACCCAAGTTGTTACCCCTGATCTGTACTGTTTTAAGAACAATGGTTTTATTGCAATGTCCTACTTGAATGTTGACGACATCAAGATACTGCAGCAGTTTGTTGACTTATTTACATTTTGCTTGCCCTGTGCTGTACGCTACATTTTAACTCTTGTGTAATGCTGTGTCTTTACTTTCTTGTTGGTTCTTGGTTGTGTATAAGTTCACTTGATTTCACCTGAGCCTGTGTGTCACATTGACACACAGGCTCCTGGAGCTTCCCATGCTGATGTGTAAGTCCACTTTGTGGAGTTGCTTGAAATGTAATTCTCCAAAGACAATCGAAATTTGATTCATTGAGTCATTGATGCATTGATCCATTCATTGTTGATCGATTCATTGCTTCACTGACATGGCTTGTCTGGACCTGGTCCACAAGATTCGATACACACCAAGATTCGATACACCACCAAGATGCGTGTCTGGGTGTTCTCTGAGACACAATGCATCAGGTACACATGTGTAGCCTACTGTAGGCTAGTAGGCTACACATGTGTACTGTCTGTAGTACAAATGTGTACTGTAGTACACGTAGGGTGCACGTTCCCAGTGTGGCAGCAGGAAGCTGGGGGATGACTCACTCTGTCTCTGTCTGATGCTGATGATGATGATGGTGGTTGTAGGCTAATTTCATTCTTCTGCGCTGCAGTCTGCCTCTGCTCAGCTACCTACAGCAAGAAGTAGCCTACGTTGTTGTACTGCGGTATTCATTGGGCCGTTTGGCTCTTCCAGACTTGTGCTGGTGGCGCATGTGTCAGGTCAGGTGTGTGATGAGATGAGTGGTGATGATGACAATTCGTTTACAACTTAAAAGGAAGTCATTGTAGTTCGCCGTCAAGTTCGTGACGCCAAATTTCCATGGAAACGCCGCAGGGACGTGCAGAAAGTGTTTATAAGCGGGGCAGTGAAATTCCGTAAGAGCGCACTCTGGGACCAGCCATTCCCAGAGTCCTGAATGCTGCCTTCTGGCATGGAGGGCTGGCATGGTGATGTGAAGTAAATCAGGGCCGGATCTAGAGGGAGGCAGGGGTGGGCAGAGGCAGAGCCCACCCAAACGTGCATCCTGCCCACCCAATGAAAGGTAATATCAGTGGTTTTCAACCAGTGCGTAAAAATGAACCAGAGCGTAAAAATGAAACCAAATAAACCCTTGTGGGTCCATTTGGTTTCATTTTTACACTCTCAAGAGTTAAAATATTCATCATGTGAATTAGCCCAAGTCTACACAACTGGTCATTTTGATATGTATGTTTGACTGTTTTTTCCCCAAATCCAGCCTGGTATTGTGGACGAAAGCAAAAGAAATATTTAGTTTTGGGGTCTGTAGGGCTATAATGTCATTCAAACGGTGCTCCGTGGCTCAAACGCCGAATAAATAGTGGGTGCTGGTGTCAAAGGTTGAAAACCACTGCTTCATATGAAAAACTTTGGAGTTGCCCACCCTGCCATTCTTCCAGCCCACCCTAGTAGGACTGGATAAACCCGTCCCTGAAGGTAAATGCTGCATGCATGCATTGGTGGTCTGGAAAGGGAAGTTGTTTTACGGACTCGTAAAAGGGCAGGGGCAGGAGCCCCCGTTGACGTCTATGTGTGCACGTCCCCGAAACGCCGGTACCCTGCTGAGAGAAGAGACCAAAGACACTCACACAAGATACAACTTTGCATTGGACAGTCTGACTGTCAGCAACACCTCTGCGGTGTCTAACAGCTGTTGGAGCTAGATTTAAACCCGTTATTTTACCGGATCTGGTTTGGTTTTGATCGATGTAGATCAAGTAGCTGGAGAGGTTAGTTTCATTAATTCAGCTTTGTGTGTTTTTAATCACAAACGAATAGCCTACTGCAGGTGAGTCCTGAGTCATGTTTTCTTATAGAACTGCATAGACTAACTATGTTCAAAATATAGGTAGCCTAGGCATAGTAGGTAGGCTACTGTATGTTAGCCAATTTAAATCAGATTAAATGTCGACGATTTTAAACCATTATGTGGTTCCCTGCACCGGCCTAGGCTTGAAAACGTGCGGGAAATTAGTTTTAATATTATGAAAATAATATTATTATTAGCCTTATTTAGCAATATTAGATAATATCATATATCAGTTGATTAATATCTATTCCATGGCAATTACTGGACTTCAAACATCAGAACGTTAGCTACCTCAAGTCTATCTAGATAAGTTAATTGTTATAGTGGCGGAAATTGTGTGCAGAAATGCCATTCAATATTGCATGATGTCACGACTAAAACCCTGTCATGTTTACGACGTGGTTTGAGTAGGCCATTATAATGTTTTATGACTGAAACATTATAAACATGTGACTTTTACAAACACAAGCAATTATGTCATGCAAAGTGGAAAAAACGCTTCATCCCTAGTCTTGTTTAAAAGAGGAAACCATGCACGTGTGGGCCACAGGAGTCCTGCTGCAGGACTGGAGGTTTCTATTAGGCTACACATCAGTTGTGTCTATTATTTCATACTGACTGCTGTAGCCTATACATAAACCACAAGACTGTGTGTGTGTGTGTGTGTGTGTGTGTGTGTGTGTGTGTGTGTGTGTGTGTGTGTGTGTGTGTGTGTGTGTGTGTGTGTGCGTGCGTGCGTGCGTGCGTGCGTGTGTGTGCGCGCGCGCGCATATAGGAAAGTAGGCATTTACAACATTTAAACTATAATTTGTAAAAAATAGAATAACCAGTTATCGGGCGCCTCGGCGATTGCCTGCACAAGTCAGACATAAGGACCTGATTTGTTTTATTTAATTAAAGTGTTCTCTAAGTAGGAGCCATAATGATTTAGTCAAAATGAATTGCCAAGTTCATCTGAAAAAAGGTCTTAAAAGTGTAATATATAATTCCTGCAAACTCAGTCAGCTGGTTAAGTCTAAATAACTAGAATTAAAATAAAATAACTAATAAATTACTTAAACGGACTAAGAAATCTAAGGACCCTGATCAACCTTATATTGTTACTTTGAGGCCCATGCAAGGCAGAGTTTCAGCCTATCCTTTCCAGCTTGTGGATATTCAGGCTTACTGTTTGTGTGCTGTAAATAAATAAAGATAACTTGAGAAATAAATACTTCTTAATAAATCGCAAAAGATCTGTAATGATGGCAATTGCTTCTTTATTACATTAAATAAATACAACACAGGTTAGAGTAAACAATCACCCTAACCTAAATAACATTTTACTACCTGATTTGTAAACCATATGCTGTTGTAAAAAGGTAATACCACAACTTTAGATACATGCTGTTCTTTTATTTCTAGGTGTGTGTATTCGCTTTCAGATTGGAATCATCACTGTAAATAATTAAATTACTGATAAAGTTGCTGAATTGCAAACTTATCAAGTTACATGATTAATGTGTCATTTAAACTGTGCAGTTTGGACCGCATAGTCTGCACTTAATTGTTTTAACTCAAAACAATATAAACTACAGTAGATCAGCACTCGGAAGAGTGACAACTTGCACGTTGGCCATAGGCATGGCCTACTTGTGCGTGAGTTGAACAAGTGACAGAAAACACAAAAGGCTGGGCAGTAGTGTCTCAGTTTCTCCTTGGAGAATATGGTGGTTGCCCTCTGACACTTATATTGCTACAGCAGAAACATACAAGTAAAAAAAAATATTATCCAATCATTCTGTGTCAAATTCAAGGGCCCTTGGGGATCGCTTAACTATAGAGCAAGTACCCCAACACTTCCAGGAGATAATACTTACAACAATATTTATAAAAGATCTCTTAATTACGTCACCATATCATATCATTACCTAAACCAGTCAATCGGAGTACCTAGGGAGATCAAGGGGCGGTCACCCTTTGACTGTTGCGCACCGCTCGCTTAACCCTTAGTGTCCTGAACGCGTTTTGGTGTTTTATCTGTTGAAAAATAGCAGATCAACAAGCTCATGTCGTGACATGAGCTTGTTGTTCTGCTATTTTTGAAAAATTGTGAAAATGTGCTGCAAATCTCTGAACACATTATTTTGGAAGCAAACATTTTATCTCAATTTTTCGCTTCTGGAGAACCCCGAGAACAACATGTTTTCAGATGGGGGTCTGCAGCCAAATATGGATAATTCTGGTGGCCCTTGGCTAGAAATATGTTAGCATCACTGACACAGGAGCACAGATTTTTCAGAAAAACTAGAATCTAGTGTCAGAAACTATAGAATCTAATTAACTTAATTAACTTGCGCTCGCTCTGCTCACACAAGTAATTAATTGATTTGGCCATGTTGACCTTTACCTATAAGCTTATCTTTGTGCCATAATGTGATCCAAGTCCTTTCTTTTTACAGATTAAGATAATGGCGCTTCAGATGGATAAAAGGTTCCATAAATTGACCCTAGAACAAGTCCGGGCTCTGGATAAAGTCCTGACTGAGGTCATTCCCATTCATGGGAGAGGGAACTTCCCTACATTGGAGGTGAGAGCAAAAGATATCATTCGTGTAGTGAAGGAGCGGCTAGTTGAAAGAGACATCCAGGTCAAAGACATCCGCCTTAATGGCTCGACTGCCAGCCATGTGATGGTGAGAGATAATGGAATGGGCTACAGAGACCTTGACATCGTTTTCAGAGTGGAGCTGCATCAACAAGAGAACTTCCAGGTCATTAAGGAGGTAGTGCTGGAGAGCCTCAGAGACTTTCTCCCTTGTGACGTGAACAGGCGCAAAATTACTTGCCTTACAATGAAGGAGGCCTATGTGCAGAAGATGGTCAAGGTTTTCAATGCACATGACAGATGGAGTCTTATTTCTTTGTCCAACAATAGGACTAAACCTGTGGGGCTTAGGTTTGTAAGCTCTCTGCGAAGGCAGTTTGAGTTCAGCGTGGACTCCTTTCAGATAATACTCGACCGTATGCTAGAGTCTTACTGGGATACTGAAAAGAAACAAAGAGAGACTGGAGTGAAGTTGTCAGATGTCGGACTGGAGGGGAGAGCAACAGAATCACAGAAATCTTACGATCCAAGAGAGGATAAAGAAAAACCCTCGGCGATGGCAAGCAGCAGTGAAAGTCCTCGCCAGGATGAAGATGCCATTAGACCTGATGAAGACTTTCTGCATCCAGTATTTGAGTGTGTAAAGGAAAAGCAAGACCCACAGGGAAAGAAACAAAGTGAGAGTACTAGCCTTGATTTAACATCTCTGGAGGGTAAGGAGGATGTAGAAGACATTGACATCCCCTCTGGGGAAAACATGGCATTTAAACTCCATAGAAGCAATAAGGAGGCAAGAAAATTTAACAGAAGAGACAATGAGTCAACCGCATCTCCCAAACCTTCATGTGAAGATGCAGAAGCCTCTGTGACCAATGTGTGCATGAATCTGCAGAAGAAGGAAGATCTACCAGAGTCTAAAGCTCTCAAACCACTTTTTTTGTTACATACAAAAAAGTCGATAGAAGAAATAATCCAACATCAAGAAACACCTCAGTTCAAAGTTGACTCACTAATCCATGTGAGTGACAATGCACCATTCGTTCTACAAGACTCTAATTTTGAATTCTCATTTCCACCTCCAGCTAAGAAAACCTGCAACACATCGCAGGACATTGTCCCAGGTTATGGCCCATCACCTCAATTACAAAGAAAATTATTACGTAAGAATAGCAACAAGTTGGCGCTCCCTGAAAATGTACCTTTATTGACAGATTTGTCAGACCTTACAGCACAGCTGTTCCCTCCCATAGAAATACCCCAAACAATCCAGCCAAAGCCTCCTGTACTGCAGAACGCAGAAGTCCATTACTCTATGCTGCCAGACTCTGTGCACAAATCTTCAAGGGATGCAGAAACTTGCACAAGTCCCACATATGATACCCCTACCCCTATCACGTGCTCAGAAGGAAAAGTCTCAAAAGAAGATTTGAAGACAAAACTTTCAGACACAACAGCTCAAAGTCTTTCACTTACAACAGACAGAGACATTCAGCCCACACTGGCTTCCCAGGAGCCACAGCTAACAGATGGAATCAGAAATAACACAGAGTCAGGCTCATGGGCAGACTTATCAGAAGGTAATGCCACAATCATCATTGAGGCAGAGTGCATGTACGGAGACTTTGAGCAGGCCATCAGCCATCTCAGAAACCATCTCATTGCGACACACAGTCCGGAGGAGATTCGAGGAGGGGGGTTGCTAAAGTATAGTGACTTACTGGTACGAAACTTCAGGCCAGCCAGTGAGATAGAGATCAAGGCCCTTGAGCGCTACATGTGCTCCCGTTTCTTCATTGACTTCCCTGATGTGAGCGAGCAACAGCGTAAGGTCGAGGCCTACTTGCAGTGCCACTTTGTTGGCAATGAGGAGGCAAGCAAGTATGACTATCTGATGACTCTGAGGCGAGTGATAGATGAGAGCACTGTGTGTTTGATGGGGCACGAGAGGAGACAGACGCTCAATATGATCACCGTACTGGCACTGAGGGTGCTAGGTGAGCAGAATGCCATCCCAAATACTGCCAATGTGACCTGCTTTTATCAGCCGGTGCCATACATGGCAGAACCCATTTTTAGTAGATATTACACTGCCCCGCCACAGACCCCATTCCTCTACCAACCGTATCCTTTGCATGTCCATATGCAGAGTGGCTTAGGATAGCTTTGGTATCTTAGTGGGGAGAGCATACTCCTATACTGTGGATCTCTGTAGCCACCAGATAAGAGGCACATTTGAAGTTAAAGAATAATAGGCATGCACGGTTGCATTAACTTAAATGCTTTGAAACCCCTCTCTGCCTATGAAATGGAGGATGGCAGTTATACTGAGAAGAAAGAGCTCTGACTTTTGTACAGCATGTCAATGTTTCAAGATAAATACATTGTAGACGAATGTACAGTAGTAGGGCGTTGGAAAGCCTTGTGGTGTTTACTCTTCCACGTAGAGAAGAATACAGTTGGAGAATTCTCTATGGACAGAAATCATAATTCCAACAGTGAAAAAAAGGTAATAGAAAAGTATTTGTGTTTTGGGCTACAGGAGCTACAGGAATAATTCTTACTGTGATGAAAATACAAAACAAATAAAATAAAATGTATATAAAAAGTATTGGGAGGGCATTATGAATCACTAAGAAGAGAACTGTTTTTGATGCCCGTGTGGATTTTAAAATGACCCCCATCATGAAATATAAAAGTTAAGGTACCTATCCCTGCATTCAAAGTGAATTTGTCCTTACTAGTCACAGCTTATAGAGGGTAATGTTCAGAGGGCACACATGATTATCATATCAAAACATGAACATACAGTAGTAGACCTAGTATATTTCAAGTCGTCTGTGGATTATGATGAAAAATGTTATAGTGTTGCTTTTGAGCCCAGTCTCCCTCCAGTTCTGGTTTTACCTTCACACACTGTTAGATAGAATCTTGTCTTAAATTGTTAGATTAGATTTTTCTGGGCCTATGTGCCTTTATTGATAGTTAACAATGAAGACACAGAGAGGATGGTTCAGACATGCAGGAAAGGTCTTGAACACGCAACACGCTGTCAGGCAGGAGCCCATACAGGTATGTGGCATCCAGCTGGACCATTATGCCAGCGGGGCATCTATAGATAGCATTTTTTGACGCTATCACAAAATGGGTCTTGGGATTTATGTATTTGGGAAGAATGTACACAAATACTATGTTTCTTTTTAAGTGTTAGGTTTGAATGTCAATTGATTGTAGATATATTTATTTCTCTGTTATAGTTGGTGATAATTGTATGTTAATGTGGGGTAAAAATGCCTGTTTCGTCTATGTGAAATACAGCTATCAAAGTTAATAATCATAATTAATAATTTGGTAACTAATTAAATCAGTCTACACCGACATTTGTGTGTACACATGCAATGTGCAACAGGCTATTTTAGAATAGGCTTACATGTTAAAATACGAACTAGAAATTAAGCGGTGTTCACTTATTATTGTGGAAGACACTGTCTCTGATGTCTGTGATTGTCCACTTACATGATTTTATTCTGTGTGCACAAGCTATCTGGCAGTAGCCTAGGTTGTGAGGAATGCATTTTGTAGTATACTATGTCAATATACTAATCACAAGACTAATAAAATAGACATACAGGTGTGCACACGGTTTATCTGCTAGATACAAGAGGATTATTTGAAGTAGGCAATATTTCAGTAGCTGATGACGTTTTTTTAAACATACTTACTTAATCGTGTAATGTAATCTATTTTAAATATTGCATCCAAATAAACCCTAATGATGAACATGACTCTTCTTGAGTATAACATATTCTAACAGATATAATGAAGTATATTGCAGCACTCTCAAATGGTACCGTATATCACCATGTCTCTACCAAGGAGACAATACAGTAGACTATATGTACTTTACATAGCTGTGTACAATTGGGAATTACACTGAAGCATTGCATGTATTTGGTCTACACATTGCTGTATTTGTTGTTCCCCCCCCATTAAATCATATTCAGGCTGTTGATAGGACAACTGATAAAAGGTATAAGCAAAGCAAATGATGAAATCAATGTGAAGGCTTATCCTCTGTACACTGGCAATGTACAGATAAGGCTTCACATTGATTTGTTTTGCTATTCTAATATTCATAAGCTGGATAAACTATGCTATCTTGGTTCTGTACCATGGGACAAACACAATAAAGTAAATAAACTCAGGTGTAATGGTGTTATGCACTAAACCCATGTTTTAAAATATGTCTGATAAACCTCAGTATGCAGTACAAACATCAATATTGGCTTAAAAAAAAAGAAAATCCAAACAATGAACCGCTGTAAACTGCCCAAACATAAATTCATGAAGTGTTTTCATTATCGTGGGTGGTTTTGCCATTACAGCAGTCTGTGGTGCATTGGTGACTCATCACTGTGCTCTTTGAAGGAGTAAAGATGACTCACCAACTCAAAACCAGGGAAAAAAAGAAGATTTTTGCCAATTGCTTTAATTGCCTTAATTTTCAGGGCCAGGGAGAAAATAGGGAGTGTAATTGACTGACATGATGGCTATACAACCATGACAACCAGAGGTAATTAAACCTTTCTAAAGAATGTGGTCAGACAAGTGTATTGACATTATTAATCTCTGGTATTTAGATATCTCAGCATATACTGTATCATGTAACGAAAAAGACATGCCAAGATGAGAACCCACTTCTTTATTTAAAAAGAAAACTCATACAATCAAAAACAGTGTAAAAAAACAAAAAACCCAGTCACAAGTTTTCCCAGCTAGAATGTCATTGTTTTCGCAATCAGTTTAGAGGTTAGCTTAATAGCCTTCTATTAGATATGAAAATAACACATTCTCAAAATATTAAATCATACGTATTGGCCCAGTGGAAGCCTTCTCACACACACTACCAGAGTAGTTCCAAGACACCAGTTAATGCTACATCTCAGAGAAACTAAGACTGACGTTGATTTTAGATTATTTCTGAGATTGACCTCTATCCATACTATAAATGGAAAAAATAAACATCTGAAAGCCTCTGTGTAAAATGCAGAACATTATATTTCTTCTAATAATGGATAAGACTGACACCAAAGGCTTCAAATGAACATACTAATCCTAGCACTCAGTTCAGGAAAATGGTGCTGCAACAAGTGAATGCAGTTGCAGTGAATGGGTCGTTATACACCTGGCATGTGAAAAAGTCGAATAACTGCTAAATGAACATGGCAAAGGCAAGTTAATAATCTAAAGTTATACTTTGTGGTTGTATCGTTGAGATGCCATCTAGATATGTTCCAAACCTAATAAAAGTGCGATAAACCAATATCTAGCTTTTTGTTTTGTTGCGGCGTATCTAACAGGCGAAATCTTGCTTTTGTTTTAATTATAGTGAAATGTGTTTTTTTTATTCATGATTGAACTAGTATACTGCCAGTTTCTTCACAAAATACTGCCACAGCATTCTTCACAAAATAGCATTTAGTCTAGGTTTTATCGTTTCATAATTTGTCACATATCCAATACATTTATCACTGTCAGCTGCCACAGGGTTCATCATGTGCAAAAATGTCCATTTCCTCATTATTTAGGAATAGTTAAAGAGTATAATACACTGGAAGAAGAAAAAAAAAATCTGTGGAAGTGTTTGCTGTAACCCTTTCTTTTGGGACATGCTGTGCAGACAGTGCTATGAAAGCCACTGTGGGTGGATGCTTCTGATGTCTGATCAATCGTGGATTACAGTAAGATGTGCTGCCTTTATGCCAAAAAGGAAGAAAAAACACCACCCTTTAAATTTGCCACTAGATTGGGAAAACAACCAATGCCACATGATGAAAGGCCAAATATTCCACATAACATTATTCTATGGAACAGTGTATACAACAAAAGGCAAATGGAGACATAACTCATTCAATGGCCTAGGAGGTCAATTTGCCCGATCACTGTGTCTACTTAGTATTGCTAGGGCCCACTCCTTATCCAAGCTGCGATAGAAAAACTAGGACATAATTATAATTAAGGTAGGAATTCAGATGGTTTTCTTCAAAAGATTAATGCTAATGATTAAATGGGAATATAGCTAAGCAAACACATGGGAAGTTGACATCAGTACTGTATGCAATTCTTTAAATGAGGGGCATGGGTTTACAAAACAAACGCAACATGAGCACCAGTATTTTGGCATCTCGGAACCTTTCTTTGGTGACCTGGATAGATAGACTAGGTGGTGGGTTGGGAGAAGAGATGAAGGGAGGAAAGCGGGTATTGGTAAAGTGGTGGATGAGGAAGAAATGACAGCAGAGAATAAAAGACGTCAAGGTTGAAGGGCAGGCCCATGTGGAAAGCTCCAGAGAGCGGTAAGGCGGAGGTGAGTTTGTTGAGTTTTGAAGAGGGTCCATGTGGAGCAGTTACTACTACAGACCAGGGAGGGATGCTCTCCTTGGCAACATTATCAAGAGCACCAGCTGTCAAGTCTCAGATAAAAAAGAAAGTCATATATACTTATATATAAAAATAAACAAAAAAAGAAAAAATCCCTGCAGTATATTACTTATTTCTAGACACCAGTCTCTTCATTTCAGCCATAAGCCTTGTTCGTACTTTGTTGCACTGTCCTGTGACAAAAAGGCTTGGCGGGGGGGCGATGTGTCAATGATTCCAACGCATAAGGTGGCTGACACGGGCTTTCTCAGTCATGCGCCGTACCCGTCCCGAACGGGACTTGCCCAGGTTCAGGGGGTCATCCTTTGACCCGTGGCCATCATCCTCAGAGTCGTCCTCGTACACTACTGTCCTGCGGCCCTGGTTGCGCGTGTTTACCCGCCTCGACTTGCCCCGGGCACTCCTGTGACCCCTAGTCTCCACCACCACAGCCTGCTCTTGTTCAGAGTCCTCCTCTTTGTCAGAGTCCTCCTCATTTTCAGAGTCCTCATCCTCCTCAGGATCCTCCTCCTCTTCGTCAGCCTCCTCCTCTTCGTCAGGTTCCTCCTCCTCATCGTCGTCCTCATCTCCCTCCTCATCCTGTGGAGTTTGTTTCTGTTCCACCTCTTCAGTCTCCTCTTCCTCCTCCTCCTCTTCTTCCTCCTCCTCCTCCTCCTCGTCCTCATCATCCTCCTCCTCGTCCTCATCCTCCTCGTCCTCCTCATCCTCATCCTCCTCCAGTTGTACTCGCAACCTTTTGGGTGGCTGTGAGATCTCCTCTCCCCCCTTGTGCCTCCTTTTCCCTGAGGTTGCTGTCTGGTCCTTAGCGGCCTGCATTTGTTGTTCTGATAAGCAGGGGGCCTTGCTGTAGTCATGGGTAGGTACTGATAAGCAAGGGGCCTTGCTATAGTCATGGTCTCCACCTCCCCCTGCCACTTCCACCGCCGCCTCCGAATCAGAGCTGTTCTCGCTGTCAGAGTCGGACGTGTCGGACGAGGACGAAGAGTAGGCATCCGTGGACGAGGATGACTCTGACGTGGAGCTGTTGGACACAGGTCCCTCCTTTGACTGTGTTAATACTCGCCTGTGGCTCTGGCTGGATCCATTTGTCAAAGCTGTGCGTTGCCCTGACAGAGGAGATACAAACAGTTGATCTCAGTACGGCATTGGAAACATCTCACTCTGTTGTGAGGCACATAGTAGCAAATGGCCATAAATTAGTACTTTAACATTCTTTAAGAAAATAAATTGCCCTTAGGGAGGGCAGCTCTCATTAATTGGCCTTCTCCCCAATAACTCTAAAAACACCTACTAAAACTTAACCTTAAGCTGAGGTTAGGCTCAAATTAATGAGACAAAGAGGAAGCTCCCAGAAGGTATAACATGAAAGGTTAGGACTAATAAAGGGGAAGAGGCAAATATACATATATACTACACAAAAAGGTTTGTGGCACCCCACACCTCTTCTTTTGTTGACCAAATACTGTAGGTTCCCCGATTGCCTCACAATCAATATACCTGATTTCTTAGTTGGCGTTGCTTGGCTGCGGGTCAGCCGACTTGGCTCTTGATTCCTGCTCTGACCTCTCTTCCCCAAACTGGAAGAGGAGGGTTGGCTGTCCTCGTCCATGGCTACACTGCTGTCCTCTGCAGAAGAGAAGCAGAGTACATGTGATGGCTAGCAAACCACAACAACATGGGGATGCATACAACTACATATAACATTGTATTCATACCATCGTTCGGACGACGAGACCGGCTCTTTGAGGTGGGCTTGGAGGTTTTTGGTTTCGGCGTCTTCCCTGACTTGTGCTTCCCTTTCGGGCTAAAATGTTAAAAAAAAAAACAAGAAAGTGAGAAAATTATTATAATGAATAATGATTATGAGCACTACTTTATTTGTTAAAAATAATTCACATAGAGTTAATTCAATGTCATTGATTTGAGACTCGGGTCGAGTACCTGGGAGGTGGACTGGTGGCAGGTGAGCTGCCTCCGCTGGGCACTCTATTCCTGTAATTGAGTCTCTGGCGACTCCGTCGCTGATTCTGAATGGCTGACTTGTAGTCGGAGATGACGGGGATAATGTGCCTTTCAAAGTAGGCCGACAGGCTTAGAGTTATGGTGTACATCTGGGTTATAAACAAGAAAAGTAATTTTAATTGACATGCCGGAAAATATAAGAATCAAAGAGGTATTTTACAATTTTATATTTACGGTCGCAGGGGCCTTTGCCTACCTGCGATTTCTTGTTGGGCGTGTATGCTTTAGAGTTGCTGAAAATGAGCCGCATGTCTTTGGCAAACTCCATCGGGTTCTCGTAGTTTCCTGCAAGCAGTGTCTCCGACACCGAGCCCATGTCCATTGGAGTGTCAATAATGTCTCGATAGTCCTGAGGTGAGATGGGATTTAGAGAAGTCAAGTTTAGTAGACAATCACGGCAGTATCATTCACGGGCCACTGCTTTTGATTCAGATGTAATTTCCCCATGAAGAGTATTATGAAATCATTCTGTAGCTGGTGGTGATTATCTTTCTGAGTCTTACAGGGTAAACAAAGAGATCCACAGGCTGTTTGAATGGCTCTGAATCTGGGTTCTCCATCATACGACGCAGCAGCTCCCGACATTGGCCTCGCCATGCATTCACATTCAACACCACACCACGTTTCTTCGTATTAGGGTTGGACCGCTGAAAGACAGAAGGCATAACTGAGAAATGATCTTTATTGGGCAAATATTTACATTACCATTCTAATTCATTTATTGAGCTTATATTAATAATAAATCACTGTTCCACTATTCCTAGACGGGAAGTACATATTTTTTGCTAAATCTGTAATTTATTGCTTATGTCACGCCATTGAATGATGCGTCATGTGCTCAAAACAGCTGATGTACAAGCTCAGATCGTCTTGCAGATTGGATATTTTCAGACAATGGCACATAAGAAATCATGCGGCTTAACAGGCATTCCATCTACTTTACCCGTTGGCCAGTGGATGTCCCTGGAGTGTCAGAGTCCACATCCACCTCAACTGCCTGCAGAACGACAACACACACAAATGCATACCATTACCCTGTTCAAGAATAAAGCAGCCTCTGATGGTGTCCCACAAAACACAACGTGATCAGCAGTGTAGTTTTAAGCAACACACTTCTCTCACCTCTGCCTCTCCTCCACTGCTGATCTCAGACTTCAGTTTGTGGTATAGCTCCAAGATGTCTGTGCAGCTCTGGTCACTGGCCAAATAATAATGGACACATTTAGGGTTTAAAGATTATGAAAAGCCCACTTAATGAGGGAAGACAGACTAATCATTCACTGCAGCTTACCCGATGTAGTGGAGAAGCACATCAGTCACCACCTTGGCGGCGGCTACAATCGGGCTCTGTGGCTCGTTGAAGGTCCGGGCGTTGTGCTCGATGTAGCGCGCCTCCCACATTAACGCCGAGATCCGCCTACACGGAGAGGAGGCAGTCGTTTTAAACTTTGCTCAGACTTAACCGTTTTGTTACAATGTTGCACACAGTTAAAAAGGGGACAAGACCTATAGAAGCGGTTTTCCAGTCGACGGCGTATCGTGCGGAGGTCAGTGGGGTAGGCGACCACGGTACAGTACAGAGGGTAGTCCCGCAAGTCCACTGGTAAAGCAAATGCCTTTGCTACATCTGTTAACAAAAGGCATGACAAAGATACTTTACTTTATTAACGGCTGATATACTGGTATATACAGATTATGACAAACATCACAATGATCCCTCTCTATTATCTTTCCATTGACCTACCTAGCGTGAGGAGGTCGTCGATGCCACGGATGACCCTTTCGCAGTCCTCGTCACGTATGTGAGCCCCCCATTCCCCCTCCTGGGGGCTGTAGAGCAGAGCCAACACTTCCTCCTCTGACACGTCCACCCCCTCACCAACCTGTTCTGGCAACGCAGCTGAAATACACAAGAAATAAATAAAAAATGAACTTAACATGGCAAACCTGTACTGCAACACAAAAATGGCATGTTTACATTCAACATTCATTTAATGTTAATTTTAAAGGTTTTCTGACGGTTGTTTATTTATTTATTTTTTGGTTCTTCATTCTGTTGACATATGGGATTTGCAGTATGTTACATCACATTCTGCAGGAAAATCGGAGCACTTGAGCCAGAAAACAACAGAAAATCTACTGAATGTGGGTGATGTTTTTTTCTGTGCAATTAGCTCTTCACTAAGCCCCTCCCCAATCCGGCCTTGTCCAATAGGCACGTTGGAAGAGGAAAGCTTGACCTGGATAGCAAAGTATTGGCTTTGGCATTGGACAGTGAACAAATCCCACCCCAAAGGGTGGGGCTTAAAGACCTAATTGAGCTGAGAAAACCCTTAGAAAATAAATAAAATAAAAGTTGGAATCCCGTTCATGTAAAACCGAGGACACCACAAGCAGGAAACGATCAACCATGATAGTCACTAAAACTCATCTACTAAAGATTGCTTGCTTTAGCCACCATTATGCCAGAAGGGGTTTGAATCTTTATCAGCGCTACTGTATCACAAGACTGACCTTCCTCAGGAATAGGCTCCATGTCCCATGGGCTCATCTTCTCCCTCTCGCCATTGTCCCACCTGGAGAGTGAACATCACACCTCCACATTAATTAGCTAGCATTCAACCAACCACTCCAGGGCACAACCACCCTCACGTCTCCATACGAGGTATGGAGTGTCACACAACTTACTTTACTGCGTAGCACTGAAACAGGCTGTCTGGATACTCTGGCTGCAGAGGCCGCTGCTCCTCCACGGTTCCAAACCACCATGCATCATCAATGATGCTGCGGAACCGCGTACCTTTTTAGAAGAGAGGGGCTGGATTAGCATGCAACAAGAGTTGTAGTGTGAGTAAGGCTAACGCAAACTTCAAAGTTAATAGCAAACGGAAGTCAGGGAGTGACAAACCTGGCTGCCAGTTGCGCTCCTTTGCCTCATTGTAAAATTGCAGCAGTACGAGGAAATCTATGACATCAGGCATGTCATGGTACCTGGAAGAACATGGGAAACATTATATTTTGGACCAAAAACATTTAATATTTTTTACAGGGAATGCATTCATCAAGACGCTGCAGTCATACAACATTAAAACCCTCACTTTAAAGAGAAAGAGTCACTGGTCATTTTCCCTGAGATGGGGTCGAGGAACGCCAGCTTTAGGCAGCAGAGTGTAGGAGGTCCAACCTCATACTTGATGCCAACCACCTTCACTGCTTCCTGGTCCTGAAACACACAATAGCAAATGTTGCGTTCATCAGGGAGAATCGAAGGAATGTAGAGTTTAGCGGTTAGGTAATTAACAGCGGTTCTCACCCTGAGGTTGGCCTTGTTCCAGGGCTGTTTCTGAGGGTTGATACTGTAAGCTTTGGCCTTACGGACAGCCCTAACATATGCCTGGTGGCCCTGATGGAAGTACATGAGCTGGGGGAGGAAAAGTTGGAAGTAAGATTAGAATAAAAGGCTTCACTCTCTTGATTGAGTTCTCAATGGCTTGGTTTGGTGAGGTAGTAGTAGTCCTCCGCCCTCTTACCTCATCTCCCATTTGTGGAACAAAAGGGGACCGGCGAGGGATTGTCTCCATTATCCATGACGGTGGCAGCCACTCCTCTGCATCCACCCCAGCCAGGGAGGAGGTGGGTTTCTGAGCAGAGACAACCCACAGTGTGTGACGATCAACTTCAGGACTCACATGACATTTTTTATGTTTCCAATCATCTAGGACATGGGTTTTCAAACAGTGGTCCAAGGACCACCAGTGGTCCTCAAGAGGGTTCCAGGTGCTCCCCAGCTAAGTTGGTTAACCAGGTGTAACTCCTGAGAACGTAATAATGAGACCAAATGGACCCTTGCGGGTCCATTTGGTTTCATTTTTACACTCTCAAGAGTTAAAATATTCATCATCTCATCTTCATCTTCATCATCTCATTTTAGTCTGTACGTTTTCCTGTTTTTTCCCCCAAATCCAGCCAGAAACAAAAGAAATCTTTTTGTTTTGGAGTCTGTGGGGCTAAAATGTCCTCAAATGGTGAAGAAATAGTGGGCCCTGGTGCCAAAAAGGTTGAAACCCCCTGATCTAGGACCCGCAGTCGGCTCACCTGTTTAACCTGTTTGGGCTTCTTGGTCTTCTTATCACTCTCCTTCTTCCTGGCCTCCTCTCCCCGAGTGTCCGCATCGCCTTCCTCCTCCTCTGAGCTGCTGTCAGCCTGGGCAGCCTGCCGCCTGCTGGAGCGCTTGGGGGGCTGGAGGTTGATCCCCGCATCGGCTGTCCAATCAGAATACTCGCTGGAAGACTCACTGAGAAAGGAAGTTCACGCAATGTTAAAACGCAGAGCTACACATACTATACGTACAACAATTTACGGAACAAACTCTATAGGAAAATTGCTAATTCAGAAGTTATTTAATAATTATTTTAACAAAAACGTATCACTCACTGCACCCATCACCACTGTACGTTTTGTTTTTACACATAGATCTCAAAACAACCAGTTCAGTAGATCTCAAAGATCTAGTTGGACTGTACAAAGACTCAACTCATGTGGACATTAATCAGTTCAGAATGTTTACCTGGAACTGCTGTCGCTCTGCCACTGTGCTTCACCATCAGAGGAAGCATCGCTGGCCTGCTGTTCCGCTGCCTGTGGACAGACCCACACAATTCATGATTGCCCTGATAAATGTTATTTGTCTGTTAAGACACTTTTGGATGATTTTCATGATCTCTGGATAATGTCATATGCCTTAACTTCCCCTTTAAGCATCAAGTACAGACATGCTGCCACACTCACCTCTCCATCACTGTCCGAGTCCATCTGACTGTCATCACTGTGGGGGCTGCTGACGGTCCTCCTGCTGCCACGACGACCGCCTTGAGCTGAGCGGGTCTGATAGACATGGCGCTGCTGCGGCTTCTTCTTGGCCGGCCGAAGGGACCTGGTGAGCGGACCTGTGTCCTGTGGTACAGAAAGGAGGAGTGTGAGTACAAAAGAGGGTGCTCTAAATATTATAACAAATGTACAGTATTAGTACATGCTGCAGTAAAGAAAGCATTTCGCAGACAATAAGAACCTTAGGTGTGGTAGTCACTGGTTTCTTCCTCCTCTCCGTGTTGTACAGAGAGCACTCCACCTCCCCCTTGGCTCGTCTACAGTCCGTCATCACCCTAAGTAAAAAACAAAAGAGTACTATAGATACAAGAAAATCAAACAAAACCTGAGCTAAGAAATATCTGGTGGAAAAATATGTAGGGCCCAGCTGGGCCTGCTTCACCTCAATGTTCCCTGAGGGACCTCGTTGACCACAACTCGCCGGCTCCAGGCTAGCAGGTCCCTTTCGGTGGCCATCTGACTACGGAGAGCATTTTGGGGCATCTGCCGCACACCTTCGCCCTGACCACTCCTCGGTGGATCCACCACAGGAGGTGAGACCTCCATCTCAGCTGCTTCGCCAGCTGCTAGGAAATATGAGATTACGTTCTAGTGAGGGATACTGCCAAAGGGGATTTTGAATTCTTCACGTTTCAATCAGTATGTATTCTTTACATCTATCCATCTGAGCCGCGGGACATCCAACCATAACCATTAGTCTATGTAAACACTAACGTACCCCCTGCTTCTTCAGGTGGTCTCTCTGCGTTCTGTAGTGCATCTTGCTGGTTCTGAAGCTGTCTGATCATGTTGTCCAATATGCTTTCTCCATTCTCTGCCGTCTGTTGATCCATCACCTGCTCAACCACCTCTCCATCAGCTAAGCAGCAAAGACACAGATTCAGCATCATCTCAACGGCGTTTGCTTAAGTAGAACATTTGAACATATATTTGACAGTTTGTGAATGTAACCAATGTATCATATTTTACGGTTAGCTATGTAGCCTAGTTGGGGCACAAGCTGTTCCTCCTTGCAGTTCTCCCTGCCAGGCACCAATCGCTGATAGTGAGGCGGATGGGGGTTCCCGTCAACATCCACCAAGAAGGGTGGAGGCATGAGATGAGGGGCCTGTTGTGTCTGCTCATCCAGGACGTAATTGTTAGCATCGCGGATGAGCGGTCGGTAGTCCGTGTGGAAGAACATCTGGTCAGGAATCTGAAAAGGAGTTAAGGGCATATTACTTTGATGGTTGGGTTTCTGACAACAATAATAATACAAGTTATTAGGAGTTATACATGAGATGGGCAGTTGTCACCTTCTCATAGGGCCTGCTGCAGCCAAAGCCAAAGATAAGCAAGTGACCATGAGAGTCAGTGCAGGCAAAATGCTGTCCGTCAGCTGAGAACTTGCAGTCGTAAATAGCACCGTGGCCTTGTCCTTCAATCTGCAACAAAACAATTCATTTAACTGTCAACTATAGTTAGATAGAGGACTACCAGGGAATCTCCTGTACGCACACGTACAAACTTTCTGATTTACAGTAGGTTATTTACCATGTTGAAGAAATTACGAATCTTGGTTCCTCTGGACAAGTCCCACACAAAGATATTGCCATCGTGGCCAGCAGAGAGCATGATGCGAGAGTCATACGGATGAGCTTCCATCACAAATACCTCATCATCATGACCCTGGAAGAGTGACAGAACACAACAGTGGACATTAGATTTTGAAGAGATCCTGTGTCTGGGGCATCTGGCAGGCATAGTGGTACAAACACAATTGACAGAGTTGAAGCCAGTAGGAAATCCGCAGGAATTATATCGCTGTTGCTACAAGGATATACTAAGCAACCCCTGCTAGTTGGGTTTATTAAAGCTAAACAAAGTATTGATACTTTGTCTAGTACCATAGCGACTGCTATTTATAAAGCCACTGTGGTAGTCCTACACAGCATTCGCCCTCTGATCACAAAGGTTAACGAATTGAATGTGACTCCCATCTCAGTGAGTTTAGACAAAATGAGAACATTAGCTGCTCACAGACACAAAAACACACACAAACTTGATAGATGGACAGACAGGGGAACTGTCTGGCCTGGCGGAGAGAAAAAAGGAAATGTCATTGGGCAGGCAGCCATACAATTCATTACTCACAGATAGCACATGCTGTAGCTGCCCAGTCGTAGAGTTCCACACTTTGAGCAGGTAGTTAGAAACAGCAGTAATGACAGTTTGGTCTTTGCGGTCCCAGGCCACCATGGTCACAACCAGTCTGGTTTTATCATCCCCATTGACAACAGAACTCCTGGAGGAAGACAAAAACAAAGCACACACATAACCATTACTAGAAAGGAGACCATCTGAAAGAGATTGTGGTATAAATAAGATCCCTGTCCAATCTGTGCAGTCTGTAAATTAAACTACACAAATCACATGGTGGCGTTCAGTGACGAGGTGGGTGTTTGTGTGCAACCAACTGTCCCACTGTTCATACGTTTCCCTGTGCACTTTTAAGGCATTTCGGGTGTGCATGGCCCAAAGTGTTACCCTTTCATGCACATAGCAGCATCAGCCTTGTTTTCGAGGGACAGATAAACCTTGCTGACTTGCCCGTAAAATAACAAAAATGGAAATAAAAAACAAATATCTGAAACACTTAACTTACCCTGGCAGCCTGGCAGCTATGTCCAAAGTGATGCTCTTCCATTCTTGTTGCTGGTATTGCCAGATCCTGGCAGTGCCATCACGACTGCCACTCACAAACCTTAGGCTAAAGACAAAAAGAAAAATTCACACAACAGTCAGAATTCAAGAACAAACATCATGAGGTTTGATAAATTCAGATATTCAGTACAGTACACTCACCTGTCGCTGTTATTGCAAAACTGGACGACAACAACTTTGTCCTAGAAAAAAAAAGACATGAAAAACATGATACCGGTACTATAAGGTTTAAATCAAACGCAAATTCATTGGTTGGCTAGTTTTATTTTCTCACCATGTGCGCGTCGATTTCAGAGAGCTTCATGGGAGTTTCACCACCAAGATAGTACACCCTGATCACATGATCTGTGCCACCAGTTGCCAAGAACATCCCTCCTGTAAACATTTACCATAAAAACAAACAAGTAAGTCCTACACAATAATCTACACCTGTTCATGGTTTTATGATTCTTTATGCAACTTTCCCTAAGATCAGTATCATGAACATACATCACAGACTCATCAAGGATAGAGAACAGGCTGCTTCTGCTATTCATTTTCAATGCTCAGTGGCATTTTGAAGAACACTCTAGTTTCACATTTGGACAACAACGATTGGTGTCCAAATGCAGGATGAAAATGAGTGCTTAATGTTAAACCCCAGAGACAATGGGTTCCAGCTTTAACCAACAGGCCGGCAGCTTCAACGTTGGCAAGCCTTTCTGGGGCTTGATATACAAAGCACAACTGTCTAGTCATTTACTTTTAGCAATTTCTTGACAAGAGATTAAACTGCAAGGATTCAAAGGTCCACAATGTGTGGATAAATCAGGACTTTGGACCATTACATTTCTTATAAAGTTATAAACTCCTGTGTTAGAAAGCCATGGCAAGATCCATTCATTGCTAAATTCAACTGTGTGACATCTCCAAGGACGTCAAACTGATTCTAAGACACAAGCCATGTAAAATAGATAATGGACTTTTTAGGGCACAAGATCCCACTCATGCATACTAAGTACTAAAGAGTGATGAGGTTTGACTAATTAATGGACGCCAACAGTTTGACACCGTTGCTTAAATCATACACCTGGAATAAAATACAATATTATGCATATAAATTCAAGGTGAATGCTTGACAACTTACCACTGCTGAAGGATGAAGTGGACACTTGTACACCTGGTCGTGAACGCTCCACAAACTTGAATGGTTGGTCACTGAGAAGAAATGTTTGTGGAAACATTCACTTACCGGTACTTTGAAATAACAGATACCGAACCATATAAAAACAGCAATTACAAGAACTGTCTAAAAACAACTAGACTCATAACAGTGGTCAATGGTCACAGGTTCTTACTTGAATTTCATGGTGACCGAATGCCACTGCCAAAAGCACACCATGCCATCTGCACCAGTGGAGGCAAGGTACCGTGTCGTCCCCTTAACTGCTGGGCAGAACTATCGGCAGAGAAACAGTAACTGGGGGTCAGTGCAAAGATTTACATTGGCTTCATTAGTAAACAAACCTTTCCCACTGAGCATTTTTAGTCCAATATAAAGTTCCATGCAAGCCAAGCGTGGCTATGCCAACACCAAAGACGCAAACCTCTGCAGACTATGATTTGGCAGAGATTCTTCACTAGCCATGGACAGAATCCTTCTCCTTCAATAAACACTATTATGGTATTGTTTCATATTTACATGGGCTTGGAAACGAAATTATTTTTCAGGAACGGTTCAAAACCGGTTCGGGTCGATCTATATTTAACGTTTTCGTTCAGGCAATCGTTCCAGCACCAAACTGAACCGGTTCGAACCGGTTCGGAACTAAAAATAGCGTTCGTTCTTATCGTTCCGGTAATGTTTGGCGGATACATGTGTACAGTTGTTTACAAACATCAGGCCTGTCCACAGCACTTTGAGTTTACAATAAAAGCGCACGTGGCTGTCGGGGCACGCTGCCTGGATTAGCCTATTCCAATTTCATCCATGTTATTACCCTACTAGCCAGGGGAGCAGAGTGTGTTCACTGCAGCAGCTACTGAGCTTTCACAACTTTGGTCAAATAACTATCTTTGTATGTAGGCCTATTTAAGCCTATAGTTTTATTTATGAATGTCAGTAAGGCCATTGCATGCGCTGTCTGTCTGTCTGCATCACGGCACACAGCGTACATGCATGGCTATATGGAGTTGGACTCACCACAGAGAGCTGTTTGGTCATTAAATGTGCCGTCTATATTGTCGGGGAGCAGGTAGGCCTACATTAATCCACTCGTGTTACACAGAATATCTGCTAGAAGCTCGAGTCGAGCGGGGCGCGCGTTCAAACTTGGAAGATGTTTTTTCGCTTTCTATCGCCGTTAGTAGTTCAGGGCAGGCCCGGCTCAAACATTTCACAATTGGGGGGGGGGGGGGGGGGGGGGGGGGGGGGGCAGGCGAAAAACTGGATGCGACAATTGTCGTTGTAGTAAGGGCGTTAGGGGGGGATTGCCCCCCGTGAATATGCTTATATATAGCCGTCCCTGAAGTGCATTCGATTGCAATTGCGACCAAAAAAAGAAATTAACGGAAGAAAGATGATGATCACAGGCGCTCAGATGGATTATAATGTATATAATTTTATAGTTTATAGTGCATATACTTGTTTATAGTGCATATACTTGTTTATAAATATAACAGTCACGATCTGCGTGTTTATAAAAAATAAACTCAACTTTAACGCAACTATCCACGGAGATCAGATAGCTGTGTTACAAAGAGCACCTTTATTTATCATTGATTGAGAACGAAAAAAAAAAAAAAAAACGTTATTAACCGGTTTTGTGGATTTCAGAATAGCGTTTCGTTCCGGAACAGTTGAAGACCATTTCGGTTCCGTTTTCGGTTCTTGAAAAATCCCCTAGAATTCTGTTCGTTTCGGTTTTCGTTCTTTGAACCGGTTCAAAGCCCTGTTATGGTATTGTTTCATATTTACATATTGGATCTTCTGTTGTGAGGATGTGTAAATGCTGGTGTGACACAAACTGGGTTTACTTAAATATAGAATCTTGCAGTAGGGGTGAATCAGGCACCTGGAACATTTTCTCAATTTAGTATCTTTCATTTATTATTATTATTTTTTAAATAGCTTAAACTAGATGTTGTTAATTAGTGCAACTACAAGGCCTATTTCTTGCTGCAGCAATTAGCTGTCTAGGTTAAAACAGAGATCATGTCCACTCCAGGTATTGTTAGACTCTGTTAGTATAAGGGCCATTACAGTCCGAGTACAGTGGCAAAGCAAAGAAACCAAGTAAAGCAGAAGCAAGCCAGGAGTATTTATAAAAAAGGTTTGCCCAATTTCACACACAATATTTCATCAATAATTTTGCAGCATTATGTAATACCATATAATGTAGAGTATAGATCTGACACTAATCTCAATTACAAACACAAGTAGCAATTTTATTTCACTTTTTTGATTGGGATATTTAAGACCTAGATGAATATTTGTTATCCCAGATTTCCCATGTTAAAAGCATTATTGTTTCAGTGTCATATGTTGGGAAATAGGAACCCTTCATAAATGACCATAACCTTAAAATATAGCATAAAAACAATCTGACCTGTATGGAAGTGATGGAGGCAGCGTGGGTCTGCAGAACAGTAATGGGAGCACAGGTTCGCAAGCACCACAATCTGATGACCTTGTCACAGCTGGCTGAGGCGATGAGAGTGTTTTCGTGGTTCACAGCCATGTCGGAGATCTCCGCAGCGTGGCCACGCAGTGTGGCCAGGAGTCGGCCATCGTCTGTAGCCCAGATCTTCACCAGGCAGTCATCAGATCCCTGATAAAAGAACACCAGCCACAGCAAGTTAAAAAAAAGAAATAAGAAACTTGATTTATAATTTGATCAGGTGACAAAGGAAATCTTGACCCACTGTAAATATTCGCCGGCCGGTGCGGTCAAATGCTACACAGTAGACAGAAGAAAGGTGACCCAGGATACGCTTGTGTATCTTCATACATTGGTAGCTGGAAGACGGCAGGGTGTGGTCAAATCGGGCTATGCCTGTGGCCTGGCGAGCACCCATGGTGGACACTAGATAAAAACAAGATAAGAGGCAATAGATTGTTTTACTGGCTTAAGTACTTTCGATCACGGCATTAACTTTAAATTAAAACACGCTTCACATACCAACACTGGGAGGGTTTCCATGGCTGACTGGTGGTTCTGGTGGTCGCCCTCGGTGGAGGGCAGCAATAGCTGAGCCAGTGCATACTTTAGGGCTGCAACCTGCAGTGTGATAGGTGGTAGATCAATATACATGTGGCTTGTTATTTTGGAGACAAACAAATTCAGAATTGCTTTCAATGAACCAATACTGTTTTTCTATGGAGAATAAACAGTGCATTTAATCCCCACGCACTTTTGGTGGTACGAAGCAAGGACTGTTTTCCCAACCCCAGGAGGGTCTGGACACCAGGGACGCTAGGTGGGATCTCCTTCTCGATAAGCGGACCAATCTGATGACAGATACGCAGCAGGTAGTCGGCAGGAATGTGCTGGTTGATAATCACCTAGAAAAATCAGGTAAACAGCCATCAGAGTCTGAAATCACCTGTATAGCAGATCAATTAGTTTAAAACAACACAATTTCTCTTTTTTTACTTGGCTTGTTCATTCCTTGTTTGTTTGTTTGTTTGTTTTTTACATGCAAAAAAGTTATTTTTGGGGGGTTGCATTTTTTGTAGAACCTCCACTGCAAGGTTTTTGTGAAATGTATCAATGTTGAGAAATATTTGTAGTAAGATTTATAGTAAACATTTTCTAAATAAATAAGCATAATAAGACCAGGCTGGCTGCTATGTGTGAGTAATCTCATTTTTCAATGAAAGCTTTTTAAATTAAATGCACATATGTGCAAAGATTTCAAAACACTTGTCATTCTGTGGATATTTCGGCATTGCTGTTTCCCTCTTCCATAATAGCCACATTTATTTGTGTAAATATTAAAAAAAAGAAACAATCTAATATCTTAAATATTATAAATTATTATTTTTCTTTCAAAAACATCCACGCACCATGGCACGCTCACGCGCACACTTGCTTAATACTAATCCAGAGCTTTGGCGTATAGACAGATTTACGCAAACTCCGTTCACTTCATGGGGCCAGTCTAATGGCGACTCGTCTACATAGACTTCTATTGAGACTGGACCAGAAGTAGACAGAAATGCATAGACCCAGGCAATCCCTTTATTTTAGATTGTTTTGTAGAAATAATAGTACAACATAAATATAAATATAAAGAGACTTTAGTCGTTACTGCACAATACTTATAAATAGTTGGCAAGTTGCGCTGATGCCTAAAATAGCTCCCATGTGCGCCGCCCTCGTGGAAAACAATTTATTTCCAACACCCGTTTGTCCCTATTCAGGCTGCATGGACAGCGCGCGAGCGCTCAGTTTCTGACACCTCAATGTCGCAGCTGTTTTACTAGATGGCGCTGTAGTAGTCGGGGCTCAGGGCCAATGGAAAGGCTTCTCCTTCCAATTCTTCCGCTTTCTACAACGGTAACTGCGATTTGATTGGCGACGACGTAAAGATTGACAGCCTCTGTGGCCTTTTGCAGCAGCCTACTTTTAGCATTAGCCCTATACCCCTCCCTCCCCTGAGAACACCACACAATAGATAAGCCTGGATAAAATTATTATCTATAGGCCTACACTTTTAGAAAAGTTTAAATGGCAAATAAACATAATTACACGGTTGCACTATTCTAAATAGCGAGTAATGTTGATAATATAAATAAAAATATTTAAAATAAAAAACGACCCTCATTTTTTATAAACATAATAAACTTATTTCAAAATATGTATACTCACCCAGTCTTCGAAGGATCGTTTGTATATCTTCCCGTCCCAACTCCATCGTTTAGGAATCAACTAATAATTAGAAACGGCGCTGTTAATAAACTGGATACAATGCTGCAACCGGCGGGGCTCGGCAGATCCCTCTGCCCAGCGCGTTGCCAATAATCCAAACAGTGTGTAGTGTACAATGTGACCAAAAAGCAGCTGTGGGCAGGAGTACTACGGAAACACACATGAGAATAAAAACAGAAAGGGGCAGCTTTAAACTTACCTCGTACTCTTCCAGTTCTTCCACCAGAATCTATGAAACAGACGGCAGCGGCGTTAGTTACTATTAGCACGTAGAGCTACACGTTCCAGGCAATGTCTTACGATCGATCTATACGAGCTGTAAATGTTTTCTATTCATAGATTACCTGTGCTGATTTTTTACAAGGTCCAGACTGCAGAAATCTGGCAATGAGGTAATACAACTCTGAAATAGGAAAGGGGATGCATTTAAGGTTATTTACCAGCCATGCTAGCTAGCATTCGGGTACAATTGCTGGCTATCTGAATATATAAATATATATTACAATGCATGATATTTTGAA
Source organism: Benthosema pterotum (assembly GCA_039105355.1). Classification (NCBI taxonomy): domain Eukaryota; kingdom Metazoa; phylum Chordata; class Actinopteri; order Myctophiformes; family Myctophidae; genus Benthosema; species Benthosema pterotum. The sequence goes on along the minus strand of CM076975.1, from coordinate 26,944,082 downwards.
TTATAGAAGTTAGGGCCCCGATCACTCACCAGCTTCGATTTGCGAACACTGTTCGTTTGCCATCACTCGATGAGAAAGACGACATTTAGATTGAGTGGTGTTTTAGCTCGCCCGTTAGCTGGCTAGCCAACATTAGCTATGTGGCTGTTTAGCACAACAGGCTAGAGAATGGCCTCCTCCTTTCTCAAGTTGTCCCTCTGTGACCACCTGGTGCTTTGTGTTAGCGCCCTCCAGCGAAACAATGCCCACCAAGCATGGGAGTCTTAGTGTATGATAATAATAGTAGTAGTAGTAGTAGTATATATATATATATATATATATATATATATATATATATATATATATATATATATATATATATATATATATATATATATATATATATATATATATATATAAAATGCTACATTAGCCTACTATGTGTCAAAACTGCTCCTGTGTTTATGTGCATATGCCCCCAATATGTCATTAAGACATGATGTGAATCCCTTGGCTCCTTCCAAACCGTTCTCAAACGGCAACTACAGTCGCCACTGACCCCCTTTCACCTCGTTGTATGGTTTTCTTTTCACTATTCCCTCCACTTTTTTTTATTAAATTGAGTTGGGTCCTATTGTAAACAAGTAGAAATTACTTTATGATGTTGTCTCCAAACTATTAATAAATGCTGGAGACATTCAGATCTGTTATGTTGGAACTTGGAAGCAATGGTGAATCTTAAAATTCAGCTTGGTGATATAGGTGTGTGTGTGTGTGTGTGTGTGTGTGTGTGTGTGTGTGTGTGTGTGTGTGTGTGTGTGTGTGTGTGTGTGTGTGTGTGTGTGTGTGTGTGTGTGTGTGTGTGTGTGTGTGTGTGTGTGTGTGTGTGTGTGTGTGTGTGTGTGTGTGCGTCCCGTGCGTGTGGAGAGAGACAGGAACTTTCTTGCCATTCGCTTAGAAATAGGCCTATGCCTACTTTCCACTAGTTAAGCACTTGCATTCAGCAGAAACACACAGTACTACATTTGACCACTAGATGGCACTTAGTGCACTAAATATAAAATTAGTTTGTCCAGGAGGATTGTTAATGAGCAGACAACTTGACACAGTAATTAATTGGGCACTGTTGAGTGTGTCCTTTTACATTCATCAACACTGATGTGAAATATAACTGTTACAATGCATTTAATAACATACATTAAAAAAAAAAATGTTTTTGCTATTGTATATGTCCCTCAAGCTTATTGAGCCTCAATCACCACTCTGATATAACCAGTCTTGTCATTTCTTTCTGGACTTTGAAAGCAGAAAGCACACATGCTGAGGTGGTGGGGCTCTGATATGCAGATTATTTAATATTTCAGTCATTATAATACTGATGCTAGATACAACGACGCTTGTTTCCATTCTATGTCAACATAGGAAAATCAACAATGGTGGACATTTTAAACAAAGTGGAAATGCAAATATGGAACCTAAGGCTGAAGACAAGAGGAGGAATTATACAAAGCTGGGTGCAATGATGACATCATTATGAGGTCAATATCAGAGAAACTGTTCCTGTGAGCAATTTCCATTAAAATATGAAAGTCTGATTGTTCAAAAATGATTACCGGTATTCTTGGGGATAGAAAACACAAAAACACATAAAAAAATAAAAAGTTGAATTTCATGTTTTTCCACTTTAAATCCTTTATTTAGGCTAATTATCTGAACACGAGGTTAACAGATAAATGTAATCAGTACAGTTTACAGTCACACATAAATGAAATCAGTACAGGGTACGGTCAGACACATGACCAGTAAGATCACCCCCCAAAAAATCCTTGTGATCCGTTTCCATTCAGGTCCTGGGGTATTCAGTTCATAATCATGTCATCAAAAATCAATGATTGCAGTTCAATCCCATGCTGTATAGACAATATCTCATTGGGTTCTTAGTTGGTTTCCTTTCTTAACTGATGGGTCAAAGTGCTGGAAAAAACATGCTACTATTATTTCAACCCCCCCAAATAAAGCAGGGCAGCAATGGAAATGCTGAGACCATGTCTGAGTCCTGACTGTATGTAAAGCCAGCAGTCATCATCATTTCATGGAAGAAGGAGACATTCGGATTAAAACAAAAATGCAAATCCTCTGATTCTCTGATTCATTCTTATTACACTAAAGACACCATTAAAAAACAATAACATCCAGTCCAGCCCAACGTAGAACATCCATTCTTCCCTAAAGGCACTACTCTACTACAGCTCCTACTACAACATGATCAAGTAAAAAGAATACAACAATAACACATGTGACTGGAGTATCTGGAACACGGCACTTATGATTGACAATGTGTTTACTGTGATTACAGTGTGTGGAAGTGGAAGAGGCAACATGTGGCATTGTGGTAAAGTGATAAGCCATCAGGCATGAAACAGACTCATTCTCAGCAGGGCACTGCTGACAACCATGTGCTTGCATTTGGGTTGCATAACTGTCCTAATAGAGTGACAGATTCAGTTTATGTCAAGTTGGAAAATTATATTTTCATTATATATTTCCTTTTATGCCCTAAAAGTGCTATTAAATCTAGACATGTCTGAAGCATTTTTAAAGGTCAAATCGTGTGTGTGTGTGTGTGTGTGTGTGTGTGTGTGTGTGTGTGTGTGTGTGTGTGTGTGTGTGTGTGTGTGTGTGTGTGTGTGTGTGTGTGTGTGTGTGTGTGTGTGTGTGTGTGTGTGTGTGTGTGTGTGTGTGTGTGCGTGCGTGTGTCTCCCCATGAGTCAGCCTTATGGATGAGTCATGGAAAGGTGAATGGCATTGGCCACGTAATACAATTTATTTCTCATATGTCATTGTCCCATGAATCCTTCCCAAATAATGCTCAGTGCTGTAAAAGCACTATCACTAGCAAGATGAGTATTAATAAGGAAGTGCATCATTGATGCAAACTCCATTCCCTGGGACATTAGCTGTTGTTATGAGTTATGGTTCATGTCTGTCTCTCACACATGCTCTCTGTCTATCTCTCGCATGTGCGCGCGCGCACGCACACACACACACACACACACACACACACACACACACACACACACACACACACACACACACACACACACACACACACACACACACACACACACACACACACACACACAGTGCACTGACAAGCCCCCAACAGCAAGCATGATCATCAGAACCGTAGCCGCCGACTTCTCGTGTGACCATTGTTTACTATACTGTTTACTAGGCCTATATTTAATTGGATAGGCCTACTTATCTAAGCTATTTCACTATAATTTGTCTGTAATTTGTTGGTCCCTTTAAAGGGGAATTCCACCCATTTTCAAAAAATTCCTGAGAGGGTACAAATGGAACCAAATGGACCCGCTAGGGTCCATTTGGTTCACATTTGTATCCTCTCAGGAAAAGGGGGTCTGAAAGAATAATCATTAACATGGTGAAATGCATCTTGATGGTGTCATCAGATGTATTTCACCATGTTAATGATTCTTTCAAACCTCCATTTTTAGGAAATACAGAATTGGGGTAACTTTTTTTTATCATGTCCACACAACATCTCTAAGGTATATTAATGAGAATGACATTAAAATGTTGAAAATGGGTGGAGTTCCCCTTTAAGCTGTGCCCTATAAAGTACAGTATAGTAATACATACTGTACATTTAAAGCACACAAAATTGTGCTATTATTACTGTAGACTTAAAATGTCAATAGGACTGACAATGCACACGTACAGTACAGTATAGGTCCCAGTGGGCGGGGCGCTCGCTCTTAGCACAATCAGGGGTCCTGTCATAACACTACCCAAGTTACGACACAACATGGTTGTCTACCGCTTTCAACTGAAGAGTTTAAACCGCTTTGAAGTGTGAGTGAGGTGTGTGTGTATGCGTTTTGGAAAATGGTCATTGGTCATCAATCACACAAACCACATTTCATCGGCTGCTGCTTGGACTAGTTCAACTCTGGAAGTTAAAGGGTGTTATTTCATGGACATATTGTCTACCTACCGAATTCAGGAATCGACTACGTATTGAATAAGGTAAGTTTGTAGTAGCTTTGGTACTGGTTTGATGTTGCAACAGGTGTGTCGCTCAAAAACGGCATGTTCTATATTTCGAATAGCGTAGTGTACTGAAGAAGAAATATGAATGACCATAGGACCAACTTGTGAAATGTTTGGGTAGCCTATATATTAAAAGTGAAAGTCCAGCCGGTGTACCGGAGTAATCATCTAGATTAGCACGTTCATTTGAAGTTGAAATACCACTTTGGCAGTCATTTCAGGACTAGATCGACAAGTGGCATGGATCTGTGTCACAGCCTGGCAGCACATGAGCGCTGTCACTGCTGGTCAATCAATTCATGATGCATGCATGTTGGCATCACTGAAAAGAAAAGATAGATGTCATGTCATTATTCGGTCAAGTGTTTAGGCTTTTTAGGCGATAGTTTCATGCAAAGATCATACGTCATAGTCATCATAGTAGTTATATTAGTGCCTATATAACATTAATATTGTGTCAATGACATGTACCGGCAGTGAGGGGCACTAGATTACATGGAAGTATTGGGTTTTGCATGAATCATTCTATTAGTGAATATTCTTTATTCATATGTTCCATTCATGCTTTTCCACATCACTCATTTATGAGGTCCACTCCACTCCACAGCTATAGTAATGCTGGTCTATAGATAAACCGCAAGTGTGACAAGATTTACATCTCACTACATGGTGAACTGGCGTGTTTGCCATGTTATATCATCCATCCGTGTTATATCATTCATTTGGGTCTGTGTTTGCCTTATGGCCCATGTTGCCTGTAATTCACTGTTTTGCATGCGTAATTGTTCCCACTGTCAGGAGTGTGGAAGCAGTGGTGCAGTGCTGGTTAAAGTTATGCACATTGATTATAAAGGCAAAAGGCTTTAGGCGTTGTTTATTGACTGGTGTCCATTCTCTCCTTTGATATTTAAATGATGCTACTTTTTTGCTTAAAGGGGTACTTCACCCAAAAAAAAAACTTTTGGTCATTTTATGGTCTACTCAGCCTCATGTGAACACACCAGACAGTTTATAAGTTACTCCTTTCAGTATTTAGATATTTGATGTTCATTAGTCTGCCATTAGTCTGCCAGACCCAAACCCATTATAACTTAAAACTCCATTTTAACCATGACAGATTATTCGAAAACAACCCATCTTTTTTCTGGTGACTGATATTGTCCTCCTAATACGTGAGAGGGCTGTGGAATTTCATTTACAGTTTTTATTTATTTTTAAAATATTGTTTTATTCATTTGGGTGGGCATTCCCAAATATGGAGGGGGCTACATTTTACAAAACAATATTTTAAAAATAAATGAAAACTGTAGATGCAATTCCACTGCCCTCTCACGTATTAGGAGGACAATATAAGTCACCAGAAAAAAGATGGGTTGTTTTCGAATAATCTGTCATGGTTAAAATGGAGTTTTAAGTTATAATGGGTTTGGGTCTGGCAGACTAATGGCAGACTAATGAACTTCAAATATCTAAATACTGAAAGGAGTAACTTATAAACTGTCTGGTGTGTTCACATGAGGCTGAGTAGACCATAAAATGACCAAAAGTTTTTTTTTGGGTGAAGCTACTTTTTTGCTTAAAATATGCTGGGTTAGGTAACTGATGACACATAGCCTAGTCTCTGATCTTCCAGAGCATGTTGTAAGGAAAGTAGGTTACTAGGCCATGTCCTGCAAGCTTAAACTGAACGCTAGTCTGAATATTGCCAGAGCTGCTTAGTGTGACTGTGCATGCACAAATGGTGTAGTCCTCTGTAGTTGTGGAGGGGTCTTTTCTGTCCCCTGTCCCTTTAAGAAAATAGAGCAGTACGTACCTGCATTGAATGAATGTATGTATGTTCAACTTGTGTTGATTCATCCTTATCACTCAAATTTTGAGCACAGCTCGGAGGGTGTCAAGCCTATCAGTTTACACCCTGAGTTAAATTGTCACTCCCAGACCTATCCTTCCCAAGATGATGTAAAATAACCTTTTCTATTCATCCTAATTATAATTAGGAGCTGGGGTGTGAGGTGTGATGGGTGATGGCTAGTGAATGTGACTGTATGGTATGGGCTGAAAGTAGTTTTGTGAAACTTGTAGACATTCCTGCATAACTTACAGGTTTGCTGATGATAACACACACACACACACACACACACACACACACACACACACACACACACACACACACACACACACACACACACACACACACACACACACACACACACACACACACACACACACACAATAGATAACCATTTCCTGTATGACCTTGTAAAAAACAAGTATACTTTACAATTAACAATATACTTACTTACTTACTGTACATTGTTTACATATTTTTGCATCATCATAATACCTGCATTAATGGGACTATAGTTTTCAATACTTCCATGCCTGTAATTGTTGGGAGGAAGTCGTAAGAGGAGCTTTTCGGCAGGTCTCTTGCATGACGGCCAAATGTGGAGTGGGACATGAGAAAATCGAACCGTACAACACATTGTTCAAAGATTGGAGCTTTAAATAGCACAGAGATCTGTTCCATACTGTAGCACTGTATGCTTTTGCCCCCATGCTACACATTCCTGGTACGTACTTGATGATGACTTCTTTGCGCAGTGGAACTATGTTGCACATGACTCCTGGGAGTATGTCTGGTATTCATGTCACCCTCTTTAACCTTCTAACTGTGACAGACAAAATGTTCAGCTCTGGTTATATAACATAACTGCCTCTACTACAGACGTCACTGGCCTCGCTGCTGATGTCGCCGATCTCCCAGTGAACAGCACTCCCCCTTTGTAGTCACTAGTATCAGTCATGGTTGTACTGGGGAATGATTAAGATGTTGAATTGCCTCTTTTAGAGTTCCTTTGTCTAGTTCTAACTTGGAGACTTCACATTGGGTGTGTTAATGCATCACCTTTATTTTTCATTCATGGCGTGAGTAGTGTGTATTGTACAGAAAATCATATGGAACTTTTTCAGGGGTGTTGTTATTATTCATTTCTTATTTAAGTTTAAATAATGGTAAACAGATGACCACAGTTTTGCTGTTCATTCTGTTTAATAGGGGAATAACATGAAATTAAACTTTTTAAATGTGTTTTTAACTGTGTTTTTGGTGTTCCCGTGTGTGTTCTCTATCTCCACAAATAATCATGTTTGTTCAATCAAGCGTTCATATTGTATAGGAGCTTCAAGGTAAATTGCACTCAGAAACAGCTCATCTGATTTTGTTGTTATGATGATATCATCAGTGCACCTAGAGTTTTCAGCTCCAAATTTGCATTTCCTCCTTGTTTACAATGTCAATCATTGTTGATGCCAAGCTGGCAATGAATGGAAACAAGCCTGGTTTTAGCTAGCATCGGTATTATAATGACTCAAATATAAAATGATCTGCATATCAGGACATTGTGGTATTGCAGCTAAACTGTTTTCAGACCAAGTCCAGAAAGATCAGCTAGATCAGCACCTGGTAGAGTTCAAACATATGCGTACGCACAAGTAGGCCATGCCCTACTCGTACCTGAGCGGAGTGGGCTAATACTCATAACATTAGCTATAAAGATCTTTTACTTACGTCACCTTTACGTCATCAACTAAACTGGCCAATCGGAGTACCCCGAGGGACCACCCGCCGAACACCGCACACCGACTGCCTTGACAAGGACTGGCTATATCTGACTGGTGATTGGATGCTCAAACCCAACACACCAAATGATGCCATGATGGCATTATGATGATGTTCTCCAGTGACTCTGGTGACATTCAGGACCAGGCCAGATCACAGACCATATGTGGATGGTCTTCACGTCATTTCCAAGAGGTCTTCACCAATTGAAATAATAAAGCTTATTCTGGGCCAGATCTGACTAGTTATGATATGACAGTATGATTTAAGCTGATCTGGACTTGATCGGACTCTCTCTGACTCTCTCATTCAGGGCGTTTGGCTTAGTGAGTACAATATTATATAAATCAGGTGATAGTCTGGGCCAGATATGACAAGTCTTGGTTTGACTTGAACTGGCCCTCATAGAGATGTCAGTAACTTTTCCTGGTCCTGACTGTGCTTGCTGGAAACCATTAGGAATAAGCTTGGTGGACATATAGAATGTGTTAAAGTGGCAGGTGAGCATGTCTTCTGTGGCGCCTTTTTCAAGCCTTGTATACATCTGATATAATCTATAATCCCCACGGTTGAGCCTTTATCTGTGTATCTCAAGACAAAAGGTCACTGTCAAGGATTGGGTGTGGCTACTGGCTAACTCAGACTCAGAGGAGGAACATTTGGTTTCACAATCTGTGTGAACCCAGCTCCTGTAGGAATGACCTACATGTAAGTTATTTTGTTCAGGGTGTTGCCTACACATCTACTACTTTGTTTATACTGTAAAGAAAACAAAGTATTATAGCATTGTGACGTGTGTTAAATATGAAATAAAAATAATTCCTGTGTGTGTGTGTGTGTGTGTGTGTGTGTGTGTGTGTGTGTGTGTGTGTGTGTGTGTGTGTGTGTGTGTGTGCGTGCGTGCGTGCGTGCGCGTGCGTGCGTGCGCGCGCGTGTGTGTGTGTGTGTGTGTGTGTGTGCGCGCGTGCGTGTGTGTGTGTGCGTGTATTTGAGGATTCATCTTAGACTATTACTGTCTTTGCTTGCTTTTTAAGGCTGTGGGAGATATTCATTTGTTTTCAGAAACCTCATACAAATATTGAATCCTGCCTTAAGGCACAATATAACTTTTAAATTGAGAAATTGTATCTGTAAACTCAAGTCAAGTGAATATAGCTATGCCATGGGTTGTAGTGTGCTGACGCTGGAATTTGAATAGTTGATAAAGATGATATGATTCTGTTTTTCCCAGCCCAAAAGTCTCTTCAGGGCATTGTCACAGTAACAGGATCTTTCTCTAGCCAAGAATTCAATTAAAGATGTAACCCATTCTCTGAGCTTATGAGTAAAGATAGATAGATAGACAGAGAGAGAGAGAGAGAGAGAGAGAGAGAGAGAGAGAGAGAGAGAGAGAGAGAGAGAGAGAGAGAGAGAGAGAGAGAGAGAGAGAGCTGTCTTGCCCTTTCCACTCATGCCCTAGAATTGTGACCCATATTTGCTCACACACTGCCTTAGGTAATTATACATGTAGGCAGTAACCATTGCATATTTTTATATGCACTGTAGCAATAGGCATGAGACATGTAATGATCTAATAATGATATAAAATGTGTGTGTGTGTGTGTGTGTGTGTGTGTGTGTGTGTGTGTGTGTGTGTGTGTGTGTGTGTGTGTGTGTGTGTGTGTGTGTGTGTGTGTGTATTGTGTGTATTGTACACACAGTATCCAGGTTAGTTATTATTCTGATGACAGGTTTCAGCTCATCATACACAGGTAGAAAAAAGGGTGAAAGATTAAATCTGTATAAGATGCTTTGCTTCCACTTGATTGAATAAAGCCAGTTTTTATAGTGCACAAATGGAGAATGCATGTTAAAATGCATTGTTAGAAGATTGTCCAGTGGGGGCGCCCGTCGGCCAAGTGGTCCAGGCCCATTACACCAAAAAAAAGAAAGAAAGAAAGAAAAAAAAAACGCTGTCCAGTGGGGGGTGCAATGTTGTTTTGCTGAGTGCAATGAGTTCATTGCTGCCTGGGGCAGAGTGCTTGTGTGGAGCTGTTTTTTCCCCCTTGTTTTTTGTTCAGATCCATCATTTGTGTGAAAATGACAGGTACAAGGCTGATTTGATCCCCATTGGCCAATATTTCTGTTGTTCTTGAAATGTTTTGTTGCTGTTGTTGCTTTTGTTGGTTTGTTCCAGTTCCCATGATATTACAGTATCTCTTTTAACAGGGAGCCTTTGCGAAAATAGCAACACAATGTGACAATGTTGCAACAAACTAATTAAAAGCGGAAATAGTAAACATCACAGAATCAAGTGTCTAAAAGATAATTAAACACATCGGAATCTAGCCACGGAATCAATTACAAATAAAGTTGTTTTTGCCACCAAACGATTTATTACATTTGTGAAAGTCCTAATTGGCACATCTGTCTGCAGATCTGTCTGCAGAAGTTTCACATTAGGGTGCTATAGTCAATGATTGAGACATTATGCTAGGTGAGGGGTGACTGTGGCTCTGGAGATAGAGCAGATCATCCAATGATCAGTTGGATGGCAGTTTGAATCCTGGCTGTTTAGATGTCCTTGGGTCAGTGTCAAGACAGTGAACCTCAAATTGTGCTCCTGATGTGTCCATTCGTACCTTGCGTGGCTTCCGCCACAGTTGGTGTATACATAGGTGAATGTAATTGCACTATGTAAAGTGCCTTGGATAAAAGTGCTACATAAAAATGCACTATTTATCTAGTCAGTACCAACTGCCAAGTATTTGGCAGAGACGTGCATGTATAGCAGATCATCAAAGTAATAAATAAACACTGGTTTCTCTCTATATGTAGGCTATGTAGCCTCAACCAGTTTTATTTTTTATTATAATGAACCATTACAGCAATGGCCTCCTTCTATACCCACATCTTCCCCTGCCAGCTGTCCAGTAAAACGTCGGATGGAGCAGTTGGGGCTTAACTGCTTTGCTCAGGGCACTTAACAGTGGATATTGAAGGAGGGATGAGTATTACACAATCACATCAACACCCAGGTGTTTCTTTTGCCAGGCCACACACAAACTGCAAAATCAAGTCAAGTGTAAGCCTTATATCTCATTACTCAGTCTTACACCCTGAAAATAGCCAATCTACAAGTTCAGATTGTGTTGTGCACTGCCCTGCACGGTGAGCTTGCTGCTTGTAGATCAGTGGCCCAAAAAACATGATCTTTTCTTTATGGCAGCTTACAAAATACCGTATCCAAGGCTCATGTTTTAGAAAAGCGCACAGGACAGCTTGAGATATGTTTTGAGATAAGTGGATAAGTGCATGTTGGATGCTCCCTTGCTTTGAGTTGTCTTGATAGACATGACCTGCTTGGATTATAGAATGAAGATAACTAGATGCATCTCCAGCACACAATGTTTCCATGGTAACAGAGAGAACAGGCTAGTACCACAGTCTAATTAATGACAGTCAGCTTCAGAGGAAGACCACGGTGACATCACCAACACCAGCATCAAGAGATGCAAGATGGCTTAATGCCTCAATGATATATGCCAATAAAATATCTTGTTTTTGCACTGACCTAGCAGCTGGCTGGAAGACACATATTGAATGTAGGAGACCATTTATTATGTATTGATGGCCGTTTATGAACAGTAAATGTCATTCCATTATCTAATAGACTGACCTACATAAAAGACTGGAACTAATCTCTATGTAGGCGGATGGTGAATAATGCAGTAAAGTGTGGGAGATCTTTGGTGAAGCTTCACACTTGTTGGCTGCCTCCTGAGCAAGCATTGTCATCCTGGTGTTGTTCAGTAATTTACTGTGTAATAAACTGAACAAAACCAGGATGACAATGCTAGATTACCCGGAGCCATATCACCAGGATGACAAAGCTACATAGATTATTCCAGTAAAGTCAGATATAGCCAGTCAAGTTGTTTGTATGTTTGATTGTGTGTCTTCTTTGCACTGACACCCTAGGGCAGACTGGACTGAATAGCGGAAACCTTCCATTGCCATAAGCAATAAATAAATAAGGGTTCATCAAGGGGTTTAAGGAAATTTAAGGGAATCACCATTGTATACTTAACGTTAACACTGGAAGTAAATGGGAAGTCAAATATGGAGCCCAAATATGGAGGCAACATTTTGAAATGAGAGGAATAACAGTAAGTAAAAACAAAACAAGAAACAAAATAAAAAATAAAACATAACATAATTGTATGTCAGTGTTTTCAATCTAATGAGTCTCAGGATGCAGGTAGGGTCTTGAGTCTTGATGAGTCCCAGGGACAGTTGATGGTTATAATGTGGTTATATTCAAGTATATGACACAATTCCACCGAACAGCAAAAAACAAAAACAAAAACAAACAAAAAAAAAAAACACAGAATTAAAGGCATGGGATTCAAATAAAAAAAATGCAAATGGAAAACTACCTACAACATGCTTTGTTTGCTTATTTTAGGACAGATGGCCTGTATTAAACCATATAGCCTGTATCCATACAGAATCATCCATAACATAGGATCAAAATGGCCATGTCAAGTACCAACAAGTCATATCGGTAACATGATTTTGGGTGCCTTCTCTATTTGTAAAATCCCCAAGTTCAACACTTTTGAATCAATTCCTTTTATATGTTCCTCTGTAGGCCTACTTGAGTCTGTGGGTTGTCTGTGAATTTCGAGTCTGCTGATATGCAGATCTGAGGAACGCACACATGCACAAACGTGCACACAGGCACAGGTGCACAGGTGCATGCACACACATGTACACATGCACAATCTACACGCATGCCCCCCCCCATGGATAAAGTACGCTTTACATCTTTATAATAACAATCAGTGGCATCAATGACGACACCATGTTGTAGTCATTGTATTGTAGTTATAGTATTGTATTGTAGTTATAGTAGTTGTCTAGGACTATGTTTCCCTAAAACCAGAAGAATAACAATATAAAAGGATGCCAGTTCTCACATAGCGTGCAGCTTTTATAGAGCACCAGTCAGTCAATATTGGTAGAGGGCGCTGGGAGCACTACTGATTCATGCATTTTGCTACAACATGACATAATGATAATATCCACCCCGACCGACTCATAAACCTGAAAAGAGCAATCCACAACTTACACAGCCCTAAAGGCCACCTAGATATGCACACAGAGCAGAGCACCCCTTCCTGGTTCAATGAGTGCAATGCAGATATCCTGGCAAAGTGTTCATCATATAGGCCTAGACACTGTTTTCACCAAAAACGTGTAATTTGATCTTTATTGATAGATGGATTGTAAAAGGGGCAGTCTTTAATTATCACTCATAGTAGGAAATGATGCCAACGGTTTATTTAGTATTGAATGATTCATCATTTGAATGATTGCTATTGCTACATTTGGAGATAGTGAATTATGATATGCCTATTAAAGTTATAAATGAAGTTATATTGTCTTTATAGTTACTTGCAAAGTTAAGTAAAATGATAACCATTAATTGCCAAGTCAAGCCCGGAAGTATAAGATAAAACAAGTTAAACAACCCAAGTGTTGTGTTTGCTGACTGTCACTGCCGATCGATTGGTCAAATTGTTTCTTTTATCTGGCCAAGTGTGGACGCAGCCACACTTGGCCTCTTCTTACCAGGTATTGTAAATTTGAAGAGGATCAAAGATTAACGGACCCATACCATTTTCAGTTACAGGACTTTTATTAGTCAAGTATTAGTAAGTTAGTAGAGTTTTCTGTTTTCAATGTTGAAATGCTGTTGGTTTAGTGGTAGCCTCGACACCCAGGCTTTCATTTAGTTTAGTGGTGACACAGGCTGCTGTAGTTAGTTAGTAGCAGTAGTCGTGTTTCAAATCATTTTAAATATAAGCACTTTAATTTGAAATATCTTGGGTTGTTTTGCATGCCATCGTGTTTGGTGGGACAGTCAGGGCATTTAGGGGGGCATTGTTGCCCCCCCCCCCCCATGCCCCTGGGATTAACGTTGAACTTGAGAGGATCGAGCGCACAGTGTGATGAGTCTTTTTTTCTAGGCTACAATGAATCAAGCGCCTCGGATCCGTTCAGCCAATAACTATTACAGTCCTGTCAGATATGATTGCCTGCACGTGTTACAAAGTAGAAACCAGTTTTCCCGTAGGTGTCCATTTAACTCTGAGTGAGAGAGGGTAACGAAATGGTCCATTTATTGGGTATTATTTCTCCCCGAGGTAGAACCGTATTCTACTGCGCTGGGCTGGTTAGTTTCAGCAGTGTGATTATGATGATGTCGTTAGCCGAGTATTGAGCTACCAGCTGACCTACTTTCTCCCTCCGTGCTGTTTACAAGCGGCTGCCAGCAGCAGAACTGGACTGGAGGATGTTCAAGTGTAGGGTTTTGGAAAAAGACGGACGGCGCTCAGAAACCAGGAAGGATTGCGAACGGAATTCGGTGTTGATTAATCACAAACAAGGGCTAGACGTCCTTTGATTGCCGCTTTGCGATTAACCACATTAAATAAGGTTATGCAATTGAACGCTTTCTGACGTCTGTGGTGATGACGATCGTGCGCAGTAGTTGCACATGAACAGCTATGCCGTAGTAGTTATCACTATGAGTTATAGTGAAGTATATGGATCTCTACTGTTTCCTCTGAAGACTCGTTTCCAAGGTATGTGAGATTACATTTTAGATTGTTTTATTTCATTGCGGTGTGTTTGATCCCACTGTAAGAGGCTGTCACACACGTTGTCATGATGATCCCTGGTGGCACCGGTTTTGAATTTGTCTAACATCAAAGTTCATGTGCGATCTTTTTTCCCCCAAATGCCACTGGTGGAGGGGACTATCTCATGATTAGCCTATACATGCAACACACGTACTACACAGTTAATCATTTTCTAGAGGACCTATAGTCCTACACTGAATATGTGTGCAATATACTGTAGATTGTTGGTTCAACTAGGCTACTATATTTGAGTCTGCTTGGGCATTTTAATTGGTTCTTTCTAATTTAATTCTACAATATGCAGGCGTCCTGGTTTAAGCACTAATTATACAGAATATACTTAATCCAATATGTCATTGTTGACTTCCTTAGGTTATTATTACTTAAGGCCGGATCTAGAGGGGGGCAGGGGTGGGCAGGGCCGACCTAAATGTGCATCCTGCGCACCCAATGAAAGGTAGTGGTTTTCATCCGTGCTCCGGGGACCACCAGTGGTTGAGAGGTCTAGGTCTAGGTGGTTCCCAGCTAAATGGACAGTTGGTTAACCAGACGTAACTCTTTGAGAGCTTAAAATTAAACCAAATGGACCCTTGTGGCCTGGAATTGTGGACAAAAGCTGAAGAAATCTTTATGGTGCTCAAATGCAGAGTAAATAGTGGACCCTGGTGTCAACAAGATTGAAAACCCCTGCTACATATGGAAAAACTTTGGAGTTGCCCACCCTGCCATTCTTCCAGCCCACCCTAGTAGGGCTGGCTAAATCCGGCCCTGTTATTACTTATTCAAGCATAAAAATGGTTAAATGATCATTAGGCTACCATAGGCTTTTTTCAGGCATTACCTATAGGGGTCAAATACTGTACATCTTTGGGCGGCTTGCATGTTGTTTTGAGGAGAGATTCTGAATGACTGAGATGGCTGGAGTTTAACCAGTGTCATTGCTGACGTTGTGCTCTATATGCATGCTGAAGGTAAAGGTCATTGAGTGCATTAGTGGGCCCACCCCTCCCCTACATTATTGTTTTCCTTTAGGAGTGCTAAGGAATGGAAGTGTTGTGACGTTTCCTTATCACTTGAGGCCACTACCCTGCCTCCAAATGTACAACTATAGAGCAGGGGTGGGCAATTTATTTTTCCCAAGGGGCCAAATGAGATACATAAAATATTGTGGAGGGCCAAGACAAAGGCTGAACTAAAGTGTGCGTTATATTAACTTAATTTTGAGATAAAAGTAAGAGTAAGACCAACCATTTTGACACCAGGGCCCTCATTCGTACCACCATTTGATGACATTTTAGCCCCACAGACCCAAAACTAAAGATTTCTTTTGCTTTTGTCCACAATTCCAGGCTGGATTTCACAAGCAAATCAAGCAAACATAGATCAAAAATGACCATTCTTTTACATTCTCTTCAGATGATTATTTTAACTCTTGAGAGTGTAAACATGAGAGTCTGTACAGAGTCTGTTAACAGAGTGTAAACAGTTAAATATGGAAGGTTGGTTAACCAAATGGACCCTTGTGGCTCCATTTGGTTAACCAACTGTCCATATTTAACTGGAACTCTCTCAAGAACCACTGGTGGTCCCTAGACCACTGGTTGAAAACCACGGTACCATTTCACGGGCCGATCAGAGTCAGCCAAAGGGCCGCATTTGGCCCCCGGGGCGCATAATGCCCAGGTATGCCATAGGGTATCCCAATGCAAGAAGTCAAAACATTGAAGTGAACAGACTACCCATTTTCAAATAGGAAGAGCTGCTCACATGACTATTCAACCACATAGAGCTGACATGGGTTTAGAATGCATTTGAACGAATGGACCTGTTGTTTTTATCAAGTGGGGTTCTGGGATAGTGAGGTTACACTGAGTGAGGTTTGAAAACTGGCTTGCAGGTTTTACTCATTAGTGATTCTGATTGGTGTCAAAACCAATCACGAATGAGTGTCAAAAATATACTGTGATATAATAATATATCATCTTAGTTAGAGGAGAATAAGCCCTTTCAATCCATGGTGCTTGAAATGGTGACATTTCATACTGTTATGACAGGCAGCCATGACAAAATGGTGGCCTGAGTTTATATACATTTGGTATGCAGCCGTTCAAAGTTAGAACAAGCAGATGTATTACCTGTAATGACTTACATTTTGATGTTTGAACATAAAAGTCGAGGCTTGAAGAAATTTCAGTAGACACAAAATTTACCCAGGACCAGGATTGCTTGTTTCGATTCTTCAGCTGTCACTACAGCACAAGATACAAGTAGAGTTTTTTTTCAGGCACAGTAGTTATAGTTGGTGAAGCAGATAAAAACAGACACTACTATGACAGTAGTCTCAGATTAGCTAGTGGTTTGTCAAAAAGTTCTGAACTCTGAGTCGGATTGCTCTGATAATACCAACCAGTGATTGATCAGCCTGAGCTCAACCAAACATTGTGAATAAACATGGTGGGTTAATAATAGTGTAACACTGCACCATATTCCATCATCAGTGAAGATTATAGGGAAAATTGCAGCAACAGTAGATGTTGCCCTCAGAACTGAAACAAAATGTATGCCCCTGCTATGAAGCATAAGGTTTCAATTCTTCTATTAAACTACTGTATTACCCTGGCTGTAACAGCTTATTTCCTGAGGGTTTATGTACAGTACCAATAGAAACCTGGAGCACGAGAGTATGCATCTCCCCCCCCCCCCCCCGTAGACTTACAGTACATTCGGGGTTTGGCGATGACTGTGAACTTGAGTGTATTTACTTCTCTGTCATGAGTTCAGGTAACCAATTTAAGACTTGAACCCCTCAGGGCATCTGTAACCAGAGCCTTGTGCTTTGTAGTGGTAAACCTAGCAAGGTGTGGTTTAACCTCAATGCATTCAGTGAATGTGGGTTTGTTTGTGAGGCTGAATATCACAGCGTTGTTTGGAATAAGGATGTAAGTGTTAATTCAGCAGGTGCTCTGCATCACCTTATAGATCTAAACTCAGAAACATAGATTGTTATAACGTTTAGAAGAAATATTTGCATCCCCACATTGCTTTATTGTCTGGTCGCTTTTCCACCAAAAGACCTTTATCTTTATGATGATTTATATTACATCTGCATCTTCCAAAGTGAATAGGGACACGCCCACTTTGGTTCCCACTTCAGGGCAATTAGTGTTCTTGGTTCCAGGGATCTAATTAGTCTGGAAGAAAGTACGGAGCTGCTTCAATCCCAGTAGAAAAGGATACTCAATCCCCAACATTTGATCATTTTGTTCCATTTCAATATTCTTTGCTAAATAGGAAAAACAAATTGGATGAAGGGGAACATTTTGCTGTTTGCACACACGCACGCACGCATACTCTCTCTCTCTCGCGCGCACGCACGCACACACACACACACACACACACACACACACACACACACACACACGTCAATGCAGAATCTGGAGTCAGTCTTTAATCGTTGAAATATTGCAACATTTCCATTTGTTGTTTTGCCTCTAGCCTACAGAACATACTGTAAAAGTAGTATTGTATGTTATCTTGAATGCTTTCTAGGATGACATTATAGAAATCAAACATGTACATTTACATAATACAACTTGGAGAATCTCCAATATTATTTCAGCTGATTGTAGATACAAGCAGTCTTAGTCAAGTCTAGCTAATTATCCAAATGTGTTAGGCATTTCTAAACATGGCTGTAGGGCTAGAAAGGCGCTATCAAATGAGTTAACAGTGTACTCATACTGTTGCACTCCCTGAAAATTTTGGTCTATAAATGTACGAGGCAGCAAGTTGTAAATTCATGCACCACCCAGAGAAAATACTACGAGTTAGATGTCTAAGGGGCGAGAAGGACGAAGTCACGCTGAAACAGCGAGCTTCTTAATACAGGAGTTAATTTGGTATGTAGTATCTATCTAGTATGTCATGACATATGGAGATACAGTACATGTGTTGTACCAAATTGGTTCTTTTGCAAGTGTTACTCAAGTCATGGGAACCTCAATGGTTATGATGAGACCCTTACAGAATATATGTACTTAATAGGGCATTCCCAGCCGATACCCTAATGCAGGGGTTTTCAACAGGTGGTCCGGGGACCACCAGTGGTCCCTGAGAGGGTTCCAGGCGGTCCCCAGCTAAGTTGGTTAACCAGATGTAACTCTTGAGAATGTAAAAATGAAACCAAATGGACCCTTGTGGGTCCATTTGGTTTCATTTTTACGCTCTCAAGAGTTAAAATATTCATCATCTGAATTAGCCCAAGTCTACACAACTAGAAGATGGACGAAAGCAAAAGAGATCTTTAGTTTTGGGGTCTGTGGGGCTAAAATGTTCTCAATTGGTGGTCCGTGGCTCAAATGCTGAATAAATGGTGGGCCCTGGTATCAAAAAGGTTGAAAACCCCTGCCCTAATGCAATCCCTGTTCGGGGGGTCACACACTGGATGCGTAGCGGGTGCGACACGCAGCGGTGCGGCAACTCTGCCGTGCAGCAACACACACAGGATGGGGATGGGGCACGTTTCCATGCGGTTGGAGATTTTTACCGTTTTTTCACGGATTGAGCCGATGTGGGTTAGGTCCATTGGAAATAATGGAGGAGGATGTGTACTGCCGTGCGGCGACGGCGTACGCATCTGGTGTGTGTACCCCTTTAGGCCCATATATGGAGAGAGATGTAATCTTTATTATGTCTCTATATGGAAATGTCAGTATATGACCACATTGTGGCCTTTTTTCCTTTTTAATTTGGTATTTGTGTAAATGACATTTTCACATGGCCAGGCCTTCGTTCTCACCCCCATAGAGAACTCTAGTTTTTGCCAGCACTAGTGCGTGACTGTAAAACACAACCACAGGTTGTACCCATTGTACCCGTCAGTCTGGCTGTGTGGACATAATATGACTTTTGTGTCAGGCACACCTAAATATGGAGTCTATGATGCCATTATAATGATATCATAGTCATATGTAGGACACCAGGGCATTCCATATACTGTATGTGGACTGCAAGTTTTTCAATATTGTTTTCCTTTGTACTCGTCTGTCATCTTTGTGTTGTCTGGGTAAGTCGGTCAGTCAGACAGTTCTTGAGGTGAGGGTCTCTAAGCTCATAGACATGGCAGGGGCCATGGCAGAGGCTTGAAGGGATATTTCACTTTCAAAAGAAACTTTGGTCATTATGTCATCTACCCTAGCTCATGTGAACCCCATACAATTTCTACATTACCGGTACTATAATACAATATTTAGATATTTGATGTTCATTTTAGCTTCCCTGTCCCCTTCCTATACAAACCCATTATAACTTAAAACCACTATTTTAACCATGACAGTTTTTTTCTATTGACTATTGACTGATATTGACCTCCTAATACATGAGGAAGCGGTGCTTTTCCGCATACCATTTAATCTATTTTTTCAATATGTTCTATTCCTTAGTCTCCACCCTCATGGGACAGATTCTGTGACATTTTCCAAAACAATAATATAAATTCAGTATTAAAAGTTTTAGCTGCACGGCAGCTAAAATGAATATCAAATATCCAAATACTGATTTGAGTAACTGCCTGGTGTTCACATAAGGCTGAGTAGACGATAAAATTTGTGAAATATCCCTTTAACGTAGACCTTCATCACTCAGGGGACAAAATGTTTGTGCTGCACTCCACCACAAGCCAAAATGTCGCATTTCTAGCTTTCTGCTCGTTTCTAGCTTGCTCATTTTAACACAGACCCATTTTTGGATGTCGTATGTTATGTATGGTATGTTTTTATATGGATGTCAGCCTAGTTTGTATAATTAGCTTAATCTCTCCTTAAAACACTCCTGGACTATATACAGTATGTAAAGTGTGGCTAACATTAAGCTGTAGGCATTTGTTTTTTAGCATCTTGTGAAGTTATCTTGTAGCATTTTATGATTTTTCTTCTGGCATTTCAGTTATGAGTTAAAACAGTGGGAATCACAGTATTTTCTTTATCCTTGGTGAGCAGCTTACCCCCTGCCTCTTTGCTGATTGTGTTTTTTCATTCTCTTCGGTATTCATTATCTTGTGCAAGAAGAAAATATGTGATTATTTATTTGAATACTCTTTTTTCTTCTCGTCATGCTACTTTGCTTTGTATACAGTAGACCAGAAGAGTAGAGGATAAACACTCTCAGAAAATGAATATGGCCACCAGCTGCCAACCGAGGAGTAGAAAATGATACAGAGTACAAAATATTTCCAGACTCACAGCAGTTTTAATCAGGATCAAGAGGGGGAAAAGTAGTGCATGTCATGTTTCCCTAGCTGTACTATGTCAATGGAAACAGTAACTATGATGATGGCTTCTGAAATGCCTTCCACGTAACGGTTGAAAATGTACTAATAACACTACAGTATTTACACTATATGATTATAAGCATACACTTAATTGTCATGGAGATACACAGTATTAACTTGCAACTTAACTCTATGAAAGTTAAATAGCTGTGCATCTGAGCCTTTAAACACCATCATTAATTCCTTGGGGAAAAAAAAGAATAGATTAGCCTATTATGTCTTCATATAATTAAGCTTCGCTCCATGAATCGTAGCCTACTTTCAGACATTGTTTTGATAATGTCTGGCTTTGAACAGCTTTCATTTGTTTACTTAGTTGGCCTAGGGCAGGCTGCAGACAGACTGAGTTTTATTTGCAATAGATATAGAGTAGACTGTTATAGTTCCCAGTGGTGTTCTCTGCTGCTGCATGTTGTTAGGTTTCCTTTATTCGGGAGGATGTGAAAGAGGTGGGCCTCGTTTAGCGTCTTTGTTATGCTGCGTTATCAAAAGAGGTGTCTGCCTTGAGCCTGTTTCTAGGTCAAGACGAGCACCTCTCGTGCGGAGCATTTCTATATTGAAGAGCTGTATCCAGTTTATGCACTTTGTGTTGCTCTGCAATGGCGTGATGTCAGGACAAATACATGGTGTTGCCTTGACATTAGCATATTTTATGATCCAAAGACGTTTAATATCATACCTGCAATACAATAGACTTATTCGACTCTCTGTGACTGCATGTCAACATGTGTACAACACTTTCTCGTTTCCCTGACCCATTTTCAAAAGAACCTTGTTTTTTTTGCATTGTGTGATACACATGATTCCAAATGATTTCCAGTCTTTGCCTAAATATCGAGATACATGCATTCTGAAACAGTTGCATTTTATTTAGAATCAATTATGTTTTTTTTCATAGGTCTTGGAGTTGGTTTGGAGTGCAGAGAAGCTGTTGATCAGTAGTTTTATCCAAGGCGTTGAGTCACCATCAGCGCGGATGGGATTTACACGACTCCAGAAAGGGCCTGGCTGGGAAAGGGAGCGATAATGGACAACCTTTCCGACTTTGGTGGCCCTTGTCCAGCCAGCCGGGGTGAATGGGAGTGAGTGCCACTTCATATCACTTCATATATTGATGTATTCTTTTACATACTGTAGTTACTAAGTTGTGCAAATATTTACACATGTGAATTACGTAATGCAAGTCATATAACAAGGGAGTGTAAATGTCTGCCTATATAATCAAATACTCATTTGTCTTGTATTTTGATCAAATTAATATTTCATTTTTTATATTAATCATATAACATGAACTACTTAACAGTGTATAAATATTAGAGGAGCTACAATGTGGCCTACTATAATTACTGTATGTCCATAAGCATAAGATGTGTCAGTTTTAAGATCTAATCTTGGCTTTCCATAACGTGGAATGCTATGCAGCAGCCTGTGGTCCGGAGTCCGGAGTTGTGCTAAAGTGGATTCCAGGTTGTCCTCAGCGAAATGATGGAGAATTCGTAACCAATTTAGATGTCTAACTCTTGAGGGTATAAAAGGTCCACTTACACTCCCAATGGCAATATCAGATGACATTATTTACTGGACATTTATGCACATTATCTGTGCACAAAGTATGGTGCAAGGGTCTTAGTGTTTTGGGCTGGGTGTAAAATAAATTAAACAAATCATTTTGGCTATTCCCATTTTCTTAGGAGTCAGTTGCACCTGCATCGCTTTTTAAATGACAGAGAACGGACATGTTTTCTGCTGAAGAAGCAGATGTGCTTGTGCATTAATTGAAAGTGTGCATCCATTTACCTGATCAGAATAATGTGATATAATGATGCCACGAGAAAACAAAAGCTTTGTGCTCCCCAAAAATATTACTTGGAACCGTCCATGCTGCTGGTATTTGTGGTGCAACTCCAGTACTACTACCCGGTACTAGGTTGTGCTTAGTTAGGTTATTTATTGAGCCACCTAAGAAATGCTGCAGCAAAGTGCTTGAATAAAGTTTCATTTTCCTTTTCAGACCACTGCCAGTGGGCATTTGCCTGCTGCAATATGTGGATAATCTGACCTAGATGATCATTTTCAATCTCAAAACAACAGAACATGTTTGCTCAACCCTGACATTAGCAGAAGCAACATTTGACATTATATACTGTATCTCTATCTACAGCACCAGCAGCTGTGTGGACGATTTATTGGATGAAGATGAGAAAGACAGGGCAAAAAGGTACTGCTCTCTCTCTCTCTCTCTCTCTCTCTCTCTCTCTCTCTCTCTCTCTCTCTCTCTCTCTCTCTCTCTCTCTCTCTCTCTCTCTCTGTATTTGTGAGTGACTGAATGTGTGTGTGTGTGTGTGTGTGTGTGTGTGTGTGTGTGTGTGTGTGTGTGTGTGTGTGTGTGTGTGTGTGTGTGTGTGTGTGTGTGTGTGTGTGTGTGTGTGCGTGCGTGCGTGCGTGCGTGCGTGCGTGCGAGCGTGCGTGTGTCTGTGTGCGTCTGACTCTGACTGGATGTGTGTACTGTATGCAGTGCATGCTTGTATGCCTGCATACATGCTAGCATGTGTGTGTTTCTGGGTAATGTTGTGATTGTTATATAATAATATTATTTTGAACTGGCTGCCAGCTGACAGACCATGGCCTTGTCAAATAAAGATTAGGAATATTGTTTATATTGCCTCTGATTGTCTAATTCTTTCGGTGACCTGTTAAGGGCATCCCGTAACAAATCGGAGAAGAAAAGAAGAGACCAGTTTAATGTGCTCATCAAGGAGCTATGCACCATGCTGCAAGGCCAAGGACATCCACGCAAGATGGACAAGTCCACCATACTGCAGAGAACTATTGATTTCTTGCAGAAACAGAAAGGTAGGTTGAATTTACATTGGCCTAAACATAGCCAGCCATTGTTTTGCAACTGTATTCGGTGAGTACAAAGCAAACCACATTCCTTGCCTACACATTCCGCCTAAAATGGTTATACAGTAGCTGTAGCCTATGGACCGAGCACTTTTAAAGAGGGGATGCCATAATTTTTGTATTTTTTTCCCAATTTTGTACATGTTTAGGTGACAGTATGTAAATAGATCCCTTGGTTTTTTATGTGCAATGATGTCTTCCCTTTTTATTTAGGGTTTCTTCCTGGGGGTCGAACCTTTCCAGCCAAACGTGCCAATGAAAATAACTTCAATATAGTGAGATCATGTGCTCAGCCCCTCCCCTAACTCCTCCCCCTTTATCATGCAACTAAAGCCGTGGGTGTGGCTTCAGTTCAGGTGGATCTCCACCCATCACCACCCATCAGGCAAACCAGGCATACTTAATGAACTGGCTGGGTGGAATCATAAAAATGACAGTTTAACAAACACTGTACACTTTTTGGGGAGAAAAATCTTACTTTTCATATAACATTAATACCTGATGATCATGTTTTAGGGTAGAAAAAATCATGGCGCTCAATCTTTAATTGTTCGGTATACATTGTAATTGCCTATGAATTTTATTCACACATGGGGAAGCCAGTTTTTAGCTTTGTCCGAATTCAAGCTGGTTATTTTTTAATTTTTAATTTAATTTATTTATTTATTTTAACTCTGTTTCACTATAGGATCAGTATACAGTATATCCCAATGTCTGCAAACACTTTTGTACTAGGGTAAATATGGACTGCAACACATTTTTTATTAACTTATGTTTTTCACAATTACAAATGGCTACAGTATACGAATATGTGATCAATAGATTACACTTGAAAGTGATGACAAAGTTGGGAGAAGCCGGAGGTATTAGATTGAGTGGGTAACTCTCAGACAACATTCAAGTAGGAAGGAACCAAACAATTTTCAGTGTCCTACAATAAATACATTTTTCCAGGTTTGACCTTTTCTTTTGAATGTTGTTACCATTGGTTACAGGCAGTTATACTGGACAAAAAATAATTCACAAACATTA
Organism: Benthosema pterotum; assembly: GCA_039105355.1. Classification (NCBI taxonomy): domain Eukaryota; kingdom Metazoa; phylum Chordata; class Actinopteri; order Myctophiformes; family Myctophidae; genus Benthosema; species Benthosema pterotum. The sequence goes on along the minus strand of CM076975.1, from coordinate 26,919,454 downwards.
TGTGCATAGCCTTTATTATAAATGCAATGTTACTGGATAATACAGTGCCCAGGTAGCTGCAATATACTACCAAAATTTCTGTCAACATTGAACATTCAGTTCTATTATTTCTTATATTTTCAGATATCACTGCACAAAATGAATCCTGTGAGATACAGCAGGACTGGAAGCCTTCATTCCTCAGTAATGAGGAATTCACTCAGTTAATGATGGAGGTAAAGCCGGAAACTATAGTGTGCTGAGAATACACTATTTCAGTACAGTCAAGAATTTTTTATAGACATGAATATAGGTAGTCAATAATAGTTTTAAAGCTTTTCTATTCTTCTGATAGGCTCTGGATGGATTCCTTGTTGCATTAACAACAGATGGCAACATCATATATGTATCTGACAGTGTGTCTTCACTTATTGGCCATTTACCGGTAAGTGAAAGAGAATCAGCACTGATAACGCAACTAAAAGATAATACCATCAAGAGCCAGCAGTGCAAAACCTCCATTCATTATAATTGGTCATTATGTTAATGATTGATTTCTTTGTGATCGCAACTGCACTGTCTGCGTAATGGTTTCTTTCACCTATTGTATAATGGAGACCTTTCTCTTCGCTTTGCTACATTTTGCACTTTGTGAGTGCAAAATATAGAGTAACTCAAATACCATAAATGATAATCATAAATCTGCCCTTTTGTATCAGTCAGATATGGTGGATCAAAACATCTTGAACTTCCTCCCTGAGCGGGAACATGGGGAGGTGTACAAGCTGCTATCATCCCACATGCTGATGAATGACCCCATTGCTGCTGACTTCCTTGACAGTGAGGATTTTCTGTTCCTATATGTTAACCTCGCACAAACGCTTACATATTGTTCACACACATGTATGCAGGCAGATACGTGTACTGTCTGTGTGTGCGCGCATGTTGGATGGATTTTTAAATACATATAGCCAAGCAATCTTCATGTTAAATGATAATGCCTATTATACAATTCATACAAACCATAATAGTACACAAGAAACTCATATTGTGAGATGCTGTTTCCCAAGCATTTGTAGGCTATTTCAGTATATCTCTAGGTGTGTTTAGCTGTCTCACGTGAGGACTTTACAGTATATATAGAGCAGGTTGCCAAAATTGGCATTTTAAGTTTAAAGGATTGCTGATTAGCATGTCTGTGATGGTTTCCAAGCATATTGTAGGCTATTTCAGTGTTTTAAGTGTGACTTGTAGGAGCTTTACAGCATATATATAGAGCATGTTACCAAAACTGGCACTGTAAGTTTAAAGGATTGCTGATTAGCATGTCTAAGATTAGCCTTTTTAGCTAATAATAGTAACTAGCCCCAGTTTCTTAGTTAATACTTTTAATCACTGTTATGTTAACAAAGTAATCTAGAGCAATGCAGTATCTCGGTCTCAAGACACTGACCTTAATCCTTGCTACTGCCGTGCTAGTCTGAGAAAACGTGATGGGGATCAGCTGCTGCTGTGTTTAGAACTCAAAATACAAAACAAGTTGTTATGGAGCCATGTCTGGAATAATAATCAACTGCGGCTGGCTCAATTTAATTCATTAGAAGCAAGTCACACACAATCTCTGCATCGATCTGTCTGGATTTACTTTTGGGTGAAAATTAAAATCTGACCTTGACATATTGTGCTCCATGTACTGGTATTACTCAACATTCTCAGATGCTTGGCTATGACAGTTAAAATGCTATGAACGGAACTTTCAGACACATGCTTAGAGACCGTCATACAATACAAATTAAAAAGATTTTGAAAGGAGGATATCTTGTTTATAGATATACTGTATAGTGAAAGTATTATCAGCCCTGGAAAAGCTTTTTCCTTATCTGTTCATTTATTGGAATAAAGCACACTGGTGATTGGTGACTTGCCAACTGACTGCGATCTGATCTTTTTCAGGTGATTCACATGTTGAGTTTTGCTGTCATCTAGCCAGAAGTAACATTGACCCAAAGGAACCACCAATATATGAGTATGTGAAGTTTGTCGGAGATTTCAAGTTTCATAACAATGGTAAGTATATACCATTTCTTCCTGAGTGTTTAATAGACTATGTATCACGGATATTTCCTTTAAAAACTAATGACGCATATCTATCAATGACCCCCTAAAGATGTCCAGAAAAAAGTCGTTTCAGAAAAAATACAATATATAGGCAGAGTTGAAGAAAGAAGTTGAGCGCCCCCCCCTGCTTCCCTGAAAAGCAGTTGCATTCGGGAAAGAGCCGAACGCGCCATTGCGTGACGTATACAGTGGTACGCTCGGCCAACTTCTGCGAGCAGGTTGTGCAGCTGAGCTTCCGGCTAAAGTTATCCACAGTAGCATAGCATAGCATAGTAGTAGGATAGCCTACCCAAATACAATACAATTAAATTATATTTGGCAGCGATCAGCTGCTTAGTTGTCATGATCTTCAAGATCACATGTGCGTTGGTGCATACGCACACACACGTTGCGATCGAGGTGCGACAATAATACTTTTATAGAGACTAATGTTCTTCTAGCTCCCACTCTGCTCCGTCCCTCCGCTCCGAGATGGGAGCTGCACTAGAGGAAGCACAGGGTAGAGTGTAGGACCGCAACCCTGCTTTCTGGTCTCAACTCTGGGTTGTCATGCTTTATTTATAGATTTGTCTTTGTTTATAGATTTGTCCATGTTTCTAGAGATGAGCCTCGCACCGTCCCAAGTTGGATGTATGCCGTCTCTCCCTATCAGACCAATTTTCCCCTCAAAGCTTTGCCAATGATTTATAAAGCCCACGTTGTTATCTGGACACCACCTAGACAACCAGCGGTTGAATTGACTCATACGGCTATACATGTCATTGTTGATCATGTTTGGCAGGGGGGCAGAGAAAATTACGTATGACTATGCTTCCTTCCAGTAACAGTCACCCAGCCGCCGTCACGATCTGATTCGTGGGGACCCCGATCAGCCGCGGACCGCGGCTGATCGGGGTCCCCACGGTGGCGTCCCTGTGTCCGGGTGCGAGCGGTGGGCGAGCTAGCCGCACCACTGCTAGCACTTTTAACCAGAGCCTCCAGCTCGATCAGCCTCTCCGTTAGCCCCGTTCGTGACACTCTCATCTCGCTGGCGATGCTGACTACAGCTCCTCGTAGCTGTAGTCAGCATCGCCAGCGAGATGAGAGTGTCACGAACGGGGCTACCTCTCCGTTAGCACAGAGATTGCATTGCATTTGTTACACAGACCCATCGTTCCAAAAGTAGTGGGGTCGTAACTATGCATGCGGCATTCGATGCACACGATAGGGCTAGAGCGAGCGGGGGGCTCGGGAGAGGATGCAGCCGCCGCCATCACAGCCCGGTACTATTTTCTGCCCCCTCAATATCGCAACTCTGTCTATTTCCCCCCCATACCGACACAGAGTAAACTCACTAGCCTGCCCAAGAGAGGTAATCTCTTCATGGGCAGGCTAGCGAGCGTGGCCCGCTGGAACCAGCCTGGAGGATACAGTGACTCAAGAAAGACACGCCCCCCAAGCCTGTGTAGAAATGCGAGCCGTGCACAGCCGTGTTTCCCAGTAGATTATGCAAAATCGGCTGGCGGATTATTTACAAAAAATCTCGAGTGCATAGTATAGCGGTCCCTGGTCATGCTAACCAAAAAAGATTTTTATTTACTTCATTAACATGACGCTAAAATAATGGAATTCCGAGGAGTTTTTAACATGTGTTCCTATGTGTTCCTAGAGGTGTGACGTCAGCGTGTTCTACTGGTGACGCGCTGTTTTGGGTCGGGCTTTTCCGAGCTGGTGGGAGGGGTTTTTCAGAAGAGTGTCCTCCGACTGGAAACAGCATTGAAACGGCTTTATATAGCCATATGTTTGCATTTTCGAATGTTATCACAACTTTGTCATAGTTAAAATGAGAAAAAGTTGATATTAGCATGATACCCTGTCTTTAATAGACCTAACAAATGTTTTAAATCGTGTGCTGTGAACAATAGCCAACTAGGACAAACAAATAAAAATCCCATGTTTTCATTTTTTAGAGAAAACAACTGTAAGCCTTTTTCAAACACTCAGATCTGAGGCTTAATCTACATAATATGCCCTCTAAATCAGTATTCCTCGTGCCAAGGACGCCCCCCCCCCCCCACTCATCTGAACATGTTTTGTGCCAAGGACCCCTGGAGAGAGATTTGTGTTAAAGAAAATAATACTTTCAAACTCTTCAGTAGCAGATGTACAAGCTCACATTCATTAGGAAAGACTATGCATTAGACAAAAATAGCTTTATTGAATAAAGTTGTTTTATGGGCACATTGCATAGCATGGGGCATGCGGCATAAACAGCCAAAGATGCAGAGTGCGAAATGGTCATCCGTGGTCATCACTACAATTGAGTGTGTGTGATGATGGCCATCTAAGTGTGCAGCTTAGATGAAGTCAAGACATTTAGAGGGCCGGTGTGGTCATCTAAAGCCATCACTAGGCACTAGGCTGCCATTAGAGGTGCTGGCATGATTAACTAAAGTCAGCACCACACACAAGAGCATAGTGTGCGGCTTAGATGGCCAGGGGCACAAATGACATTGGGGGTGCCGGCGTGATCATCTAAGGTCATCGCCACGCACAAGCGTTTAGTGTGGGGCTTAGAATAGATGGTCAAGAGTGCAGGACATGACTGGCAGTGTGATTAAAGGGAGAGTCCAGGGGTTGTGGACCCAGATGCCTTGGCTTAGTAGTCAGTGGCACAAGCCTCGGAGATACAGTACATATACATAGAAAGCCAGTCTGGAACCTTTTGAGAAGATAGAGTTGGAAGGGAGTGTTACTGGATTTTTTTTAAATACCCCAGTGATTGTTACCGGAGAAGAGGTCAGCTTAATTGAAGGTTGGTAAGTTGTTGGCACGGTTGGCACAGGGTGGAGTTGCTAGTGGCTGTTTGGAGATGTTGATGTTTGCTTGTCTTCTGTTTGGTCCAACCTCCCGAACCTCAGTTGTTCCAACTCCATGTGTGGCACATTACGTATATGACACATACATGACATGTATATCTCATGTCTGCTATTTTTGAGTTTTCTGAAAAACCCTGATGTTGACAAAATGACGAAATGCTACTGTATATATACACACAGGTGGCCTATTTAGCTAAGATGTTTACACAGATGCTTTCCCGGTTTTATGGGTTGCTAACTGCAGACATGAAGCAATGTACTGCACAAGCAGACATGAAGCAATGTAGAAGAAATTAATTCCACCTGTTGATGGTATAATTGCACCTAACGTCATTGTAAGATTGACTTGATGTCTGTTTCACAGTGCCTACATCCTCATGTAATGGGTATGAGCTGACGTTACCCAGAACCCTGCAGTCATCGCTGGAGGAGCAGGTCTGCCTTGTTGCCACTGTACGCTTAGTTACTCCGCAGTTTTTAAAGGTAAGACAATAGGTTTCAACTTAAACCTGATTGTACTTCTGCAAATTATTAGTAATAACACCAATAATTTCTGTATTCATAATCGAAACAAAGGACAGTGATCCCTACATATTAATGGGAATTCTTTTGACCAGGATTCATGCACTGTAGAGGATCCCTGTGATGAATTCACCTCCAGACACAGCCTTGAATGGAAGTTCTTGTTTTTAGATCACAGGTAAGTGAAAGAATCTGCCTTTTATCGTGAAGCTGTGAGCCCCAGTAACATGAACTTCGTTAAATCCAGTTCGGGCAAGTTATAGGGGGTTATATATAGGGGTTTTTCATGATGCTGAACCCTGACTTTGACCTGTTTTATGAGGTTTCCCATGGGAATTGAATTTCAACATTTTTAATACATGATATTAGACGCCATTAGAAACATATTGGTGAAGAAATTTCTTGATAACGATTTAGTTCCCAGATTTATCAAATATCTGCTAAAACTCCCTAACTAAATGTGTCTCTAAAACACTGAGAGTTTGCGGGGTCCAATTATCCTGGAAACACTATTGTTGACATGGCATGAGTGGTTGTTACTGGTTCATACTGTACATGTACAGGTATATGCTGTTACAGAAATGATTTGAGTGAAAGGACTAGAATGCTTTACCAGCAGTAACGTACAGCTATTTACCTTCAGTGAGCAAGTGATGGACTCTTATTTCATTCATGTATCCATCCATCCATCCATCCATCCATCCATCCATCCATCCATCCATCCATCCATCCATCCATCCATCCATCCATCCATCCATCTTCAAATCAGCCCAAAGCCACATACAATATATAAGGAGGCTGGCTGAGTGCAGTCAGAGTGAGTCTGGCTGTGACATGAGAACGCTATTAAGCTATTGTGCAAGAAAATGATTAGGAGGAAATGGTATGTCTTATCCCTTGCTGAGCTATAATTGGTCTCTCTCGGCTCCTTGTGAAAGGGCTGTGTTATGTCGCATAGTGAAGGTAGCCAAGTCTTGAGACTCAAGTCTCAAGTGCCATTCTGGATTCGACTTGACGAGGCAATGGCTAATTAGAATTTACACATTACTGATGAAGGAAATATATCAAGTGAGCACCCCTTTTAGACTGCACTGCAGTCATATCCGGTCAAATCTGTTTTCTTTTAAAAATCTGATCTTTTGGCCCGACCATTCACTCTGCATTTGCAATTGATCAGATTGGATCTGTCACAGATCTGTTAGTATACAGGAGATGAGCTAAGGGAGGCCAGGTGTGCAGGGTCCACGGTTAGTGAGAGAGGACAGGACAGGACAGGAACACACTAAGGCACACCACGCACGCATACTCAGGCATGCATGTGAGTGCTGTTAGGGAATGTTATCTTTACACTATCATTTTTACCTCTTGTACGTTGTATTTTCCAGTTAAATAATATGTATCATTACTGTCAATACTATGTTTTTGTGCTAAAAATATTCCTTTCCTTTTCCAGGGCTTCACCAATCATAGGCTACTTGCCCTTTGAGGTTCTTGGAACTTCTGGCTATGATTACTATCATGTGGATGACTTGGAGCTTATAGCACAGTGCCATAAGCAATGTAAGCAACTCTCTCCTCTACACTGCTACTGTATATCCTGTCTTTTATAGTGGAGCCTCCCTCGCTGTCAGAGGATCCAGGCAGCCATCTCACAAAAAATAGGTCATCTCACTATAGTCACATCTCTCTTTCCACTTCACCAGTGCGTGGAAAAATGGACCTGTAACATAGTGCAGAGCTTGTTATCATAACCCCAGTGTGTTTTAAGATGCCCTGTCGTTATACCATGAATGGGAACAAGCTTAATGGGTAGTTTGTGGCACATGAACATGTTGCATAATTAAACTTCTGTGCTCTCTCCCCAGTAATGCAGTTTGGGAAGGGCAAATCTTGCTACTATCGCTTTCTTACCAAGGGTCAACAGTGGATTTGGCTGCAGACCCACTACTACATCACATACCACCAGTGGAACTCCAAGCCTGAGTTCATTGTCTGTACTCACACAGTAGTCAGGTACTTATTTATTTTCTCCTCGTGCTTTGCTTAGGGCTGATTAACTAATTAACCATTACAGGCAGGATGCATTATATTGTTTGGTTAAAACAAAACATTTTTGTTAAAAGGATAAAATGCTATATTCTGATATAGTAATTAGAGTTTTTGTTTAAGCAGTAGTACGTCTCTGTGTCCCTCCAACTCTAATAAACAAAAATAAATGTGAGTGGCCAATCTTCAGGCAATCAGGAGAAAGTACCCATTTATCAGATTCAGTTTTCTTTTAGTCTTCGCTTCCAAATGCACATATTTATCCTGAGTGCATTTTGGGTACTCTTCTTCTTGGATAAAATTGCCATCAGACCAGAAAATGCTTTTTCTGTTTAATCAAGAGCTGGGGGGATGTGGAAACCTGTTACTGAACAAACACTATAATTCCAATGAGTACTATCAGAATATAAAGCAATTTAACACTCCATTTAGTGATATGGAAAATATATGTGAGTAATTCACTTGGAAATACTGTATATTGCTGTGTAAAGAAAAATCAATAAAGATACCAAGATATCACTTGGTAACTTGACTCACTGGTAACCTTCTTTTAAAACCACTTATGGCCACAGGCCAGTTTGGTTGTCACAATGCAACACAAATCCATTCTCCCTGAGCAAAACATTTTGTGTAAGCACATGAATCTGTTGTTTGTATTGCAGTACATTCTAAATATTGTGAAATATATAGTTTTTCCTAACTCTGTAAGCCCTTGACTAAGTGTATTCCAATACTCAGTTTTAATTCCGGCTTAACTGTCTTCCCTGCAAACAAACAAACATATAAATAAACAAAGTCAACCACTGGATCAGGCTTTCCACAGCTACCCCACAACATGTCAGGCACTGTCTGCAGTTGCGGCAGCAGAGAAGAAGCTCTCAATGTTTTAAACCACTAAATATACACTGTACAATAACTAAAACACAACACCTCACTTGAATTGCATTGCAATTTAAATGGATTCCAACAGGGATGCAGCCCAATGAGCCCATTCTAGCCCAATGGTAAATCCGGGCCTGAACAAGCTATATCTGCAGTTGCCACAACCTCTCAGACTCTTTGTGCTATACAGTTATGCAGAAGTGCAAGCGGAGAGAAGGAGGGCGTTTGGCCTGGAGGAGATGTCACCCCCTGAGATAGCCTCCTCCTTAAAGGTACATAATGTGCGTTGTGCTGTGCCACTTGTACTGCATGGTAAAAATCTCCAGCATTCATTTAGCTCCCAGGGTGTAACCTATGGGTCCATTTGGGTAACTTTTTTTTACACTCCTGAGAGTTGCGTTGAAGACAACATTTCTCTGCAGCCACTTGCACAAATCCTTTGTACTGAATATTCTTTTGTGCCCCAGGCTCAAGAACTGTACTTGGACATCTGCTCCACACTGGAGCCTCCACCGGACAGAAGTGGCGCGCGTTCTGCATCTTCCCACAGTTCCCGGAAATCCTCCCACACGGCTCTGTCAGACTCTGCATGTGAGTCATAATTGGGCATTACGATAGCATGGGACATTATGGCTATCGTCTTTAATATCAGGCGTTTGCGTTAAAGCGATGTCATCCCATGGCCTTACCTTTACACTTTAACTATTGTTGAAAAATAGCAGATCTACAATCTCTGTGAAGCACTACAAGATTGTAGATCTCTTATTTTTGCATTAACTTACATTCCTTCACAGGAAACATTTTAACTAATATCTTTGCTTCTGGGAGGTCCCTAGAACAACAGGTTGGGGTCCGCAGCCAGTTACAAATAATTCTGCAGGTCATAGAACATGGAAATATGAGTTTTTTAGAAAACTGCCAGAATTTAGAAGGGATTTGTAAAGAAAAACAAAACCTCCACAGGTCAAAAATAAATTGTATGTTTAAAAGTATAGAATGATCAATTATTACAGCGTGTCGTTTCGTGGACACAACACGGTGAGAGTGTGTAGATCAAATGTTTTTTGGCACCTGACACCATCATTAATGAGGTATAAATCAGGGTTGTGGGAACTAAACCTTTCATTTAGTGGCAGGGATCCAGCTGTTTACCCCTTTGTTTGTAATGTAGCTGCACAAAGGTAATACTATACTCAAAAGACATCAATGTGAGGGATGCCGTTCTTTTGAACCCAACAAAAGCCTGAAGCCATCATTGTGTTGAAGTGTACTGGTTAGAAATCCGATTGCTGCCTAATACTGAACGTGTAAACAACCCCCAAAATATGGGCAATCATTCATTGCATCTACTGTATACCTTTTGACTTCCACCAATATATAGTCTAGGCCTGTATAATTTGCACATTATTAATGTCTTAAAGGTTAATTGTAGAATTCTATTGACAAATGAGCATATAATAAAAGTAACTCCAACAGTGCGCCCATTGAGCACAAATCTCCACAAGGAGGCATGGATGGATTGGAGTTCTCAGTTGTGTTTCCATAGAGGCCAGGCTTTCTCATGGCTTGTAACTTTAACACTGGTTCAATGTGGCTAGTAAAGTTATAGATAGATATCTTGCTTTAAGATTAAAATTCTTGCTTTAAAATTTAAATTCAACATAGCAATGGAATAGCATACATATCAAAATAACATGTTCCTGTTTGCGCGCACATGTGTGTGTGCATATTTTTAGTTACAGTTCAACTGATTTTTTCTTTAATTTTGCATAATATTTGTGCCAGTGTGTTCAAACATGAGCAATATTTTTTGCAGCAGCTAACTCCTACACAGAAGCATGCACGCCATCCATTGGAACGGACAAGACGTCTACGAGACATCAGCCAAGCAGTTCAAAGGTAAGCCCAGTGTGACCACCTACTATAATATTTATTGGGGCTCGTCAGTCTTCTAATGGCCAGGTCACCCATTATTTTTCTCTGAAAAAAAAAAAAAAAAAAAAAAAAAAAACACGAAACAAACCAAAGTACTCTAGTTACTGGGAAAACAACAACTGCATGACCAGACAAAATGTCATGCTGAGGCTTTGTGCCACTGAACCTCTTTTTTATTCCCCCCCCTTGTAGACTTTGGTACAAAGACAAAATTCTTTTGACCTCCTTCCCCAACTGAGCCTCCCCCTTTCTCCTACCTACAACAAGCACATAATGGTTAGTGTTTAGTCATCCTCTCCCTCCTGTCGCTGTTCATTATTGTGTGTCTATGGTCATCTGTTACTTCACTCTTACTTCTTCTGTCATTTATGTTGTGTACAAAATGCTTCTAACCTGGGTGTAGAGTAGCACCGTTTTGCAATACAAAAGCTCATGTGGATTTTGTGGCCCTGCATGGCATTCTACTGGTCACAATGTCAAATAAAATAAATTTGGAGAAATAATATCCCTCTTAATATTGGAAAGGTTTCTGAGAGGTCTAATGTGTTTCCTCTCACCATCAGGCTAATGAAAAAAGAAAAAAAAAAAAACTTCCCTGTCACTTTTGTAACATAACTAAAGACACTTTTAGCTGAAGTGAACCAGACCCTTTATTGGTCAATATTTACACTCATGCAGTTCACTTAGCAATGAGGAAGTTGTTGTGTATCTGACCCTGGTAAGGCACATTTATGTCCATCTTATCCCTATGCTGATTGTGTGGTTTATGTGCTCCCAGCAGCAGCAGCAGCAGCAGCAACAACAACAGCCACAACAGTCCATGTATGACCTTCAACAGCCTCAACTCGGTGTGATGAATCAGTTGAAGGAGCAGCTGGAGGAGAGGACACGGATCCTACAAAACGACATAAAGACACAGCAGCAGGAGCTGCATGATATCAAGGAAAAGCTACAGCTTGCTAATCTCCAGGTAACACTCCTGCAGGTGGAGCACCCAAATTAAGGGCCTCCCTAATTTAGGTAGGTCCCTAAATTGGGTAGCCAATCAGGACACAGTATGCAAATATGGGCAACAAATTGCATCAAAAAGCCATTGTTTAAAGTTGCCGATGTGGACACACTAGCGAGTCCAGACTCATACGACAGACAATGATAATGATAATGACACACAGTGTCATTATGAGTCTGGCTTATTAGCCAGGCAACATGAAATGTATCTGGCTAGGAATGTGCTAGGTACCATAATACACCAGATTATGGACCAGATTATACCCAAAGGAAAAAAATGCTTCTCAGTTTGAGATCAGAAACGTCTCTTGAGCAACCACGTTCATTTTTCATTTTAAGATCACCTTTAGGTGATCTTAAAGATCACCTAAAGGTGAGATGAATACTAGTATCCATAATTGAGGCAAAGCTGTAGTCTCTCCATTGGCTGTTACAGCCCCTTTGGGGCACAGGTCTCCACCAGCTCAGGTCACGTCACCCTGTGAGGGCAACAGTCACCCCCACAAGGTGACTGTTAAGTCACCCTGTGAGGGTGACGTAACAGTCACTGGTGGTGACTCACTATACTGACTATGTTTCACCCCTGCAGGCAACTGTAGCGGACGGACAGACGTATGGACGGACAGACGGACAAGGGGTGAAACATAGTCACCACCTTATGGTGAAGACAATGAGGCAAAGCTGAAATCTTGCTATATGCGGATATATAGCAAGATTTCAGCTTTGTCTCATTTATCTCTCAAATACAGCTTTAACAGCCAATTGAGAGACTTCAGCTTTGCCTCATTTATGGATCCTAGTATTCATCTCAGGAGACATAAAGAAGCATAGGTGATCTTTAGGTGACTCTTAAAATGATAAATAAACATGGTTGCTCAAGAGACACTTCTGAGCTTAAACTGAGAAGCATTTTTTTCCTCTGGGATAGGTACAAAGCTAAACATTGGTCATTATTTTAATCACATTGTTTCTTTTTTCTTTTTAAGATTTTGGACTTTTATGCCTTTACCATTTTTCGTCACATCTTGTAGTTATGTTTCAGTTTAACCTCTGCTCTTTGTCTCCCTCTCTCTCTCTTTGGGTGAACATTAGATGCTGCTACAGCAGCCCATTCACAATGATTTCAGCCAAGCCCAACAACCCCAGCAGCAGGGTCCAGGAAGGCCCACCCAGCAGAGCCAGTCTGGAGTAATCAGGCAGAAGATCTCTGGCCACTCAAAACAGCAGGCCTGTGGTGGCCACAGTTCATCCCCTCATGGTCTGGTCAGAGAGCACGGCTCACCCTCTCCTCAGGTACCACACACACAACAAACTTTTTTTTTCATAGAAAACGGTTAGTTTATTTATTTCTAGTTTTCATTTATGACAGCTAATGCTAAACAATGAATGCTGTTGCATGGTCACGGTGCAACAGATTGACCTGGGTCCTCTTTTGTTCTTGTCTTTAATGCAGGTCCAGCAGAGGCTTGTGCGTAGCGGGCAGATCCAGTCAGTTAGCCTGCCAGTGCAGACTCACACCAGCCTGACCATGCCCTTCTACAGCAACCCCATGATGTTCTCTCAGACCAACGCAAGGCCTCTGCAGGACGCAAACCAAAGACACATAGAAAACGAGTTCAACCAGGATGGACAACTACGGTGAGTATTCAGAAGAAGCATCCGTTTATTCCCCATAGCAGTTGTCCTCAAACCTTTTTACTAGGTTTTTGAACTCCATAACCTTTCAGACCCAGTTACAGATCTGTAAGTGTCCACTAGGAATACAGTCAAGGAAACCTGAGGGTCCTTTGGCCCCACTTTAATAACAAAGGATTTACAGCACAGGGTATTTCTCATAACAAACTTAGTCCTCCATGTGTCCTGCGAACATCGCAGTGGAGGATGCTATACTGGAAGAATAAATTATAGAGGTTTGATTGAGTTTAATTCACTCTAACAAGGTCAGAAACAGAAACATCAAGTTACGCTGGGACAGTGGTTTAATTGGTCAAGAATGCGGATTAGTTTTATACACAAGGAGTTGTTTTTAGGAATTTGATACACTTTTACATTTTCCTATTGGCTTTTCCCTTCAGGGATCACCACAGCGAATCATCTGCCTCCATCTCACCCTGTCCTCTTCTTCCTCTTCTCTCACAACAACTAACGTCATTGCTTCTTTTACTACATCCATAAATCCTCTTTTGGTCTTCCTTTAGACCTCCTGCCTGGCAATCACAACATCATCAACATACTCAGATACATCAATATACTCACTTACTATACCTTATTATTCTTCTGACGGTGGCTAAGGCATTCTTGTTGCGTGTGTAGTGGCAGTAGTACTGTAGCAAAAATTATGTGTAAATTACAACCTACTGTATTCAAAATAGCCATTACTATACCGTAGCGTAGCCTATATGCACTTGGCCTCAGACCTCCAGACTTACCTCATCTGCGCTGCAAAAAGGAAAGCCTGGGCACGAGTAAGGCAGAGAGTCTATCAGTAGAAGTGTCCGTTGGAACTTCTGTCAGATTTATTTCTCCCGGATATTTTCCTGACCAATCACACAATTGTTTCATTCGCGGAGAATGTAAACTGATTCCTAATAGAAACCGTTTCGGTTTCTACATAATTTCTACATAATTTCAGGTAATATAGTTCCACCCAAATACCGCAATTTCCGCTGATAGACTTCACAGCATTCATGTCTTTTTCATTTTGCTTGCTCAGATCATGAAATGCAAAACTCATGTTCTTAGCCACTGCACATAATCTAAATGGCATAATCATTTTTCATCAGTGAGCTAAAAAATATGTTTGTATTTGTAACTTGCAGATTTTCTGTGCAATTTCCCTATCACGGAAATAATGAAATTAATAGTAAGCTAAGAAACCGTGGTATAATGGATTGCATGTCAAGATTTTATGGCATCATATCAGCTTTCTAGCTCTTAATAAAGGTATCTCTCCTGCAGCATGCTTCTCAATCAGCCAGTGCAGACGCTGATTTCCAACAGCAGTGTAAACTCCCAGCCTCCTCAATGCAACACAGGCATCCAGCAACCAAAGTGAGTGTGATCCTCCTCCTCATTTTGAACCAACATTTTCCTCAGATCCAATTGCATGAATTGCTCTGTAACATGGAAAGAGACTTATACATATATACTGTACATACTTTTTACTTTTAAATATAGTTGTGTGGACAACAGGCTAGTCATAATCTCAAAGCACAGTTGTCTGTAGCAAAAACAAATCTGTGAAAAGAGAAGAAAATAAAATGGAATTTGTGTGTAATGACTAAAATGGAGACATCGGGCTGACAGTATCATTTCTTGTAGCCTCTATTGGTGAAAGAGAGCGATGCAAAGTACTGATATCATTAATAGTGAGGGAAAAAACAGATTTTTTTGTTTTTGGTATCACAAAATACCAAAGCGGACTTCACAACACACCGGACTTTGCCACACAGTTTGGGAACCACTGTGACATTTTGTACCAAGTGCACATCTGGAAGCTAGAAATTAGGAAGTGGTGTGTAGCTGACATGTTGGCTGTGCGGCAGGTATACACTGGAGCAGCAGATGATGGCGCCTTCGTTCTCCATGCAGCAGGTCAACTGCAACGCCGTCCTCGTCCCATCGCCGGTCTTCACGTCCCCCATCATGATCCCGCATAACAGTTTCATGACACACCAGGCCCAGCCGGCCTACCACACACAGGCCCAGGCCTCGCAGCAATCCTTACATCTACAGCAGCCGCATCAGTTCTTTCAGGTAATAAAAGCCAAAACAAACTCAAATCTAAGCCACACAGATAATTCTGGGAGTCCTTGGCATGAAATATTATATTATTACTTTCAGAAAACTGTTAGAATTTAGAATACATCTTGTAGAATCTTGTCAGGTCAAAGTGGGTGCTTTGTTGTGACAGGCAGCTAACTGACGGACTTTTTATGCAACTGTCACAGTATATCACTCAACTCATATAAAATATTCTGCTTTTAATGCCATAGATGCAGACTCAAGGACTCCTACATAGTGGATCTACTCCAGCATTCTTACATGCGACTGCAGTTCCACAACAAAGTACTGTGGGGTACATCCAGCAGCAGCAGCCACAAGCACAGCAACAGTCACAACAACAGCAACAACGGCAACACCACCACCATTCCCAAAATCAGACTGGCAGCCTTTCAGACTTCCGAAATATGCTCACTCGGTAGCCCTTTGAACTCAACAAGCTCCGAGATATCATTCAAAAAAAGGTCACTGTTTTGGTGAAAATGGGCCACGGCATTGAAAGAGACAAGTCTTTGGCGTCAAGCTCTGTTCTGTGTGGGAGACCAGAGCTCATTTCTACTGCAGGATTGCTGGCGGTGACCTTACATTTGAGAAAAGTCACTTTTTCACAAGAAGCGGTTTCTATACCAATTCCAGAAGCTCGACAAGCTGCGATTAGTTTGAAATTGTTTGGAAAAAATGGAAGTGCTGGGCCTATATAATTACAATTGATCATCAGTCAATGACATGGCTGGAAGAAGAGGATTATCAGAATGCTTAAGAAAACATTCTTTCACATGTTTTCACACTGAGGATTTTGTTCCCTCAGGTGTCTCTAGATAGCTGTATGTGTGTTCCATCCTCTGTTATCCTGAAGTATCTTCGTTAAAAGGTAAATGGAAATTACATTCCCCAACACATCATCCCAGACTCTACTCAGATAGTAGGTCAGAGCGTCTCTACATTGGTCAACTGTGTGGAATGATCCCACTTACTAAAATCAAAATAAGGTTAATTTGTAAAGCAAGCTAATGTTGTACCTTACTTACAGTACACTGCCCTTTTGATATGTTTTACACTTGAGCTCAGTAAAGATCCTAAACCTCCGATTTTAACCACTTAAACCCTCTATTCTCCCCAAAACAAGCCTGAGATATAAATAGAGTTGGGCCTATTCCTTCAAACTACACCAAGGGCTGTATTTTTGTCCATGTTAAACCCCTTATCCCTAAAGTACTTTGCCTTTTTTTTTTTTTTTTCTTTTTTTTTTTTTACTATTTTTTGAAAAACATTTTTTTAATAGTTAGGCTATTTTAATTCTACAAACTATAATAGATTGTAGATCTAGTAGAAAATAGAGCCCAAAATCTCTAACTTGAGCCATTTTTGGTTGTGTTACCCCCACGATAGAGCGTTGCAGTCCGCCCACAAACAAGTGGCTGAACAAGTGAAAAGAATATCGTATTTACCAGTGTTTTAAGACCTTTGATGCCTTGGGCAAAGCCAACTTGGCTGCTAACAAATTATGAGAATATAATGGGTGGAACAAATTGGCAGAGTGCGACACCTTTTTGTTGTTTTTCTTCTTTCTTTCTTTCAACCTCCAAAAATGTGATTATTGTCATTATTTCTCACCATCCGCGTTTGCTTTGTCTGAGGCTTACCGTTCTTTAAATATTCTCCAGGTCACTCATTGTCATGGACTCCGATGCTTTCTTTATGTATGCTGTAGTCTGTAATTAAACACATTTCAGAATGATTTTATTGAAATGTGCTACACTGGGAGGCTTGGGAATATACCCTTCACCTATTAAACATAAAAATCTAGATTTTTAAAGCCTAACACCTAATTTATATTTTGTCATACAATCGTGTTACAGCTGCTGCAAACAATTGATTTGGAACTGAATAAGTTATTTTCAGTAAGCAACACTGTCATATGATGAAGTATAAATATAGGTTTAAATCTGGGATTGAAGGGGTGCCATGTTTGTATCATGACAGAAAAGCATTAGAATGAATCTGCCGAGTATACTTTTGTGAGTATACACTACTTTTGTTGGGCGGTGAACCTTGAAAGGAGACATGGCTTACAAGTGGTAAAAATGTGCCTTTAACAACCATGGTAATAATTATATGGTGTGGTTTGCTGGTTTTGTCTGATTATGGCTTTAAAAATCCAGCTCAGGTCCTTTGAAATAGTTATATTTTCATAAGTCATCATTTATTATTTTCCACGTCTATTTTGAAAATCAATACAATTTAGATTTGTAATGTCACTAGTGCTTTTGGCATTTTTTCCATTTTCAGTCAGCGATTCTTTTAAGACAGTTTTTGTTATAAGAGTTTCTTTAGTGTTTCCGTTTCATTGAACACTTTAGAAAATGGTTTAATGTGGTTTATTTATTAATATATTTTAAATTATGGGTTGTTGAAAAATAATTATATGGACAAATTAGTTTTATATGATATATTTATGCATTGAGGCATTAAAGATAAACACTGTCGTCTTAATGCCTTATAACCTTTTTAAAAATTGTTCATGGTAGAATGCTTTGAACAGGAGAAAAACACAAATAGTTGCCTTTTCCTTGGGAGATGTGTGTAATGGAATGATGTTCTCATGGTGCCCTGCAAATTGTTTTCTTTTTCCTTTCTTATTTATTTTCTATTTTTATAGACAACCCATTCTGTGTTTTTTCCCTCACTCTGAGGTCATGCAATTATGCTGATCAAAATCTAACTAGAGTTGCAACAAGCGGTGGGATCAGCCCATGGCTACATATTTAAAGTCTGTTTCATACAAATAGTGAAGTAATCTCATGGCAAATATCAACAATAAACTTAACATATACTGTAGGCTCAACCCCAAAGCAAGAAATGCAGAAAGAACTGAGGTTGGCCAATCGTAGATCTCAAACAGCAGACATGGTACACTGTGTGGTACAACAACCCAACCGATCATTAAAGGAACACTTTAATGATCTTGTTATGTCTGCAAAACAAAAGTGGAGTGTGAAATTAAAAAGTGGAGTACTCCTTTAACACTAAAAAGTATATAGTATATATATAACTCAACATACCCTACAAAAATCAACACTATTACAATTTGTTTTATACAGTATCAAGTAAAACATAATTTTGCCCAATGATATTTGAAAGAAGAAAACAGTGTAATCTTGCATTAATTCTGTTGCTTAGTCATACCACTACAGTTTGTTTATAAAAGGAAAAAGCAGACTAATGGCTTATTCTTTTCATTATGTTCTTTATGTTCTGAATACATTTTAGTTAGCTGTACTCTTTTAAGCAAGAGACCTCTGCTATGGCTATGGAATTATTTAGCTGTGCGACCATTTTGCAGACATCGTAACCACACAAGTCCTAACTTCACAATAGTAATTTCTGCAAAGAGTGGGGAAAATTCAATACAATATATATTTACATATATACACTAATAAACATAATATATAGCAGGAATGTACGTGTTATAGACATGAGGTGAAAAGGGTAGTCCACATAAGAATAATGAAATCACAGAGAAAATGTTGTGAAGTTTGGAGTGGAGTTTGGCTCTTTGGTAGTCGCATGGTATACTACCTGTATATGGGTTATGGTGTCTTGTCGCCTGGCTTCAGGAATTACACATGACTAGAATACACTTTCTTTTATAAATAACATAACAATCAAACAAACCACTTAACAGCAGTATTCATGTGATTGCATATGGAAGAATCAAAACAAACTCTAGCTTGTTCACTTGTTCCATGGTTTCCATCGCTGTGCAGTTCTCTAGGTTTCACTGTGGAACATCTAATTATAATACCATTCAGAAAAAGGGTTCTTACTGGTAAATTCATGCTGGTTCTTAATGTCTCAGCTACCTCAGCTTTAGACATTAATTTGCAAGTTGCACCAAGTCTGTCTTTCTTAACCCTGTCATGTACAGTAGACTAGTGCCATTCATATTGTCTAAAGATACTCAAAAAACACTTTAGCATGTACATTGAGTGCCGTTTTACACTTTACTATGTGCAATGTCAGTTTTAAAAAGATGAATGTTAATTTATACTTTTTAAATTATGTTTTCGAAGAGATGGATTCTGTAGAGTTTATAACAAGCCAATGTAAATTATATGGAAAAATGTATTTTTTTATGAAAGCATCTTTAACATTCCTTCAACCATTAATATCAGCAGTATCTTCTGGGGGACTAATTGTATCCACTAAGGACTATTAGGATATTGTTCAAGAATGTTATGGAATGATGGAATGGAATTAGTAAAGAGGGAGCATCTGTAGATCAAACTGATTCTTTTTAGCCTTCAGGCCTCATTTAATGCATTTTACGATTATATGACATGTACATTATGTTTTTTTGTTTTTTTTTTTTTAGCACAAATGTGTTCATTTGATATTTGTGTAAAATGTGACACTTTGAAGTAACTGAATACTACAGAGACAAACTAAAACCAGTGTCAACCTTTCCTGGCCCAAATACTGTACTAATGTGTAGATTGAGATATGTATTGATAAATTATGGGGTTCTTTTTCTCAGCTTCTTATTTTCACAGAATTTAGATCTCAGAACGCTTGTCTCCTCCTGCAAGACAGTTCTACAGAATAATGATCACTGAACCGTTTCACAACGATTTCAAAGCAGACAAAGAAAATGGAAAAATATATTAATAATATATTATAATATATTTATAATAAAATATATTTATAATATATTTTATTATGACCTATAGTCATTTGAAGCGTTATATTTTTATCACAAATGGCAAATGCACAGTGGGAGGAGGGAGTGTCTTTGTATGAGATGGTTTCAAATTGAAGGACAGCTGTAGCAATTTTCTAGCTATTGAAATTTCAGGTGTGAGATCCATGGACTTTAAGAGTATTATCTCCAATAGTTATTTTGGTATGAACATCATTGCCAAGGTGCAGTAAAGCTGTTCTGGGAATTGTGCAGGGCCTGTGTCATATAAGACTGTGAAAATTGAGGAAACATGTCATTATAATATAACATTGATTTTGGCAGTTCCTCTCCTTAAAAGGGAATTTTCTTACTACGTTTGTAAAATGCCCCAATAGGTAAGATAATAAGTCATACCACCATTAAATCCATACCTTATGAATGTTGAAAGAACAATACCCATTTATTTTATGACTAAAATTTGACTATGACTATTTTATGACTAAAAGTCAAATCTAAGTAGATGTTTATTTATTTTTATCTTGATGAATTCTACATAAAATAATGTAATCGTTTTCCCTTCATTCAAAAACCTATTCAAAGCCCAGAGTTGTATGCAAATACCCTATGATTGATTCATTGATGAATAATTGCCTTCGTTTGAAGTTATTCAAACAAATTGAATAACGATAGGTGAATCACTGTTAACAGCTTGTGTACCGTATCCTGATTATGGTTTTAAGCCCTGAATTGGGAATGACTTATAGCTTTAGATGACTCACCCCTTTCTCGCCATTTGTCGGTGATATGACAGAGAGACACTGATTAGATTAAATCCTACCATTTTTTGTCTGCTGTTCTCTTGTTCTCCCAGGCAGTACACTGTAAAATCCTGTTAATTTAAGTCAGAGTGTATAAAATGCTTGCATTTATGCAGTTTGAGCTAAATGAACACTCAGGACTTTATTGTGTAGTTGTATCACGTTTTCTATTGAAATGTGAACATTTGTATGTCTTTTGAAGGTATTTGATTTCAATCACAATTTAATCACTACCTTTATCTTTTATCTAAAAAGAATTCTGTGTAGATAGTCAGTGTTTTGTACACAATTTCCACAGGTTATGAACAAATCAGACCTGGCACAACAACCATTTCTGCAGTTGCAATGCAGAAAAAAAGAAAATTTGAATTTATTGTAAAATAGAATGTACAAACATTTAGAACATATAGTTGTATATTTTATATGTCAAATAGATTATGCATATGTTACATAATTTTAAAATTAAAGTAATTTTGTAAGATTATGAAGTGTCTTATTAGGGGAAGTGATACATTCTTCTGAGTTCAAGTCACTTGTATGGCTTGGTCTATTTCTGTACACAGTACCATCAAAATAAGCTTTAAAATGATAATATTGTTTCAAAAGAAATGAATAAATATGTTTACATACTGACATCTTGTAGAATGTTATATTGAATAGTCAACCTTAATATTATGAAATATTTCCAAATAAAAATGTCTGCTTATCAAGTTAATAATTTATTCTCAAGCAGCTGTCACAAATATTTTGAAATATGACCTCTGGTCCAACTTCCCAAACAAATTGACACCTGTTGTATTGTACTGTTCCTGCTAATGTGTGCTTAAATTAACTTAAACAGTGAGACAAACCCCACTTTTCCATAGAAGGAATGACAGAACGGGCCATGCAAAAACTGAAAACACATGAAATGGTGTCCTGGTGCTGTCCTCTTTGCAGCTTGTAAATACAATAGTTTAATGAAAACATAACATAACCTATATAACATAACTACATAAATACACATAATTTATTATTCATGCTTACATGAAATTGTTACAGCTTTAACTGAATTATGTCTTCCAACATTTCCTCATGACCCCATATCAGAGAAACACCACTATTTGGTCCATTTTGCTATCTGACCCTAATACTAACCGAATCAGGTGTTGCCAATAAATTGCCTGTCAGTACATAGATCTGGAATAGCTCAATTGTACGCCCATTACAGCAGAAAATTGGCATGGCCAATCAAGTCTCTCAAGCAGGTTTTGAGGCCACTCAAGACTCAAGAAAGTATAGCCTACAATTGATGTATGGGCTGTCAACCTGGGCCACTGTAAATTAGGCTGGCAGTGTGCCCTCTGCTGACAAGATAGACAAGCGAGTGACTTGCAGTGATGCATTGCAGTTGTTTTAGCTGGTATATCTGTACTACCCAAACAAACAGTGAATGTAACTAGACTAATTCAGTCTCCTGTTAGCCTTAAATATGATCTCTATAGCTTTAAGATTAAGCCAGACTTCAATGCTGTACAGAGGGATATATATTTTTAAATGTACATGGCTGCATATTGAGGCATGCAAATAATGGGAGCTCTATACAATCCATGAAACTTGAGTGCTGCGGGCAGAGGTCGGTTGTCGACCATCGGTCGTCCCTTGAAGTACTCTGACTGGTTTAGGTGATGAAGTAATGGTGTTATAATTAAGATACCTTTATGATTCACTTACCTCACGATACGATACAATATTGATATTTAGGCTTATGAATCAATTTGTGATTCTTAATTATGCTGCGATTCGATTTGATATATTGATATATTGCATCTCTACAAATGACTCTGCTTCTATTATACTAGACCATTTTAAAGGGGAATTCCACCCATTTTCAAGATTTTTTCTGAGGGTGTACAAATGGAACCTTTGTACGCCCTCAGGAAAAAGGTCCCAACAAACACGACACAAACACAACTTGATGATGTCAACAAGTTGTGTTTCACCACAACAAGTTCAACAAGAGTTGTGCCCCTACGGGGCACAGGTCTCCACCGTCCGGCTCAGCTATGAGATCTATGACGTCATCATTACATCACACACGGGACGGAATGACGGGGTACAGACACGGGCGGAATGACGGGGTGCGTTCCATAGTCACCACCTTACGGTGGAGACAACTAGGCTCAGGTCACGTCACCCTGTGAGGGCAACAGTCACCCCCACAGGTGTCTGTTACGTCACCTTACGGTGGAGACAGTTAACTAGAACATTTTAAAGCAATTTAAATAGTATAGATAACAAAAAGTTCAATCATACACATCAATGCAGCCTGTTAAACGTCAGTCAGTGTTTCTGACATGAACGAATTAATGAAGGCCTACATAACTATATCGATTTTGGACCTGGCGATTCGATATTGATATCATGGCATTAAGCATTGCAATATATTGGCATATCGATTTTTTGTCCACCCCATTGAGCAGTTCTTGTATTCATACGAGATGTGTGGGCTGTAGGAGGCAGATATATTTACTGTACTGTATGGGTATGATGAGGCAGACAGGCTGATATAGAGATGGGACATTGGACATTTCTTTTTTTGAGTTTGGGACAGATTTATTAGTAAATCCGCGTGCCTCATGCCTGCATTGCACCTATCTATATATGGTCATGTCTGAGTCATAGTGATGGGGAAGTATATTAATCAGAAAATAATATATAAAATACAATATATATAAATTTCCATATATGGGCATAAACAGGACACAGCCACACAACACACTAGATTACGACACACATAATTACTTTGTAAAACAGGCTGACAAAGTAGTAAGACATATTTACATGATGTCTAATAAAGAATTGAAAACAGCGCTAAAGAGTGCCAGGGAGGCTATTAAAAGCAAGGAGTTCAGAGAGGCTCTTAAGCACTGCAAAGCTGCTTTGAAAGTTGAGAAAAACAATTATAATGCGTGGGTATTCATTGGTTTGGCAGCCGGTGAGCTCGACCAGCCAGACCAGGCTCAGACTGCGTACAGGAAGGCTATTGCTCTTGAACCTGAACAGCTACTGGCATGGCAGGGGTTGGCCAATCTGCATGAGAAGACAGACCAATGGGATTTAAAAGCAGACCTACCAGACATCTACGAGAAGCTTTGTGAGCTGTATGCCAGCTCAGACAAAAACAAATGTTACGATGTGATCCAAAAGTTGGCTGACATCTATCAGTCGGACAAGGAATATTTAAAGTTGGCCAAAGTCTGCCTACGGCGTATTGAACTGAAGGAGCAGGAGGCTGCGGAAACAAATGTATTACTGCATCTATGGAAGCAGACCATCTGTCTGCTCTCAGACTGCACAGAATCTGAGAAGCAAGACAATGAAACTCAACAGCATCTAATCACAGCATTTGAAAGGGCCATGGTTCTCACCAACCCTGTTCCAGGAGAAGACCACAGGAAGCTCTCAGCCGACTTTGTCAAATGTCTATCAAAATTGTCACACCAAGAGGCCAAACTGAAAGAGGTGTGTGAGCACATACTGTCCCTATACCCAACTCTCAGTTATCCTCTGGAAGTCCTCTGCTCTAACTATCTAAAAACAGGTGACCTCAGTGAGGAGTCAAGCCACTGCTTTGCCCGGCTCTTGGAAGTGGTACCAGACAGTGGTTTAGGTAATCTAGGTCTGGGTACCAAAGCTCTACATGAGGGCAAATATATAGATGCAGCTAAGAAGCTGACACAAGGGTTAAAACAAATAGTTTCCACTACAGGCTGGTACAGCCTGGCTTTGGCCCAGCTCGGAATGCACAGTTACTCAGATTGTGCCACATCCTGTGCCCAAGGTCTGACTTTGTGTATGTCTGGAGATGAGAAACTGAGGCTCAGCCTCCTGAGGCTGAGGGTTGAGGCCTTAGTGAGGAGCTTGGATGAGAAGGCAGCAGACCAGGCTCTGGAGATACTCACAGAGATCCCAGGTGCTGAGAACGATTCTGTTCTAATGGCCTTTAAAGGAAGAGCGTACCTGATCGCAGGGCAGGTGGACCGCGCTCTCCAGATATCATCTGATCTGCTGGCAGCTGACCCTAATTTGTCCCAGGGCTTGGCATTAAGAGGACTTGCCCAGTTAGCCCAAAATCAGCATCAATTGGCAGAGCAGAGTCTCATCCAGGCAGCAGCCCAGGGCCCAGATTGCGGGGAATACTATTTCCTCTTAGGGCAGCTCTACTGGGACATGGGAGAGGAAACTCGACAAGACAGGACCAAGGCTCACTTGTACTTGCTGAAGGCAGCGAAGTATGACTCTCACCATGGTTCCGCGTTCCGCTACCTGGGACATTACTATCGCAAGATGGCTAAGGACTGCATCAGAGCACAAGGCTGCTATAAGAAGGCCTTTGAATTGGACAGCAGTGATGCTGAGTCAGGGGCGGCCGCTGTGGACCTCAGTATGGAACAAGGGGACATGGACACAGCATTGTCAATGCTTCAGTCAGTGTTACAGAAAGCTTCTCCAGGCTCAGCCAAGTGGGCCTGGATGAGGAGTGGCCTTTACCATCTAAAGGTTGGACAGCATGCAAAGGCGATCGTTGACCTACAGGCAGCTCTGAGGGCAGACCCAGATGACTGGGTGTGTTGGGAGTGTTTGGGTGATGCCTACCTAAATCGCAGGAGCTTCATAGCAGCAATGAAGGCCTTTGCCAAGGCCCACCAGCTCCACCCTTCCTCCATCTACAGTGTCTACCAGGCAGCTGCAATCAAACAAACCATGGGCAAATTCAAAGAGGCTGCTACAGAGTACCTCCAGATCACAGCACGGGAGGACTATGTCCCTGCTCTCAAAGGTCTAGGGGAGTGTCTGCTGGAACTGGCTAAAGGTATGATAGAGGATTGTAGAGATGAAGCGGCTATTGACTTCATTCAACAGGCTATAAAAAACCTCTTCAGAGCACTGGAACTGCGCCCAGACCTGTCCTGTTTGTGGAAGCTGCTTGGAGATGCCTGCACCACCGTGGGAACCATGTCTCCAAACAGAACCCAAGTTGTAGTACCTGGACCATTGGCTGGTTTAGAACCCACCACCCAGAGCCACAGTCTTAACCAGGCCCAGACACTCAAAGTTGGGGAGAGGTGTTATGGGCATGCCCTGAAGTTAATGCCTGAGACTGCTAGCCTTTGGTATGCCTTGGGGCTATCCTACTATCACCAGGCCAACATATCCTGCCCCGCAGAGGGTGGCAGCTCTCTGCTAGAGAAGGCCCAACAGTGTGTCAAAAAGGCAATCAAGATGGACAGTGGGAACCACAACTATTGGAATACTTTTGGAGTGATTGCCATGAATAAAGGAGTCGGACATTTTTCTTTGGCTCAGCATTGTTTCATCAAATCCATTCAAGCAGAGGCTAATAACGTTGTTGCCTGGACAAATCTTGGTGCCCTGTATCTGAAGAAGAAAAATATTGAACTTTCACACAAGGCCTTCAACATTTCCCAGTCCTTGGAGCCCCTTTATGTCAACTGCTGGATTGGACAGGCCCTGATAGCGGAGACAGTGGGAAACCATGAAGCGATGGATCTCTTTAGACACACCACAGAGCTCAGCACACATGTAGAGGGAGTGAAAGGCTATGCCTACTGGGTATGTTCTACTTTGCTTGACAAGAGCAACAGAGACTCTGAGCTTTATCGTTACAACATTGTCCAGATGAATGCTGTAGCCTCAGCTCAGGTGGCTCTAAGCAAGTACACAGAGAGAGTCCAGTGTGATCCTGATTCCTTCATTATGCTGGGATACCTAAATGAACATCTGCAGCTGAAGATACAAGCCGTACAGGCCTACCAGAGGGCGGTAGAACTGCTTAAATCAACATCTTCAGAAAAACTGTCTTTTGCTCTAGGCAGCTATGGCCGTGCATTATGCACCTTGGGTCAATGGGAAGATGCAGTGCGAGTCTACTCCTCCACACCACTACAGAACCTCTGTGATCTGACTGGCCTGGCTCTGGCCTTCTACAGGGCAGGGCTCATGCCACAAAGCACTGATTCATATGAGCGTGCCCTGGCGGTGGCATCAAGTGAGAAGGAGAAGGCATACATCTTGACAGCCCTGGCGATGCTGCAGAACAAGCATGGTAACATGGACACTGCTAAAACCCTGCTCTTCAAATGCTCCATGTTAAAGGAGCCTATCCCAGAGTCTCTACTGTGCCTTTGTGCTCTTGGTTTGGCCCACCGTGATGCTACGCTGGCCACCGCTGCTCTAAGAGAGCTGCGGAAACTGGGATTGGCCACAGGAGATGCTGTGGAGCAGCAATGTCTGCTCACCTGTGCCCTTTTGAGCCTACAGGGTAATTACAGTGCTGTGCAGAGGGAAGCATCCAGAGCCGTACATAGCAATCCAGGCAACCCAT
The DNA here is from genome assembly GCA_039105355.1 of Benthosema pterotum. Classification (NCBI taxonomy): domain Eukaryota; kingdom Metazoa; phylum Chordata; class Actinopteri; order Myctophiformes; family Myctophidae; genus Benthosema; species Benthosema pterotum. The sequence continues at coordinate 26,892,436 of CM076975.1, read as the reverse complement.
CTCTATGGGCTCTCCTGTCTAGGCTGGTCCCAAAGTATTGCCCCAGGAAAGCTAATGGTGGAGCGATGGCCGGCCATGTGGCCTGTCTTTTTAGTAAAACCCAAGGAAAGAGGGCATTGCTATACAGTGGCTTAAACCAGCTGGCCAGTGGGAGACATTCTAGAGAAGACAGGCACAGGAATGCACTGAAAACCATGCAGAGAGCTGTGCTGATGTGTCCCGATGACCCTGCAGCATGGGCGGGATTAATGGCTGCCTGTCACACAGAAAACACTTGCTGTTTCCTTTATGGTTCTGCTCCTCGCAGAAAGGGACTGGAGCTGACCCTGATGTCAGTGATCTCGGACAAAGTGTGTGACGTGGAAGAGTTGGAGCGCCCCCTAGCACAGGCTATGGAAGGCTGGATACTGCAACAGACAGTGACAGGTCTCACCTTGGTAGGACAGCTTGACCAGGCGGAGGCCATCTGCTCAAAGGTGCTGAAAGTGTGTCCAGAACATCCAGCAGTAGTGCTGCTGCTCAGACAGGTGCAGTGTCAGCGCCTCCTTGTGGCTGAAGGCGGCACTGCACTACCAAAGGCTGTAGTTGAACAGCTCAGTAGCACTGTCATGGCTAACCCCAACCATATAGGAGCTTGGCATTGGTTTGCGGAGATTTGCCGTACCAAGGGGCTTCTGTTCCAAGCTGCTACGGCATACAGGCAGAGTCTACAGCTGGCCTCACAGCATGGTGTGCACAGTAGCCAGATTGCCAGCCTGCTCAGGCTGGCTTTGCTGGCCCTGAGACCCTGCATGGCTGGTGTTCCGGGTAATGACTGGAAAGATTTGTTGCTTGAGGCCACAACGGAGGGGCTGAAGTTGGGATCCTCCTCTGTGGTAGTCCTTTTCCAGGCTCTACTTCAGTTCTCCACTAAGATGGTGGCTGGGGAAACCAGGCGTCTGCTGGAGCACCTTGTGTACATGTCCTCCCAGGACTGCCCTGTGTCAGTGGGCCAGGTGGCCAGGTGGTACCTCCTCAGATCCCTTCATGCCAAAAATGACCAGCAGAGGATGAATACTCTCTTGGAACATGCCAAAATGAAGAGAGACCACAGACTGCTAGAGTTCCACTCACTGCTTGCTTCCTTGTCCTGAGGCTCAGACAGGAGAGACAGCGAGAGACAGACCCATCACCAGGGAAGGATTATCCAACGGGCACGTTGGGCCCAGCCAGGCCCAGGGGCCCCTGTGCTAAGGGGGCCCATGAGCTTGAGTGTACGCATGATCGCTAAGAGGCTCAAGCTCAGGGCCCACCTAAAAAAGGGGTAAAAGTGAATAATAGTGGTGCACACGGTCCTTATTAACAATGGGTTTACTAATTTTGTGTCACTAAAATAGCCCCAAAAGTCCTAAACCATCATGCCACCGCGCCGGGCAGAAAAATCCTCCGGTGTACTTTGACTGATGGTGGCCCAGGGGCCCTTAATTTCATAATCCGCCTATGCCCATCACACCATGAAATTAATTATTGAAGCCCCCCTTGGTGTGTCTGTCTTTCTGTCTGTTCACTAGGTAAATGCAGCACTGTTGACCAGGTCTATTTTTTGCAAAAAACAAATCATGAATGCACTGTCCAATTGTGAAATGGCACCTTTTTACATAGGCCTATTATGCAGGCAGAAGATAACCTACTAGACCTGGTGGAGACACTTTTTCTAGTCTACATTAGTGCTGATATGAATCTCCCGGGGGTCTGAATAAACTATTGATTGATATTTTACAAGATGGGTCTTCCTCCCCAGCCAGCAGTGATGCATGGTTTAACTTCATCCAAATTCATCATCAAACTGTCCATCCATTAGTTGCCTGCTACAACATGAATTTAAACCCTAAATTCAATTGTCTATATATTAATTATAATAACATTTCTATACACAAAATTTGAATTGGATTGAACACGGACCAGGTAATATTAAAAGTTAAAGAAAACAAATAATAATAAATAAATAAAAAGTGCACATGTGTGAAGTGAGTGGTGCAACTGTGGGGATCTCTGGACATCCTTGACTCATGGGAAGCTGGCCCGCGTCCGAAACGTTCAAGAAATGTCACTTACCGTGTTGGGGTCCCCGGATCATCCCGACCCCAAGCAACGTTCGAAGGGGTCCGTTCTGGCAAGCTGCCCAGAACCAGGCCCACTGTAGGCTACTCTAGGCTGCTGTAACTGGGGAAAATAAATTAACAAAATAAAATCCAATATATCAATATATCGCAATTCTTAATACCACAATATCAATATCGAATCGCCAGATTAAAAATCAATATATATTTTTTTATTTATACATAGGCCTATGCATTAATTCGTTCATGTCAGAAAGACTGACATTAACTGCATGCAATGAAGTGTAGCCCATGATTGTTGTCCTCACCTCACCACCTTACCCTTAACAGGGTAAGGTGGTGACCCTGTCCATCTGTCTGCCGTCCGTGCAACTGTTACGTCACCATAACAGTTGGTGACGTAACAGTTGCCTGATGGGTTCCATCCTGGAGGCAAATCTTTCCGGTGATAAAATGGCCACCCACGTAATCAAAAAGGTCAACCAAAGAACTAGATTCCTATACAGGATCTCCTCACAGAGTGTCAACAAAGACACTCTGAAGACCATAACTGGAGCCCTGGTACAAGGTTTCTTTGACTATGCCTGCACCTCTTGGTACCACAGCACCTCAAAAACCTTAAAAACAAGGCTACAAACCTCCCAAAACAAACTCGTCAGACTGTTACTTGGCCTCACACCCTGAACCCACCTCACCCCTGCCCACTTCGACAGTTTGGGTTGGCTTAGGGTTGACGACAGAGTACAACATCTCGCAATGGGTCTGGTCCACAAGATACGATATACCAAAATACCCTTGTACCTATCCAAATACTTCCTTAATGTCAATGAGGTACACTCCCACAACACCAGAGGGAGTGCTACTAACCATGTCCAACCCAGATTTGGCACAAACAAGGGACTTAATTCCTTCCGCTCATATGCCACCAAAATGTGGAATGCCTACCAACAGTCATAAAGGCATGTGAATCCCTTGACTCCTTCAAAACCGCTCTCAAAGGGCACCTACAGATGGCTGCAATTCGAAACTGGCCTCTGTAAAACAAAAATGTATATAAAATCCCCCCACCCACCCCGCCTCTCCTCATTGTACATTTCTCTTTTCCCTTTTTTTTTTTACCTCCACTATGATTTTGCCTCCATGATTTGCTGCTTCTGATTTTACTGAAGTAGTTGTTTTGTATGTACGGTATTTGAATGCCTCAATGAAATGAACAAGTTGGTCACTATTGTAAACAAGTGTATGCTTAACTAGTGTGTCCAATCAGCTTTTTCAGATTTGATGCAGTTGTACTTGAATTGTACTGTAATTCTCCAAGCTGTTATCAGTTTTGTAGCAGTGTGTACTTGACTTGTACTGTAACTCTCATCTCTGTTAATAAAAATTTAATTCATTCATTTCATTCATTCACCACTGACTGTTACGTCACCCGGTGAATGTTGCCCTCACAGGGTGACGTGTCACGTGACCCGAGCCGGTGGGGCGCAGATCTAGTTGAACTTGTCATAGTTCAGGCTATATTGTGTTAGAATATAATGGTCTAGTTGATTGAACGTTTCACTGTCTAAAACTATGATCTGCAACTATGATCTGTTGCTTCTGACTTTATGGAAGTGAATCGTTAGTATACCCTGTATGTCTTTATGTTTGATTAAATGAACAGGGTGGTGCCATTGTGTATTGCTTAACCGGTTTGTCAGTTCTAGCTAGTAGGCTTGTAGTCGTAGCAACAACCGCAGTGATCTAGTTTTGCTCTCTGTGTGACTATCTTTGAAGTGTGTTGTGTTCTTTCTGTACTGTGGGGGAGAAACGCCGAGGGCGGCGCTATCATAAAAACTACATTCCCCAGAATGCCTCGTTGTAACATTGACTTTGGCAACGTTTCGTACTGTCGACGTGGGAAGGGAGGGATCCGGATCCACAGTCACAAAACAAAATAGTCAGGGCTGCAATGTTATGTTAGCTAATGTTTGATGATGTTTCATGAGACCTTATGGGTCCATGGTAATTTCGTTCGATCGACTGGTCAGTGACATCGGAAGCATGTGGCTTAAACCCGAGGAAATATTGCTTAAAAACGCGTTCAAATTATGGGTCACTGAGAATAATAATGATTATTTCATATTGCAAAGGAGACGTGGGTATGGTGAAGGTGCAGGCGGTTTGACAGGTAACGTCATGTTTTCAACTAGTACTCAGTCATGGTATCTTTTACCAGAAGCAGATGTTGCATTCCCAACCCTATCGCATAGCCTATAAATAAACATGCAGCGTGGTCGGATCGATTTCATAATCTGTATTGTGCCAGATATGGACGACGTGTGCTGTACTGTACATGCAATTGCAACCAGTCGGTGATTGCAACAGGTAACAGGATTGGTGAAAGAGGGCTCTGCTCAAGTTACCAAACATGGATAAACAATTGAACATTAGTCTGCCATTGTTATTGCATTTTATTGAATGCTTGTTTTGGTAAAGTTAACATTATATTTCCTATCCATCTGTGTTTAGGCTACTGGGCTGTGGATGTGTGTGTGCGTGTGTGTGCCCATTATGACATACACAACTTCTATATTTTATCATGATTCTAAACGTTGATTGACATCCAGATCATGTATTAGTAATTTCACACAGTTCGCCTGGCATTGAAGCAGTTCCCCTGGCATTGAATTTCCATCAGTATGCCATGCTTAGCCTATTTTAAGGGACATTTCACCATTTTGACAAAAATATATTTTGACATTTAGAAGATTTCACTTTCCTGGTGGTCTTGATGTGTGTAATATGCAGGTTTTAGGTACCGGTATGTTTCTTCGGTGAGCCCAGTGTCTCTGATGGCATGGTAGCCCTGCCATGGCTATTTTGTTTAGTCCGAGTCGGCTTGGACTAAACAAAATAGCCATGGCAAGGCTAATATCATGGACAATACTTCCTGGACTACATGTTGTCTCAGCAAGGCTATGGGCACACTTGCATTGCATAAACTGAAAAAAAGGAGAGTTCACAATGTGTCTTTTGGCTGTGGCAAATGTGCCTGAAGCTTGGCTCAGCTTGAATTTTCACAGACGGCAAACTTCCACAAAGCCGTCTGTTACGGCATTCTCAATCTTGTGTGGGGGTTCATAATCATTCCCCTCCACTACAAGCCCAAAAAAATGTCATGTGACACAGCGCAAACCTTTTTCAGTTCATGCACTGCAAGTGTGCCCATGGCCTAAGACAGCCCTCCAATCCACGAGATGCTGTGCACCAGAGAATTATGGGAATTGTGATCCAGGAACATCACAGAGGCACTGTGCTGACTGCTAAAATCTAAAGAATATAAAACCACATTACACATAAAAAAGACCAACAGGACAGTGTTCTAAATCTAAATGTCATATATATTTTTGGAAAAAATGGTGAAATGTCCCTTTGACTTCCTTTCTAGAGTGTCACCACCAACCTAATGAATGGGTTTGTGGCTGAACGAATTGCAGCATGTGGGCTGTCTAATGATGGTGGAGGTTAATCACTGCTTGACATTACATTGAAGCCAGTCGCACTTGAACCCCTCTCCAACAAAGACCTCTGCATCATGCTGCATGTCTGAAGTATCCTGCTTGAATCTCTCCCTATTAGGGCTACAGAGATTTCACCTCATGAATCATGTTTACTTTCCTGTCTGTAATATGTGGTTATTTGCTGGGACACCAGCCGGAGAGCTGTGTCAAACCAAAGCTGGTCCGTGTAATGCTAATGCTGGTGTGAGTTTGTTTTAGCTATAACCTTGTTAATAATTCATAGAGGGCATGTCAGAGATAAAAAAAAATATTAGATGTCAGATGGGCATTGGGCACTGCCATGGGCCCTGGGAAATGGGAATATCATGTTCTCCTCAAAGCAAGGAAGTATGATTTCTTTTAAAAGGACATTGTGAATCATACTTTCACAAATACATTTGTCAAGTGTCCTGTCACAACTTGCTTGCATTCACAGGGCTTCTTGTGGGAACTCTGGATACTGTGTTGGATTCTACATCCAAGGTTGCGCCCTTTCGGATTCTACACCACACACCAGACTCACAAGTGTATTGGTCAATAGCATGTGGTAGGAACATTTACCTCGCTTGCATTGAAGCCTCCTACTAAAAAGCATTAGATTTATAATAAAAGTTGCCTGTTGCTGATGCTGCTATTATTGTTGTTGTTGTGTTAGCTGCAACCAAAGACGAGATTGTACAGCACTGGGAATGGCTGCAGCAGAACATCATGAGAACACTCTCTGTCTTCGACTCTAGTGATGACATTACCAGTTTTGTGCAGGGCAAAATCAGAGTAAGTAAAAATATCCAATGCATCGCACTACTGAAGGGAATCTGATCAGGCAGTATCTATTTTTAATGGGGGAGATGCTTTGTCTTTGATTTTATACAATTCATTCGTAGTGCAGGAATATGCAATAACATCAATGCCTTTGGAGATGCTGGTCAGCCAGTGAATGCTCCAACCAGCATTGACCATGTTCTTGCCTTTGTGTAGGGTCTCATTGCTGAGGAAGGGAAGGTATCGATGGTGCAGGAGGATGACCCGGAGAAGTTTCGAGAAGCTCTTTTAAGGTTTGAGAAGTGGTTTGAACTTCCTCAGAAGGAGAAGCTGGTCACCTACTACTCCTGCAGCTACTGGAAAGGCAGAGTGCCCTGCCAGGGCTGGCTGTACCTGAGCACTAACTTCCTCTGCTTCTATTCCTATCTGCTTGGATCTGAGGGTAAGTAATGCCTGCAGTATGCTTTGCTGACACTGCAGATTTGTTTACAGCACATGATGCTGCTTATGTACAGTAGGTGTGTGTGCGTAAATAGATTCAATGTGATAGCCTCTGGTGCTTACATTTCGGCCTAAGCGTGGTAATAGAGAAAAGTCCAGTTAAAATCTTAACTCATGGACTCATTAAAGTCTTTTTAGGACATTTTACAAGTATACTAGACCGCATTTCATGCAAACTACAATTTAAAAATGGTAAAAAGTTGACCAAACGTTGTCAATTTGTCTTTGTCCAATCAGCACATTAGAAGAGGAAAGCTTGATCTGCATAGCAACAGAACTTTGCTAAACTATTTGGACTTGCATTGGACAGTGACTAAACCCAAAGGCAGGGGTTTTGAGAAGGGCTCATTCCCAGTTATGTAGTAAAGTGTAAACCTGTAGGTTTTTTTTTTTGTATTTTCTTTTGTTTTGTTGTAATTGCTAATGGTGATTATTATGATGATTATCTATGATTATTATCAGTTTTAAGTGAGATATAATGAGCTCAATTCACTTCCTCCTGTCACATGTTTAGATGTACAATATGTTATTGTCTGGAACGTATCATCTTGAATTTCAGTAAATGGGTACAATCAGTGCATCTTTATTGTGATTCCTCAGTGAAATTCATCATCTCCTGGGATGAGGTGTGGAGGCTGGAGAAAACCACTAATGTCCTTCTCACGGAGAGCATCCGTGTTCTGGCTCATGGCGAGGATCACTATTTCTCCATGTTTCTGCACCTTAATGAAACCTTCCTTATCATGGAACAGTTGGCTGACTACTCCATCAAGCGTCTTTTTGATAAAGAGACATTCCAACGAGAACCAGCCCTCTCTGACCCTCTTCAGATTACCAAGAGGTAATTCTCTGTTCTTACATCGCGCTGATCAAAACAACTCCCATCGCAGGGCCACCGCTGCCTACTGTGAACTTCAATACAGCTGGTGGGGAGCTGTGCTTCCCAGGATCTCTTCTTCTACTTTGGTATTTCACACATTTGCCTGGCAATGCGCAAATGCCCTTTACATTTCACTCTCTGATGTACAATTTGCTTTGCTCTCCCCCAGAGGACTGGAGACTCACGCAAGGAGTGAGCAGTTCCGGGCATTTTTCAGACTTCCTAAAGAGGAGAATCTGTTAGAAGTGTATGAGAGCTTCCTGTGGGTCCCCTTCAGCCATTTCAACACGCTCGGCAAAATATGTGTCTCAGAGAGCTACTTGTGCTTTGCCAGTCAGGATGGGAGCCAGTGTCACGTTATTATTCCCATGCGAGAGGTAAAGCAAAGCACGGTGCATCGTTACAATACAGCATGCGCATGTAAAACATCAAATGAATGCCATTCCATTATTGCAGCTTGTTGGTAATAAGTTCTTGGTGTTTTATATTGCAAGATATATACAGCATGGGCTGTTGCACAGTATCTCATATTATTTATTGTGTGCTGTTGTACAATGTCCTCTTGTAGATCATAAGTGTGGAGAAGCCAGACAGCAGCAGCAGGGCGCTGACTGTGTGTTTGCGGGGTAAAAGGGCACTGCGTTTCTCAGAGGTCCGGGACTATGAGCGACTTGCCAACACGATCCGTAGCAGGTGCGGGATGACTGCAAGCCCACAGCACCTTCCGCAAGCTGAGGTAACTTCTCCTGGTTTACAGGGTGTATGTGCTCATTATTCCTTTGTTTTTATTTTGCAACATTTTCTTCCTTTTCCTTTGTTCAACCAAATTGTTTGTTTTATGCCGATTCTCAATTCCCCCTGGTTGTACTGTATTCACTTGTCACTGTCACTGATTTAATAGATTTAATTGGCTTGGCAGCTGAAGTGGAAATGCACATTAGATCTTAAGTTTGATGTTTTATCCTCTGACATTTATTACGGCCATTAATATTGTGATTGTCACTCTTTTAAACTGTCTGTGCTTTCTAAAACTCCTAGTTATAAAATAGTTGGAATGGGAGTCCATGTTGGCAGTAACTTTCTGGTTGACCTACAAAATGATGACATGCCTGTAGCAATCTGCTGTTGTTTGCTGTCCTGTTTGGTCACTGTCAGTGAGCACACAATGAACAGTTGTATGTTTATACTACAGTCCATGCAGGGGGTTTGTCAGTCTCTCCTCAACCACATTGAGGACAACCCAGAAGAACTAACCCTGATGGTGGGGCAGAGGGACAGCAGTAAGGCAGTCAGCACTGAGGCCCTGATGACCGTGTTCCACCCTCAGGATGTCGAGAACCTCGACCCCAAATTGGTAACAAAAACAGCACTACTCCTCTTCAACCTCTTCAACCATCATATGTGACAGATTGTTGTTCTTAATATAATAAATAAAATGTCGCAACACCTCCATAAATAGCCCTTCTTTGTCCTTAAGGATATATGCAATATTTTCCTGGGGTAGACATGAACATAGTTTCTTGCACAAGTGTGTAATACTTGGTTGAACTGGTCTTTTCTGGGTCAATGCTACGTACCACTCTTATAGCTAGTGAAAGGCATATAAGAATAACAAACGAAAAACTTCGGTTCTGATACAATATTTATTGACAGAACTTTCTGTATTTCTTGCCCAACCTCCCCCCAGAATTCCATTAATTTTGGACATGACCATAGACAGTGGAACAACGAGCCCCTATCTTCACTGCATCTGGTTCTGAGGCACACAATTAATGTGAAGTCGTTACAATTATGCAGCTGGTGGGGAAAAATGCCGTTTGTGTTGTGTTTGACAGCTTAAAGAGAAGATGAAAGAGCAGTCGTGGAACATCCACTTCTCAGAGTACGGTCGTGGCACGAGTATGTTTTTCACCAAAAAGACACGAGACCTCATTGTTCGTGGTGTACCAGAAGCGCTGAGAGGAGAACTATGGATGCTTTTCTCGGGTATTTTAAAAACATTTGTTTGTCAGATTGTGAGTTTTATGTACTCTGTCACACATAATTCATTCTGACATAATATGGTCAGCAGGAACCCGCTTCTGGATTGACAGTAGAATGTGTTGGGTGGTGGCTGTCTGTTTTTAGGTGCAGTAAATGACATGGCAACTCACCCAGGCTATTACACTGACCTGGTGGAGCAGTCCCTGGGCACCAGCACACTGGCTACAGATGAGATAGAGAGAGACCTGCACCGCTCTCTGCCAGAGCACCCTGCCTTTCAGAGTGACACTGGAATCTCTGCTCTACGCAGGGTTCTTACTGCCTATGCCTACAGGAATCCCAAAATTGGCTATTGCCAGGTACAATGCTGGACAAATTGTCCACATTCTTTGCTTGTTGGTGATTCATTTTAAGGTTCAGTATACTGGATGTATAGTAATGTCTTTGACCACATATTCCCCCCCTCTATCTACTATAGGCCATGAATATTCTCACATCTGTTCTGCTACTCTACGCTAAAGAAGAGGAGGCCTTCTGGCTACTAGTGGCTGTCTGTGAAAGGATGCTGCCTGATTACTTCAACCGTCGTATCATTGGTGAGAGTTACGGGTGTACTGGAGGTGGGCTGAGGTGGAGCATGTAAATGCACATGCATACCTACAGTGGTATACAGTACTTTTTTGCTGGATACAACTGGATGTAACACATTTTGAACAATAAGTAAATACAAACTAAAAACAATGCTACTGTACTTGTTGTATGCCCTATGCATAGACAACAAGTTGTACATCTTGTAAAGTTATAACTGATTTAGTTACATAATGCAATACATTCACAAAGCCCCTATCAAAACTTCACAAATTGGTTTGTTTTATCTATTTATGCAGTGCACAATGATAGGACATACTACCTGTAGTTGTGGAGTTATAACTGATTTGTAATATCAAGGGGAATTAAAAAAAGACCTAATCAAGTTAAGCATCTAGGAATGGGTGTTCTTAAAGGTTTGTGTAATGCTCTGGGGAGGGCAATTAAAATGCCCCATTGCCCCATTGTGGGACTGATTAGTTTTGTTCATAGCTGGTAGTTGAGCGTTTAGTGTGTTCATCACGTTAAAGTTGGGACCCCAGAACCAGTGACGTCATCTCTGTGGGGGTGCCTGGGCCCCCATAGAGAGTTTGACACTAAGCCCTTCACTAAGTCCCTCCCCAATCCGGCCTTGTCCAATAGGCACGTTAGAAGTGGAAAGCTTGACCTGGATAGCAACAGTACAAGTATTTGTATTGGTATTGGACGGTGAACAAATCCCACCCCAAATGGCGGGGTTTTGAGAAAGGCTCATTACAAGAACTCTCCGTCTCTGGCTGCCCAGAACGACCTGTCCCATGGACCGTCCCTCTGCCTTCAGTGTCATGTTCCCCCTGCTGTGTTATTCTGAGGTCCTGTGCCTGCATTTTCCTCAGGTGCTCTGGTGGACCAGGCCGTGTTCGAGGAACTGATCCGAGAGCAGCTCCCCCAGCTGGTGGAGCACATGACGGACCTGACGTTCTTCAGCTCTGTGTCTCTGTCCTGGTTCCTCACGCTGTTCATCAGCGTGCTGCCCATAGAGAGCGCTGTGAACGTGGTCGACTGCTTCTTCTACGACGGCATCAAGGCCATCCTGCAGCTGGGCCTGGCGGTGCTCGACTACAACATGGAGGCTCTGATCAGTTGCCACGACGATGCAGAAGCGGTCACGGTCCTGAACAAGTCTGTGTCAAAGGGGCAAAATGGATTATGTGAAAGTTTGGTTACAAATGGTTACAGTTAAAAGGCATTTATGTATCCATGAATACGACATTCGTTAACTTTCTCTTTCATTCCTAACAGGTTTTTTGACAGCGTGACAAACAAAGATAGTCCATTGCCTCCCACTGTCCAGCAAGCCTCAGTGGGCAATAATGACAAAGCAACTCACCTCAAGGTTGACATCAGTGATCTCATCCGAGAAGCCTACGAGGTAGTGTGTGTGTGTGTGTGTGTGTGTGTGTGTGTGTGTGTGTGTGTGTGTGTGTGTGTGTGTGTGTGTGTGTGTGTGTGTGTGTGTGTGTGTGGGCTGGTATTGTGGAGTACCAATGTTTTTTGCACATTGTAAGATCTACAAGTTCACACTTCACTAAGCTTGTAGATCGGCTATTTTGGGGGATTGTGTGACTGTCTGACCCAGAAACCCAAATGGCATCTGTTTAAAATTGTGATTTCTTTTGGTATTACCGGTATAGCTCTTTACTGGTTCAATCTAAATGATGCTAGACTGCTCCATAGAGAACATCTATTGTTTTATCGCCTGACCTTTGTTTCATGTTGACACAAGCAACAAAGAAAATGGTTTAATGATTCAGAAAGATCTGTGTATATATTTGACTGATACTGATCTGCCCAAGACCTACCCCACCCTCTAGGGTTCATGTAACTTTCATTCTGCTGGTTTTCTTAAACCTTAATCGTGTAATTCTGTCCAGAAATATGGAACCATTCGTTCGGAGGAAGTGGAGAGTTTGCGGAAGAGAAACAAACTCCATGTGATCCAGACACTGGAAGATACAACCAAACAAAATGTTGTGAGTGCATAAAGTTGCATTTAGTGTTATAGTGTTGCATGGTTTGTGCCATTGCTGTTGTACTGGGGATTCATTTAAATAACTCTGCTTTCAGAAGGATGTCTGCATGGTGACTCAGTCAGTTAACAGTAGTACAGACCATATTTTGCTCATGAGTGCTAGAACATGGCACAGATCTGGCTCTTATCTTGTCTCACATCTGTCTCCTCTGACCTTGGTTTTGAATGAAGCATAAAAGTGGGAAAAATACTGCAAATCTCTTTTCTTTCAGCTTCGTGTAGTGTCCCAAGAGGTAAAGTTTGGTGCCTCACAACTCGACGAACTTTATCGTTTGTTCAAGGTGAGTGGACGTTTTAGTAATTCCCCAGACTGAACTCTTTAGAACACTTCTTTAGCTTCTACATGATATCAGCGTGATAGTAAAAAGTAGTATCTCACATTTATATCTGCTTATCCGTTTTCAGAGGCAGCATTTCCTCAGCTGTTATTGGACGATCAACAGCCAAGCACTGTTGCACCATGATCCCAGTCTGGCCTATTTAGATCAGTACCAACTGGGCTTTCAACAATTCAGCACGCTGTTCTCCCTGCTGCAGCCCTGGCCTCTCTGCACCAGCAAGAACACCCTCTCCCTCTGGGTGTTCCGCCTGATAGATGAGAACCAGGATGGCCTTGTCAACTTTAAAGAGTTCTGCTATGCCCTTGGTATGCTCTCTCTTATTTATGTCCAATGTCCCATTAATTAACCATATCTTGACATATTCTCAACTTGCAAACATTTTGGAAACTTAGCTTTGGTCCATTATTTCTCTTTAATACAATTAATACGATAAAATGAATACAAACATTTGTCAAAATGGCAAATGGTCAGTATTCAACGCTTGCTTGAGTTGCCCAATGGATTCATGGATGATTGCACAGTATATTTTTATACTCTTTAGTATTAATTTGAGATCAGGTGGAGATCAAAACGTATTATTGCAACTCCTCCTGGTCACTAACCTAGCCACTTTGCTGTGAGATGGTATTCCATTCCTAAGGATTTGTTGCAAGTCAGCCAGCGTGGTTCTGTTGGTCACTTGTCAGCTTGTGGCATACTATTTCAGTATTTGATTTTGTTTAGGTCTGGAGAGCAGGCCATTCCTTTTTGCAGGCACTCGGTGATGATCTTGCCTTTGTGGGGGAGCATTGTCTTCAAGATTCTATTGTCCCTGCTCCAGAATCTCATCCCACATATCACTTTTGCCTTCAGTGATGGCAATATGTAAGCAACTCACAGCAAGGGTTCAATACCAACCATTTGCCATTTTGGCAAATGTTTTGCGGATGCAACAACGCATGTTTAGCAATGTTGCTCATTCCACAAAAGCCTGTTCGGTGTACCTTGTTGTAAAGTTGACTAATTAACGATTAATATGATATAAAATTAGCATTATTAGTATTACCAATTAGTATTGTTAAAGTGGAGAACTAATGGACCAATGTTATGCTTCTGAATGTTTTGTGCTGAGTCTCACTCCCCCCTGTTGTTATTGTATTTGCTCTTACAGATACTTTATACAGTGGCTCTTTCACAAATAGACTGAAGTTCTTGTTCAAACTGCACCTGCCACCAGGTGAGTGAATGAACACACTGATACTACTGCTATTTGGTACTAATGTACCGGCGACTATGAATTGATTTGATTCTTGTGAGATTAAGAAGTGGTGTGCTAACTGTGCTTGAGGGCCGATCTTTGTTATATACTCTTAAGGCATATCTTAATTTCCGGGTTATAAAGCGCACCTGAATATAGGCCGCACCGGCCAAATTTTGCGAAAAAATCAATTGTGTACATATACAAGACGCACTGGCCTATTAGCCGCGGGTGTTTTAATGCTTAATTACCATATGTAAGGGTTCTTGCACAGATGAGATTGTCGGCAACGAAATGCTGTTTGAGAAGCATCCTTTTTATTATTTAAACGACTACAGAACTGCACGTGCTGTATGTAATTAACGCTAGAGCCATAGACCAGGGACGGATCTAGGCATAGACATGAGGGGGGGAATGCCCTCTAGACGCCCTGACTGCCCCACCAAACATGACGGAATGCAAACAATGAAAACTTCAAAGATATTTCAAATCAAATGCTTATAGCGGTAGTTAGACATTGACTAACTACAATTTTGGCACCACTAAACCAACTGCCATTTTCGGCTGCACCCCCGATTGAGAAATATTACATCCAGGCCTGGCCAGTGGCCATAGAGTGTAGCATACGCGAACTCCGATCACTTCATGAAACCAAATGAGCGCTTGCGGGTCCATTTGGTTCATGAAAAAAGGTAGCCTAGCGTACATCTGGTTAACCAACTGTCCACCATTTAGCTGTGGACCACCAGGAATCCTCTCAATGTTTAAGACGCTCGACGAGGCGTCTTTATTGCCGCCTCCACGGACCCCTCCTCCTCCTCCTCCTCCTCCTCCTCGCGCGGCGGCGGCGGCGGCGGCTGCTGCTGCTGCTGCTGCTGCTGCTGCCGCCAGCCTTTCTAAACCCGTTCGTGGATGTTTTTTTTTTTTACACTTTTCCACGCAGTAAGGATCCACTGGCAGACTTGATAAAAAGTTGCTTTCAGCATGTTCCTCGCCCTGGTGGTGCGCGCGCTGGTGGCGCCAGCTCCTCGGAACGACAGCGTGCGGACCACCACCGCGCGGACCACCACCGCGGACCACCACCACGCGGACCACCACCGCGCGCCGTCGTTCCGAGGAGCTGGTGTCTCCGCCGCGCCGGCGTTCCTAGCGTTGGTCCGCCGTCTAACCATTGATTCATTGATCCCAAGGCTACGTGCAGCAGATAGATTTCCTTATTTTTCAACCAGCTCGACTGCCTTTAGCTGCGTTATATGCACTTCTTAGTTTGCTTTCCATGATGCATTTAGTAGTGTCTGTCTTAGCGAACTGCCTGTGCCCTGTCCCCCTACATTTCCTGCTCGGACCGGCTTAAAGATGGTGTGCATACCGTGCATTTAGACTTAGAACGCCGGGCCCTATAGTGTTTGTTAGCCGTAAACATCCATACATTGGCCGCACCGCTGAATAAGCCGCAGGGTCCAAAGCACAAGAAAAAAGTAGCGGCTTATAGTCCGGATCTTTGTTAAATACTCTTAAGGCATATATCTAATTTTCTGTGAGGGTTCAAGATCATCTTTATTTGGGGGGCACCATATTTCACCTTCTTCTAGCTAAATACTATGGCCAGGGGAACAATAGCACAAGGACAAGGTGAAATAACTTTGCCATGGCAACATCTGGCTCATCACAAGATAGACCCGGTTGCTCCTGTCTCCTGCTGACGTGCTAGAAGGAGCCTGTGGAGTGGAGCTCTCTTCAGCACCAAGGACAGGTCCTATTGTCCTGCTAGAGAGTGCTTTTTAGGTGTCAGGCCCGTGCGAAAACATACCTTTGTCCACATACCTGATTCCAGGCAAGATTAATCTCATTAAGCAAATCTTTTAGTTTCACATTTATTGTGAAGCAGTTCCATTAGCTTAGGACCCAATGAAGTGACCAGTTTACAATTGGGCTGTCTCTAAAAGCACACAGCTAACTTTCTAATCTTCTCCAGAAAAAACATCCATAAGACAGGTAAGGTAAGTCCATCCATTTTTAACAATAAAATGGATGCACAGGTTACTGTGGCTAGAGTAGGTTTAGAGTTCTGTACCACCCATT
This sequence comes from Benthosema pterotum, assembly GCA_039105355.1. NCBI lineage: Eukaryota > Metazoa > Chordata > Actinopteri > Myctophiformes > Myctophidae > Benthosema > Benthosema pterotum. The sequence goes on along the minus strand of CM076975.1, from coordinate 26,876,350 downwards.
AATAACTAGGCTTGTTTAAAAAAATGTCACTGTATTCTTATTACAAATATCTCTTAAATCTACTGTACTCTCTTTGCTATCTTTGCTAATTACTTACTTTAAATCTACTAACAAGTGTAATATAATTGAGCCATGAAATGTCAATTTAATGAGTACTTATATGAACAGTAAAATGGCCTGAGACAAACCTCTAGTCTGTTTTGTATTTGTGTATTGAGTTGTCTACTGTATTACTGTATTTCTGTACTGTATATGATGTTTCTTGCTGTAAAGATGATTTTGTCACCTCATTACAATTCACAACCGCTTTATGGCTCAATTAACAATGAATTGCCGAGTTCAAACCTTTCCTTTCTTGTGTGCTGTGTTTGTGAGTGCACTCACTGAGACAATCTTTTAGCCTTCACAGGTAGTCCTTTACATTCAAAGGACCAAAGAATCCAGCACTTTATTCCAATGACTGAAGACTGTTCTCACTTCACTAAACTGACTGGTCAGCTTCTTTGCTGTGCTCTTTTCCCCCTTTAAAACATTCTTTCTTTGTTATAACCCTTTTTAAAGAACCATACTGGACAAGATTTAAACAAAGTTTTGACAATCGACACAAAAAGCCATTAGTCGAAACTGTGGATATGCTCAGGTGTACAATATCTGTCTGATGTTATTAATACACAAATTGAGTGAATTAATGTCATGTACTGTATTGATGCCAGTATGGTACTTTACGGTATGCATGCAACCATTGTGATTGTGTTATCCATTTATCAATAAATATATTCTGTGTTCTAAATCGCTTACATACTGTTCATATATTTTAGCATTCGATCTCCCAGAGGATGGTGTGATAAGGAAAAGTCCTGAGAGAGGTATTATTCTTCTACTTAATTTTCTCACTTTTTTCAGCTATAACAGTAGCTTAACTGCTTGGATTTGGTCGTGTCATAGTTCAACTTCAATTTATGACTGAAGGTGTCTTGTTTGTGTTTCAACTTTTGCCTCTATTTTACAGGTAGAGGAAAAGTAGACTTGCAGGCCTACCTGAAACAATGGCAAGATGAGATACTAAAGAAAGAAGAGACCATCAAGGACTTACCTAGAATTAACCAGGTAATTCAACTCAACGTTGATGCTGTTGGGACGACAAATGATGTATTACCACAAATGCATATTGCACAATATGTTCTCTCTCTCTCTCTCTCTCTCTCTCTCTCTCTCTCTCTCTCTCTCTCTCTCTCTCTCTCTCTCTCTCTCTCTCTCTCTCAGGCTCAGTTCATCCAGTTCTCCAAGACCCTGTACAACCTCTTTCATGGTGACCAAGACGAGGAGCTGCTGTATCGCGCGGTGGCCCACGTGACCAGCCTGCTTTTGAGGATGGAGGAGGTCGGACGAAGGCTGCAGGAACCAAACGGTGTCCAGGAGGCCATAAGGTCCTCAGAGTCTTCTCCGGAGGAGCTTCAAGCGAACACAGGATCCGTTACCCCAGAGAGCAGCTCGGACAATTCGAGCGTCCAGGAAACGGCGCCCAACCTCCAGGAAGTGGAATGGTCCTTTGCCTTTGAACAGGTGTTGGCGTCTCTGCTCAATGAGCCCACTGTAGTGAGTTTCTTCGAAAGGCCCTTAGATGTTACGACTCGACTGGACCAAGCCAAGGTTGCCCAACTGAGATCAAGTGCAAACAAATGAATCAATACCACTGTGGCTTTCGATCAAAGCCATACAATCACTTCTGTCTGTAATACTTTATCCACCTGGCAGGAACACGTGATTTTTGAAGATGGCAGTTCATCAGATATTGAGGATTGAAATGATGTCAATCATAAAGAGGCTCTCACTAAGGCATACCCGCTGCTTTACTATGCTTCAATGTTTTCATAATTTGGCATCTTGTGTCTGATGCCAAAATCCTCTTCTCCCAGAGGGACAGTCTGTGGTTATACAACACATGTAGCTACAGTAGATGGTGTGGCTAGGTTGTTAAATCAGAATGACCAGTAGATGGCTAGCTAAAAATGATTACTGGAACAAAACAACCAAACCTAATGACCAGCAGTGCTATCCTCCTAAACTTAAGAGAAGTTAAGACTTAAAGCCTTATATGGCACTTCAGATACTTTAGTATATTAAGCCACCATGGTTTTATGCCACCAGCCCTCCAACAGATGTAATAGACAAATGGACAGATTAGACTGAGACCCCCTCATCTTTCTCGACGAGTATACTGCATTTCAAAGTTGTCTTGCCTTTGCTTGACGGAGAAGCTATTCATGAGCATCGTCGTGGCCTTCTGCAGCCATAAATTTGACAGAATTAATGAATATCTGTCAGGCCATAGACCTCATGTCGTGTTGAAGTACAGCTCTACTTGGTGTGACTTTGATGCGGACGTGAGTATGGCCAGGGGAGCTCTCTGGGCAGATGGACAGTATATCTTTCAGATTGGTTATCAGTTGATACTTCCAAGTGAATCCAGAGTGAATGCCCAAACACTATGAATCTACTGTCCTCTGCTGTTTATAGAAAAACTATGTGGGATGACCCACAACAAAAAACTGTTTCAACATCTCACCTCAAGGGAGAGCTGTTCTTTTAAAAATAATATTACAAAACTCTTGATTGACGTTTGACCACAAGCGCCACCTAAACAACATCTTGTAACTATGTGTTAATACCTCAAACAGGAGCAATAACATAACTAAGAAAAATGTTATATTGGTCAAAGCTATACCGACCGGCACACTGCCTGGTGTCCCTCCCACACCAAGCTATAAAGTTTTATAGCATGGCCTTGTGTGTCCTATGCTGGAAACGTAGCCACTGTGCTTTAAGGTATTTAGAAAGTTCTACACAGTTGCTGCAGTTACTGAAAATAGGCTAAATGACTGAGCAAAACATTGGGACTGAGAAATTCAGCTAGGAAAGGGAAGGGAAAAATGCAATTCATGCTTTTCACATTAAATGCTTAAAGGGAAGGTGTAATTCACCAATGCATGTTTTTTGTTGTAATATTGCATTATGGAATTAATTTCTAGAGAGTATATGGCGTTGTTCGTAAGCACTGGGTAAATGTACAGTATTGGTTTGGATAAAACAAATAAGAATTATTACGAATAATAGAGTATGATATGATGGATTACTGTGCAGTCTGCTGCACATATGTTGAACGTTTGTGATATATATTTTGCTTGGTAAATCTCATCTCAGGATGTAATTTGTGATGACTTAAAATAAGGGAGCATCTATTTTTTCGTATATATTTTTTCCTCATTGTGTTATCTTTCAAAAACCAGCCTAATGATGCCACATCAAATCCATTGCCTGTAAAATTACGTATTTCCTAATTGTCTTCATCATACTGTAGGTGCATGTTTTTCTGCTTCCTTTCATAGCCATAGCACGGAAAAGCGCTTTTAAGATGTGTAATTATACATGGCCTGCCTTTGCTTAAATGTTTTCAAGCATTTTATCACAAGTGTAATTGAGACATTGTTGCACATTTGCTGTATGCTTTACTGTATAGGTTTGGAGCTTGACGGCCACAACCACAGTAGTGATAATAAATATTGGAACTAGTGGCCAAGTTCAGAAGCAGTAGGATAGAACAGGAAGATTCAACGAAAAGAAATGTTTAAAGAAGTTTCGTAAGTGCAATTGTTCACAATCTCACATGATTTTGCTGTACCTTGAGCTATGTCTTTTATGTTGTATTGTTTGTATCTGAGAAATTATTTTTGAGCATCATTTAAAGAAACTTAGATTTGATTGATGTATCAATAGATTATTGTATCAATAGAGTAAATGTATAGAGTTTTCCTGTTAGCCGTCACATTGTCACTATTTGTACCAAACAACCATTCAAACACTTGAAGTGACAGTGTCTCCAGTCCAAATGTAAGCAACTGTGGTGTGTAGTGACTGTAATCAAATCTGCAGCTTTAAGAGTATATCAGCAAATTCAATAATATAAGACAAGTTTTTATTTCTGATATTTTAAATTATTTTTTGACGAGTGGTCTAATAATATATGGCAATTGGCTTACACTTTTTGCCATTGGTAGCAGTTTAATAACTTTGTAAAAGCTCTGAAAAATTACTATATAATGCAAACCATACAATTTATCTAGTAGTAGTATTACCTCTGTGCAAATATAGGATTTCCTTCCCCATGTTGATTTTTGTGGCACAAGTTTTAAGATTTGCTTTGAGTATTATTTGTTTACATTGTTTTTACAATTTCCAGAGCCACATTGAGAATGATGAAACAATATGAAGTATACTTTAATTTCAAGATGTTTTCATGTTTTTTGTGTGTGTGTTCTGTCTCCAAGCCAAATATGTCCATTTTTAATAGAAAAAAGAATTCAAATATAGAACATGATTGGGCCTCAACCAGGGTGGGACATGACAATGCTGTCAACCATATCATTCCAAGTGATGTCCCTTTTATTGGTAGTCACTAAACTTTGATGGGAAAGATGCCCTCCCCCTTTACTTGTACGGTAGATAATATTTTCCCTGTAATATATTATAATAAAGACCTGACATTATTCTATAAACACTTGTATTTTATGTGTATTCTTTCATTCTTTGGGATAAGTAATATGTACAGTACAACCATTTTGTTTCCCTCCAAAATAAGACCGGGTGCACAATGGTTTAATGTCAGCAGGATTTTCATCTGTTATTTCTTCTTTTGTTATTTCTAAAGGCATTATGGTGGTTCTCTAGTTCTCCTGACAAGGGCTACGCTTCATTTCACATACATACAGGCATGCTGGGTGAGTAATGGCCTTGGTCACATGATATTTTTCTTTGACTAGTTTATTCTGGTCACTTAGTGTGTTCTGACTTCGAGGCTTATGTTGCATTGTACTGTGTCTATGGAGTGCGAGTGTGGGGCTTGTAACTGAATAAAAAGGAAAATCAACATACAGTATATGGCCTTGGCTGTATCAGCATTCACATTTTGCTACGGTATATCTGAATCCTAAATTCCTGCCAACAATTTCCCTCATTGAGACCATGAGAACCCCCAATCAGTCAGAGTTATTTGTCAGTAACAGGGTCAGGGTTGTTTGCTTATTACTGTAGGCCTACAGTAGCTATAACAAGGATTGATACAAGTTTGGTTTGTGCACTTTACTGGCTGTATATCGACATACATGTTAATTTGTGGAGTCCTATTCTAGGCTTCACCAACTCAGTGGCCCTGTGGTTAAAGTGTCCGCTCTGAGATTGAGATGTCAGGGTTCGATTCCCAGCCGGCTCATACCAAAGACTCTAAAAATGGTACCCAATGCCTCCCTGCTTGGCACTCTGTGTCAAGAGATGGCTTGGGGTTAAGTACCTACAACATACTATTGTCATACTTTACTTTATTCGTTTATTTAGACGGGACATTGCATATTCATCGACATTACAAAATAAAGTGCATTGTAAATATACTGGCCATGTTCTGGGGCTGTGCAAGCTGCCTCGAGCTAAGAAACAGGCTCCTGGCCCAACACAACACACACACAAATGCATGCACACAGACAAAAGTTTTGTCAGACCAAAAGAGGCCCAGCTTTTCAGACCATCCCTATATCCCTGTATTTAGCGTACCATCAGGGGGTGCTGTTGCACCCATACAGACTACAGACTAGTAATGAGTATGAATCACTGTGCACTTTATTACTGCTGTGCACTTCATCTTTGCTGTGCACTGTGCTACACTGTAGCTGACATGTATGGTATATTTTAAATATTTTTATGATGTGGTTATTTATAGATTTAGTCTTTTGGCAAAGACCACCCAGAATCCAACACCATGCAGATAATGGCTATTTGTTTTAACATAGTTTATATAGCTAATGGGCAGTGTTTGTACTGTAGGTGTCATTTTAGTCAGGGCTACCATTGTACTTTGTTATTGTAAATGAGAGATACTTTGACGCACCGCTCCTCCCACAGTTTTTGACGCACGCACTCAGGCCATATGTCAAATTGACCAGCTTCATCAGGAATCATTTGTGTTTTGCATCTGTTTAATTGATATGAATTAATTTGTTCTCCACGGACTTAAAGTATAAAGGGAAGATTGTTGATTAATTGAGGGTCCAGTATTTTCCTTTGGAGGCCATAAGTGCCATATTCACAAGACTTGATGAGACATTCATAATAATCATCAAAATAGTCTTTGTGAATGAATGCGGAAGTGCAGTAAAAATGCTTTGACTTTCTAAATAGGTTATAAATTGTGTGGGCCTCACCCTCACACCCAAACAACACCACCCCCACCGCTGATGCCACGGGAGGTCCGGTCACCGGGCCTTGCTAGTTTCCGAACCCTACGTGGCTGCATTATGTCTGTTTGGCCTACAAACGGCAGGGGTCATTGACAGATGACCTACAGAGTGTACAGTATCACTCACATCTTCAGCCATGACACAGGGTTACAACCCTGTCACCTGTCTTTAGCCACTTTAACCCTGCCCCCCCTATTTTGGTTCATGTAGCGACCGAATGGTCAAAAGACGTTCCTCCTTCCTGCACATGACTGATGTGCTGTCTTGTGCGGTTTTAAATATGGTTTAAGTGATTTATTGTATTCGGAATTGTAGAGCATTTGCCCTTGTTCTGTAGAGTGGGGGTTTTAAACTGATCCAGGGACCACTGCTTGACTGAACCCCAACCTGGGGAGTGGGACTGTTGTATCTTGGGAGTGAGTGAGAATATGGATGTGGTGTGGTGGAAAAGGCTTCAAATGAAAGATGTTAAAGGCTTAATTTGATCTGTTAATCCAAGGTGAATTAACAATTAATGAATTAAATCAAGCCTTTAAGAGTCATTATTTAATTGAGGACACTAATGGGAGAATAGTAATTTTTGAGCTATGCTCATAAAAGATTCCGAACCACTGATCTATACCCATGGTTGCCCTTATTCTGTTTTCTTCTTAACCTTCCATATTAAACTCTTGCAACTAATGAATGAGTCAGCAGACGTAATGCGATTGATTATGGTCACATTTCATAATAATGGTGAGTCAAGGGTCTCCACATCCCATTTTCAACTGAGATTTTAAATACCTTTTCTGTGGAAGTTCTTGACGCCCAGTAACTGAGACATTAACATCATAATACGTCACCACCAGGTTATTGACGGCACTGTTTCTCAACTAGTGGTCGATACAATAAAATACAAGCCCTCACCTAAAGATCCATGCTATAGTAGACACTAGTGTAGAGGGTTGAGAGATCTGCTTGGATGCAGATCAGTTTTTAAGTTATTAGAAAGTACTGTAGTTTATTGCGATATTATGAACGTGGACAGATAGACCTTTATTAATCCTGCAGGTGAAATTCAACCACCTAATCATCTAATATTCATTAAAAAGATGATCATATGGAAAACTATGAGAATGATGACTAATATGTTTGGAAACTGCGCAAAATATCCAAAAAGAAAATACAACGTATATACTGTACTGGTAGAACAGCCCATAATCAAAGATCATAATGGCAATAACATTAGGTTAAATGACTGAATATTTAACTCAATAAAAAATAGGTTGCTTAAGATATGTTTGAATATTGTGATCAGCCAATCAAATATATTTTCCAAAATAAAAGAACACAGATAATAAGAATACAGACTTTCTACTTTATACTTCTGTATTCTACTACTACTACTACTACTCTGTATCTTATTACTGCACTATTTTCATTATCAAATAAATAAATGAATAATGGCTAAATGCAAAGTAGCCTTAAACCCATCTAAAATGACAATACTGCTGAAAATACCCTTTAAAGAAGAGATTTAGTCAGGTTGACTCATTCGAAGTAAATACATGTAAGATGACCCAACGCTTTGCAAGATATTTATGGTGCCAACCATGCGGAATTCTGAAAATGTGTTGTTGTTTACTGCGATGTCAAGACCGAAAAATGCGTGGCTATTTAAAACGGGTCTGTCAGTTTCATGATATCGATGTCATGTCGAAATTCCTATGTTGATATGTAGGGTCAGTTAAAGGTAAAGGTAGGGCGTGAACAATTATTCTGTTGTTGTTAAAATGTGTATTAAACAGGTCTGTATTGTGATCGTCCTATACTTGCTGTAGATATAATACAGATTTCAGCTGTAAGATCATCCCAGCTGTCTCTCCAGGCCTTTAGAAAATAGAAAAAGCATATTCAGGTCAGGATATCAATTTTTATCCATTTAGGAAAGAGTGTATTTGGAAGATATGACACAAAGACTGTAGGCATAATTGGAAGTGGAACACAATCAAACTGAAGCTGATAAATTGATACTGTCTCCTGGTTGGCAACCCACCTGGAAATTGATTTTCTTTTTGTTAATTTTGTTAATAAAGAGAGCAGTGTGATTATTCTCTGCATACTGCATATCAATGTTATGCTTTTACAAAAATATGGCTATGGTATAAGTAATATATTTTCTGACTATTTTGTGACTAATAGTTAATGAATAATATAGTACAATCGCTGAATTAGGGCACTGATTTTGGTCTCCTTCCCCAGTTTACTAATAATACTTTTGTGAGTGTGCCTGGGGGTATTTATAGAAGCAAAGAATAGCCCATTGAAGCACTTCTCACACCATTGGAGATGTACTATGGCATGTGCCGTGTAAATGCCCCCCCCCCCCCCCCCCCCCCCCTCCTCCCTTGCCTGCTGCATGTGTTACTGGAAACAGTAGTATAAAACTAGTGGGACAATAATAACTCATAGTAACCTTTGACTGGACATTGTTTGGACATGTAGTTGTTTATTGAACACAGAAGAGTTCACTCAGTTTAGAAAAATGTTTATATGATCAACATGTGTTAAGGAAGCAGCAGGCCCAGACCCAGTCTGAATGATTGGATGAATTAATTTTATTTGATCACATTAAAAAGTTTTACTCGTCATAAAGGCCTCATAAATAAACCAGGAGCATTCTACTGACCCATTCTACGGAATGTGTCCACTCAGCTTATTTGCATTATTGAATCATAGGAGCACTGTCTGCCAGTGAGAGGTCACTATTCTGTATGCAATTCTTTTTTTCTCATTCATTGAATAAATATACAACATTAAGCACTTTATTGTTAACTGAAGAAATTAAAAGGTAGGACTTAATGGTTCATAAAGTGCCAGCCATCAACCGTCTCCTTTAGTATCTTACTGGTATAATCTTTTTTTCGGTGGAAAAGCAGCAAATCAAGTAATACGTTTTAAAAGCTTAAGTGGTTAAATGTCTGAGATGAAGAAAAAAAAACATAAATTTACATAACTGGTAGTCAAAAAAAAACTTGTAAACAATGTAGTGGAGGTCCCTGTTTCATTTGTCTCTATCTCTCAGCTAAGGGGTCCTGCAGCATGCAGCCTAGAATGAGGAGACTTGGTACAGTATATGGTTACGTCTGGGGAAGGCAGTGCGTCTCGTACCAAAATAGTTCACTGTGACCCTATAGCCTAAACATAAACACTCCATCTGGCGGAGGACTATGGATTGCCCTGCAATACCTTGCCTTGTTACTTTACAATGTTTAAAGACACATTTTTACATCTTCACACGATTGCACAAATTGTGTAAAAAGAGGAAAAGAATGTGTAAGAAGAAGAAAAAAGAAAATAAAACAATGTCATTTCAATTATGATGGAAATAACTGATTTTTGATTCCTTTCTCTTTTTTCTCTCATTTCAAGTAAATAGGTTGTAAACAAAAACAATGCATGCACCAGACAGCATAGTCTTTTATCCGTATTGATGGAATCTACCTAGACCTTCAGATCATCTAACCTGGTTTTATTATTGCTGTGCTTGCTAGAGTGACTGCATCGACGCGTGTTGTCAAAAGGCACGTCAAAGTCGGGAGTAGATCTTTTTATCTCCTTTTTGTCCTCTCCCTCCGAGTTGCCTTTCCTCTCGACCGCCAGGTTGTCTCTGTTCTGCTTGTAAGCCACTTTGCTGTTGTAGGGACTGTATGCAGAGTTTGGCTCTGGCAAGCTGTACTTGGCGTCTGCCGGGAAGGTTTCGGTGACTGCGGGGTGACCGGAGAAATAGTTGTAGCTTGGGACGAAGGGCATGACCGGTTCACTCGCTGCCTTTAAGATCTCCCTTGATTCGTGGGCCCGCCTGTAGCGGAGGCCCTGGCGACACTTGGTGAAACCCAGGTGGTACATCTCTACGAGGTTGAGCAGTAGAGAGATGCAGGCCACCACCAGCATGAAAATGATGAAGATGGTCTTCTCGGTAGGCCTAGAGATGTAGCAGTTGACCACGTTGGGGCAAGGGAAGCGGTCACAGGTGTACAGTGGTTTCAGTTGAAACCCGTACAGTAGGTATTGAGCTACGATGAAGCCCACCTCCAGCAGGGTCTTGAAAATGATGTTGAACACGTAGGTCCGCAGCAGAGCCCCTTGGAGTATGACATGACCTCCGTCGTCCTTGATCGGCTTCTTAACTTTGCTCGAGTGCAGTATGTGTTGCTTCTCAAGCTCCTTCTCCTTCTCTTTGGCCTTCTCCTCCATTCGCAGCAGATGCAGGATGTGTCCGAGGTAGATGAGAGTAGGAGTCGAGACAAAGATGATCTGCAGGACCCAGAAGCGGGTGTGGGAGATAGGGAATGTCCTGTCGTAGCACACATTCTGACAACCGGGTTGTTTGGTGTCGCACGTAAAGCCCGACTGTTCGTCTCCCCAGACTTTGTCAGCGGCGGCCCCCAGCACCATCATGCGAAAGATGAAGAGCACCGTCAGCCACACTTTACCCACAACCGTAGAGTGCGTCTGAACCCTGTCCAGAAGCTTCTCGAACAAGCCCCAGTCCCCCATAGTGGCTCACAGCTGTACTGTAAAGTTAGTTTTATCGGGACAGACACCTGTAACAAGAAAGAAAAAATATTTACGCATTATATTTACAGTATCAAAAACCAACTCGGCCTACTTGAACAAAATTACAAAACAAAAATTAATGTGAGCGGACAAGCTTTGGATATTTACACTTATCACAGCAGTAGTTTACGCTGCAAAATCCATGGATATTTAACTCTGAATCTTTCCATTCTTGCACTCCTAGATACACTCCATATTAACACTCCATATTGTTATGCAGTCACCAACTATTGTAATTTTGGCCTTTCATACCTTAGTTCTGTTTAGTAATTATAAACCTTTTGACTGATTTGTGACCACGTATACCATGATGTAAGTCCAAAAATGTAGCAGCACACAACAAGTTGTATCTTAACTTCCTTACAGAATTTGTTTTCTAGTTCATATCTAGTTGCTGGACAGCACAGTCTAGACATACTGTTAATGGTGATGGTGCATGTTATACAATATGTTCATATAGTTGTTTTGATAATTGCTCCCTTAAAGCTTGTTGGTACAAACTTTTTTAAGTGCTCTATAAATAAACTTGACATGACTTGACTTGTAGTCATAGGGATATGATTCCCAAGCTGACACCCATTAGAGTCTGCCTTTTTGAAGAATGCAACCATGGACTTTAAGGGGTCTTGCTGCTCACACTACTAAATGATTGAGCAAGTCATTTGAAGATGAATGGCTGACTCGGATTTTACTTTTTTAATTAATACAGTTGTATGTGGACAGGTACCGTGTAGCAGCAAACTTTTTACATGGCATGCTAAAGGAACATTGCAGTATCTTTCATTTTATCACCAAATTAGACCTACCTGACAAAGTTCAACTCCAAAAAGTGAAGCCCTCCTTTCCACTCTGATATCTTTCCCTTCTGAAATGGTGATGATAGTAGCACTAAGGTTGAATCAAATAATTACAACTACAGGTTTTAACTTTCAGCAGGTCGAGGTCCCTTACTCTGACCCCAATTAATGGCTAGTCTATGCTCTAGCACCACTAGAACCAATGTGTGTACCTCTGTCAGTGTGCCAGTGAGGATGGAGGTAAACTCCTGTAGAGAAGTGTACTACTGAAGTGGCGTGTCTTCAAAATTGATGGGCAGCCGAGCAGTCCAATAAGGATGAGGGATAGTCTTTCATGTCTTAGCTCTAAATATAATTCAGGGAGTGGCTATGCTGCTGTCATGGTGTTGTGGAGTTTGGTGAAGATGGCCTTTAGCTATTCGTTTAGTGATATGGTGGTTTGGCACGTACTTTCGAGTGACTATTGATAGTCTGACAAGAATTTCAGTGTGCTGATGGTTATATTGTCAACAGGTGACATGTTTGCAACAGGGTGAACAAAAAACTTAACACTAGACAACATATAGGGAAATCATCAATAGTCTAAATGCTTCATTTAGAGAAATGAGCACATTACCAGGCAAAATAAAGCAACGGTGACACAGATTGTCGCATAAAATCACAATTCATTTTAATATTGCTAGTCTTTCAAGTAAGGCATCATGTACAGTCTAGCACATAAAGAAACTATAGGCATTCCAAGCTGTAGTAGGTGGTGAATATAGTCCACTTCAAACAGTGGCACAGTACGTGGGGGCAGACTCCACTTGGAAGTTTGACACAAAGACATTGCATGTCAAAAAGGATTTATTTGATCAGGAGAATAAAGTCAGACATCTTTCTTGCTGATTGAGCTTGCAGTTGCATCAAAACAGTTGCCTAAATTAACAAATGACCTATGTGCCAGAAAAAGAGAAATGCCCTCACGCTTGCTCTCAGCAGCTGTCCAACCTGAATCAACCTACTGACACAGTAACCCCCTCACACCACCAGGCTATTGATAACCTCTAGACTGGAGAACTTAATTAGTAAGACTGTTTGGGTATATTTTACATGTGGCAATATGTCACAGGATCTCTAATGTGTTTCTATTGCACAATTCCAGGCTTCATCTGATACACAGTAGTTCAGTGGAACATTGGGGTGATATACCGTATTGTCCCGAATATAAGACAACACCCATTTTTCAAGTTGTTGAAAAAGAACCTTGAATGTATAGTACCCAAATGTAATACAACTTATCTTTTTATGACATTTCCATTGGAACAAAACATAGCCTTATATTCAGACCAATAGGGTACTTCTATTTTTAGGATATACCAATATAAACAACAACAAAAAACTCCAACGTACTTTCTTTCACAAGTACTTTCATTACAGTAGTAGTATCATTGAAAATATAATTAATTCACATTACCTGTAATACGTTTGTATATTGTATGTAATGACTCTTCAGATATACATTATATATTGTTTGGAATTATCTTCCTTTATGTTTAAACGTATTGGAATGATTACTTTATGCAAAAAACAACAACAACAACAACAAAAAAACTCTGGTGTCTGAAGTCCAGATGGTATTTACTGAGTCAGGCTATTGCGTCTCTAAATTGTTTGAAAGCAGATATCAATGTAAAACACTTCTATTTTGTACATTGGTTCAAAAGGTAAAATGTTTATGAAGCAGAATAAAATAATCCTTAAAGAAGGAATTCAAATTTGGTTAGCAAATAGGTTACATTTAGTCCCATGATTCATAAGCATTAATAATATAAATATTAACTGTTTGCATTACAGTAGTCTCCGCACTGAATTAAAGGATGTTCTGTATATTTGGCCACATATACCTGTATATATTATGTTCATAACTAATTACATGTAAAGAAAACTAAAGCCAGCTCAATAATATAATTATTGTAATACATTTCTAACATACTGTCTACATTTTAACATATTGTATTATGTTAACCTGTCATGATGATGTCATGAAAAGTCTTACAGTACTTGTTATCAGAAACAATAATGATCCTAATTGTTGCTTCAGACACTGTAATGATAAATAATCATTAGACCAAAACACTAATACTAAATATATAATTTGATAAGTGCTAAAAAGTAACAATAGATTAGAATATAAATATGTCCTCTTTCTTTGTTGCTGGGGTATCAGCCAAGTGTGCATGCACATACCTGGTCCAGTCTAGGTTGAAACCATCCTAACTATTTAGGAACAGTCGGCAACTATTGAACAGCAGCAATTAGGGCTCAAGGACACTTTGACACTAGGCCAGGAGGGATTGAACCGGGAACCTAAACCTCCTGGGCCACTGCCAGAACTTATTGATACACTTGAATACACCAAAATAGGACTAAAACCTACAACACTTACAACACTTTTTTTTTCAACACAATTTACAGATGTACTGTGTAATTGTGCCACCATTCACATTGTGCTGCACACAAACGAAAATGTGGTAAGGAACATCAGATGATCTCACTTTCTATTTTTCAGTGCTTACCATATGAATGTTCAATTTGTCAAGTGGATATTCAATGGCAAATATCATGTCATGTGTAAAATCTACATTTCTCCCAAGATAAAGTTACCTGGATGGATGTACGGTAATTCCATTAGCCATAGGTGGCATTTTCATGTCCTTTAGTGCCAGTATTGAGTTGCATGTGTGTTAGTAAGAGCAGAGTTTTTGAGAAATCCAAGCCCCCATGGTTGAATCTCCAGCTTTGTGCATGTGCCTGCCTAAAGCCTTCAGAACCAAGAAGACCACTTCTGCAATATTGAGCACAATACAAACACCTGAAACAGCCAGCATGAACACAGTGAATACGGTCTTCTCTGTGGGCCTCGATACGAAGCAGTCCACCGTGTTGGGGCAGGGGTACGAGTCACACTTCACCAGCCGGATCATCTTGTAGCCGGGGTAGATCATGTAAAACAGAAACATGAAGATGACTTCAAAGAGGATGCGAAAGAACAGGCTGATGATGTACGTCCACCAGAGAGCACCTGTGATTTTCATCTTCTGAGTCTTAATCTGCTCCAGCTCCTTAGGACTGGCGCGCCCAGACAGTTTGTGGAGCTTCTTCTCGATGTGGCGGCGGTGAGCCACATGCATGGCCACCAGCAGGGCTGGGGTTGACACTAGGATCAGCTGGAGTGCCCACAGGCGGATGTGGGAGATTGGGAAGAAGTGGTCATAGCAGACGCTGTTGCAGCCGGGCTGCTGGGTGTTGCAGGTGAAGCCAGACTTCTCATCGCCCCACACGCTCTCTGCCGCCACCACGAGCACCAGGATACGGAAAATGAAGAGGACAGACAGCCAGATGCGACCAATGCCCGTAGAGTGTCTGTTTACACCACTTATGACTGCATAAAACGATGCCCAGTTCATCTTCGGTTCCGGGTCTGAAAAACAAAGACATAACAACTGGTCACATTGCTTGTTGAACAGATTTTGCTTTTAAAATCTACATCACTTTGCAATATGTTCCTTGCCTATAGGAAAGATGCACCTCTACATCACACCCAATATGAGCAGAAGATTTCCTATTCAGAATCAATATATAGATTGTGGGAAATAGTTTTCCAGAAAAAGTTTGAACTCCTTTGTGCTAGTCATCATTTCCCTTGGTCCCAAACATGGCTTGCCATTCCTCTAGAAATAGTTGGAGTTGTTACCAGGCTCAGCGGGTGGTGTAAGAGGCATAGGAGGCGGCCAGGGTGGAGGTCAACACGTGCCCACTGGTTTAGCATGGACATGGGTCCAGAGGAGAAACAAACCTCTCTGTGCCCTTTGGGGTTGGCGGGCTACTTAAGAATGCCCAGACTATGATCTGGCATAATGCATCATGTGACCTGCGTTCACCAGTAGCGAGATGGGAACATGAAATTAATTTTGACATCATCGGCAACCTTTGTAGCCTCTTCTATGATTTATCTCCATTGTTTGGCCAATGTCATTGAGAATGTGAGATGGTTCTGTGTGCACTAGATAAACCCACTAGTTCTACAGCTTAAACTAGACCATGTATACTGTAGCACACAGCACAGACCGTCCTTCACGATGCACACACAAGTTTAAACATGTATTAACGGAAAAAAATATTTGAAGCAATATTGGACTAAATGAAAACGAAAAAGCCAAACAATCCGCATCACTTTTAATTTGGTGATGTATTTGAAATATTATGGCAACACATTTTTATGTATAGGCTATCGAAGGATTTATACATTTGACTACAACAAATGTCAGAAATAAGAGAATTGCTAAATAATGTTGATTCAAGTGAACAGATATATATAATATAACACAACTATGGTGGAACCTAGAAAATGAACTATAATTTCTATAGATTCATATTGTAGATTTAGAATCAACATCAACTTACCTTCAGATGTAGTTAAAGAATATCATGCCCAGAAATATTTGCGTTGACATTAGCAGCAGGTTTTTTTTTGGTAAAGAAAGCATTAGACCATGACTTTGCATTGCTAATTTCTTCTCACACTAGCCACTGCCCTGCACTGAAGAAGTCATATGCTTTTGTGTCTACCATTTGCATACAATAGCTCCATTTACAGGGAGCAAACAATCGTCTTTTCAGATCAAACGTCTCGACCCAAACCAAGGAATCTGTGTGGGGAGATACGTATTTCACCCATTGCCTATTGTGCTGTGTTCTGGAAGGGAAGTGGAGGACGCTTTTGACGCAATATGGAGTAAAATGTACAAGAAATAAGCAACAAAGAACGTCATATATGATGTTGGCCGGGCAAATCTTAAAGATAAGAGGACAGGAGTTTATTATACAAATGCTAAAACTGAATTGCATTGAAATTTGAATCAGTTGTCTGTGCTCCCAGCTGATCTTTCTCGCCTCTGCATCCAGAATGAGTTTCAACTTTCACCTTGCTCTTGAATTGAGCTCTTCTTCATCACCACTTTACTTACTTTAAATGTTTGTATGTTGTTTGTATGTTTAACAGATGCTCTTAATCGAGTGTGATTTACAAGGATGTAAACACTAGATGTTACATCGAACGCATAGAAATAGTAAAATAGGACCACAGGCAAACTAAAAACCTAGCATCAATCTGAATCAGAATAATATAACAAATCTATAATCGGTACATTGACACACTATAGGTGTGTGTGTGTGTGTGTGTGTGTGTGTGTGTGTGTGTGTGTGTGTGTGTGTGTGTGTGTGTGTGTGTGTGTGTGTGTGTGTGTGTGGGGGGGGGGGGGGGGGGGGGGGGCTGTTGTGGTCAGCCACTGTGTTGTTAACAGGTGATTCTCCTTTGATGCTCCCTGCTGGCAAATACTATGACAGAAAACATGTTACAGTAAGTAACCTACTGTTAGGTCACACCTAATGGCCTGAGAGGTCACACCTCTTAGGCCATGGCCCCAAAACGTCTCTCACCCCCACATAATAACATTTGAACTGGGGACCTCCAACAGTTGGAATTGTAGGAGTTGAGGAAGTACATTGAGACACGGTTACGGTATACAGATTAAAAAAGAATGCATGCACGCCATGCCTCTTTCTTGAGTAGTATTTGACAATTTGGGGATTATTTGACCATTTTGTATTGATTAAAAGATTTGTTAATTACTGGTGCAATGAATAAAAATAATTTCAGCTTGTTTAAAAAGGCTTTTTAAAAAATCCTTAAATGTTCAATTTAAACGTGTGCCGAAACAACTGTAATGTATATTGTTTTGTTTACTGGGCACAATAAATTATGATCATCTGAGAAGCAGTCCAACTATTTATCTGGTGTCAGTGAGGTCAGATGTAGAGTTGCTGCCTGGCTCCATATATGCACATTTGGTATGTCAAACCATGTATGGCTATCCAATGTTTGATGTGATGAGGTCTGTGTCATGATCTTCATATATGGACATCCAGGACTTTCTTTTTTCCTTTTTTAAATTGACATTTTCAGGTCTGAAACAACAGAGCAGCTTAATACGGCACATTTGAGGAGCACAGGTGACAGGTGTCAGATCGAAATATTGATGATCTTATATTGACATATGGAGACATGGAGATATGGAGGTGTGACGTGACATGACTGATGGGAAATGCAGGTTTTCAAGGTACCGAATTGATTGATACATTCAATAATTTAGGCCACATGAATCATTTGAAAAAATTGACAAAAACTACTACTACTACGTCTACTACTACTACTAATAATAATAATAATAAAACTGAGTGCTATGGTATAGAAAACTGTAATTTGTGTAGATTATTAAACTCTGGTGTTATTCTGGGAGTAAGGATGAACAGAATGTCCTCTTGATCGTTGATTCTGTTTCAGAAAATAGCATGTATATATGGCTATTTTTAGTAACCATAGCTCAGGAGGTAGAGCATGTCGTCCAATGACCTGTGGGTCGCAGGTTCGAATTCTGGCTCCTCCTGTCTACGTGTCCTATGACAAGACCACCAAATTGCTCCTGAGGCGCTATATAAATGTACCATTTACATCAATGCTGACATTTATGAGTTTAAATTATGTCAGATACGTGTGTGGTGGATGAACGTGGGTGGAAGTGCTCATGCTCAAAGACAGCAATGTTCTTATTATGGTCTTCAGACTGTTGCCTCTCATAATTTTCATATGCTTCTGGTCATCTAGTTCTAGCATTCAGAGATTGTGAAATTGCCACTCAAGACTAGTAATGAAATGTAGCAGCACGTCTTTATAGAAATTGCATGGCTTAGTACTCATAAAGGGGGACATCTGGATAACAGTTTTGTATAAGAGGAGCTAATGGTCCTATGGCTGTGGCCTTATAGAAATTGCATGGCTTAGTACTCATAAAGGGGGACATCTGGATAACAGTTTTGTATAAGAGGAGCTAATGGTCCTATGGCTGTGGCCGTATGTGGTGTAGTAGTGTGCTATAGGGGGCCATCTGTTGTCCAGTAAAGAGATTGCAATCGTTTCTCAAATTGCAGTCACATCAGAGAGCTAGCCTACAATCCTTAGAACACCTTTATCATGAAATAATAATCCATAATAAATATAAATACTACTGTCTTCACCAGGCCGAAGGGATGGTTTGTTTTGCACACTGTCCGCGTGTCCATCTATCCATCTGTCCCACTGCTTATCTCTGGCACTGTTAATCCGATCAATACCAAACTTTGTAGATACAATCCCTAGATGCCAACAATAAACCTCTGCCCCACATTTTCTAGAAAAAAATTGACCTGTATTTTTCACTTTTTATAGCGCCACCAGGGGGGCAACACATATTTTACTCTTTCAGATTCTGTCCCAAAATCCTGCAAACCATTACACAATGTCAATTTGCAAGGTTGGCCTGTATAGAACAAAAGGCATTGAATCATCAATGCAGCATGCAATTCATGTGAAATCTTTAACACACTTTCATACTAGGCTGAGAAATACATCCCACCCTTTTCACACTGGCTTGTTATAGCATGTACCAGCGCAACAGGTGGATTTTTTGCAAAGCACATTTTTGGAGCAAAATGTCTCATATCTTTCAATTACCATCAAGTACATAAGAAGAAATGGCACCCTTTTCATATTGGCTTATAGCGCCACCAGGAGGCCACAACCTGACATTGGAAACCTGTGCCCAAAAGAGCACTTTTACTAATTTACTATGCATTCATAAGCTCAAAATTGCCTTCTTTTCTATAGGCAAAAAACAAAAACATTTTGTATGCCATGCCTAGGCTATAGTTTAAGCCACAAATCTGTGTTTATATAATCACAATTTAAACAATGAAAAAGAATAATTTATTCATTTTACCAAACTTGTGGCTACAGAGAATGCGATAATTTGACAGTCAAGGGAGGGAGAGAAATAGACTAGAGGACCAAAGGTCATGCACGTTCCATATGCTGCACCACCACACTGTGCGGTCCCTGACTCCCTGTCACGTGAATAATCTTTCACCCATATCCCAGCTTTCACATAATTATGTTTGTTATGTCAATTGTTGTTGCAATCACACTACAATGAAGCTGCAGTTTTCTGGCTGATTTATATAGCATTAGGCCAAGTAGGCCACTTACAATTTTTGTTCCAGTGCCCTAATAAATACAGTTATCTTATTTATTTATGTGTTTATTTGTTTATTTATTTAGGTCAGGGGCTCAATCTCTGAGAATCAAGATATGCTTGTCTTGATTTTCCAGATTTACAGAACTGTGAGAAGAGCTGTGGTCTCTGATTGGCTGCTTGTCATGTGAAAGCTTTTTTTCACCCATAAATAGGCTTTAATTATGTTTCCTGATATTGCAATCATACAACAATGGTGTAAACATTTTAACAGGAGCTGCAATTCTATTCTTTCTATTTTTTATCCCATGATTATGTAACCCATTTTTCATGATTTAATTTTCGAATGTGATCCTCTACAGTACACACGCTCCGCCAATCTGGGAAGGCAGCGGACTGGCCTCATGCTTCCTTCAATGCATGAGGAGTAGGGCAGCCTTCACCTGACAGGAGTTTCCAATCAGTTCTTGTCCCCCCAATCAGGCGCCGCGGCTGGCCAGGGGGAGGCAGTCGAGACCAAGTAGTCCCAAGTTTGTTCAGGTGCCCCAATATTTTCAATTACCCCAGTTATTTAATAACAATTATACAGCCTACTTTCTTTGAAACCCTTTTTTGCACAACTTTGAGAAGAGCCTGTCTGGCCCTTTAAGGACCTCCTGGGTGTGGGAAAGAGAGGCGTCCCATGGAATCTGGATGCGTTCCGTTCAGTTTGATCTCTACTAGCTCATCTTTAACCGTTTGGAATAAAGCCGCTGTGTATCCATATAAATATCCCACTGTGACTCAATCACATTGTGTAGTGATGGTGTTTTTCCTCTAGATGATTTATAGCGAAAAGACTGGACGAGCTTGTTAGAGGCAGAGCCTTAGAGTATAGTCAAGATTTACGCAAACTCCGTTCACTTCATGCGGCAAGTGTAATGGCGCCTCGTTTACATGGAATTCTATTGAGAATGGGGACAACTAATAGGGCCCGGTAGTAGGCAGAAATGCATTGTCTTCAGGCAACAACATACACACTGCAGAGACTTTATCTGTTACTTTATTCTACTTTAGTTGACATGTTGCCCACATACTTAAAATCTCCATTACCGTATTTGCGAGGTCCTCGTTGAAAACAATGCATTTTCAACGCCAGTTTGTCCGTATTCCAGGCAGCATAAACAGCGCTCGAGCAATCCATTTCTCACCCCTCAATGTCACAAGTCTTTTACTAGATGGCCCTGATGAGAGGTAACAGGCTTTTTGTTTTTTCGAATGGAACGCTGTCCCAACGCCCTCCTCTTCCACAGCTCTCCTAAATGACGGCGCTGCACTTCCAACAACAAGGAAAAACTGGAAGAAAAACAATGACAATGTAGTTTACAATAGTGTCTACGTGTACAGGAGTCACGGCGGTGCATTTATGCTGTGTCGCTTAATGTTTAATTATGACACTTGACTTCGCTGTGGTAATAATGCACGGCGCGACTGGCATGGCTGCAGCAACGGGCTACCAAGGACCACACGGCTTCTTTCTGCTGTCCTGAGGAGAAAAGGCGGACTGCAGCTGAACGTGAAGCCGTATCTGATGATTGGGACCGACAACTAATATAATATAAATACTTGGTAGTTCAACAGTGTAGCGTTAACTTCGTTGGAGCAACAATGGGGCATCCGCCTCTCGAGTTCAGCGACTGTTATCTGGACAGTCCAGGCTTCAGGGAGAGACTCAAGTGTTATGAAGTTGAATTGGAAAGAACGAGTAAATTTCTCAAAGATGTCATTAAAGATGGCAACAATGTGATAAATGCAATCAAGGGTAAGATTATTATACGTACACCTTCTCTTCATTTAACTTAGTAGCCTAGATGTAGCCTCAAGCCTTGCTAGCCTACTGTAGCCTCATTATTATGTCATGTGCATTGATTGTTTACAACACAAAGCTTTGGGCCATTTTGGGTCCTGGGTGAGTGGCCATCATTCTTCTAGGCCTTTCATGTGGGGGTGTGGGCACAAATTCAAAGGTTTTTGTCTTGGCGCTTGGGGAGCATCATTTGACTGATGGATATCTGATTGATGGATGGATTGATTGGATTCATTTTCATTGCACTGCACTGTAGATTTACAGTACAATTCAAGAATAACTCAATACAACACAACTGTGAATGGACAAACCAGTAAAACTTATTACAATGGTAGCCAGTAGCCACCTTGTTCATTTCACCCAAAACATTTAAAGACAACACAATATTCACTTATGTAAAGAAGCCATAAGCAGATCATAGTCTAGGTAAAAGGGAGAAGAAAATTTACAGGGAGGGGGAAAGGGTGCTTTGCGGGCCTATATATTTTTGATTTATGTAAATTGTTGCATTGTACAGTTCTTACTGACATAGGACTAAAGTATGCCTCTAATTCAAAAGTTGGAAGTTTGATATTCTTGAGGCCTACTCCAGTGACAGCCACCCCCAGGGGTGTAGTGGAGGGGGGACGCGGGGGACCACGTCCCCCTCTTCTCACATCTAAAATATTTTTGGGTCTGAAATCATTAGCATGGTGAAATACATCTTGATGACATCATCAAGATGTGTTTCACCATGTTAATGAGTTTCCTTTTTTTCTGAGAGTGTACAAATGGAACCAAATGGACCCGCTAGGGTCCATTTGGTTCACATTTGTACACTCTCAACACAAGTACCACTGCAACACTGGCCACCCCTTTCCCTCTCCTTTATATTTTTCTTTTCCCTTTTATCTCCACTATTATCTGCTGCTTCTGACTTACAGAAGTGAGTCTGACTTGCAGATGGGAGTATTGGTATGACTTTAAATTGTTAAAAGAAATGAACAACTTGTCTACCATGCATTGTAAACAAGTGAAGTCTTTACTGATATGTCCATTCACAGTTATCAGTTTTGTATTAAGTTTTGCTTGAATTGTACTGTAAATCTCTAACTGTTAATACAGTTTTAAATCAATCAAAACAGTGATCAGTGATGGCATAATTTCAATACTGTACAGTTAGCTCTGGTCCATAGCACCACTGAACTGCCCACAGCCCCCCTGTGAGACACAGACCAAGTAGGAAAAAATGTGCTGTTTTATTGTGAACATTAGTGAGGACGAATTATATGAAGATGGGTAGAAAAGTGGTGAAGTGGTCCTTTAAGGCAGAATCCAGTGCTATGGACCAGAGCTACTATACAGGTCTTTAGAATAGTGTTTGTTTTTGTATGGAATCAATTTTGCTGTCCAAAAGCACCAATGCCAAGCATTGGTTTTTATCTTGAAAACAGTAACTGCCATCCTCCTAGGTATAGTCCGTAAGACCGTCCACTCTATAGTAGCCTTTGCCCTGGCCTAGATGGAAACATTGGTTGTGCTGCAAGCGTATTAATATAGCATTGCGCAACATTCATTGTTCTGGGACTGTTTGTCGTTCCCCATATCTACTCAGACCTGTTTTTTAGCATTGTTCCTCTCTGTTTGATGGTGTTACTCAGTACTGTACACCTGATATTATTACCTACCCTAGCCCAGATCTATATCTTTGATCTTGAGTGAATGTTTGAAATGTTTGTATTAGTTAGAATTCAGGACGTGCAATAATTGCAATAACCACCACTATAGTTTTTAAATTGAGAATATACAAGTGTTTGCAAGTGTTTGTTTATCAATTGTGGAGGGTGTCAGACCACAGGTAACCATGTTTTCTTTTGAGTTGACAAAAGTAAACAACATACACATCTACTCTTGCCCAGGTTCTGGATAAAAGGCAGTACATAAGAAAGAAATAGAGTTCGCAACACTGGTAACAGAAAGCTCAGCTCCTCTGGTTTATTAATTCACCGTTTCGATCACTAGGATCTTATTCTTCTGAAGGACTCTATTTCTCATGACTCATGTTTTGAGTTAATCAATATTAAAAATAGATTAAAAAAAGCTATTGATTTGAAAATGTGTTTCTTTTTTGTAAATATTATAACAAAAATAAAGACACCAGGTCTCTCACATAAGCTGCATGATTGCAGATCTGATGTTGTAAAATGTAAACACAAAATGTCATTTCTGTCATATTGACATAAACACATCTGCTTTTTCACAGGTTATTCTGTGGCAGTACAGAAGTTCTCAGAGACACTGGGAGTATTCAAGTTTGACTTTATTGGTGACTCCCTAACAGACGATGAGATTAACATTGGTAAGATTATGTCATAGACAATCTATCATATTCAGTGTACACCAATCCACCACAACACTTATTTTTTCATGGTTAATTTTCAGAGCTGTCTCCATCATAATACAGCACATGGTACATATTTGAGTAATTGATAGTGATAATTCAGTCATTAGCATGTGTGGTCTCTTAATGTTATGTTCTGTTTGTACAGTGTAATTGTTCAGGTCTAATGGCATTTGCTCTTCTTAAAAATATGTAATTTGTTTAATGTGGTGCATTGCAATGTGCTGCTTAATTATTTAGCATTATTATTTCTTTGTCTCTAGCCGAGTCTTTTCAAGAGTTTGCTGGTCTGCTCCAGGAAATTGAGCATGACAGGATGATGCTGGTGGGTTATCAACATCCTCTCTGTTCACCACTACATCCTCTTTGACCATTTGTTTTGTTCCCATGATACCACAATACAAGGATATTGACATGTCTATACACACTCTAGTGCCTCTTCCTAACTCCAACAGCCAAACAGAGACAATGCTACAGTAATTTCCCTTTCTTGTTACTCACATAGAGTGCCAGCAACAGCAAGAAATGTAACCTTAAATGTAGCACAAGATCATCAGGGAAAGAGGCACAGTACTCTCTCATAGCCTTATAAAAATAACTTCCTGATGTTTCATCATGCAGGACTTCATTAGAAAACATTTCATGACTTTCCAGTTATAGCTGATTATCAACATAATTATACAGTGCCTGTGCATGTAACAGTAGAGCTCGACCTATGCCAAATTTTAGGTTCTGATGCCGATTCCCAATTATGTTGTTTTAATAATTTTATCAAATCTGTTTCTAATAAATGTTAAAGTGAATTTAACCGTGAGCTTGTATTATTTGCATGTTCAAAAATATTAGCCTATAATGGCCCAATATAGGGATGGCAGGTTGAAAGTGATTAAAATGGGACCATTTGAATCTATAATTGCCTATTGTAGTCTACAGTATATGATATAAATGTATATATTCGTCTAGCTCTACCTGATTAAGTTGTGGTAATAAAGAGTGCCATCTACTGGTGTCTTATCTAGCTAATTCTCATATTTTAATCTTTTATTTCATTTGCTGGCAAAGTTTCCTTTTTTGTTAACCAAACTATTCTCGTATCTACTTTCCATTTTAGGTTCAGAATTCTTTTGATCTGCTCATTAAACCACTGGAGAAGTTCCGCAAAGAACAGATTGCAGTTACAAAAGTGAGTTGATTTTTGTTCTTTTCCAATATAAAAAATGGATAGCTGCAGAATCATTGTTGTGTTCACAAACAAAAGGTGTGGAGGTTCACAATTACCTTTGTTCTTCTGTGACTGTGACTCTACCCAGAACCTCCCCAAAGAATTGTATAAGACCACTTCTCTTAATGACAGCCTTATGCCGTGTAGGCCAACAAATACAGAATTCAGTATGTGATATGAGATCAAATAATACAACAGGGTACACAAAACATACTTTTGTTATTTCATGGCATAGACTCCATGGATTCAGCAGCTAATCTACTGCATTTTAAGTGTTGGGCCTGAACATTTGATCGATTGCAATTGTTTGCTTGATATTTGGAGAGAATGAGGAAACATGTTGAGTTTCACAGGGATGCTTGACAATGGATGTTCAGCAAACAACATTATATAGACATGAACATAAGCAAAACCATATTTTACATTAGGCTCTTATGCCCAGAGTAGAGCTATCTGGGATTTCTTTGCCTTTTTGTCTTTGTTCTCTGAGCCAGAACTGCAGCAGGCTGATCACAATCATTGTGAACTGGCATTATCTGATGTACGCAAAACTAAATTACATAGTCTGAGTGAATTGGATATGAAGGGTATCACTTAAATGCACATTAGAGGGGACTTGACTACATTTTTTAAAGAGGGCAAAAAGAAAGAAACACACTTAGCCAGACAGAGTTCCAGTGATTATCCTCTCCTGTGCCAATGGTGGGTGGTGGCACCCGTGCCCAAGGCTGCCAACAGTGTGTGCGTTGAATAAAGTGGTGTTTCAAGTTCCAGTCCACAGAGGTCTATGTAAATCAGTGCCATTCTTCAACTCCGGTCTTGAATTGTGTGTGTGTACTTGAAACGGAAATTCTGCTCCATAATAATGCTCTGGACTTGTCACTTAGTAGCCTGAGCCCTGACTAGACACAAGTGTCTAAAGTGGTGCGATTTACCATACTGTAAGCAATGGACTGTAGCAAATAACTAATTATATACAGAAATTTGGAAACCGATATTTAAACCATGACAATAAACAATGTCTGAAGAGGTAAAAGTGCACTTTCATGACCCAAGGTGTTGAGTGTTGTGGGCTGTCCTGCGATTGAATGGACTGTTTCTTTTATCAATCGATATAGATACAATAAAACAAAAATCAAGTTAATTCTCTACATTCCAGGTCTTATCGTTTTGCTTATCCTTGTCCAGAGTTTAATGGCCTTATAGTAAGGCACAGTTTTTTCAGGAACTGTCTAGTTTTGTTAATAACCACATATGCTCAACGGGACAGACAATGTTGGCTCACAGAATTTCAAAATTTTTCCTCCTAACTGTGCAACAGAAGTGATGAAAATACAACGTACATTTGTTTTGCATTTCGTACTGTAAATCAAATTGATTGAATCTAACTGGCAGCTTAGCATAAATGGAGAACATTTAAATAATATATCTGTTAATTACATACAGCATAAAATAAAAACAATTGTCATGTATGCTAATGATTAGATTTGTGACTTAGTTGCGTAGTTACAGAATTTAGTTTTTGGAAATTGTCTAGCTTTACTCAGGGCTTGACGCTAACACTTGCCCGCTTGCCTGGGGCAAGTGGACGTAGTGCACTATAACACAACACTAGATATATTTGTCTTGAAGGTGGTCATTGTGCTCTGCCTGCTTCCCTGCTTTCTAGCTATCTCTCCTATCTCTCTCCTAGGTCCATTTGGTCCCAAACTATCATTTTGCTGGGGTCACGGACCCCTGAGTGGGAACCACTGTGGGAACCACTGATTTACACAGATTTACAAGTTGAATATTTACTGTAGCTGATTGTGACTTAAACAAAACATAGTCTTTGACTGCAAAAGAAAATGTTTAAAGCACCCAAGTAGAAAGTAAACTTAAATGGAAAATTTACAATATATATTGGGGGCAAGTGACCATGACCTGAGGGCAAGTAGAACCTGACTTACACTTGCCCGATGGGCAAATGCCTCGGAGACCTTAGTGTCAACCCCTGTTTACTAATTACAATGCTATAGATTACCTACAGTATGTGGTTTTATGTATCTAAGGACACCCATCCTTTATTCTTGTATAAGTTTTGGATCTTAATATTCATCCTGACTGTATAACTTTCCTTTAGGAGCGAAGAAAGAAGTTTGAGAAAGAGAGTGAAAAATATTACTCCCAGGTAGATAAACACCTGAATCTCTCCGCCAAGAAGAAAGAGAGTCAGCTCCAAGAGGTTAGCCAAAGTATACAAAGATTCACCCTCAACAGTATACAGCATGTCTGAAACAAGTGGAAAACCTGTTTTCTTGTTTTTGTTTTCATAAACCCTCTGCCTCAACTTTTAGGCGGATGAACTTCTAGACAAAGAGAGAATGAACTTCTATGAGTCGTCGGTGGAGTATGTGTACCAGATCCATCAGGTGCAGGACAGGAAGAAGTTTGATGCGGTTGAGCCTGTAAGTGCTGTCCATCATCTTCAACACTTCCTTTTGCTTACATGGTCCCACACATTTTACAGAGTGATGGCTGGAATCACAAAATGAATAATTAAAAATAGAATCATGTGGGTGTTGGGCCTTGATCTTACCAAGAGGCTCAAGCAATAAGCATAGTCGAAGAAATCTTGTACGAGGAGCTTGAAGCTGTTTTTGCTGACCAGTGAGGAGATTCCGTTGGAATTTTGTTCTTTGGTTAACCTTTTTGATTACATTGGTGGCCATTTTATCAACGGAAAGATTAACATCAACTTCATCTTTTCATGTGATAATATTGTCACTCACTCTAACCATGGAGCCACCTGCCTTGCTCACTGTTAGTTGCACGATCATCATGGACTTAGCTGACCATTCTCCCTATTCGTAGGATAATTGTGCTTCCCACCTCCTGACAAGAGCACTGCTATTACAAATGCAGATCAGCTATTTTCGATGTTTCTCTAGACACACACATTATTGTGCTCATTATTATGGGGACGGAACTGTGGAGAAAATTGTTATTTTAAGGATTGACATGGCACATTTTGTTGCCCCCCTAGGCATTTTGCACTGTGTATATTGCGCACACAGGTAGCGACGGAACTGACGATCATGTCATGCATTAGAGTGCTGACTTATTTAGGGGAAAAAAAGAAGTAAATGGCTGCCATGCGAGTATCTATTTCACTCATTCCCTAATTGATGATGGCCAGTTAAAGTTCACCAGTGCTTATAGGACCTACTGTATTGCTCCTTTAGAGCATACACGTTCTGACGTGTATGAAGTACGTGTGTACAATTCAAGAATGATTTATTTTGGTGATTTTGATAACTCTCTAATCTATTGCATAGGTCCTGGCATTTCTTCACAGCATTTTTACACTGAATAACCTGACAGTGGAGATGACTCAAGACTTCATGCCCTACAAGCAGGAACTGCAGCTCAGCTTGCAAAATGTAAGTTATTTCTGTAAGTTGTGGATGTGAACTGTGAAATGATGTACAGTGAGGACCGTACCGGTGGTCTATGACCATGGCCATATTTTCTGAAGCACACCACAGTGTTTCTATTTCAATTTAGTATTTCATTTTTGATGAAAGAGATCGATGATGTCTTTATCATGCAATGATGTTCCGCCAACATTGATTTAAATCTGGGAAGAAAATAATTACTTTGGACTGGTGAAAAATTACCAAACACAAGAGCTTATTGTAAAGTCATTGTTTATGTAGCTGAGCCAGAACTTGAATAAAAAAATCAATATGAAGTACTGTATATAATAACTGTCTCTGGCCTTTCGTGTACAGACAAGGAACCACTATGAGAGCACCCGGGAGGAGATGGAGGAGTTGATGAAGAGAATGAAACATCCATCTCAGATTTGTAAAATACATAGCCAGGGAATCATGGAGGGTTACCTGTACTGTCAGGAGAAGTGTAGGTATACCAACCATGCACGCACAATGATTTTGACTCCATTCTCGTACTCTGACATGCTCTGACATGACCTCTCTTTCCTCTGTCTCAAAAGGGGCTTTGGGCATGACTTGGGTCAAGTACTATTGCAAGTATCACAAGGACAGCAGACTGTTGGTCATGGTGCCCTGTGAACAGAAACCTACGGCAAAACAGGTACATGAAAGAAATCACTCCACTTTGTATTATGTGGCTCACTTGCAATCTTGGAATACCCTATTTATATGTTTTATCCTGTGTATATGATTCTCAAGACTGTGTTGTGTTCAAGAACAAGGGTTATTGTTCATTACTTCTCTTTATCTCTCTCACACACATAGCACACGCTGTGTCTCTGTCTCTCTCTAATTACAACTTTCCAATCTGTTTGATTCCTCGTCCTCCAGGGTACGACAGAGCTCACTCTTAAATCCTGCATCCGCCGGAAGACCGAATCCATAGACAAGCGCTTCTGCTTTGACGTTGAGACTAATGAGAGGTTAGCACATGAAATAAAACAATGGCAATTCAGACTGTGAAATGAGGTAACACTTAGCCTTGTGGGATAAACGTGTTTAAGCAGTGAGGTGAACAGGTGGCCTACAAGGACGCGATGTTAGGGCAAACTGGATTCCAGCCCAAACAATGCCTTGGCAACAGGCGACTGCTGGAAACAGATGGCAAAGTCAGTGATTTCAGGCTAGGGGGTTGGGGGACTGAGGGGGGGGACACAATGAACAGGCCATTTATTTCAGACAGCTTAAAAGACACATCTGCCATCGGCTGACATGTCGTCATATTCAGTTCATTATTTGTATTCTGTGAAATGCTATGAATTTTCCTGAAAGTGCAAGAGGTTTGTGTGAATTAAGCATTATGTGCTGTAAATTATTTACCGGTATTATGACATAACACCACACAACATTTGTCTTCTGAAGTCTGATCAACTGATTAACACTATAAACCAATTGAAAAGTACTTACATTTGATTTAGGGGAAATATATTATATTATATATAATATGTGTGTGTATATTAAGGCTGTCGAAAATAACAAGATAATGGCATTAATTAGTTTTGCTGATTTGATCTGATTTTCTTTTTTATTGCAATTAACTAACTTACTGACTCAACACACTGAGCACAGTTTTATGGAGACATATACTGTAACTGTGTATCTCCCTGTAACCAGTGCCATAGAGTATAGCTCGAGGGATATACAAGCCTTGCAAGCTTGTAGATCACCTTTTTGATAAATATAAAAAAAATAATAATAATAACCAGATCTTTTCTCCCCAGAGTCTTTTTGTTTTTTTAAATGTTCAAATCACAATTAAATCATTTTTGAAGCTGTGATTAATCTGATCTAATTTTGAATCATTCAACAGCCCTAATATATACTGTATACACATAACAAAATGTTCTGAATAATTGCTTGTTGTCACATTAGGTGTTGTCATAGCACGGTTATTAATAATGTTATGTTCTGTTTCTGACACTCTGATCACCATAGAAACACACCCGTCACATTCCAAGCTCTTTCGGAGGGGAACAGGAAGTTGTGGATGGAAGTAATGGATGGGAAAGAGCCTGTGAGTTTTAATTTATTTTATTTTATTCTTCAGGGCGTTAGTATGGAGAAATTTTCACCCAATTATCTATTTAATTTATATAGAAAAAAAATATGGAAATTTCCCTTGCTGACCAAATGTAATGAAGCCTCACACCTTCTGACTTGCAGAAAAGATGTATATCATGTATAATATACCGGTATGCCATATTGAGTATATACCAAAAAGATCTAAAAACTTTGGAAATAGGCCTATCTACAGTAAAAATCTATGCTATATCATATGTCGGCCGTTCAGATTTGAGCACATAATGTATCATTTTTAAGTGCTAGTCAAGACTTTCCATCAACTGCTTCTTTGTGTTTCTTGACTCGTATATCAAGCCTGAGATTTCCTTTAACAGGTGCAAATTCAAAGTAAAAAAAAAAAAAAGAAATAGAAGAAAGGGATGCCATCACTGAGCAGAATGCAGTACATGCACAGTAAAATCCTCCGTTTAAATCAATACCAATGCATCCCTTTCGTTTGTAACTCAGAGTTTACAAATTCCACCACTGTGAGTTAAAAGAAGACTCAGGATTTCACTGTGTGCTGTCAGTTCAGCAATGGATGCTATTGCTGCTTCAGTGTGGCTGCTTGGATATCATCATTATCTTGCCAGCGGATGTGAAAATGAAAAGGATGCAGTTTTCAGTTCCTCATTGATATATCTCAGCTAAAAATGACACTTCTTTTCAACAAATTCTGAAGCAGAGCCCACAATGCAGTAGGTTTGTTCTGCAAAGAGATATGCTGAGCTGTCTGTCATTCAGGCAGGAGTTATTTCTATCAGTCAGAGGAATGCACTTATCCATGGGAGTTGTTTGTGTCAGTCAGAGGTTTCATTGTGTTTATGGCAAAAATGGTTAATTGCTGTTAAGAAATTAAACGATTAAATGAAACTTTTCTTTTGTCTTTTTCAAAGCAAATGTGTTTCATATTTTTTTTTCGTCCTAAGAAGCACTGTTTATCAATTATTAAGTATTCATCTGTCAATGAAGGATTTGAAATTTTGCACTTAATCCTATTTACCCCTGGTTACACCACTGTAGTCTTATTTTTAGAGAATATTCTCTATTGTCTCTCATTGTTAGAACAGTGAGTAGACAGGAAAGGGGGAGGGAGATGGGGAGTGACATCGAACCCGCGGCACAGCATCAAGCTGGTTTAGCAGCCTAGGTGCCCAGACGGTTGAGCTACAGCCTGGGCAGAATATTCTATTTTAGGCAAATAGCCAAAAATTGTAGCACGTGAAAGACAATACTTGGCATAACAGTTGAATTGAATAAGCATGAGCTCATGATGTTTGCCAAAAACAAGATGTGTTACTATGACTTTAATTGTCACCTCCAGATCTACTACTAACTTCTGTCACTATTTTCTCACATGAAGCTGGGGTGCCCATATGTCCCATTTGGGTGGGACATATGTTTCCAAGATTCATTTGTATTTAATTAACCTAAGCAATCCGTTACTTGTGCTGTCATTTCAGATTTATCATTCACCAATTCACAAGCAAGCTGAAAGTAAGTCAAGATTTCATTTCAAGCATTGTTTTGATGAATGCAACATATTTGTACAATGTGCATGTACAGTGTGTATGGATGAATAGATGTGCATAATATAAAGTATATAACTAAAAACTGTAATATTACAATTAGCTGACAGTGTTTACATTTTCACTTTCATAGTGGAGCTGAATGAAGTTGGATTCAAGTTTGTGAGAAAGTGCATAAACTTTGTTGAAACCAAAGGTAAGCCATTTATCAGTTTATCTTTTTGCCCTCAAGGGGGCACAGCTGTGCCATAGGTTGCATGTAGACATGTCTAGCATTCTGCATGAGTTCCTAAAAGCTCTTCTTTATTGCCAACTGTTCAAAATGAAGTAAGTTTCTCAATTAGAATAATAGTATGATGATGATGATGATAGAATGATACATACGTTTTCTTTATTTTTTTTCTAGCAATTACAGTGATTTGAATAGAAATATATTATTAGGTTATTATTATTATTAGTTATTCAATCAACAAGTCTACAATCTATAATTTTTATGTCCAACCCAGGATTCAAACCCTGGCAAAAATGTACTGTTCTTCCAATAGGCAATCCCTGCTTAGCCAGGGGAGATTCATGCAGAGGTTCATGCAGTACTACTTATCAACTAGTAGGGTTGGTTGCATTTCTCAATGGAAGAGTAGGAAAACCACCACCCATCCAACTACTGCAGATGTGCTAGTTCCTTTGTAACTATGAATAACATACTACATTCCAGTTTACATTGGTCATTGAAATAAGTTCCAGATTACAGCTCTAATGAGGCATTAACAATCGGGAGGATATTGTCTAGACCTCACTGGGGTTCATACACATATGTGCTGTAGATTTCCATTGCCTTGTATTCCTTCTGAGTACACTCCTTCATTTTCCCCTTCCTCCATTCTTCATTCTAGGTCTCACACAAGAGGGAGTGTACAGAACAGTTGGCAGCAACATCCAAGTGCAAAAGCTTTTAAATGCCTTCTTTGGTAAGGAAATTACTCTGTCAACATCTAGTCTGTCTATTTCGTTTTTTTTACCCTTCCTACCTGAAAGTATTGCACTAAGCTAAAGCCACGAGAGATGCTAATGTCCACATTATTTATGCAATATTTTAAGGTTTTGTACAAAAGGCCAGTGACCTTGACCAGAGAAGCGAGATATTTTTCTTCTCAAAACTTGTTTTCAGTACTGCTTGCAGGAGATTGGACATACAGTATGGTGTGCACTGTGCAGCATTTCCAAGCTTATTTGTTTTTTATTCACACTATCTCCCCATAGACCCAACATGTCCAGGAGATGTGGATTTCCACAATGACGACTGGGACATTAAAACCATCACAAGTGCCATGAAGTTTTATCTAAGGTGTGTGTGTGTGTGTGTGTGTGTGTGTGTGTGTGTGTGTGTGTGTGTGTGTGTGTGTGTGTGTGCGTGCGCGCGCGCGACTGTGTGTAAAAGCACATTCTGTGAGAAGCCAACTAACAAATGTGGCTGTACTGGAAAATGAAAGAAAGCTATAGATTTACTGTATTTCTAAAATGGCTTTCTATAAGCTTTTTATAAGTCCCTTATGATATCTGATCTCAAAGTCTTGTACTGTACCAGTACCCTGTCTGAATAATATTGTAAAGTAATTAATATTTACACTTTCACATGCTTATACTACTTTTATGTATGTGGTTTTCTATTATTATTAACTTGGGATCAAGCACAAAGAGACCTTGGTTCCTTATTGTAGGTTTATTTCCTCCTTCTGCCAAAACTAGCAGTTTTGGCTGAACCGTGCAGTTGGTTTTCACTGCTGCACGGTTCACATCATCACCGCTTGACCATGCCAAGCAGTGATGATGCGAAGCCCACAACCTTTGGCCAAAGGGTACTGTTGGGCAGTCTAGAAGGCTCATTGCTTGGTCCTGTCTTAAGACTGCTTGCAGCTACATTTAATTTTTATTTTATTAGGCAAATCATTCGTCATCATTTAAAGACCATCTGCAATGGTTATCTTGCCCACAGTATGATATATTTGGTAGTTTGCTGCTAGTAGTGAAACAAGCTGTGTCTGTGTGTCCCTCAGCAGCAACTTTACTAGGAAAAAAAATAAGAAGTGGCTCTGTGACATGACCTTGTGCATCCAAGACCATGTTCCGTCACTTACCCTCTAACGTGGAATAAAGATACAGAAGAGTGGACAGTCAAGTTACAATTCCAACAACTGAAGTGAAGTGGGGCCTGTAGTTTCACAGAGCACTTTTGACAAATGTTGAGTAACGTATATTATCCTCAACAATGATGTGGTTTTGCACAGGGTCCCATAGATCTAAACTGAAGTGCCCCGTTAGCATTTACTTGTGACCTCATTGACTAATCATTGATATTTATTTATGTATTAATAATTTACTTTATTTCAACCTGTAAGTTAACGTGCATGATTTATTCATTGGATGTCAGCCGTCTCTGAAAACCTAGTACAATCTTAGACCCCACAGCTGTTGAAACCTCATTTTGTGGGCCTTGATCTTTCCTGCTGTAATGGCTTTAAATCAAAACATTTTATTTGGAAAGAAAATGCAAGGAGTTGTTTGACAGGGGAGGCTTAGATTACGCCACCAACTGTGAGTAGTACTTGTGGAGCAAAGAGGCTATATCAACGCTTCAGTTGGCAACCCTTGCAAAACCAGTGCCTCTCAGAAATGGTGTGATCCAAACAAAGAAATGCATTCTTGAGCAGACGCTCAATTTAGCCCTTTTTATTGGAATTATTTATTGGAAGTGGAAACATTAGTCTTTTTGCACTGTTGACTGTGTGCTTTCAGATTTGTATTCATGTGTTTGTACAGTACATTTATTTGTATATCCGTACTCTGCCTATTATTTTATTTTGCATTTTTTATTACGTGCGTGCGTGCGTGTGTGTGTGTGTGTGTGCATGCACATGTGTTCATCTGCAGAAGTCTTTCTGAACCACTGATGACCTACAGTCTACACAGAGACCTCATACTAGCTGCCAGTAAGTCAGACATTTTATTTTATTATCCAAATCTCATGCAGATCTATGTAGTCATGCGATCAAAACAAGTCTGTTGGATTTCCAACATTATACACCGATTGGCTAAGATTGCCTCCAAAGTTTTTAGGAATGTCCAATTCGTTCAAAATGCTGCAAATCATGAATGCTGGGCCAGAGTATCATGAAACTGCGCATGCATATCCCTCTAGTTTGATGTGTTTTTAGGTAGCACTGTGAATGAAGGTGTCCAAAATTGGCTTTAAGCAAGTCAGCAGTCAACTCCTAATATATTAGGTACACTTGATGTCAGAGAAGCAACAATACATAGCTTTTATTATTTAGTTGAGGTGTTTGACATAAAACACAGCACTGCTGTGCTGTGTTTTGCCAGGTAGATTAACTCTATCTGGCAAAATGGTGGATTCCCAAAATGCATTCCCAAAATGGTGAAAGGGCTCTCTGTAACACAACTCTAACCTAAAAAATAATAATAATAATAAATTGACAAAATTAACAAGCAATAAGTCATACATACATTGGATGACTGGATCCATTGGTACACAGGGTATTTCCTGAAAAGTAAGGTTTTGGAATTTAGACACTAATATACTGTACATGTTGTACATATAGAACATGCTTGCCAATTATGCTATGCTATAAAGGAACAGGTTTAGACATTAATGCAGAGAAGAGAAAAAAAGAGGGAAAAAACCCTGCCTATTATAATAACATTTGTTGTGTTTTGTTTGTATCTTAAAGAGTCTGATAATCTGGACTATCGACTAAGTGAGATTCACTCTTTAACCTACAAATTACCAGAGAAGAATCAGGAGATGCTAGACATGCTTATTAAGCACTTGGTCAGGTAGGAGATGATATTTCTGTTTTAATTAATCTGTTTGTGTGTCTAAAGTAGAAAATATTGTTTGTTAGTCAGCCGTTCACAGATTCATTTGGTTTTCCAATAGGCAATCCCTGCTTAGCCAGGGGAGATGTTTTACATTCATATTTATCTTGTTATTCATGCATTTATGTAAATGACCATTTGCTTTTTTATTGGCATTGCTGTATCGTATTTAATACAACTTGTTATTTCTCAACAGTGTTTGCAGCCACAGCCAAGAGAACTTAATGACTCCGTCCAACATGGGAGTGATTTTTGGACCAACCCTGATGAGAGCAAAGGAGGAGACTGTGGCAGCCATGTTGGATATTAAGTTTCAGAATATAGTTGTTGAGATTCTGATTGAGGACAACAGAAAGGTAAGCAAGGGAGGAAACTCTGGTAGCCATGTTTCAGAATATAGATGTTGAGATTCTGATTGAGGACAACAGAAAGAGTCCTTGAGATCCAGTACTAACAAAAGAGATTAAGTGAACTCACACTAGGTCGTGCTGACTTTTTGATTCTGAACTCTGTTATGCAGTGCACTTCATTCTTGCAGTTGATATATTCGCAAACATTAATAGTCATATACCAACTCATACTGTCGATTTGCTTCTCTATTGAAAACTTTGAATCTACACTTAATCTCCACTTACTCAGGCATTTCTTTGGTTTAACTTGAGCTGAGGCCATGTGAGGATGTTCTTTTTTAATTACACTTGTCTCATGTCATTGGTGTAATTAAAGATCTTCAGTGGAAGGCCAGAGGACAGCGCCGCTCCGCCCATTCCTCCTCCCAGGATTACTCCAAGGAAACGACAACCAATCACAATTTCCAAGAGGCCACCCCGCATCTACCCATCTCTTAATTATGAACCGCTCCACAACACAGAGAGTAATTATCAGCCTCTTTGGCATCATCGCCATCATCATCATCTTCATTAGCCCAACTTGTCATTATTGAGTTATTATTAAAATCTCCGTCAGGAAAATGGGTTTACAACCCATTTTACAATTTCTTGTGAACTTCTTCAGGCTGGACCTGTCTGTTTGTTTGTGTGTGTGTGCCTGTGTGATCCATCTGTTTGGAAGTTTGTTTTGTATGTTTAGGGTTGGTGGACTATTAAATACTCTGCCCGTACAATTTTCTATTATAAAGAGAAAAACATGGTGTATGCAAATTAATACAACTTAATTCATATATTTGGCCAAATTTGCCTGAGGGACTGCCATTGGATTGCTTGATTGATTGATTTTCATAGCTTCAAATAGAGATGTTGGTTGTTCAGTTTGACCCACAAGTTTTGGAGATATGGCTTATAGAGTAATGTGCAGAAAACAGGCTTGAAATGTTCACTTCTATGGACCCTAACATTACACCTAGATACAGTACATGCTTAAGCATTCATTTCATATTTAAATGTCGATTACAACTCTTACATTCATTTCAGACATACTCTAGGCCCGATGCCTGGAATGTATAAATAAATTCAGTTATTCTCCCCTGTTGAAAAGCTGGAGGTTGCACAATGGCAGTCAAATCTGGCCACACATATTTAAATATTTCTCACTTGAGACTTTTGTCATTGAAATTAAATAACATGTTGTGCATGCCAAACAATAGACTAATGTAGATGCTGTCTATCCACCCCGAAATGCTCCACAGTACTGTACATGCCATAGATCAGCCTTTTGTTTATTTTGAAACGCCTGGTTAAGTCATCAAAACTTGGAACACCTGCAACATATCCTCCCTGCATTGTGTGATATTTCACTCATTGCTCTTAAGTTATTGCTTTGAGTTGCCAAATATCCCAGCTCTGTATCAAAAGCCTGCCCCAGTTCATCCTAATCTTTAAATCACCAGATTTCTACAACTTTTCTACAAAACTATCCTATTAATTTGTATTATAGCTATCTTATCCATTGTTGGAGTTTGTTGCAATGTTTCATGTTAGAATGATTTTAATATGAGGTGTTAGTCCTCTAATGCTGACCATATAGAAACCACATCCCTTGTGACTTGAGGTCTGATGCTGCTAATTACAAATGAGAAATAGTACTATCCAATGTGATGTAAGTACATTATCATCTTACGAATATTCGTGTACATACAGCAGTAGTCCGGGACAACCAGTGCACCTTCAGTGGGTGCCAGGCCGTCCCCAGCTATATTTGGTAGCCTGTCTTCAACTGTCGAGAGTTCAGTTATTGCTAAACATCTGCATTACTTAATTTACTAAGTACACAACTAGAGAATTGTTATTTTGCCTCTAAATCTTATCAAATGCAGAATAAATTATGATCCTTGGGGTTTAAAACCAGTGCCCTTGGGCCCATGTGTCTCCAACTTAGAAATTCATTGTTTTAACCATTGTGTTGCTGATCTCCAACAGATGGGCAAAATGACAGCTCTCCACATGGCCCCAGACCACAGGTGCCAGACGGAGATGTGCCGACCAGCCCTGTACCGCTCCAGCGGACTAAACCCGCACTTCCGAGAGACCCTCCTCCAAGGCACGCTCTACTACCCAGGCCGATGTCCCGGCACTCTGACTCTGACGTTGGCAAGCTGGTCTCGAAAATGGATGACTCAAATCAGAGGGTAGATACTGTTTCAGCTACAAATGGAGGGTCTGGAGTCACTGTGAGCCGAACTCTGTCCTTCCCGGGCAGGAGACCACCTCTCCCAGCTGCAGCTGCCATTAGAGAAGGTATTGCATCTCCTCTCAAATCTCCTCTAAAGAATACGGGATATTACTGTATGTTCCGTACAATAAGGCACACTGTCAATGAATGGCCTAGTTTAGAACTGTTTTCATATAAAAAATCTACTACAGTCAACAGGGAATAGAAGCTACTGCAGTCAAACAATCAATATATAAGGCGCACTGGATTATAAGGCACAATGTTGCATTTTTAAAAAATTAAAGTCTTTTAAGTGTGCCTTATAGTCTGGAAAATACAGCCATTTATCTTAGGCTGACTGAATTGAGGAGAGATATAGGGCTTACTCTATTTAAATTAATTTTGAAGGTTTGTTTTTGGCTTTTCTCCCTTTATTGATACAATAAAAATACAAGTGAAGATTGACAGGAAAGAGGAAGTAGAGGCAGGGGACACTATGAGGGGAATCTCCCTTCGACCTCAATCAAGGGAGAGATTAAGCCAAATTCCAAACAGTGTCCACACTAGTTGCAATAATTGCAATAAAGTAGGTGTGTGTGCAGTTATGAGTGACAGCTTGTAGCCATGGGTCAAGATGTTAGCTACTGAGGTGAAGACAGATTATGGGACTAACACATTTTGTTTTAAACAAACAACTGCAGATGTGAAATTAATGATTGACAAACTATATGGGCTATTAATTTGTTTAAATGAATGGGTTGTTTACTGACAAGCTGCCACAGGTCTTTACTAATCCTCTCCACCTGCAAACTCTCCTGGCTTGGCAGAGTGTCTGGTGTGATCCACACTGAAGCTGTTCCTTCTCTCTGTCTACAATACCTGTAGAGAGGAATAGGTTGTTCACTTCTCACTTGTCTATCCATCTACAACTTCCCTCCTACAACTTCTATTTTAGATGTATTTTTTGTGGTGTTGAGTGTATGTCTATGAACTCCACCCCTTCTTCAAAGCATAACATTTTGTTTTGTGACCGAAACAAAGTTAGGGCTTGATTCCATTGTGGTCCATTAACCATTCAGCTTTCTAAACAACTGGCCGGTGTATTAACCGATACAAAAATCAACAAGACAAGTGTCCATAGTGAACATGTCTTGGTCAATTCCTTTTTTCACTAGAAAGGGTTTAGATTTAATTTATTTTTACAGTATCCACAATCTTTTACAATTGTATTTATTTATTTATTTTCGCAAAGAAGGGGTACAAGGAGAGAAAGTGTTAAGAGGCAAGGTGAAAGTGGGGGTGATTTCGGAGTGAGTTTGCAGTTCTGACTGCAATGAGAAATTATATTCTACAGTTTGCCATATACAATCAATCAGTTAATTCTTCCTTTGCCAGCTTGCTGTTGAAGCTCGCATAAATTAAGTTCCTGTGCCAGCATTCACTTTTAAGAGGAGTTTACATCTCGGTAGAGAAGCAGTACAAAGTCACAAATTACGGTTACGCCCCGCCATTCAGAAACCCTGCCATTCCGAAGATTGACTTTCATTATTCGGAATGGCGGGGTTTTCAAAATTAATAAAGACCCCACCATTTAGAAAAAGAAAGCATCGCCATTCCGATGATTGACTTCCATTATTCGAAATGGCGGGGTTTAATTGTTTTGATAACACCCTGCTATTCCGAATACAGCCTATGTGTTGTTATTATTACCATTATCAACAAATGTTAATTTAGCCGTTGCTCGGTTAATATCTCTCTCTCTCTCTCTCTCTCTCTTGTTAAGTTTGGGGTGACAGTCTTACATAAACTGGCTATAATACGGAGCCCTTAATAGGACATATACGAGTAAAATAAAAACCCAAAGGTTTCTCGTGCGCACCAGAAACTTTCTCGTGCGCACCAGAAACTTTCTCGTGCGCACCAGAAACTATCTCGAGAGCACCCGATACTTTCTCGTGCGCACCAGAAACTTTCTCGTGTGCACCAGAAACTTTCTCGTGCGCACCAGAAACTTTCTCGTGCGCACCAGAAACTTTCTCGTGAGCACCCGATACTTTCTCGTGCGCACCAGAAACTTTCTCGTGCGCACGAGAAACCTTTGGGTTTTAATTTACTCGTATATGTCCTATTAAGGGCTCCGTACTATAATAAGGTTCAAATGTATAATATTCACACCTTATGAGGATCACATGCGTATTATATTTGTTGATTTGAGGAAAGCAGAGAGAGAGATGGAGACCACCATTTGTCTCTGACCCAAAACTAAGGA
The DNA here is from genome assembly GCA_039105355.1 of Benthosema pterotum. Lineage (NCBI taxonomy): Eukaryota > Metazoa > Chordata > Actinopteri > Myctophiformes > Myctophidae > Benthosema > Benthosema pterotum. The sequence goes on along the minus strand of CM076975.1, from coordinate 26,835,257 downwards.
TTTTCAAGTTTTGGTCCACAATTTAGGAAATAACTGGCAAAACGTTGGTCAAAATAACACTTCTACTACATTTTCTAACCCTTTCAGGCCGGGAATCCATATTTGGATTCTGTACAGTATGTACAGTATCACATAATTAACTTTATTTGATGCTGAAATATAAATATTTCAGGTTTTTCAAAAACCTTAGGTCAGTCCTAAATGGGCTAATTGTGTACATTCTTAAGTAATTCAAATATTTCAATATAATTTAACTCTTGAGAGCGTAAAGAGGTACAGATCTAGATTATAAGGGTCCATTTGGTTACCAACTGTCCATCATTAGCTGGGCACCACATGGAATTGTGACCGCTACCCAGACCTCAGCATGTTGTATTAATTAAATTATTGCTATGCAAGCAGCCAGGATGCCAAAGCAAAAGCTGCTGTCTAACTTAAAACAGGTTTGCATTATGAGACCCCAGGCCCAGGTGCCATAAATACCTTTTATATATAGGGATATTCAGCTTCTTCATACGTTTGTACGTACAATTTCTCTTGTTAAGTAGCTGCCGACCTTTTTTCCATAAAGCAGGTGAAATCAATCTGTATAACGAGTCGTCCCGCAGTGTTGCGCACTAGGCTATTAAATATCCAAATGCAAGTTCAATTTTACAATGCTTTGTGAACCCTCTCGCTGTGAGTTTTAATATCTCACGCATACTTTGTATAGCTACTGGTAGAAGATGACACACACGTGCGCACACAAACGCGCACACACTCCAATCACGCCGCACGTGCATTCTAGTACGAACATTGACGATTGATTTGACATTTGTGATTCTGCATTGGCATTTAATCCACACAGCGGGCTGCGCTATGGCCGGGCTGCGCTTTGGAGCTGTTTGTGCAAAGTTGCAAACTCTCAATAATGTTGGTAGGCTATCAAACAATCGGCGAGCTGTAGGCAGGCTATTATATAGGCTGTTATTGGTATCCTTTTCCATGGCCAATGCGAATCGAATTTATTTATTTAGCCTACTTAATCCAACCACCGAGATTTACATATTGCCAAGGAGGAAGATGCTCGCATCCCCTGTTGGTGAGTTTTAACGTGGTCAACGGTTCATCCAGCTATGCCCATTTGTGACCTCAGCCCCTGCGCTGTGCAGGGACTGTTTACAGTAGAAATATACTGACTAGTCAGATTGTTTTTGATTTATTTTCATTTACTTTATTTCTATATAATTTGGCAGGCCGCGGTTCTCAAACTTTTTTTAATGCCTTTATCCACATGTGGGGTTGAGAAGGATACGATTTACGCACGAGACAGGCATGGTTGCTTTAATCTTATATTAATTTGTTATGACCCCTCACCTCGTTTAGGTCTATACTCAAGGGCTATAGTACTGTTTTCAGTGTACGTGATGGGCCTATAAAATATGATAAAGTAGCCTAGAATTTAAAGTCGGCAACTTAGGCCCATTTCAAATAAGCGCAATGCACTCGAGTCGCAGCAGTAGAGCGAGAGGATCGTTTCTCGCCCAAATTCAACATTTCGGAATGGTGACGTTTTTTAAGCATCCCCTTTCCGAAAAAAAATATTTCGGAATAGTGGGGTTTCTGAAAGGAGGTGTTTCTGAATGGAGGTGTTTCGAAATGGAGCTCCGTTCCCAATTTGGTTGGCTGAAGATCTGCCATGGACAGTTCTGATGGATTCCAACTTAGGGACGTTTGAAAAATAATGAATAAAGGCCAGGGTACTAAGGCTAAAGTAACTGCAATGTCGGGCTATGGCTTCATATCCATCATGCTTTTGTCTTACAGGAGACGGTGAGGGTCCAAACAAAATAACAAGGACTAACGCCATCTGCAGACCCCCAGTCAGACCCCCTGAACCCCCAGCTCGATATGCTACACCACAAAAGAGTCCAACCACAGCCACCGCCAGTGAACCCAATGCAGCGTCCTAGTAAGTAGACTTTGAATACTGTGTTTATATTAATATAAATATAATATAAATTAGTTTGTTCTCCCGTGGACCACCGACATGGACACTACGAGGACTTTGGCATGTGTGTAGCATTCTCGTGCATCATTGAGTTGGGTAGGTGGAATAGAAAACTGTAAAAGAACCCACACACTATTGCGCTGCAGTTCAAACAGCTTTTATTGCACCCACAAAGTGCCTAAAGACATTGCCAGCCTGAAAATGAGAGACAGATACCCTCTGTATGCTTTTTTCCCTTTCTTTTTTGGTCATTTTATCGTCTTCTCAGGCTTTTGTGAACACCCTGGACAGTTTTGTAGGTGCTTGTTTTAATACTGTATATGCCGTTCATGGGGAATAATCAAATTCAATGAAACAAACATGGTTAATATGCTAAATTGAATATCAAATATCTCACCACTATGGGGAAAAAGCAACTTAAAAACTGTCTGGTATGTTCTCAAAAGCATGTTTTAAGTTAAGCTAAATGATAAGTTGTTTAGGTTAATTATTCCTTTAAGAAAAATAAATGAAACGGGTTCTGTGAAAACAAATGGATGTTAACGATGGTGTTATGAATATACATACAAAACCTGTGGTCCTATTCCTGTCATCCATGGGTAATCCAAGTTTATAGAAATTGCAGGCTTCCGGTGTGAATATAAGTTGTTTTTTTTATCTTAAAAGCATTGAGTTTGGGGAAATTGGGCACACTTATTACTATTATTATTCTTTATTTATGTATTTATTTTGACAGGCCTGTTTCAGGTCTGTATTGTATCAGTGAGTAACAAATAAACCATCTTCTATTTTGAATCCTTTTGCCCGCATTATTCTTGTGAGAGCAACAAAGGATCATGTACTGCCTACTGGTTGTGATGGGCCGGTCTGGGCCAAATTCTCGAAAATGTCTGGGAAGAATCTGTGTCCAAGTCATCAGTCATCAGTCGATCTGTTCTCATACTCTAATGGTCTCTGTATGAAAGGTCTGAAAGGTTGGATTGTAAAACGTGTAGAACATTATGCCGTTTTTAAATGGAAATCACAACTATATTACTGTATAATATATACAGCAATATTACCACATTTCAGTGACCACTGATTTCATTTCTTTATAGTGTTGCTTCTAAAACCAAGTTTTTTGAGAATGCCTCCAAGCAAGTCGGCAGGTATGTGTGAATCTGTTTATTCTATACAGTATATCAGTTTAAGTTATGGGTAGTACATGTACATCTGCTCAGGCACAAGTAGGCCATGGCCTACTTGTGGGTGAGTGGAGCAAGCTAATACTCATGGCATTAGCTATTAAGGTCTCTGTGGGGGTCCCTGGTACAGTACTGTACTTCTAGAGCTTTATACTTTATATTTGTACTATACTATACTTCGTACAGTACGTTGTGAGCTTGTAGATCTAAGAGAAAAAGAAAAAGTAATCGCTCTTGCAGTGCTCACCAGGTAAGCCAGCCAGGAACGCGGCCAGGCAGGCAGCCAGGAACACAACATTGCTGGGCAATGGAGTGTCTGCACCACTCAAATATAACAGATACAGTTACAACGCAGAAGAGAGTAACACAACAAGAAAGGATTGATTTATCTCATGAGTGATTTAATTTCTAGTTTCCGTTCTTTCTTCTTTCTTTTCCTTTCTTTCTTGTTTCCACAGTATAATATAAAATAAGGCTGATCGTGGAAACGGACGACTGTTAAAGGCTCATTCTGGAAAGAGGGATGTGTTCAATTAGCTGAGTGCTAGAATTTCTCTTAATGTCTAGCACTCGGATAACTGAGAACAAAAATCATCATAATTAACAAAAACTATAGTTAGTCCAAAATATGCTAGAGTAGTTACTGAACTTGGGCTAACACCCTTGATAAAAGAAACTATACAGCAGACATAACAAGGGAATGGAGGGCTCTGGCTCATGTTGCATGTAATTTATCATTGATAAATATATTCTGCACAACTAGTATTTAATTAGTGTATGCTTGGGATGATTACAAGTCAGTTTGGTTCCATCCCCTTAAAAGGAACTGTTCCAAAGTGAGTGATTCAATCACATCCACTGCTCATCCCAAGATTGTTTCAGTTTGTTGGGTCAGAATTCCAGAGTAGGGGAAAGCATTGCAAGCAGTAAGTGGTTTGCAACCAGTGGTTCAGGGACCACCAGTGGTCCGTGAGAGGAGTCAGGGTGGTTTTCCAGCTTACGAGTCAATTTTGAGTCAACTTTTACCTTATACAGCAATACAGCAAGTGTGACAAAAACAAAACTATCTTTTTGTTTTGGGTCTGAGAGACTGAAACCGCATCTAGTGGTGGTCCATGACTAAAATGCTGCATAAATAGTGGGCCCTGGTGTCAAAAATGCGGTAGAAACCACAACCAACTCCAGGTGTTTGTCAAAGTAATCATTCAGATTCAGGTCAGTGTATTCTATTGAATCCCCTCTGTCAAAGCAAGATGATACTCATATTGATACAATGTGGCAGTTTGTTTCTCTATAGCAGGGGTCTCAAACTCAATTTGCCTTGGGGCCACTAGAAGCAGAGCCTGGTTGAGGCCGGGCCGCAGCCACAGCGCGTCACATGGACAAACGTTTTTTTGCCATTTCAAGCCTATTTTTTCGCCATTTTCGCCTTCATTTCACTTAAATTTATGTATATTCAGACTCACCAATGTGGGATAAAGAGTGTGTGCATAGGTGGTGTTGTGTCGCACAAAAAACAAAAATAACATTTCTATAATAATATTTCTATTCCTTTCTATTTCTATTCCTTCCTTCCTTTGATATACCACTGTGCTATCTGTTTCATTCAGTAGCACATAATAGGATTATGATAATAACTATAACTGAACAATATTAAATGAACTATTTACTGGACAATAGAACCTACAAACAATACAAAATAACCGGACCAGCCAACCCATCAACAAAGTGGCTCTGATTTGATTGTGATGGCATGAATTACAACCAATAAGGAAGCAGTAACAAAATCTTTACTTTAGCTATCAATTTATATTCCTAACAAAGCCAACTACAGCAATTTTGAACTTATACAGCCACTACAAAGCAGCGCCATAAAATAAATAAAATCAAAAATATAGTTTGTCAGTGTCACTCAAAAACTAGTCTTGCAAACACGACACTAGAATAGACCATCAGAATCGCCACTTAGGCCCAACTAGCAGCATTGGTTTCCCAATAGTTGTCATGTTTTACACATGCCTAAATAGGCTTTTATTTATTTGCGCTAGCCTCTTTGAAAACTATATCCCAGTTGCGCGACGTCTCATCTTTGCTGGCAATGCTGTCTGCAGTGGTCGCGCAATGGGGCTTTGAAAATAATTCAGCACTTTCGGTTTCTGACCCCACAATGTCGCAACTTTTCTACTAGATGGCTATGATTCTATCCAGCGCAGATGTAAGCCTGCCCTGGAGCAACGACAACACCGTTCACTACGGGCAAGGGGGACACAACAGCTCGTTTTAGGCTACTCACCTTAGCTCAGCGTGCTGCTTTATAAGCCATGCATCCGCCCGTATCGGGCTTTAGAAAACTGCTACGCTGTCATTATTTACCAAACCGAACGCAGTCCTTGGTAAAAAGGCAAAGTTTTCTTTTCCCTACGTGTGTTTGTAAACACGGAGCGGTGGATAGAGAGACGCCATGACAGTAGGGCGGGTCATACTTTTTTTATTTTTGAAATTCAAAATGCTTGGGTGCCTATTTTATGTTTTTGGGTATGGGGAATTCAAATATGATATTCTTTTTTTGATTGGACAAACCCTAGCTACATCTATTTGCATTTCTATATCAGTAATTGTATCGATTTTACCTCAATTATGAGATTTAAAATCTAAAGGAAATTCTAACATGTGGGGTGTCTAAATTATGTGTTTTTTGATGGAGAATTCAAATATAATATTGTTTTTTGGATAGAATAAGTCTAACCTACATTTTTCTGTACTTTGAAATTGCACATTTTGCCCGTTTTTACCTATTTTTTAGGATTTTTAAATACATACAAAGGAAATCATTTATATCAACAAAGCCAAATCAAATTAAGCTATTTATTAACAATCCAAGTGCAGATATATCTAAATAAAATTGATGATCAATCACAGTATCACTTTCTGAACAAGTCCTGCTTTGACTCAGCCATACACATCAGCCGATCTTCGGAGCCCTGATTCCTTCATCCCTTAGCTTCTAGGTAGAGTAGAAGCTAAGTCACCATTTTGACCACCCTTCCAATGCTTTGAGTGTGGCAAGGCCAGTTAGCCTCCTCCATGGGGGTTTTGATTGATGGTCTTAATCTTTGAGGTGTTTATTGCACAGGTGAGATACTCTGACACACCATGCTGGGAGCATCATATTTGCGTGCTTCTGGTCCTTTGCCCCTGATGGCCTGGATTCTCTCCACTCCCTCAACCATTTCATCCTGATCCTTTGGGCACAGCAGTGTTTGAAGGATGGCTTCATTGTGATCACAACAAGCAGATCTAGCAGTTGGCATCACAATGCCCAATACATCCTTCCTCTGGGACAGTCCAGTCCAGTCATGGAAAATATTAGACCACCGTTGTATGGTGGTCTAATAATAGGGTGGTTTAATAATTTTTCCATGACTGTAAAAATAATGGTGTATTCAGCAATGCACTTCAGATTTGTCAGATGCAGATGATTCTTTACTTTCACCATGCTTTGACATTCAGAGTCTGAGATATCTTTTTGTTGCAATGAGCCAGCAGCTGTGTTTTACTGACCCATTCAGAGCCAGCCTTGCAGCTAGGAATCACTATCCCTGACTGCATAAACCATTCTATAGCCATAGTGTTGATCAGTCAAGATCTTTCATCTTTAATGACCTTGTCAGACAGATCGATCAGTTAGGGACCAACAAAGATGATGGATTGAAGGTCCTAGGCAGCAAAAGTTTCACTTGGCCTGTGACAAGTCCCAGAGAAAGGAGGTATGGGGAATTGTGATGCCAAGCTGCTTGCCGTGCCCACACAGTGGAGCCATCATGAAGCCATCCTCCAAAAACATCTCAAGAATCAGAATGAGATGATTGTGGGGAGGGAGAGAAGCCTGGCCATCAGGGGATAAGAAAACTGAGACACTCAGGTGAGAGACGGCAATGAAAAGAACCAGAAAAACATATCCAACATTGGTGGATTGATTATCTGATAAAAAGGTGTCTTTGACCTGAACTGAAGACCTTTATCAACCCCCATGGAGGTGCCTAACTGGAGCACATTCAGCACATTCAAAGCATTGAGAGAGGGTGGTCAACTGGTCATAGTGGCTTCCGCTGTACCTGCTTCTCTCAAGAAAAGAGGGATGGAGGAATCAGGGCTCAGGAGAACTTGTTCAGTGATTTTCAGTGATACTGAAAATTGATCATCAGAATTTTATTCAGTGATATACATGCACTTGAATTTTTAATAAATAACTTTGATTTGACTTTGTCAACATAAAATATTTCCTTTAAGTATATAAAAATCCTAATCCTGCTGAACGGATAAGGACAAAATGATTTAGGGAGTGGAGAGAATCCAGGCCCATGGAGGTGGCTAACTGGCCTTGCCACACTCAAAGCATTGAGAGGGTGGTCAAAATGGTGACTTAGCTTCTACTCTACCTACTTCTCTCAGGAAAAGAGGGATGAAGGAATCAGGGCTCCGAAGATCGGCTGATGTGTATGGTTGAGTCAAAGCAGGACTTTGGACGCTCAGAAAGTGATACTGCGATTGATCATCAATTTTATTCAGATATACCTGCACTTGAATTGTTAATAAATAGGTTAATTTGATTTGACTTTGTTGATGATTTCCTTTATGTATTTAAAAATCCTAAAAATATGTCAAAACGGGCGAAATGTGCAATTTTGAAGTACAGAGAAATGTAGGTTAGACTTATTCTATTTGAATTCTCCATCAAAAAACACATAATTTAGACACCCCACATGTTAGAATTTCCTTTGGATTTTAAATCTCATAATTGAGGTAAAATCGATACAATTACTGATATAGAAATGCAAATAGATGTAGCTAGGGTTTGTCCAATCAAAAAAAGAATATCATATTTTATCAGATTGACAGTTCAGCGACAGAATGAACTAAACTGCACGGGGGGAGGGGCGTGTTTCAGGGTGCAGATCCGGTTCCTCTTTGCTATTCTGTGCAAATAGCAAAGCCAGTAGGCGGGCTTTAAACAGGATCTCAGTAATGAGCAGTCAATAGTAACAGACTGTTCTCCCGCAAATGCTTTGGGCTGCCTGGTCGGAATTTGACGGGGGAACTCGCGGCCGTCGCGGGCCGCATTAATATTAAACGTTCATATTAAGGTGGGGGCCACAAAATATCATCTCGGGGGCCGGAAATGGCCCGCGGGCCGGCAGTTTGAGACCACTGCTCTATAGTATCCTCTTTCAAATGACCCTCACGCCGCGCTTGCACTACACACCACAAGCATTACTAAACAGCCAACGCGTGCCACTGAGTTGCTGTAGCTCAAACCACACTGCATAAAATTAAATGGATAGAAATAAAATGCAGGGAACTTTTCTTCCTTTTACAGAACAGAGCAGGAATTGTGGGGAGAGAAGGGAAAGGAAAATAGTGAAACCAAAAACATGATTGATGATGACAGCTTCACTGCGCCAGACATTGAAATGCAGCGAGGAGTTGAGACCAGCTGAACTCTATTTGTAACACATCCCAACTGGAAGCAGTTTGTGGCTTAATGTTGCGGGGGGGGGCGTAATCAGTTAGTGGGAGGGGCTTATTTTACAAAGCATGCCACACACAACAAGCGGAGTGTCCAATCCACCATGAATTTGGATAACATGTCAAGGGTGGTTTCATCCACACGGAGCCAAAAGCAATTCCATTTACATCCATAGGTGGTGCCACAATTGCAAAAGCAATTACCTGTTTGTTGAAAAAACAATTTTTGGGGAGTGACAGTGTGATTTATTTTTATTTTGAGGGGTATCTTGACAAGTTAAGTGATACATAAATTCATGTATTTTTTTCATTATTTCAATCTTAAGAATATTGTGCATTGTGCCACAAATTAAGACCTGAAACCCTTTTTAAGTGTTTTATTTTTTACCTTTTGCCTTTGTAGTTCAACAGCCTGCAATTCACCATCGGCAACGTCAAATGTAAAAAAAGAGGTAACATCTACTTGCATTCACAGTTTTATTCACATTTTTATATAGCCCTAATCTATTTATCCACATATCATTCCCAAGATACTTATGATCTACTTTCATGTATTTTGTGTTTATCCTCAGAATGCAAGTTGAGGAACGGAGACTAAAGTACAGCCAGCAGTACAGTGACCAGTATGTTCAAACCAATCCTACTGTAGCACTCCCCAATAATGAACTCACTGCATGTATTTAGTATTGATGAGCAGTGGGCAGCTTGGGGTGGGTGGGGAGGGGGTTAGAATATGTTTTTATTATAAAGAATTCAACTTTACTTTAGTTTTTTATGAAAACAGTAGCCAGTTCCTTACGAGTTCAGTATGCAAGCTAGCTAGTGTTTTTTTTTTTTTTTTTATCAAGTTTAGATGGTTACAGCATACATAATTATGTGATAAACTCTTGATCGTACTGTACATCAATCAACATCACCAAAATATTTGTAGGGACAACTTCCCATGACTCTGCTGTAAGAAATTTACTGTTGTACTAATTTTTTTTATGATACTATGATGAGGAAAAGCATTAAATAGGATCCCCTTCCAATTATCCTATTGACTTAACGATGTTTTTAACACACAAAACAGCTTGAAAATGGGTGAGAATCATTGAGTCATAATTATTGTAATTGCTCCAACAGACGTTCAAATGTTCAAATATACAAAATATACAGTGAATGCTGTTAACTGAGATACCTGTGATGCATGTGTTGAATGGATGACCAAACCTCAAGCAATGGCCAATCATATGCCATTGTGCAAAGTAATTCATGGTATAATTGGCTATGAATTAGGCCTAGTTTGAATTTATCTTTTATATTGGTAAGTTTTGCATGGATAACATTCCCTTCTCAAAGTACTTGGCTCCATTATTATAACTTTTCACCTGGATGATGATTATTATTATGTTCATAATGTTGTTGATGTCTGAGGTGGGTGGGTCTTTCAGTACTTTCATGATGCTCAGTGACATCTTAGAATGTGTGTTTGTTTCCCTGCACACAGCCCTGTTTTTTCTCCAGGCAGTTGTGGAGTTGAACTTCACTTCTATGTTGACATGTTTTCCTTTATTTCTCTACTGGACCAATTTCACATGTCTTAGGAATGTGTGGACCATGTCTTAGGAATGTGTGGACCAAAGGAGAAGTCCCCAAGTTAAGTCCCTAAGTACAAATTTGACAGTACAAATTTGACAGTGCAATTTTCTCTTGCAGTTGAATAATATAACCTGGAGCATGTATACTTTGACTCAAGTACCGTGGTTGATTACTTTGTCCACCACTGGTTATGAGCCTTCCTTTTTAATCATGAGCAGATGTGCCTTGATATTTTGACTTGTTCTTTAGTGAGCCTTGAGCTTAAGGTCCACCTTAAGCCACAGCAAAGGGCCAGGTTAGGGAAAATGTTTAACTGCACACATGAAACTTGGTGTGATCTACCTTAACAAAAATGTTAGGCCCTTGCAAAAAGTTTGAAAACCACTGGTTTACACAAAATGATTGTAGTCGACAGTACAGCATTCCTAAAGTGCAATTTATGTACCTTTTTGTGCTTTTGTCAAGAGTGTAAATGACCATTTTGTTGCCATACTCAGGCAACGTTGTAGAATATTTGTGTTGCAACCGGTTCGTTGGTTGCTACTGGATCTCGCCCTTCCTGGTTTTATTTGTGGCAAAATAAAGGAACAGTTATAATATACTGTACTCTTATTAAAAATTAGAATATGACCTCACTAAGTTACTTTACTCTAGTATTAGTGGTCCCTACTGGAAGTGAGATATCTAAATCTGCTGCATACAGTATATACAGTTGTTTAAGTGATTAGTCATACAAATCAATGGAAAAATGTTCATTATGAACACTGTCCCAATGATACTGAAATGTGTGTCTCTAGATATGCCAGATACCATATTTCAACAAATAATAGTGCGTTTACTTCACAAAATTGAATGGATCCCAATGTTTTAGAACATTTCAATAATTTAAGGCTTTTCTTTATTTTTGCACCAATCTGCACATGACCGTTATTTGTCCACAGCCCACATATTAGATAGTTAGACATTAGACAGATTAGATAATAGATTAAAGTCTGCATAAAATATATTCTGCTAAAACCAATACAACTTAATCCAGCATGATTGCTACAGTATTTGTTAAATACCTGTACTACAGTATTGGTAGGATTTTTTTTTTCTTTTATATGTTAAGTTTACTGGGCCACCATATTTTATGTTCAACTGCACTTTAACTTAATCACTGTGTAGTTGGTGATATTATGGTGACTCTGCTAGAACGATACTGTCAAATTTCTACACTTTACATTTTTGTTGTTAATTTTTTAAGTTTAGCGTCACTATATTTTAATTGGAACTACAGTAGGTGCTGTAGGTTATGTTGACAGGAATTTCATTGCACGTCTACAGAATTGTAAAGACTACTTTCTGTACGTAAGGGATTTGAACAACAAGCCTGTACTTTATTAGATATTTTAAAATTGTTTGCGGTTACCAGACATAACATGGTTGTTTCTTGTTTATATTGTTATTGAATGAAATGTCATTTTTATTAAAAGTGCATTCTGTCACTGTCAACATCCTCACGTTTGTTAAAAGAGAGTGAATATTGAGACTCACTTTACACCCAGCACTCCTATCAAAGTTATGAATATTAGAATACATTTTTTGTTGACAATTAGGTATCAACATCCTGTCTAATTTAAAAGTTAGGTATCAACTGTAGGTATCAACTACAGTTGATACCTAACTGTAGTTAGGTATCAACATCCTGTCTAATTTAAAAGCTGATCTCCCAGAAGCTACCACTGAAATCCCATCATTTCACATTAAAATGAAAAATGGTCTTTGTCAACAGACCATTGTTGGAGTTGTTGTTTGCTGTCATCTGCCAGGCAGACGGGCCAGAGGCCACAGACTACGTATGTGGTGTGTTTTGGTACATGTTGTACACACACACACACACACACACACACACACACACACACACACACACACACACACACACACACACACACACACACACACCCATGAGGTGAAGAAAGAACCTCTGCCCCGCATTTTTCACATCAACCTGGAGGAGGCCAATATTTGCTAGGAGACCGATATTTGCTAAACAATATTTTTCATCATATTACTCCCACAGATTTTGTTCAAACCTTAATCATACAGATTATCTCTATCCATCCATATTTTTCAGGAGGTGGTAGAGATCGCATATCTTTAGAGCTTCTGGACCAATGCAATGAATGCCAGTTTGCTAAACTGCTCAATGTAGACGTCGCAGCCGTGCAGCCTGTGTGATGTTTCCCCTCGAGACATTTTTTGAGTAAACAGGACCTTAGATTTTAAATGTCAGTCATCTTCTCCTACAGAAGAGGTGTATATTTCAAGCAGTGCAAAACCGTTTGATTCCTGGCTAAGCGCTTCTAAAGGCTTAACCATGAAATGAATAAATAACCCCTTCTAGGATATACTGTAATAGGGAGCGCTGAATGTACAGTATACAGTATGTACCAATGTTTGTATGAAAGGATTTGAGTTGTTTTAAATTTAATCGGCATCCGTTATTGGCATCAATCAGCCCGAATAATTAATTGTCCTGTCTTTACAGATAAACAATCCCAAAGTAACAGCCTGAACAGATCTACAAGCTCACAATATTAAAATTAAAGGTATTAAATTTAACTCTGACTTGCCTAACACGTTGAATGACATGTACTTCTCAGAATGGACAAAATTTCAGGCTATATATATTTTTTTAATACAGAATGAGATAATTATTGACATCGGTAATATCGGCTATCGGCCATAACACCAATTAATCGGATCGGATATCGATTTTGCCCAAAATTTCTCACCAGCACCCTAGTTTTTGCTGATATCCATGTCGTCCGATACAGAATTGTGACCAACATATCTGTGCATCACTATTTAAAACCTCCTCTTGGAACATTTTTCTCCAGCATGCATAGACCAAACTATTGCATGTATAAGACTACAAGGTTATATTAATCAAGTACACTTGTATCTTTCAACTACTTTCTGTAATAGAGTAGTATTATGATCCCAGGTTCCCAAACGCTGTTCGCTGTTTCTTATTTCCGTTAGTCTTAGGTTATGATTTAGTCTTTGTCTTAGTCTTTTGAAAATCATTTTTGTTAGTTCACTAAAGACTTAGTCTTTAGTGTTAGTCTTAGTCGACAAAAACAACACTGCATATATGTAGTTCTGGGTCAGTCATGTGTGTGAGACATCACACGCAAAGACATTTATGACTGCTTACATAGTGAGCATTCACAATAATTAGTGGGGTTGTCTGAAGGGCAACCACACTATTGTTACTATTGTGACCATTAACCCACGAGATGTTGTAATGGTGACATACATCATACATCACGTTCCTTGCTCAACCAATCAAATCATTTTGATGTTACATCAGGAAATAATGATAATATATAATCGATTGGATGACAAGGAAAATTGAAATGATTCGATTGGCTGAGCAAGGAAGGTGATGTATGATGAAGTAAAACTTTCTTTTACTACATCACGTCACCATTACAACATCATCGGGGCAACCACACTTTGCAATTGCAAAATTGCATTCTAGTCTTTCTGCAGCTGAGGCCATTTGCTGCATGGAAGACTTTCCCATAGTCTCTCTATATCTTTCTCTCTGCTCTCTGTCAAATAAAAGTAGAAGTAACCTGAATAGAAAGACTTCATTATATTTGGCTACTATGATTATTAAAGTTCCTTAATTCATCAGAGTTCATTCAGTCAGAGAGAGCCTCGGAAACCACAATCAGAGAGACAAGCAGAGGGACTGCCAGCTGATTAGGGTGTTTTGACTTCATTTAGCTTTTAAGTTCAGTATGCTGGTAGCATTTGATGAGGGAATTATAAGTAGAGATATTCTAAGTTTGTGTGCTATTTTCCTTGTGTAATATAATTGAAGCATTATTATTATTATTATTAATAATACAATTTAATATTGTAGACTATGTTGTGAACCCCTTTTTATTTTTATTAATAAAAATCCACACGGACATTCCACCCTGGACAATTTCATTTCAGGGAGGTCAAGTAAATTCCCGAATCTCTAGTTTATATCATTCACAACGTACATACGCCATCATTAAAAAAGTGTGTTGTGTGTGATGTCAGACTAGAGGTTTTTCATCATTCTGAATCCATACTGTTAGTGTTAGTTTTGCACAAAAACTCCTTGTGCTAAAAACGTTCAAAGTGTGCTGAGGTCATATTTGGCGATGGCCAAATTTAGGCCAATGATCTCAGTAGTTCGAATCACAGCCTCTCCTGCCTACATGTCGGAAGTGTCCTTGGGCAAGACACTGAACCCCAAATTGTCAGGATGGCTTCTGTCAGTGTGTGAATGTGAGTGAATGGGTGAATGTAATGAACTATGGAAAGTGCCTCAAGACTCGAGAGATATTGTTTTTGTTCCAAAGGCTAAACACTATATAATACAATTTTAAAATATGATCATATCCACAGTTCTAAATAATGATAATTTTCAGACACATGTTAATTCACTGCTTTAATGGCCTTTAAAAGATGATGCAGCTTTACACCCAATAAGTGAAAAACACTTAGATCACAAAAGGTACTAAAACATTCACCTAATCGAGATACATAGTTACTGCATCACATACAAAGAACCAGCCTAATATATTGTACATTCAGCACATACCAGCTATTCCATGTTGTCTGTATTTTACACTGTCGCTAAGTGTGAACAGTATCTTTTCGTTTTCAGGGGCATCACATAATGGCTCAGTTGAACTGTTAAGGCTCATAAAATGTATTCACATTGGCTTTCTTGTTATCCTCCCCTGATGTGTAATCATGCTGAAATGCCAGGAAAAAAAGCAACTCTGAAAAATATAATAAATCAAAAAGCAAAACAACTGATTGAACAAAGGTTTACTTAAAATAAAGAATCTGATACATTTTCAGGCACCATAGTCATTGTTTAAATGGTACAGTTAAAAAACCCTCTAGATTTAATGACAATCAGAACTAAGACTTATTTTTTGTGAGCTAATAATGTAGTCTTGTCGAGACTGGCCAGGTTGTATCCGTTCTAATTGGCATAGCTAATCCAGCCTTTCCCAAACAACAATAGATTCATTACATCACAATTACATTCATGTAAAGGGTTACAGTATAATTAATCATTAAGATGAGGTAAGGGCATATGTTACCTGTCTTAAAATAGCTGCTCCCCTTCCAAACCCTCCTTTATAAAAAAAAAAAAGCAAATGTTGTATAAAAAGACACATTTTGGTTAGAAGACTGTTAAAAAATTAGTGCAGGCAGCTGAAGTTTCTCCATGAAACGTATAGAAAAATATGTAAAAGTTTACTTACAATAAGTACCACAGTTAATCATGTACACTCATAAGCTATTACGCGATACAAGACATGGTTTTCTCAAACAACTGTAACACAAGGAATGGATATGCTGTATTTACAGCTACCAGTCCAGGCAAACTGACCTTTGTAAAAAAAAAAAAAAAATGCAAACATGTGAAACATGCACCTTCATTTTTTTTGTTCTGATATAGGATTAATCATTTTGACACCAGCAACATCATAGTCATGGAGTGAGACGATATACGAGGATAAGCCAGATGTTTGTAACTTTGAAACATTGTTGTGTGATTTCGTACACTAGCATCATGTATTAAAAAAAATAATAATTATGACATAATCGTATACTGCTGTAGATTGTTTGGAATACCAATACTAAAAGCATTCCAAGGTGGAAACTAAAATTGGCCTATGAATCGGCCTTCTACGATAATTATTATTGGTGAATGATCAACTCCTGACCCTATTTCACACTGGAACAGAGACATAACATGAGAACAATGTCCTAGAGACCAGGCCATCTGAATCTGAGGTTTATAACATCAGAAGTAAAGCGCCAAAGCTTACAAAACATGCATGTACAACTCGATGAATAAATAACATTCAATCATAACATTTTTCATCGTTTTTTTTTTCTCAATGTTATTGTTAACAACACCTAGAAGATATCTCTACAAGTATACTACCAAGATCTAAAAGTGCAGAGTACCGAAAAGCATGCTGTATATAAGACGTTTTCATTGTACTGCAGTCAACGTTCTACAGACAAAGCACGACCTTGAATGTTGCAGTACATTCTATGTGTTTCAGTACAGTAAAAGTATGCATTCTGTACAGTAAAAGTACAACTTGAACGCAGTCAGTAGAAGTTTAAGCAAGCATAGTTAAAAGTCAGTGGCAAACAGCTAAATGGTGCTACATGTAAAAGTACTTTCAAGACCTGTTCTTTTCTTACAAAGTACAATATTCTTTAGTTCCAGCAATAGAAGCAAGTGAATAGAGATTAGTGTTACTAGACTTTCAATTTCAGACCTCACATCTGTTTTAGTACACATGGCTGCTTGGAAGAGACAACCGACATGTTGACAAGTTGGCACATTATACAGTAGATCTGAAATACCTGTAAATGCCAATCAAACCATTTTTGAACACAGCCTCTATTATGTCTTAAAGGGAAATCTCAAGCAATGAAATACTGGTTACAAAATAGCAGAAAGTGCAATTAGGTTGAAATTTACAGTAGGTTACAAAAACAGTATAAAGCTTTACAGAAACAGTATAAAGCCTTAGTTGGAGTTTATAGAGGAGGCCAGGTTCAGTTACTTATTTACATGCCATGTTACTATTTGTGAAACAGAATTGGTTTAGCCAAGCCAGCCAGGATCTTTGGTACATGTACAGAGATAATCTCTCCAATCATCTCTGGAAAGCTGACCTTTGTGGGGAGAGACTGGGCTTGTATGAAAAGGTCGAAGGTGAACTGTTGGAGTTTCCTTATGATCTGTAACAAAAGAGAAACGTGAATGTGACCAGAGTAAATGTCAAAGTTTCTTCTATTTCTGAGGATGAGAACTGAAAGTAGATGAAATGAGACGTGTCCTCAACAGGGCAAACCCTACCGGTTGAAGGGAGTCCATGAGTCGGGTGAGTTGATAAAATCTCTGGGAGCAATTAGACTTCCTTCCGTAGTGAATGAGGCGATCAAGCTCGTTGATGTAGGTGAGACGTAATTCATCAAAGTACTTTTGACTCTTCAGACCCTCAACTGGAACTGTTACAAAAGATTAAAAGTGCATTCAGTCAGTCTTTCGTATTGATAAGTTTGTTATTTTCCTGGAAGTGACATTTGTGTCACCACCAAGAATTTCACACAGTCTGACAACAACAACAGCGTTCAGCTGCAGCAGAAGCCCTTACGTCCACGAACAAGGTCAACGTTGTTATCAACCCAGGCCCGAATTATAACTGGATGGCTGAAGCCTACCCTGGTGTCCCTCGCCAGCCCTTGCAGGAATAACCCAGGCCTCCGACAGGCAGGCTGCTACCGTCGCCCTGGCTAGGAAAGCACAAATGCATGGCTGGCATGCACGTACATCCTCCACAACAACTGTATAGTGCCCCCAAGCAGACTGAAGTCCTGCCACCCTTACAACAAGGCAAGCACAAGAATGAGGACCTCGCTAGCAATGCATGGTCGTCAGCAGCTTGGAAGCAGATGAGAGACAGCCGGGCATCCCTTAGCTACATATTGTAAACAGGAAATGACACGATAGGAGGAGACAACCTACCATGCCGGCAATGGTCCACTCTAAACCAAACTACAAACTGGGCTCAATCACTTTAAAACATGTATGTGGGGGCTGGTGGACAGTGTGGCATGTGACTGTGGTGACCCTGAGCAGACTGCCAATCATGTACTGGCCACATTCCCCTTATACAATACTCCCTCAGAAGGCAGGCTGTTTGACATAGGACTTGGACCAGATATGCGCACATGGATACAAGACACTGGTCCTCTAATGTTACACAAAAGAACAAGTACTGTGCACTACAAAGTGAATACAAAAAATAACGCTATCTAGAAAAGTGTGCTTTGCTTGGTCAGGTTGGCCACTCACCACAAGTCCACTGAATGTACAGTACCGGTAGGTACTTTAAGCATCAGGCACCATTAGCTTTAGCTCTTTAGAGGATAGAACATTAGCTTTTGCTATTGATAAATAATAGTTCTACAAGCTCGAGCTTTGATCAAATCCTTGCTTCTGGGAGGTCCCTGGGACGCCATATTTTCATACCGGTATTTGCAGCCAAAGATGAAATATGATCAGCATCACTGACACAGAAACAAAGACATTTTGTAGAATCTAGAGCCTGGTTGAAATGGGTTATAGAAAATACAAGAATTCTACACTTCATGGCAGCTGCATCAACACCAGCACAACGGCAAGATTACAATAATGTACCTGTTAGAAATATTACATATTTCTGAGGTTTATTGTGAATGATTTCTCATATGTCATGTCATTGGTTTGTAACTGGGCTAACACCTTGTAGATCTGCTATTTTGAAAAACGTGCCACCATGTCTCTGTACTGTGCCATCTGTACATCACAAAGTTAATCTTGACATTATATCCTTCCAGAACGTCCTAGCTGTTTGTGATTGTAACCTGTTTATCAATACTACTGTGCGATCACTGTTTATTTTTCTGTCGCCAATGCTGGTGTCTGTTTCCAGGAGACACTTAGACTAGGTCACTCTGATCTCTGAACCAGTTCCATCCAGTATAATCTATTATTGTTTTTGTTTTACCTATCCATGATGTGACGCATCCAATGTTTGATTACAATGCTTTAAATACTTGATCATTTTTATCAAACGTTGGGAGAGCTTCATTGCAACTTTGGTGCTTGTCTGTGGCTTCTGTATTAAAATGCTCTCCACCAGAATACGACTGGATTATTCAGCAGGGACATGACTTTGTTGACTGGTAATATACTTTGTGTGTTTTGGTCTCAATGGTCCATTTGGTTACAGTTTGTTGTTCAGGAGTGCATTCACTCATTTCACATTTCTCTCTGGGTACATTTACTCAGAAACCATGGGTTACCATATAACCCACTGTTCCATTCTGCTCTGAATTACAATTGAATATACCAAAACTATTCCTAATATGCTCTTAAAGCTTAAGTACATTTTGGCTCAGTACTTTGTGTTACTTGAGACAATTATTATTGTATTCAACTCAAGTACAATTTGTTTTCCGGCTGTCCGATAGCCAGTGGTCCTTCCTTCCTAAATTTTTCTCTGCGATCGAAGGATTTACAGTCCTTTTTCTATTTTCACCCACGATGGAGATAGTTTTCAAAATATTTCCATCAGTACCTCACATTCAAGTTAAACACAATGCTACAAAGTCTCTTCTCGCTGTATTAATTTTCATAGTTGGAATAATCCATAATTGATTGAGTTTGTATCAAGCAAATGACACCTACTAATACTGAAGAGGAGCAGGGCCTTCATGCAGAGGAACTCTTCGTGGGTGATCTGCAGGAGGACCAACTCTTGGGAGAAATGTCTCATCCGTATGCAGTGCTCATACATGGTGGAAATGTGCATGCGGTTTCTGCAGAGGAAAGACGTGAGACGGTCGAGGTGAGGCCCAATGTAATGAGAATGGGCAAATTATAGAGGGCGAGGGAGCACTGGACACTTATTTGGTCTTGAATGGATGTTAGAAAGTAGACAGGGGCAAGGTCAGATCTGAGTGGTGCCGATGGTAACTCACCTTTTTTCCTCTAAGAACTTTAAAGTAGCCAGGGCCACATATTCATGTGAATCAGCCAGGTCTGATTCACTTTACAACATTTCAGTCACTGATCCATTACACTTTATATGAGTTTGACAATCAGCCACATTCTACGGTTCCGGGATATGGACTGCTCTGAAAAGTATTAATAATTTTCCATGAATTCATTTTGGCTTTCATGTACCGTATAATACTGAAAAGTTGATACTACGGCATACCAGAGAAAGCATGGCTGTGCTCTCTGCTAAATCGTCTTCCAGGATGATGATCCTGTCTTATACGGCCTCAAAGACTTCACCAAAGATACCACTTCAAAGTATTGATCAAGATCTGATCGACATATCATTTTTTACTCTCCTGCAACATTAGGGCATTCAATTCTCAAAAAACTAATCTTCCCCCACAATAACATCAGTAACAATAGAACACCTGACCAGGATATTCATCATGGTTCTGAGAGACCTGCTGCAAGCATTTAGTTAGCATTTAGTGAAATGTATTTGCATGTGTTTGTGCACACGTGTGCACGTGTGCTCACGCCCCTTGCGCGTGTGTGTGTGTGTATGCGCGTGTGTGCGCATGCATGTGTGCACACTAGTGAAATACAGGCAGATACGAAGCAGCACCGTTGTTTTGCTGTATTATGTACGTCATACATGACAGCCAAACTCTTGCTTGCTCTAGGCAGTTATAACTATAATGGAGATGCTGGTTTTGTACGCTACAACAGAGCAGTAGTTCTCAGTTTGTTTAATTAAAACGACCCCCGGGTTTGGTATGCATTAGGCCACAGCCAACGCACAACAGGATGCACAAATGGAATGGTTCCCAGGAGGAGCTCATCTATTTTCCGGGAAAATACACTCAATGCCCCTCATGATTTGTACATACCACATGTTGTGTACAAAAGGAATAATTTGTACACACATGCACCTGTAACAGGCCATTTCAACTACAGTAGCTATTAAAAATGCCCCTGTAATAACCTCCCCCAAGGACCTCAGTCGCCTCACGGTGGTCCTCAGTTTAAGTAATTAGGGACATTGCAGCTCCACATACTCATTGAAAACAAGATCTGGTGCGAAGTAAAGCATTCTGCCGTTGACATTCTTGTAGGACCTCCATCCCAAGGCGAACACCATCACCCCCATCCATGCGTGTTGAATGACTGTCATCTGGTCATCCACGTGGAGATCTCTAAAACCTGAACACAGTGTGGAGGGACACAATGAATGAATGTTGCATAGCATGAGCAACTACTGCATTCATAGTACTTTATAAGTGAAGTGGTTTACACAATATGAAATAAGCACAATTAAAGGTATAGTAAGTCATTTCAATTAATAAAAATAATTTATTTTTGGCTAATCCTCCCTAGTGTGGATGAGGAGTTCCTCCATGTCCCTAGTGAGCCTCTGGGCCAACAGCCACAGTTTCGCCTACTAAGCTTCAACTCCAATATTGCACCATTCATTTGTAATATTTATTGAACACACATGATTGGAGACTCGGAGTATTACAATAAGTACATTGCAAATTAATTTCAAATGTACTGAAGCAGGTATATATTTTTATTAAATAACTAAAAGAAATAAGGGTACAGCCTTCACCTGCTTCTGCTTGTTATAACGTTCATCCAAAGAACAGATTCACCTCAGAAATCAGTAAATGTTTTACCCCGCTATGAGAGTGAGCAATTGTTCAGTACAAGGGGCTTATATAATATCCCTTCCTGTTTTTTTTTACCAGAGTTGAATTTGGAAGAGTGAATTTACTTTATTACTGTTCAGTGAGCAGATTAATCGTGTGAGGGAGTTCCTTGCGCTGAAGTTGTCAAGTCGGAGTGTCCTGACACATAACTGTGTAGATCTATCCATTTTGTGGAGCCAAGACGTTTTGGGTTTTTTTGTCTGATGTTAGATGTTTCCAGTTGCTTTTTATATAATTAAATGGGTTATGGACAGTGTTGTAGTGGGACTTTTAGAAGTGGGGGGACGCCTCTTAAAGGGGAATTCCACCCATTTTCATTTTTGTGATGTGAACCAAATGGACCCTAGCGGGTCCATTTGGTTCACGCTCAGAAAAAAAGGAAACTGGTGAAACACATCTTGATGATCTCATCAAGATGTATTTCACCATGCTAATGATTTTCTTTAGACCCCCATTTCTAGGAAACACAGAATGGGGGAACTTTTTTTTTATCATGTCCACACAACATCTCCAAGGTATTAATCATGTCATGTCCACACAACATCTCCAAGGTATATTAATGACATAGTAAAATATTGAAAATGAGTGTAATTCCCCTTTAAGACACGTGCATGCACACTTGCATTCGCAACACACACAGACACTCTATTAAAACAAGTATAGCATATTGAGAAAGATTGTTTACAATGCCTAATTGTATCCATAAAAGTAAATGACAAGAGACAAAAAACATACGGTACGCCTACTTTTGCCCCAAAAATATTCTAGATGTGAGAAGTGGGGGGACGCAGTCCCCCCGCAACCCCCCTCCACTACACCCCTGGTTATGGATGAACCACCCAGTAGTTTGCTCTCTCAGACAATAATGAGATACACCTGTTATCCACACATGGTTA
The DNA here is from genome assembly GCA_039105355.1 of Benthosema pterotum. Lineage (NCBI taxonomy): Eukaryota > Metazoa > Chordata > Actinopteri > Myctophiformes > Myctophidae > Benthosema > Benthosema pterotum. Next base: position 26,812,746 of record CM076975.1, on the reverse strand, counting down.
CACACTCCCTTCCCAAGCAGTTGTTTGTTAGTGAATGAGAAGCCCCTTGTCTTACCCGGCAAGCCTTTGGCCCACTTCACCACTTTGACCAGTTGTCTCTCTCCAAGCTCATTGAGGCTGGTGAGCAGAACAGCAGCTGTGTCGGGTTGACCGTAGTCATGTCCTGCATTCACCACCTCAGGCTCAATGGACTCTAATATGTTGAGGAACACCAGCTGGGACTGGAAGTGTAACCTGGACTGAGGAGAGACACCCTGGACAGCCTCTGGAGACTCATGGCTTGGAGCATCTTCCTCTGCAGTTTTCAGTTGTCCTATCTTCTTTAATTTGCGTGCTTGAAAGACATGTCAAAGAAAGAACAATGGTAAAAAGTAATTTAAGTAGGGATGTTAATGATTAATTAATCAATGAACGTTTAATCAATCTCTATACATTACAGTTTTGCAAAACTGTAATGTAGCCTGTGAAGTGACCACATTACCACGTCATTGTCAATATTGGCCACATAACATAAACATCATCAAATCCCTAAAAGTACCTTCTCAATTTCAGTATCAATTTAATAACTAGCGTCTATGGCCTAACAAAAAATAAATATATATATAAATTACATGAATTAAAATAGCTGATATTCTACGACTTATAATTCCTAGGTAAATGTCACCCATGATTAATTCACTATTTTGAGGGGATATTTTGCTTTCCTTTTTGTGAGTTTATCTACTTAAGAGAACACCACAGACAGTATACTTCACTTGATTCCGTAATTACTCTAGATCTAGATTTGATGTTCATTTTTGCTGCCCTGCCCCCTTCCTATACAAAGCCATTAACTTAAAACTCCATTTTAACCATGCTAGATTAATCGAAAACACACTATTTTTTCTGGTCCCCTAATATTTTTCATTTACTGTTTTCGATTATCATTAAAATATCTATCTAGAGTAGATGACAATGACCAAACATTTATTACATTTTTGAAAGTGGTTCCAATAATACTATTGCTAGGCAATGAATACCCAGCAAAATATCAAATCATAAAAGTCTATAAGGACAGAACTCTTGAACAGATGAGGCTTGTCCTGGATGAGTAGAATAATCCACCTGCATCATGTTGCTGATTTAAACTGTTTTTGAGTTAATATTTTATTAGACATTATTTAAAAGAAAAATGCAAACAGCACAAGGTACAGTCTGGCACTTTCCATTCGGGTACCATGCACTCACATAAATACAATCATGAGACAAAACAATCATAAAACCATCATGAAGCTAAAACAGCAATGTGTCACCTATTCTCCCTCTGACCTGCTGAGTGACAAGGGAATTAGGTGTATGAATGACTTTCTTTCTTTCTTTCTTTCTTTCTTTCTTTCTTTCTTTCTTTCTTTCTTTCTTTCTTTCTTTCTTTCTTTCTTTCTTTCTTTCTTTCTTTCTTTCTTTCTTCGCAATTACAGCAGATGTTTCATTGACTGTCCTAATTAAAATACACTGAATACTACTAAATTAATTGTTTTTTACCACCTTTGGCAAACTCACCAGAGATGATTCACTTAACATGCCCCTTAACAAACCCAAATTGTTCTGCTTATTTCATGCTGACCTTCAGTTTGACATGTGGCAGTCTACCAAATCTGACAGTAATTGTATCCAAGTTGTTAACAATATGCAGAATATCAGTCTGTACAGTCTGTACACATCACATTTTTGTTCTTTTGTGAGCAGTAGTGTTATGGGATTCTGCGATTGTGAGTAACTATAGAAAGGGACTGAAAGTGCAGTCACATACTTTGATTCTCAGCTAAGTCTTTGTACATTGCATTTAACTATTACTTCAAACATGATAAATGGATAATGCTCTTAGAAGATGGATCATAGTTTACCCTGGACCGATACAGTAGCTCTGTTTGTGTGTGTGTGTGTGTGTGTGTGTGTGTGTGTGTGTGTGTGTGTGTGTGTGTGTGTGTGTGTGCGTGCGTGCGTGCGTGCGTGCGTGCGTATGAATGTGAACATTTAATAGCAGTATAATTTACACTTATGATCCTATACACCTAACATGGATTTTGTCAATTAAAATTTCTTCTCTATGATGAGAAGAAATATTATCTGAGATATCTGATCTTTGTGTTAGACTTTTGCAAATAGGTCAGGTTGAACTAACCTTGACATTCCCTTGAGTTGATGCCAGTGTAAATACAGAAAGCCATCCAAACCATGGTTTCAAGTTCTCTGGTACAGAAATGTAGCTCAGTGAGAAGAAATTATTTATAAAAAAATAAATCTTCAAATACTTTGGGAAATGAACTATGGCAGAATTTCTGCAATGGTGATATTACTTATTACTACTGTCATGCATTGTAGAATTTAATTCGACGAACATCAGAAATGGTTTAGATCTCCAGTATGTCTCCTTTGCTGGGCAAGTCAGTATTTTAAGTAAGGGGTTTTCAACGTGGTTCTTGAGAGGGTTCCAGGTGGTCCCCAGGCTAAATGATGGACAGTTGGTTTAACCAGATGTGACTCTTTGAGAGTGCAAAAATGAACAAAATGACCCTTGTGGGTCCATTTGGTTTCATGTTTACACTCTGAAGAGTTAAAATATTTATCATGTGAATTAGCTCATGTCTACACAACTAGAGAATGTAGAAGATTAAAGGTCATGATCCGTATGTTTGACTGTTTGGTTTCCCAAATCCAGCCTGGAATTGTGGACAAAAGCAAAAGAAATCTTTAGTTTTGGGCTCTGTTCGGGTCAAAATGTCCTCAAATGGTGGTCCATGGCTCAAATGCTGAATAAATAGTGGGCCCTGGTGTCAAATGGTGTGTTTTAAATGGTTAGTGTGCTTTGTGTGCTTAAAGTGTGCTTTGCTAGACAAAACATCTGTTAGCCAATCAGTCTCCAGGAAGCAACCTCTGTCTTCACTCTCCAACGTCTGGTTCACAACTATAAAAGTGCGCAGACATCTTAGCACATCATCTCCGGCACGGCTGGGGGCCAACAAAGCTGTGTGGTGCAGACGTCAGAACACGAGGAAACTGCAGGAAAATAAGAGTTTTGCACGACAGGCGGTGCTACTGTTCGCCTTCGTGTTGCACCCTATGGGCAGGAGTGAATGCGGTTTTGAAGATGCGCTCTATAGAGGTCCCTCACCACACTATTCCAAATTGAGAGAGGGTGACAAATGGCTCAGGGGTAGAGCTGGCCTTTGTTGAGCAAAAGGTTCCTAGTTACTAGTTTGAACTATTAAGAACTGGAAGGACAACGAGGCCTGTGAGACCCTCCTCTTTGAAGCCACAGACTGGGACATGTTTTTTGATTCTTCTGTGGACATTAATGAACTGACGGATGTTGTTGCGAGCTGGTCTCTGTACTGTGAGAATATTGTAATCCCAATAAAAACAATTAAAGTATATCCAAACTCTAAACCTTGGGTATCAAATTCCCTTATATCCCTCCTTCATAAGAAGAACAACGCCTTTAGAGAGGGAAACACTGTCGAATTGAGAAATCTCCAAAAAGAAATTAAAAGAGAGGTAAAAGTTGGAAAAATAAAATACAAAGAAAAAATTGAGGCTCAGCTCCGGGCAAACAAGCTTGGCTCTGCCTGGGATGGTATGAAAACCATTACAGGTTTAAAGGAGAGTAACAAAAGGGTCTCGCTCACTAAATATACCTGCGACCAACATCTAGCTCAGAGCCTCAATGATTTTTATGTTAGATTCGACACCATGATTTTAGTGAAAACCACTATGAAATCAGGAATAGACTTCTGTCTGCACCCCCTCTAGTCCCTTCTTTGAGGAGGAGGATCTGGTCAAGTGTTTTAAAAGGTACAACCCTCAGAAAAGTTCTGGCCCGGATCATATCGGGGGTCGTCTTTTAAACACTTCCGCTGAGCAACTTGGTTCTGTTTTTTATTCTATATTTAATCTATCTCTTAGCCTGCAGAGGGTACCTTCCAGCATCTGGAAGCAGTCTGTTGTGGTTCCGGTAAGAGCTAAGAGCAACATGCCTAAAACGCTCGATGACTTCAGACCCGTAGCTCTTACTTCCCTGGTCATGAAGCAGTTTGAGAAGCTTGTAAAGTCTTTTATAATCATTGGCTTGTAAAGTGTTTTACAATCATTGACAGCAATTTAAAATTAGATGTCAACACAGACATGCTGTGCAAGAAAGGCCAGCAACGCTTGTTTTGCCAGGTTTAACATTGACAAAAGCCTGATGAAACTGTTCTATAGCGCATATATACACTCCGTGATCACGTTTTCGATTGTTTGTTGGTACAGCAACCTTTCTATCAAGGATAAGAATTCCTTAAGTAAAATCATAAAAATGGCCTTGAAAATCACAGGCATCAAAATGGAGAGCTTAGACCTTTTTTATAACAGACAGCTAGCAAGAGCCAGAGCCATCACACGTGATGGTGCTCATCCACTTTACTCCGAGTTTGTGCTGCTGCCCTCCGGGCTCCGCTTTGTGGTCCCTAGAATAACAAAGCCACAAAGAATAGATACAAATTTTCCTTTGTCCCCGCCTCTATTCGCGTAGCTAATACGGCCAGCGGCAGGTAACTTATATGCACTTTACTCAAGGCACTTTATATCTGCACCTTACGACACTGCAACAACGCTACCTCCTTTAATGTCCTACGTCTTGTTGTACTTGTCATGTCCTGTTGTACCTTGCTTTGTGTCCAGGTCTTGTGTCATTGTTTGTTGTTACATGTCTGTCTTGTTTGTTTGATTGTGTTGGCCAATACTGCCGTACTGTAAAGCAATTTGCCTTACGGGGACACTAATAAAGACTTGAACTTGAACCCGGGCTCCTCCTGAGGCTGTGTCAAAGTGTCCTTGAGCAAGACCCTGAGCCCCTAATTAATCCTGATGTGCAGGTTGGTGCCCTGCATGGTTTCTTCTGCCATTGGTGTGAATGTGTGTGTGAATGTAAAGCACAATCTCTGCAAAGCACCTTGGATAAATGCACAATATAAGACAGTGTTTAACTTGGTTGGCACGTCACACCCCAATTATACACAACGTAACTTAAAACTCTATTTCAATCCTGGTACATTCATTGCTGGTATTGTTATGAGGGAAATACACAGTAGATAATAAGAAAATTTATAAAAATGTTCTTTAAATGCCACAAATTATTATCAATTTGCCTGTAAGTGTTTTACATGTCTGTGATGACAACTTGAGTGAAGGATGACCCTTTTTTTGGCACAACCAGAACAGGTGTGCCTTTTTACTGACAATCAGAGCATTACATTGTATTTTCTCCCCATGGGCTTGTCAGTGGCTGGTGGCAAAATTACCAGCATTTCTGCAGCTTTAATTCACATCTCATGTCATCTTTGTGCTCCTCTGTACAATTTTCACCGCTAACAGAAAGAGAAAATGGAAGAGAGTGAAAATTGAACTCAAGGCAGAAATTAGTTCACCACACCACGTCAATCCCACAGACTAATATGACGAGCAGGGACTGGCGAGAGTAAGGAGAAGTGAATGGAGCAGGTCTAAATTGCATGGCAGCCCCGTCAGGGGCTTGATTATCAGTAACATCCCCTATTGTGATGATGCACCAATTGTAGCCACCAGCCTCAAAAGTGTTATATGGGGGAAACCAAGCACCTGGAAGGAGGGCTTATATTCTCATCTCCGAGAGATACTTCTGCTGAGAGATACTTCTGCTGGGCAGTCTATGTGTTTTTGGTCATAGAGTACTGTACAGTATGTACTCTGCTGTGTTTGTCAAAGTACATACTATTTATGTTAGGCATACAGTAAACCTTCACTCCAAGGAGACAATCCCAAGGAGGGAAAAGGCAATGTAATGTAAATAATGCAGCTTTGTCCTGCAAGTGCAAACCAAAACAAACGTGCATAGCCCTGGTTTTCTGAAAGTTGCATTCCATTTTAAGTTCTGTTTTGTTTAATTGGTGCAGCAGAAGACCTAAAAAGGAAACAGACAGTCACACACTAAACAAAACCAAAAAAACTATGAGGAATGTAACCAAAGCTGCAAAGCCGGAAATGATTGTGCCGCTTTTTCTAAACCGGATTTTAATCAATGGCCAGTTGACCACACACTATATTACACACTTTTAAAATGGAAATGTAAATGGAAGTAAGGACTGCACATGATGGAAAGGAACCAAATGAGTGACTAAAAAGACAACATACCTCCAAGAGTCATTCCAGCCTCAAAACACTTCTTCAGCCGACATGAGGGACAATTCTTCCTTCTTAGTTTGTCAATAGTACAGTCATTTCTGCTTGCACACAGATATTTCTGTTTACCTAGAAAGATGAAAAACATTATCATCCCCATGCAGGTAATCAAAGTATGCAATTTGGTATCCAATTCATGGGAAATCATTATTTTTGCATTTACAGTATGCAAACTGAAGGTTTTCACCTCTACAGTCACATTTTGAATGAGCTCTTGACTTTATAACAAGTAAAGGGTGCATTTATATGCAATTATTGCATATAAATGCAATAAATATGCATTTATTATCCAAGGCGCTTTACATGGATTGTGCGTCACATTCACACATTCACATTCACACACACACACACACACGCACGCACGCACGCACGCACGCACGCACGCACGCACGCACACACACACACGCACACACGCACACACGCACACACTCACATTCATGCGCTGATGGTGGAAAAATAGCCTGGTCTAGCCCTCAATGATTTTGGCCTTGGGGGGCGGGGGTGTCGTGGGATCCACAAGGCGGAAGTGCTGCGCTCTGATTTGATCTCACTAACGTGTCGTCATCTCCGGCCCCTCCCACGCCCGTCCACTGCTGTTCTACGTCACATCATTTAGAGCGATGTCCACCCCGGAAGGTTCACTCCTCCCTCAAGGCCACTTTCCAACGTGCGTTAGTCCAGGCTTTCCGTTTTCGCGCAAGGCGAACGAAAATGAAAGCCTGGGTGTCGAGGCTAGTGGAAAAACCATGCAAGGCACACCACAGCCCGCACAAGTCATTCATTATGGATGTTTTCTCTTTAAAGGGATTGTGATGTTTTTTTGCATTTTTTGTTTCCTTGTTTGTTTTTTTGTTTGTTTCTTTTCTTTTTTTTTGGTTTTCAGAGCTCAATTGCACGGAATAAACCTGAACTTGTCACATTCAGTAGATTTTCTGTGGTCTGGGATTTTCTGGCTCAAACAAGTGCTGTGATTTTCCTGCTGAATCTCACATTCTGCAGCTTCCCTATAAGTCAAAGGGATTTGCCAGCAGATGTTACTGTTTCCACTATTTTACCTGTTTTATTTTCAGCTCAAAAGCCTTCCAAACCCCACAGACCACAGAAAACCTACTGAATGTTAAAAGTTCATGTTTTCAGGGTGTAATTGAGATCGTAAAACCTAATGGACAAAAGAAAAATAAATTACATGAGAACAAGTTAAACAAAACAAACTGCTGTTCAGTTCTGTGGTGTTGGTTGTATTTGTTTTTGTGCATGCAGCACGAGTTACAGCCGCAGCGTGCACCCCATAATAACTCAACATATACAGGCATATTTTCCTTCCATGTATAACAAATTATTCTAAATACTGACAGCAATCAAACACAAATGATTCAAAATATCAAACATTTTTTTGATGAATTGATGGTGTTTGATATGTGTGAATGAGGCATCAGTTGGGTTAGTGTTTAATAGGTTTTGATCGATGCACTTATTAGTTGAGCAAAACCATTACCTTCTGCTGCTCTCTTGAAGAAAACTTTGCAGCTGCCACAGGTGAGAGCACCATAATGACAGCCAGAAGCCTCATCTGCACAGATTAGGCAAGTCCTTTGTGGCGGGAAGAAGAACTCCATGGGAAACATGTGCTCTCTGCTCTCAAATCTATAGGAAATCATACAAAAACATACTGTTACTGTATATTCAGAAGGTATACAGAGGCTAATTTTCCAAACATAAAACTTGTACCTCCATATTTTAGGGTCGTTGTTGGTGGTTATATGGCTTTGCCAATGAATTCCTCCCCACACACATTTCCATGTGCTATCCCAGCTGTTGTATCCTAGCACCTCTCAGGACCCATACTGGTCCGCGAATATAAATATTCACTGCCTGTAGTGGTCCCTGCCTTGTTCCACTCTGCGTTCTGATACTTCAGGTTACTATATCTTGAGGCTGTCATGCGCCAGCTTTGTATCCCACTTTGATGAAACAATGCACAATGTGTTAAGTGTGCGAAGTTGATTGAGTTAATCGGCAATGCCAAGACAGTTTGCTTTCTGCACCCACACTCATCTGTCTACCACAAGCCTGTATTTGCTCTTGGGTTGTGTACCTGGAGAACATAGAGGCAGCGCTGTGACAGGCCAGTCGCTGTGTGGCTGTGGGGGTGTCACCGTTTACTCAAACGCAAGGGAGAATACAGGCTCATGGTAGACAGACGAGTGTGGATGCAGAGAGCAGAGAGCAATCTGTATCTGTAACTCTTAATGGCAGCACCGATTAATGCAACTTCACACACTTAACACGCTGTCTCCTATTTGTGAATTGTGATTTTTTTATTATTATTTATTTTTTTTTCTTTTCAGAAATCATGGTGGTGCTATATCTGGGAGTTGTGTAAAATGCAGGGGAAATGTTTTGCTGTTGCCTCAGGGAGTACACATCCAAAGCTGTACCCCGCCCCCACACTGCTCTCAGCATGGCCCTGTGCAATTAATGATATGTAATAAAAGCCATAAGTTATTGGGGGTTAACATGGAGGTTCATGCCGTAATCTGGACCACGTGTAATAAATAATTAAGTCCGTAACAAACTGTTCGCAACATGAAACATATCGATTTAAAGCAGCTGAAAACATACATTTGCATAGCATATTGTCTCTCAATTACGGAAAATGCTCCCTTCTCTCCACCCAAACACACACTATCTACAGTAAGTTCACCTACTGTAACTGATTAAGTAATCGGCAGCTTTGTGCACTAAAGACTGTGATGACTGCAGTGTGTGGGAACACTGTGGATCCAAAGAGGACAAAACAGTCACCCAAAAGCAACCTTGGGCCCAGAACGATTGGAAGTGCATGAAGACATAACCATACCTCAAGGGCATACAAAGACAAAACTTTAGCTGGATTACTACTACCCACTGTATTATTTTTTGTGAAATGCAGAATATACATCAACAGTCAAGATTGACAAAAACACCGAGTATATGTTGCATAGTGAGCTATCTGCTGGGAGGAACTGCCTGTCCCATTCCATGACAGAAAAGACAAGAAAAGAAATTCTAATATAAAGAAATAGGCCTATTAAAAGGATATTTCACTTTCAAAACACTTTTGGTAATTTTATCGTCCACTTGGGCTCACATGAACAACTCCAGTCAGTTTTTATTAAGTGTTGGAATGTGAAAGCAACAGAGGGGCATTGACAGTCATACTTTGACTGAATTCAGAAAAGCTGCAGTAATGTAATGTACATAAAAACCCAGATTATTTATTATTTTTTAATTATTTATAAACTAGAAAAAGTGCCCTTCTGGGCACAGCTCTCCACCAGGTCAGGTTGTGGCCTCATGTTGCTGCTATAGGTGAATGTGAAAAGGGTACGGTTATATTTGTCCACCTAGTAGGAAAGTGTGTTAAAGATTTAACATAAATTGCACGTTGTGTTCATGATTCAATCCTAAATCATGGAAACCTTGAAAGCCAATTATAGACAACTCGGATTGAATCGGACAGATCCATCTCGATCACGACTGTATAGACCTAGTGTGGAGCGATTTGTGGGATTTTGGGACAGGATCTGGATGAGTAATATGAAATAATGTGTTTTACAAAGATCAGCTTCTTGGTGGTGCTATAAAAGGCAGATGTGAGAAATATATGTCAAAGGCTTGTTATCGTCCTTCAGGGACTGTGCATGCAAAGGTAAGTTTCATGGTGATTTTATAGGTAAAAATGTGAAACACTGCCTCCTGGTGGCACTATAACAGGCCATTCTGGAAAATGGGCATCTGAGGAGGCTGTGTGCAAAGTTTGGCATCGACCAGATCAACTGTGCCAGAGATTAGCTGGTAACAGGCAGATGGACGGACAGACACACACGGACAACAGACAGACAATACAAAACATACTCTACACCATGCCTTCGGCCTGATGGAGACAAAAATGGATAATGCTCTCCCCTGGACTCAATATAGTAATAGGTTACCCTCCCTCCCAGCTGCTTTGAAGTCGCTGCATTGATTAAGTAGACACTGTATAAACACTGTTTTAAGACTTTTTTGTACAAACAGTATCTCTATTTAGGAAAGTTATTATCAATTTCTAAATATCACATTGTATAGCACTTCACAGACCTGTCCCCTTTAATGACAACGAGTGGTCGGGAAGAGAATTTCCCAATTATTTTCTCCCACAGACGTTTTCAAAAAGGTTTTATTTAAAGACCTGTATGCCTTGGACAGAGCAAACATGGATTGTGACAACTCATGACAATAAACACATTTTTGGGGTCCGAACAAATAATAGGAAACAAGCAAAACAACAACAAAAAACTGCTCTTTTTGTCTTCTAATAAATTGTTTTGTCTTTTGTCTATTTATTGTCATGATTTGAATGAATGAATGAATGAATGAATGAATGAATGAATGAATGAATGAATGAATGAATGAATGAATGAATGAATGAATGAATGAATTTTTATTTATAACACTTTCCCAAACAGAACGTTTGCAAGCAAAGTAAAGCAAAGTGCTTTACAAAGTGCACAGGCAAAACACAAAATAAAGACAAAACAACAGGAGACAGTAAAGTTAAGACAATAAGTTGATATGCCTAGGTGCTAAGCCATGAAGGGCTTTAAAGGCGATTAATAAAATTTTATAGTCTATTCTGAAAGACACAGGGAGCCAATGGAGGTTTGCCAAGATGGGGGTAATATGCTTGCGTTTTCTAGTGTTGATGAGGAGGCGTCAGCAGCCCAGTAGGCTTTGTCAGAGGCTATATAGGACAATTTGTTGGACAGGTTGTTATAAGAGAAAGTAATGTAGTGTTATTTTTCATTCACTTCGTTTTAGGGATTTTAGCTATTTTTGACAGGGGTGGGGGCATTTGAACATGCAGCTAAATATGTATTTTTATTACATTTGATAGCGGTTTATTCACTAGACCCCAGGAGATTACATTTGGCCACAAAAGATCACAGGCTCAATTACCTGAGGTCTAGTACAACACGACTATGCCAAGAAATACATATTCAGTTCCATGTTCGAATGCCCCCACCCATGTCAAAAATAGCCCAAATCACTAAAAAGAAAGCAGCAAAACAAGTTTGCACTTTAAAGGTCTTTAAATAAATACCGTACTTTCTGAAAATTCTATTGGACAAATGAATGGGAAATTCATTTGTGGGAATGTGACCAGTATGACGCTCTATGCTGGACTGTTATGTATGTGATTATTGTGTAATTTTTATCCCAGAGAGAGAGGGACAGGTAGAAAGAGCAGTGCTGAATGTCAGTTCTTTCATGGCCCTGTTAAAGGCCATATAACATTTCTGTCACATATTGCTGTGAGATGGGCCTTGTGACAGGACTGTGACAGGGCCTGACATCCCTGACATCATCAGTATCTTGCCATTGGTCAGTAGGGGTGAGCTGGCACTAGGGCTATCCATTTGAGTCCGCACAGTCATTCGCACTTTTTCACCTCGCTAAACCTTATTAGCAAAACTTGCTGGTCGACCTTGGATACATATCAATGCCGTTCTGTGACTGAAGCAGTCTAAACAGTTGCAAAGTCAAAGTCAGTTCTGGAACTAGTTAAATAACTGAGATGACATTTAGGAGACAAGAACTTTACAACTTTACAAGTATTACATAATGGGACCACTGACCACGATAGTGACATGTTAACTGCTCTCATTGTCAAATGATGGTTTGTGGCTGTATGACGGCTATGGATGGAGTCAAACAGCTTAAATTCAATGTATAACTAAACACGCCACTAACTCCAAATGCAGGGACAGGGATCGGATCCTGCAACAAAATATGTTTAGTCAGCTTATTTTAGAATAACCTGCTTTGCTGAATTGTTTTGAATCATAGTAAGAATCGCCAGTCAGACAAGGAGGCTGTAAAATAAAGCATTCATCTCTCTTGGCCTTTTAAATAAAAATTAAAAAGTCCAGAGTAATGTGTACAGTGTGCTATTATTATTATTTATTTATTTATTTATTATTTATTTTATTTTACACAGTAACTAGCTACAAACCCAGTACCGGTAATCTTGTTACACTACTTATTACTGGAAAAAAGTAATATTACAGTAATATGTAACTCTGTTATGGCACTATATGCGGGCATAAGATGCAGTGCTGATGGTGGGAGTGGCAGCAGTGCTTGGGGGGAGTGGCTGGATATTGGCACACACCTGGTAAATTAAGTAAGTAATCCACCCCACAAGATATTGATATTAGTTTGGATTGAGTTAGTATTTTCTTTTCCTAGATTCTCATGCTATCTGTAAGCAACAGCATATCTCTTGACAGATGGGATGTCTCGCCCTCTCGTTTGTGACTGAATATCAGAAGCAGCAATGCCAACGTTGCTGCTTCTGATATCCAGTCGTTGACCATTCCTCGACGGAGGGGTGGGACACGGAGATAGTTCGAGGATGGGACACAGCATGAGAATCTAGGAAAAGAAAATCGGGGAAAATGATTAAAAATACTTAGCGGCATCACAGCTCTTTGGGGTTTTGTACAGTTACGTGGAACTATCTCAATATCTTGTGGGGCGGATTACTTTGCGTCGCGGGTGTAAGGGGGACGTGCGTGTTTGGATCAAAGTGGTAAGTTTGTTTGCATCAGTATTATGTGATACGGGGATGGAGAGGGACCACGCAAGCCAAAGACTTCGGGTCATATCAACGACCCATTCCTGTTAAAACAGTGGTCCCGGTAGGGACTAGGGTCACACTAAAAAGTACATGCTTGCCCTAGTATAGATACTTAAGTATAAATACTTGAATACTTTACTCTACCCATTTTTTCTCATTTGTCCTATACTAAATAAATGTGTGTTGTAGCCAAAGCCTGTGTGGTCTTCTGATAGCCCCTTCAACATATTACACCAGGGGTCTCAAATTGCCGGCCCCCGGGCCATTTGTGGCCTGTGGAATGTTGGTCCACTCCTCTTCTATGGCTGTGTCAAGTTGCTGGATATTAGTGGGAACTGTACACACTGTCAAAATGGTAATAACACAGTATTACCACATTATTACCATTTTGACAGCACGTACCAGTTCCCACTAATATCCAGCAACTTGACACAGCCATTGAAGAGGAGTGGAGCAACATTCCACATGCCACAATTGACAATCTGATAAACTCTATGCGAAGAAGATGTGTTGCACGACATGAGACAAATGGTGGTCACACCAGATACTGACTGGTTCGGAGTCCCATACCCCCAATAAGGATATTTTGTGCCCATTTCAGGGTGGCCTTTTATTGTGGACAGTCTAAGGTACACCTGTGCACTAACCATGATGTCACATCTGCATCTTGATGTGGCACACCTGTGAGGTGGGATGGATTATCTTAACAAAGCAGAAGTTCTCAATATCACACATTTAGGCAGATTTGTGAACAGTGTTTGAGAGAAATGGTTATATTGTATATCTGGAAGGAATTTTAGGTCTTTAAGTCCATCCCCTGAAAAATGGGAGCAAAAACAAAAGTGTTGCGTTTATATTTTTGTTGAGTGTATGTGCTACTGAATGAAACAGATAGCACAGTGGTATATCAAAACGAGGGAAGGAATAGAAATATTATTATAGAAATGTTATTTTTGTTTTTTCTGCGACACAACACCACATATGCACACACTCTTTATCCCACATTGGTGAGTTTGAATCTACTTAAATTTAAGTGAAATGAAGAAAATGGCGAAAAAATAGGCTTGAAATGGCAAAAAAAATTGTCCATGTGACGCGCTGTGGCTGCGGCCCGGCCTCAACCATGCTCTGCTTCTAGTGGCCCCAAAGCAAATTGAGTTTGAGACCCCTGTATTACACCTTTTTTGTGAGCCAATGAAGTGAAAGGTCATAATATGCTCTAGAACTGAAATGTTTTTTTTAACAAATGTATGCATAACTGGCACAGCATGTTCATTGTCACATGTCAACCTCCACATTAGACTACTGGTTTGGTGTTTCCAAGAAGTGAGAACCTTTTTACAATCTAATTTATGATTTTGTACCACAGCGTTCCCGACATGTAAACGGTGTGTGCTTGTGCAATGGTATCGATGTGTGGTGTAGGCCGGCCAAACTCGTTATCTAAGTGAATGTGTGTAGTGGCAGTGGAAACTTAACTGTTGGCTGCAATAAAATAATTAAGTAGTGTAAATAGCTACAGTAAACAAGCCCTAATCCATATACACTATTTTGGGTCCAGGGCAAAGATCTAATTTCACTTTGTGTGTCTTGCTAAAAGGTTTGGGGACCAATGGCACTCTGGGTCTACATCCTTCCCAAGACCTGGAAAGAACCAACATTGTGGAGAAAAGATTTTAATTGATTTCAATTAAAAATCAGACAAGTGAGTGGTACTGTACTGCACCGTACATGTGCTATAGTGCTGCACTGTAGGCCTACTACTGTACAAGCTGCCCTCCATGGCCTTTGTGTGTGCAGTAAATAGGTTTTGAATCGAATGAGTCCTGAGGATGCAGCACGGGTCTTTTTGCTGAGTCCAACTTGCAGCATTTCACACCCCCTACATTTTATATGGTTATGTGCTCATATTCATGTAAAATTTCGCTCATGTTGTAAAAATATAAAATAAAGTGTAGGGGGGGGGGGCATTCTAATTGTGCCTGGGGGAAAGACAGAACAATATTCATTCATTCATTCATTCATCCAATGCTCGCAGCATAAATGATATCTGCACGCAAAGTTTGTTTCCCATTGAATCATGTCTGGTTGTCATGCTCAAATATGTTATCCTAAATATATCTGTCGCAGGCAGAGCTGTTTAGTTGAGAGTTGCGGTCACTGTTTATTCATGGACTGAGCGATGACTCTAGTCTAGAGCCTGCGCTCTGGCCAATGAACATTGAGCATACTATTTTTTTCCATAGAGGATTAATACTACTGTGTGTCTTGTACAGGGGGACCACAGACGTAGGACAATCTTCAACTGTGTGTGTGTGTGTGTGTGTGTGTGTGTGTGTGTGTGTGTGTGTGTGTATGCGTGTGTGTGTGTGTGTGTGTCTGTGTCCAGTGGTGCGGTGTTTCAGCCATGCCCCAGTGATCATACACAGGGACACGCATGCATAGGGGGGGTAGGACACACATAGCTACTCACTGGCTGCACCACTCAAACTAAACAATTTTCACTGTGACAGATTTAAACCTTGGATTTGGTGAGCAGGGGCTGATCTATGGGTGATCTAGTCAGATTAAACCCAGGGCCCCCCAGATTGATAGCCTTCCCCTGACCATTTGAGATCGATAAGCGTACAGATTGCTAAAGGCACAGGAGGGGTTACATTCCGTTCCAGCCAGTCGGGAACATGATTGTGGCCACTTTGAGTCTTTGAGACAATTCTTACGATTCCATCAGACGCATTGATGAAGACTCATCACAGGAAAGTCGAGCACACCCGCTCTGCTATAAATACACACTGGTCTATTTATTTCCGCGTGCCACTCACAGAGAGCAGCCAAATAAACTATGAGAAAAATGGCAATATTGTTGACTTCATCAACGAGTTATTAATATCCAAGTAAAAAAAAACACAGCCCCAGTCATCAGACATACAGTATGCACCTTCTGTATGCAGTATGTATCCACCATGGTTGAGAGCATGTGGTCAGTATGGTATTTGATCCACCAGGCTACTCTGGAAGCTAGGAATGCTTTCTATGTGGAATTGTAGTTGTGCCTGAAAATATTGGAACCCTTGTGTCACATTGTCCCCAGTGCTGCCTGCCTCTGCCTTGTGTCCAGCTCCGCAGCCCCTCTCTCTCCTCTCCTCTCCTCCTTTGGATTACTAGAGAGAACTCACCTGCGGCTGTCAGACGTTTCTAATGAGCCACAGAGACTGTTTGAAAGACCGCCTGTGCCTGTGACTACTCTGTGCTGGATCATTGTATTGTCTGCTTCTGTGAGTTTTCATGTCCCATGGTTTTTTTGTTTCTGTTAAAGGGATATTTCACTTAAGAAAATAAAAAGAAAAGAAAAATGGGCTACTCAGACAGTGTGTGCGCATGCATGTGTATGTGTGTATTCTTTAGATTTTCCAAAATATAAAAAAACAGTAAATAAAAAACCACGCCCCAGCCCCACTCAATCATACCCAAACCAAAACTAGGGTCTTCTCATCCCAGGGGCTCACTGGGGAGTAGGGAGGAGCTCCTTATGGTCAGATAATCAAGGTTTGGGGCATCTGGCACATGAGTTAAGTAATTCTAAAAGAAAATTAGTCTTATTTTATGAAAAAAAAAAAGAAAAAAAAAAAATCAAGCATACTTTTTGTCCACAATCTGTACATACAGGATCTGAAGTAATCACACCCCTCCTTTCATAAGGTCATAATTGAGTAAACTCCCATCATACATAAATGAGTATCTGGCAGGCTTTTATATTGAATGATAATAGTACATTGTAAAGTAATTTTGTAAAAGTGGTTTTGTAGAGAGATTGCTTTATCATACACCATTGCCATTTTCACAGTGAGGTTTTACCAGGGTGTCACATATTCAAAGTCAGGGACAGTTCACTGTGTCACTGTGCCTAGGTGACACAATGCAAATAAGTTCAAACACGGTACGTTGAACTTGAAACACACAACCCAGTGTGATTATTCAGATTTGTGGCACATGTCGGCAATGCCGGTGCTGTTGTACCAGGTGCTGTTGTAGTTCACCTGTAATAAACCAAATACTGTAAGTCCTTATCTCAGCTTGCGGCCCAGCTCTAAAGAAAAGGAAAAAAGAAAGAAAAAGAAAATAGCAACTGATTCACAGGAAACCTCACTTCTATGCAATTTGCAATACTGCTGTCCTCGCAAAATGTGAGGACAGCCACCCACTGAATGATGAAGACACACCCAGTGAATGATTTACACAGATATAATTTGAACTTTTGCTCTGAACAATCAAATTACAGTGAAATGCAAGTTAACCTCTTTGCTGAAATGAATGAAGTCAATTCGGATTTGACTATAATACAATATAATGCAGTACTTAACATCAGCACCAGTGTAAATTTTACCATATTACCAACAAGATCCTATTTAGAAGAATACCAAGGGTGAGCCAGAAAAGATTGTGCACAAACTGTCCAGATTTATGGAGAACAAGGATGATTGGAAGTGACTTGTAATTTAACTCTGGATGAAGGCTCTGATGTATACAACATTATTATGCAGATGCCCCGATGATGCAATGGCAGTGGCATAGGTTACTGTCTATTTTTAATTTGCCAGAACATGTCATAATGACATTTATTAGTTCAATTAAGCCCACTTATAATTTGACATATTTAAGCTTGTAGACCTGATCAGACCCTGGTTAACAGGAAATTAGCCCAACTCTAGACATGCCTTCAGTTAAGAGAGTGAAGGAGGGAGCACACATGCCAGATGTATCAGAGACACGTACTTCACAGAGATTATACACATCCAAAAAGATGTGAGTTGTTAGAGGAAAAGGACATCCAATGAATACAACCACCATAAATAGATCATGTGTCAAACATGTGTATAACTTCAGTGCTGTATTCTACTGTAAGTAGAATTTGCTGCCAATTACTTTTCCACAGCTAAACAATAAAAGGTTTACTTCATTTTAGGTTTTGTACCACGTGTTATACTTCAGTGCATACTTGCAGTAGTTACCCAGTAGTTACATTTCTTTATTCTAGTAGGCAATCAATGTTGAATTGTAATTGTATCATTCCTATTTGTTCATTTGTTTTTTGGGGGGTTAACGTTTCCCATTCTAATAAAGATTTCAATTGAAATGTTTACAAAGAGAATGCCCCGCTATAGACTGCCCATTCTGACAAGGAATACAACTACTGATTCAAGAACGTGTTGTTTTATAGTCAATTGTTTTATAGTCGTGTTGTTTTATAGTCAATTAGCTGGCAGAGATCTGCACCCTATGGAGTGCACCTGTCTAGTTCTAAGTTCTTTCTCTTGCCATTGCTACAATGTTATAGAACTGAGCAGTCCTGCCCCTTTCATGATGTCGGCCCAGAAAAGAATTCCCCACTCATTTTCCTCATAAACTTTACCAAAATGATTCATGTGAAGACAATTACACCAAACAAATGGTCGTGACAAACACAATGTTTTTTGACATCATTTGTAAGAAGAAAAACAAAACAAAAAGTATCCTGCTGTTTTCTTCTTTCCAATTAGATATTATTGTATAATAATATTGTTTTTGTTGTCATGATTAATCACAACCTGAGTTGGCTTTATAGCAACATAATTGCCTTTTTAGAAATCATTTATAAATCAATGTTAATAGAGGTAAATGAATGGGGAAGTTACTTCTAGTCCGTGGCCAACGTCATGAAAGGGGTGGGACTGCTCATCTCTGTAGACCAGAGTTTTTTTTTGTTTGTTTGTTTTTACCCTTGTGTAGTTGTGTATATGAAATAATGAATCAAATCTTTAGTACTAAAATTAATACAGTTTCAACCATGGATCTGTCAACTACATACTGAACAAGGGGGGCGTAACCCCACTCTACAATATTAAAATTGGCTCCACATGGCTATGATTTAGAGTGGTGCTCGTACCACAAGGTACCACAACGTGGTACCAGTAGGTTTTTGATGTGCATGCGCAGGGACAGAATGGCATTGTGCATGCACATGTATTATAGAAAGCATCTGCCTAGATTAGAGATAAGAGAGAGATTAAAGATACAGATACAGTAGATAAGAGAAGATGCATGAGACTTCCTCACTTTCTTAACACCAAGTACCTAAGACTACCCTAGTTTAACGCTGTTTCAGTTCTGTGCCCTTTCAAATGAGTAAAGTTTAATACTACGATTTAACTGACACTAGCAGGGCTAATATGAATCAATTTTAAGTTCATTAAGAGCTGTCACTGTCGGCTCACACATGCAGACATCATTACAAACACTGTGGTGCCACTAATAAAAGAAGGACGACACCTCTGCTTGTACCCGAATGAACCAAATGACTCATGGCTGCAAAGACCTACGCCTATAATACCATCAAAACCAAACAATGCTTGTCACCACAAGCATCTCAACCCCAACCGTGCACGATGATGATGATGATTTGCAGCAACAGAATCTGGAAGCCTGACAGTCATTGAGCCCATCAAAAAAGAAGAAGAAAATCTTTTCTTTATATATTTATTATGGTTATTTGGGGGGAGAGACTGCCAAAGGTGAGGTTTGGGCTAAAACTGTAGGAAGAAAAAAATGGTTAGAAAAAAGATGGTGTCTGGAAGTGATAAAAAAAATAAACAATAAAGGATTACCGGCCCTATGAATTACTTCTTTTAAGGAACCCCATTGCTGTCATAATGATTTAGGGCAATTGTACTACAAAGTATTGTAGTTAAAACTTAGCCCCAAATATTATGTGACACTTGACACTGAAGTGTGCAATTGAATGGCTGAAAAAAAAAACATTTCAATGCTCAAGTTGAGAGTGGAAGACCACAAACCCATAGAGCTCAGCAGTGATGCCAGAGTGCCTGTTCCAGAAGAGATATTCCAACTCATTGTCCTCATGGACTTAAAAAAATAAAAAGTTATTATATATGTATGCCACGTACAAAGACAAATAATTACAACCAACACAATATTTTGAAACTATTGAATTAACTTACAACACGTTTTGTTGTTGTTTTTCTTCTTTTAATTATTTGTTTGGTCCAAAACATTGTGTTTGTTGTCATGATTTGTCACGACCGAATTGGTGTATATAAATCATTTTTGAAAAGTCTATAGGGAAATGAATGGGGAAATCTCTTCCGAAAAAAGGCACTCTGACATCACTGTGGAGCTCTATTGAGATGCAGAGGGACCTCAAGCTGGGCAGTGTGCACAGACTTTAAAAGCCAATCAATCAGACTTGTTTATCACATGACTGACTTTAGAGATATAATGTGCATTTATGTGCCATAATGCTCTTCAAAATCTGTGGTGTAGGTGTACAATAAAAAAAGTCTTATATAAACACACTTGATACAATAATTGCCACTCACTGATGAACATTGGACAATTTGAATCAGAGATTTGATGATGATTTGGTGTGGCCAACTAAGCAACCTGTATAGAATGCATAATACATGTAAGGGAGATTGTAGGGAGACATTGCAGGGGCTGTGGATTTTCATTTACTGTTTATCTTTAATAATTCTTTATTTCTTTTTTTATTCATTATTTAAAAAAACAACATCAAAAATAATTATTACAAAAAAAAAAAAAAAAAACAGTAAATGAAAATCCCCACGCCCTCTTTGTCAGGACTTCATCAGTCGAAAGAAAAAAGGTTGGGTTAAAATAGCAATTGAAGTTATGATGTTTGTATAGGAAGGGGACGGGCAGCTAAAATGAATATCAAATATCAATCAGACTTATGCAACTTAACCCCAGAACAATACATGGGTGATTTTTACATACATTGTATACAACCCTGTTTTTTCTCCAGGCAGGTGTAGTGGTAGTGTGATGTGAGAAAATGTACCCATTCACCCATTGTGGGTGAATGGGGCTTTTTTTCATTTTTGCCTTCATTGGACCAATCCATAAAGTAATAAAAGGATAGAAAGTGGACTGGAGCGATAGCTCTGCCCCTCGCTATTCATTTTAAAAGATATTGCTCAGTGGCGTTTTGAAGCACCCGGAAGACTGCCGGAAGTACAATTATAACTCAATGGGAGGAGTGACTGGAAGTGTTATCCACGTCTAGCCTGGACCTCAATTTTGAGGTCCAGGATGACATCATTACATCTTATGAATGGTTGAGGAATGTTTTTTTTCCCTTATTTTTAAACACATTTTCACCAATTTTGGTCCTCTCCTTGAAATATATTTTTCTAGTTTTTTTGTGAAAAGTCATACTTGAAGTTTCTATGTATTGCTGTACTTCAATATCATGTTCATGAGAAATATTTTTATGGGATATATTACACTGGGTAAAACATACCCGTGTTCATTATGACTTAAAACACCATTTTAAACTTGACAGATTCATCAAAAACACACTTTTTTTTGGCGACTGCTATTGTTCTAATATATGAGCGGGGTTTTCTTCTTTCTCATTTACTGTTTTTGTTTGGCTGCAACCCAAATATGGAGACTGCTACATTTTCGAAAGCATTATTTTTTAAAATAATGCTTTGGAAAAAAATGCGTTGGCCGACACGCGTTGGTCACTTTTTAATCCTTGTTGCTCCAAATTAATTAAAATAAAACATTTTCTACTGCACAGAGCTGCCTTGGACATTCTTCAAAAGTTCGCCACCGATTCACTGCTGTTTCACAGTACTTTGTGACTTCTTGAACTTTTTTAGATTTTTTTTTTTTTTTGTGCTGCGGAGTAACTTATAAACTGTCTGGGGTATTCACATGAGCCTGAGTAGACTAATCATGACAGAGAGAAAGACAAAGAAAACTCATACAGGATAATACTCATACAAGTGAAACGAGAAGTATTTAAGGAGAGGACAAAATTGGAACTGAAAGATACTGTTATTACAGTGTGCATGTCATGATCATGTCTAATCATATACCTGCCACTGCATTGCTTGCAATTTACACCTACCACTTTAGCACCTTATTCTCAATCTCTTGTCCTGCAAACCATACTGTGTTTTTTATTGTACTGTACAATGTGCACAGTATAGTGGCCAGTACAACACAGAGTAAAGTGGCACAGAGCAATTTCAGTACAGGCCCTGCAGGGTGCTGGATGTTCCTGGGGACCCCTGGGGATGCCCACGTGGTTTTGTAGATGAGATGTTTATGTTTGCCAACTTAAGTGTTTCACTGTTCTCAATTACTGCTTTCAGTGTGTACACTACCACACACACACACACACACACACACACACACACACACACACACACACACACACACACACACACACACACACACACACACACACACACACACACACACACCATACTATGCTATAACAATAGCTGTAGCCTAGGTCCAGTTGCACCGCTCAGTGTTTTTTGTTTGATTTCTTCGGAGGGAGTGCAACCCCCTCTCCTGCCCAACCTGTCCCATTGTTACTTCTCCTAAAGAACTAATCTTGTCTTGTGTTTAACAAAATATATACTACTAGCTATATCACTTATTTGAGAAGCCAACTTCACAGTATTTAGCTTATCCCAAGATCAGCAGTGTAAAAAAATGAGATATGGTGCCAGTCTCCTGGTGGTCCTATAATAACTCTGAACCATATAAACCATAAACCACATGCAGATTAGCAGTCAAGGAAATAAAGCTATAGAAAGACTCATCATAAGCTTTACCTGGCATCGTTGTATGAGACGTCCAGCCAGTCGCCAACTTCATTTTTCATATAGTTGGAGTTGGGATAGGGCGGTCTGCTAGCAATGGACCCACCAGGGAACCACTGATCAGGTCTGGATGATCGATCGTGGCGCAGAACGCTTCTATCGTATGGCTTACATAGCAGCGCAGCGTTTGGCCCCGCCGTGCTGTATGTGTTTACGCACTGCCTGGGTCCTCCAAACGGAGTGAGTCTACTGACATTCTCACTATAACTGTAATTAGTAGTGCCCCACAGAGTCCCGCCACCACTGTGGCTGCCAGCAGGCTCACTCGTGATGGTTTCGGATTTGATCTTGACGCTGTACTGTTCCTGCAAGTAATCGGCGTACTTGTCCTCCATTCCTTGGTCACTCTGAGGTTTGTAGACGTGAGACATTCTCTCTGGGAAAGTTGGCCGAAAGTGTGGCGTGTGATTGTTCTCTGGTGGTGGTTGGCCGTAGGGGCAATCATCGGGTGCAAGGCGCGCCACAGTCTCCAAATGATCCATGTCTGTAGTACAGGCGGTCTCGTCACTCTCATCATCGTCCAGTGCAAACGCGTCTAATTCTTCGTCTAGCGACGCCGGAGTGGAGTTTCTGTCGCGCAGCAGGGCAACGTTGGTCGAAGAATCCTCCAAACTTTTGAACATTCCCACCAGTTGCTTGCCGCGGCGGTGCAACGATCGGTCCTCCTCGCAGTCGTACTTGGGAAGAACACCTGTTGTTTCGGCGCCAGGGCAGTTTAACGGAACCACGTCAAAATAGTCGTCGTCTCGCATTTGGTGGTCATTTGTTGCATCGCAAAGATGTGCAGCGTGGTTGTTGGGCTCCACCAGGTCCCCGCCGAGGTCGTTCGAGTCCATCATGGCCAGTCCGAGCGACACCGACACCGCTTTGCAGAGCTCTCTCGCAGTTTCTGAAATGGTGGCGCAGGCTGAGTTGGAGCGACTGGTATTCGCCAGACGGCTGTCAGCAGCGTTTAATAAGTCGTCCCCGTGCGGCTGCTGCTGCTGGGGCGCATCTGGATGTCGGCGACAGAGCTGTAGCGTCTCCATGTTGCAGCAGGGCTCCCCTTGCTTAGATCCGTAACCGCAACCATGGTTCGGGTTCGCGTTGTCGGAATTATTCAGCTCGATTCTGGTTCCCCCTGTTGTTTTTTTGGTACCGCCAAAATGGACACTGTTTGTTTCAGTTTCAAGTGTTGTGGAAAAACTTATGCCGTTCGCGTCCCTCACTTTCTCCAGGCATAATTCGGCGCAAGACAGCTGGCGATTCGTTATCGGGCGCATTTTCCCACAGGATGAGTTTAAGGTTGTATTAAGGCCTGTCCGCTATCCTCGCAAATGAGTATAGCCCTGTTTTGAATTTTGATAGAGAAAACTCGCGAGTGCTCTTAGCAAACCGTAGCCTGTTCCTTTAGCCCAACTCTGACGGTATGAAATAAAGACTGGGTATGGTTCTGCGACTCTGCGGAAAGAGGAGTCAACACACAAACTCCTCCTAAACCAACTGGATTCCCACTGACCAGATAAGACGTACAGATCAATGGATTTGGAAAAAAAATAATATGGGAGGAAAAGGAAAGGAAAGGAAAGGAAAGGAAAGGAAAGGAAAGGAAAGGAAAGGAAAGGAAAGGAAAGGAAAGGGGGAACAAAACTTTACAACAGCGCCATAGCCCATTATTAGCAACTTAATTTGTGAACAGCGCAGTTTCGTTCATAATAAACGTAGCCTAGTTTAGGCACTATATTCTACATATAGCCGAGGAGACAACTACCAGCTTTATTTGAACGTTTCTTTAAAACTTTTTGTCAGTGCGATTTATTTAGTGTGCATGCACATGCAGGCACATATTCAGGCAAGCAAAATTATAAATCCACACATTTTCATTCTGCTTTTTAAGTACCACATGTTCTGAATCACCACATTTGTGAGGTAATGGACTGTTACCCCAGCTTTCAGCCGCTGTCACAATGTTTCCCAAGGGAGTTTCGTGGCAGCAAATTGAGAGGTGATAGTAGGCACCTTAATGAACACATCTGACTGTGAACTATTGATATGCATTTATGTTGCAGATTTGTAATTAACATTTGGATTGTTGCCATAACCTAACAGCCGTGAGCCAGTGACCAATGTTGGGAGGAATCAATTTCAACATAACATAGGCCTAATGACTATTGACTAATTTGGGAGAAAGGGGCAACACAATCTCAATTGCACTTTTTGTATGTGGGACAGGCGGCACTGTAGGCCTATACAACGTCATGGTCCATTAAAGGGGAACTCCACCCATTTTCAACATTTTTTTCTGAGAGTGTACAAATGCAACCAAATGAACCCTAACAGGTTATTTTGGTTCCATTTGTACGCTCTGATAAAAAAAAAAGAAGTGTCTAAAGAAATCCATTAACATGGTGAAAATACATCTTGATGATGTCATCAAGATGTTTCACCATGTGAGTGGCTTTCTTCAAACCTCCATTTCTTGGAACACAGAATGGGGGAACTTTTTTTTTTATCATGTCCACCCAACACCTTGAAGGTACCGTACATCAATGACAGTAAAATATTGAAAATGGGTGGAGTTCCCCTTTAATCACCTGCTCTGCTCACGCATGCGCAAGTTGGTACTCGTCAGAGTGCAGTTCTGGTTTGATTCAGTGTTTCCCTGTTATCTTTCCTAAACGTATTATGCAATGCCAAATAAATGCATTGAGGACAACGCACATTTCTGAAACAAGTTTAAATGCAGAATAAAGATGTGGAACTTGAAATGAAGCAGTGAGCAGGTAGGCTTCAAGCACGCTCTTTAAAATCCACCAGCATTCCACAGCCACACGCCTGTTGCAAACAAATAGACAGACACAAACACCTTGTTTAATGGTTACAAAAAGTAAAATAATTTATAATGTACCTAACTAACTTTACACCTCAAGGAAGTTAAATGGAGTAGTCTGGGTTGTTAAGGAAAATAAAACTGCTCAGTCACAAGTGTTTGACAGTTTGAAAGAAAAGTGAATTCAACAAAGATGCATGAATTGTCATGTGCGTGGGTATAGGCCTAGTTTTAGAATAAATACAGTGTTCTGTTTGGGGTGTCACAGCACCAAATCCTTATATGAAACTTCATTCTTCATGTTTACCGATGGTATTATATTGAAAGTGACATTGAATGGAACTTAGTACCTGAATTAGACATCTAGATTTCTATCTCTCAATTTATTTCAAGGCAGGCATCCAAAGACTCCCCTGCTGCCTTCCTATTATACATTATGTATGCGCACAATTAGCCTGTGTTCGATGTTGTGATGTATGTACTAGTCTGTATGCTACTAACTAGGCTGTAGGTGTTGTAAGTAACCAGACGCATGCAGTATATGATACAAGCTGCAGCAATACTGCTAGTATCTGCTAGTAGTCTAAGTAGTGACAGGATACAGTGTACTAAAGAGAGTCTATTCTCTCTTTCTGCCTTAGTATACAGTACTTACAGTAATATTCAAAGTTAAAAGCTTATGGTGTCTCTCAACCTGCTCCACAGGTACACAAGCCAAGCCAGGATGTTGAGGTGACAAGCTCAGCTTCTTCTCAGCCCTGAGTACATTCTCCTGTGACATGCTATGAATGCTGGACCCCTAAATCCCTGAACCCTGAACTACACCAGAATGCTATGTGCAGTACGTACAGTACTAAACATCCAAGGCTGAGTGAGACGATGGCAGCCAGGAGAATGATTACTGGCCAGCTGGACAGATGTATGGAGGATGGAGATGACTGGAGATGCCTCATGGTAGGACTTTGATTTTTGCTTCTTTACTGCCTGTAACTTTAATTTACTGCCTTGTAACCTTCATTTACTACCTTGTAACCTTCATTGGCCCTTTTTAAATGGTTCTAGCAAGGGGGTGCATTGTGAGCCATGTTTGGGTTGGCCCGTGCACTGACATTTGAATGCCCCTGATCTAGAATTTGTATGTTGTGTTGTATCTGCTGAAGGTATGTGTCGTAACAGGAAACAGTATGTGTGCACGTGGCTCTTGATTAATTCAATAATCTGAGTGAATTTTACTTTTGGTTTGAGCTAGAGGTTTTGGTCTTTGAAATAACAGCCGATAATTCCAAATGCAAATTTTTAATTGAAGACTTTCACAGAACAAGTAGTGCTATTTACAAAAATTAAAGCACGCAAACTTGAATTACCTAATGATTGATGCAATGCAGTTCAACTCTGGTCGGCTCCCATAATGTCAATGTAACCCCCTATTTATCCACATGACATAAGTCGTTCGCCGGCCAAGTCTGTAGACTTTGTGGTCCCTGGGTCAAAATAATTTGAATTTAAAGCATCTATCCTTTATTGAAATTAACCTAGCCCTACATGGCTAT
This sequence comes from Benthosema pterotum, assembly GCA_039105355.1. Lineage (NCBI taxonomy): Eukaryota > Metazoa > Chordata > Actinopteri > Myctophiformes > Myctophidae > Benthosema > Benthosema pterotum. The sequence continues at coordinate 26,785,788 of CM076975.1, read as the reverse complement.
TCTTCTTCTTCAGAATAATAGGCATACAATACCCGCATTGACTTGTGGTTACATTTAAATGTCGGCACTCTTTTCGTGCTCATTATTCCCTGTTTACTTACCCATTAAAATAATTCCAAAGACGTGGGGTGCAATATAGTCCGCTAGTTTCATATCCATGTGAAAGTTGTGGCACAAAACGCCTATTTAGTCAAATATCTCCACTTTTCACGAGACGCTCTCTCCCCTCGGGCATAATACCAGCTGCACGTCATTTTGATAACTTCCTCTGATTGCTGCAAACGTCATCAGGGTAACGCAAAAAGTTTGGGGAACACAATTGGCAGGTGGTGTGATTAATTAGCCAGCCCCTATTGCAATGCACCAGGCAAATTGTGTTCTCGTCTTTGGAATTATTTAATGAGTAAGTAAACCGGGAATAATGAGCACGAAAAGAGCGCCGACATTTAAATGTAACCACAAGTCAATGCGGGTTATGTTTGGCTATTATTCTGAAGAAGAATAATAGCCATGTAGGACTAGTCAGAACCATAACATCCGGACTTGCATGCTTTTCCCATTTGTGCCAGACCTGGTACAAACACCTTCTGTCTGCCATATGAGAATAATCACACCAGAGGTTAGAATCCGACTCCCATAATGCCTTCCACATGTCTCTCCTCTCTCTCATATCCTGTCTCTCTACAGTAGGATACACTCCTCTATACTGTACAGTAGCTAAACAAAGAAAAACAATAAATAACCAAAACAGCCCCAAACAAAATGACAATCAGAAATGAATCATCCAAACAAATAGTGAATCTGTAAGAAAAGCCTTTGGAATGGTGGCTGAAGCAGCAGCAGTATTTGACCTGTATATGTATCAAGTCAAATCTAGCATGAGATCGTCTTAGTGAGAAGGTTTGGGATTTTCTTGAAGTAAAACGTCACCATCTTCACTCATTATTGCTACTCTTTCTGTCATAATTCAATATCTCACGATATCTAAAAAGGTGTGTGTGTGTGTGTGGTGGGGGATTTATCTTCAAACATGAACACGACCATGAACTATTCCATGAACTAGTCCAAGGATGTCTGCAGAACAAGGCCACCTGACTTGTGAATGTTAATGTTTATCTTTTACCATCTGTATCATGTCCATCTCAGTAAGAATAATCTGAAAGCAAATCTTGACTCTTATCTGAAAGCAAGATTTGCTTTCAGATGAGAGCCAAGATTTTGCTTTCAGACTTACCTGAAAGCAAATCTTGACTCTCTCTCTTTTTTGCTTTTTGTCATTATTGATAAATTCAAGTGAGGGAGAGAGAAGGGGAAGGACATGCAGCAAAGGGCATCATGAGCACGACTCGAATATGCAACAACGCTGGTAGGCCAAAGCATACAGTATATGTGGCTTGCGCCTGCAGGCTAGCAGTCTAAGTGCACAGTCATGCTTTCTTTCTTTCTTTCTTTCTTTCTTTCTTTCTTTCTTTCTTTCTTTCTTTCTTTCTTTCTTTCTTTCTTTCTTTCTTTCTTTCTTTCTTCTAATCATTTTAAATCAGGTTAAGCTGATCGAATGACTGTAGACTTATTTACTGTATATTACTGGCTCACTGTTACTCAGTGAGTCACTGGAGCATCCCTGAGGCCAGTTTTTCATAGGGCCAAGTATTGGAGATTCCCATTCTTCAGGGTGGCCCTCAGTCAGTGTCCAATTTCCTTTTTTCTAGCTGCATGAGGTTCCTTACCAATAGAGCACTTGCTGTGGGTAGCGACATTTTGGCACACCAACAGCATCCATTTCTTTCTTTACAAAATCGTTTAATTGAGGTTTTTTTAACGGAAACCTCCCAGGACCCATATTCAGCTGTCATTTATCATTATTTCAGGTCACAACCTGAAATCACAGAGAATATTCATTCACAGAACTTGGTACTTCTGAACACAGCACATGGGCTGCCTGAAGGGAAACCTGTAGCGTTACTTTCTCCACACTCTTAACATAAATGCTATTGCATCTTGCTAACTGTCTGGCACACGCTCATAATCAACTGTTAATGGATCTCCAAAAACCTCCAAAATTACATTTTGAGCCTCAAGATAAACACATGTCCTAGTACAGTTGCAAATTATTAAACTTATGAATGTATACATACATTTGGCATGATAAGAAACTGACAAGTCTAGAATTGAAATTGAGTAAAGTTGCATTTCACACCCTCCCACAAATGAATGGTGAATTCACAACATCATATTTTGGATGCCTTAGCATTCTATCAGTTTCATATTCAGGGTGCTCACACAGAGACAATCAAACAGTTGACAAACAGAGACAAAACAAATAGTTGTCTGATTTGGGAAATCAGCCTCTTAGCTTTAGTGGACATAAAGATGTACAGTATTGAAGGGCAACATTTATATCAGTGGTGTTCAACCAGTGGTGCGGGGACCACCAGTAGTCCTTGAGAGGGGGTTCCAGGTGGTCCCCAGCTCAACGATGATGACAGTTGGTTAACCAGATGATGACAGTTGGTTAACAGTTGGGTGACAGTTGGTTAACCAGATGTAACTCTTTGAGAATGTAAAAATGATTATATTGTTTGATTATAAACATGTTTACACTCACAAGTGTTAAAATATTCATCATCTGAATTGTCCCAAGTCTACACAACTACAGAACAATATGTAGAACAATAATGGTCATTTTGATCTGTATGTTTGACTGTTTTGTTTCCCAAATCCAGCCTGGAATTGTGGACTGCGGGTCTGTGGTGCTAAAATGTCCAGAAATGGTGGTCTGTGGCTCAAATGCCGAATAAATAGTGGGCCATGGTGTTAAAAAGGTTGAAAACCACTGATTTATATAATAAATTGGATTTAAAATTCATGTTGAGGCTCCTTTAAGACTTATTGCCTTGAACTGTATTAGAAATCTATTATTGAGACAACCTCATGCAGGCCTCCCTGGCTGTGTGCTGTCCTGGATCTTTGTCCAGGAGCATCTTATAGTCTTTCAAAGCCTCATCCAGCTCGTCTAATTTATCATAAAGTTATAACATTGGCATTCCTTTTGTAGCCATTCTGGATTATCCCGCTTGCTTGTAATACTAAAGGTCAATGACCAGTTGTCCTGAGAATAAGTATGCCAGGAGTAGTCTCTCTATACTTCTCTCTAAACCAGGGGTGTCAAACTCATTTTGGGGTGGGGGCCGCATTGGACTTAATGTGACTTCATGGGGGCCGGAGCGCCGCGGTGCCAGTCGCGCCGCGGTGCCAGTCGCAGACCAGTCACTGACTGCAAGCATGCACACGCATGTTTACGTACACAGCCGTAATTTCTCCGCTACAGTATATCACACAATCAAGTTTATTATTAAGAGTAGCTATTAATAGTTATTAATGACTTTCATTATTGGTTTTATACTTGTAGCCTAGATTAAGACATTTGCTATGGGAGATGCTATTTTTATTTACAGTGTGCCAATAAACCATTCAAAAATACAAAAAATAAATTTCAAATAGTGTCTTAGCTGAAATTTGGAAATGGCTACACAGCCCATGGAATTATGCAGACCTGCTTTTTATTGAAGTGATGGATCATCGAACATTAATGCAATCCATTATTATTATTATTATTATTATTAAAAAATAATGATGAATTACAATAACTAATGCTTCTAAAATACAGTATATTTTTTAAACTCTAAATTGGATTATTATTATTACCCGTATTTATATTTAAATAGCCAAGCTGTGATCTGAATGATCCCTCAGTTATAGACCCTTATACTGGTGAAGTAACCTGACTCCGCCAGATGGGGCAGCAGAGAGAGGAGGAGGGAATACTCCTCTCTCTGCTGCCCCATCTGGCGGAGTCTGGTTACTGCTGAAGTATAGTTCTCACTTTGCAGCGCCAGTACACCCCCCCCCCTCCTTCCCTCCCCCCTCCACTCTCTGCGAGTCAACATTCCAATCAATTAAGTACTCTCAGCTGTGAAGCTACTACTAGTGCTCAGAGAAGAGAACTCAGAAGCATTTCTTTAAACGACCATAACTTTTGATAGGAACGTGCTAGAGACTTACTTTTTTTTGATAGACTCAGACATTTTTGCTCTACAAGCCTGGGGCTGGATTAAATCATTGTGCGGGCCGCATCCGGCTCGCGGGCCGTATGTTTGACATCAGTGCTCTAAACAGTGCACTCTGTGTGGCGCCGTTGGGGCACCGCCGGGGCACTTTATTCATGCCAGAGGCCTTGCATTTAGTACATGTGCCCTTGGGTCCCAAAACCACACTGTATTTCAGATAGCATGTCCACACATAAACTGTATAGGCTGGAGTCTATTTGGAAGAAAACAATTTTCCCTCAAGTAAAACATTAAAGAAACTCGTTGGCATACATATTGTAATTTGTCATCCCCTCACCCAATTATTATTTTTTTCTTTTCCTCCCTGTCATTATTGGATACTGCTGACTCCTACAGTACTGACTGGTATAGAGCACGCACAGACAACCACATGTCTACTCCAATACATCATGGCCACTTTCTTCAACTGAGAGTGAAGAGTTCAACAGATATCGCTAGGTTGCCTACCCGAGTCACAGTGTGGGACAGGGTCTCAATTTGTGGGACGCCTGAAAAGACTTGAGAATAAAAGACTGGTCACCCGTATCGCCCTCCTCATCCAGCTTGAATTCACACCCAAGAACAAATGGTGTTTGAATGGCCAGAGAAGCCTGTAGTCTCGGTGGTGGGCAGGAACAATGCCCTATGCCAAAAGCATAATAGTCTACCACATATACTGTATATGCGCTAGAAGAACGCCCCTTGTAATTTGTCAGAGGAGGAAAAGGCTACACAAACCTTCTCAATATTAACTCTTTAATCCCTAATTCTCATTAGGTTGTTTCTAAAAGGAGAGCGAGACCATGAACACATTAGCTGTTTCAGAGTTAGATTTCTGTGTTAAAGAGCGTGAAGCATGAATAATTCTCAATTGTTTTCAAGGGCAACAGGCCAACAAGCACATGCACACTGAGTGGAGATATACAGTATATCTCGATCTGGCAGTCAATGTCTGAGATTGTATTGATGAAGGACAACTAACATTTTTTCAGGGCTGTCAATCACACATACAGTATTTGATACAGTGATGTTAGTAGTATGTTTTCTCTCAGTCAGTTGATTCTTCATATCCATGAGTGTACCGGCAGGGATGGTTTGTTTACTTTTCAAACACATTTCCTATATAAGGCGAATAAGCAATCCAACATCTCCACTACAGGGATTACAATGGAATGGGGAAAAAATAGATGACTTGTGAATTTGCGCCCTCTACCAATATTGACGTGAGGAGTTAGACTGGTGCTCTATCCTGGGCCATTCATATTGCTGGGTTGGATTTAGTTTACCAGCCAATGTGTACCTAGAACAATCCATTGTTCAGTTACAATATACATTCGAATTAGTATAGGTAATGTGTTTTTAGAATCCTCCTGTGTGTGCAGGAGGGGTGAAATCAATAGCCGATTCCATTTTCTATTTGTCTGTGCCACATGATGATTACTGAAATTACATTTTCTCTTGTTGATAGAACTTTTTCAAACATAAAGACTTTTGATACAAATATACAGTATATTATAACCCTCCTTTTCTCTGACATGCACGGCTGAAGCAAATTGGAGAGAATGTGTTGAATGATTAAAGCAAGGCTTCTAGGAAGAGAAATGTCAAGGCTGAGACTTTAAACCTCTTTCTTGTAATACAAGTTCAAGGTTACAAACAGACCAGATTAATGGTTTCCAGTTTTGGCTTCATGACCCTGCTGGGAGTTTTCAAGGGGCATTCTCACTGAATCAGACAACCAGGCTATATTCTCTGACATACAGTAGAGATATCTGGGCTACACATAAAGATAATTGCTGTTTAAAACACAATATGGTAACACAAAGAATCATAGCCTGACCTATACCATATCATAAGAAGAACCATATCACCTTCTAAAGTTTATTTATTTATTTTTGTGAAAGTTAATTGAGGAGCCAGAACGATATCATTTTGGCGTGTTTCTTTAAGGCACCTTCTATAATCTATAAACCCATAGTGTCCCTATTCTGGGCATGCAAACATGATGAGAATATAAAAGCTCACAACACCACAACACCTGAGGTGCTGTGAGCTTGCACTGTATGCAGTATCTGTGGTTAAATGTTCTTCATAGAACATCTGTAATATTCTTCCTGGAAGAGAACAAGCGTTGTCTACTATATGCCATGGCTTCAGTTCCAGTTTGAATATTGCTTTTAGTTGGAAAACACATGCAATGGTTATTAGAAGGCCGCCTATTGAAATACCAAAGAATAAGCTTGGTAACGAGACGTATACAAAACAGAATTTCTATCACTTTCCCCAGTGCAGGTGTTAAATGTTCCAGTCGTTGTTGCTCTTATCTTAGATGTTGCTGTCTGTGTTTGGCACTCGCTCATGGCCTTCAAAGGGACTGCGTCTGCTAGAAGGAAATTAATTCCTTCAAGTACATTGCTGTCTCTGCCAGTATGCCGGTAACTTTACTCGGTAACTTACTGTAGTTGGATTGAATGCATCTTACACCATTGTGCTTTTATACACTACTGCAAATCATACCTAAATATGCTGAGAAATTATTTTAGCTGCCCTATACCCCCTTCCTATACAAACCCATCATAACTTAAAAATCAATTTTAACCACGATACATTCATAAAAAAACACCCATATTTTAGCTGGTGACTGATATTGTCCTCCTAATGTGTGAGGGGGGGGGGGGTGCGCTTTCATTTACCATTGTTTGTTATTGTTCTATGCGTTTAGTTGCATCCAGCGTGTCGCCCAGGCTGCTACATCACCCAAAACATTTTTAAAAAAAGAAATGAAAACTGTAAATGAATTTCCACAGCCCCCTCATGCATTAGGAGGACAACATCAGTCACCAGAATAAAAATGGATAGCCGAACTGCAAGCTCACAATGTGTTGCAGTGCATCTCAATGTGACAAGTTGTAAGATGGGTAATAAGACTCACAGGGAGGCTTTTCAACACTTTTTCAACACAAAAAAATCCATCACACATTCACAATTATAATCAAAAACAGCTTTTTCAAATCGGAGTCATAGGTGGGGGACAGGTGGGCATAACACATCATCCTCAATCAAAAACCAAACCACAGAATATAGTTGACTGGCCTAAGTAGCCTGTCTTATGCTATATTAATATAACATAATAATTTAGGTGAATAACTATTCACCTAAATGGCATCTAAACCAGGATTGCAGCTTATAAAGCACAGTCAGTGTCAGTGATGCATTGCGGACAAATCATTAAATTTATATTTTCGTTCAATCTGTGTTTGGGAACCTCTGGGTTAGACAACACAGTCCATATTTTGGTGTACCGGTAGTTCACACAGAAAAATAAAGGTGGGGATTTGTACCTAAAAAGGTACAACTGACTACCCTAGTGCAGTACAGAAAGGTACATTGTTGTACCGTGCTTTGTTGTACCTCTAAAGGACATTACCATACTCTAACCCACAGCTGGGCATTATGCAGCCCTTTGGCTGACTCTGACCGGCCCGGGGACCACCAGTGGTCCTTGAGAGAGTTCCAAGTTAAATATGGAAAGTTGAAACCAAATGGACACTTGCGGGCGTCAAAATGGTTGGTCTTACTCTTACTTTTATCTTGAAATTAAATTAATATTACGCAGGATTGGGAAATGGCAAATATACTGTATTTAGTAGCAAGTAGCAAAATAACCTATTCCCATTTTTGTTCTTTGAGTGTGAAATCAAAGTATTTATTTTGCCTTTGCTTTAGCGTTTTAATAATCTCTTGTTTGGAAAATGTCAGTTACTGTGTCTATCTGAGTTACTTGAGTACCTGGGGAGAAAAAAAAGAAAAAGTGCATGTGTTGTGTGTTATCTGAATTCCTACGTCAAATCAAATCAGTAGCTCCATGGAGTGGAATCTAAACCAGAATTGACAGATGGTTCCAAACATTCCTTCTTTGTAGTAGCTGTAAGCTCGCTCGGACAGACTTCACTCCCTTTCTCCCTTCATTATAGTACTTGAAACTGTAACCCTGCCAAATTGGGGTGATTATTTGAAGTCAATATATTATGGCAACTAAACAGTTAACAATTCATTGAAAATTCTGCGTTTCTATCATTGGGTGGTTTGCCTGGCCCTGAATCTCAAATGGCCAAATAAATATTTGTTTAAGCAATGTAAAATAATCCTTTACATATATCAGCATTTTTTATTCAATATTCAATGTTCAATATTATTTAGGGAAATTATGGTTATACATTTCAGGTTATTATTATATTAATTTGCATTCTTAATTACCATGTGAATATGTGTTTTTTGAATACGTCTGTTAGCTTATTTGGATGACTAGCTCTTTCATGTGAGTCTGTTGTATAAATGTTACATAAAAGTAACGATGTTGTCCTCTATAAGGGCCTTTCTGTCCCGCCCCCCTCTCTTCCGCTCCGCCCCCCGCAGCCATGATGTTGGTAGCAACGGAGTGTAAACAACTGTAGGAGCCCCCTGGAGTAAATAGGCGTCCCTCGCCTCCAGCTAAAACAACGGACGCGACAGGACATGTAACAGCTTTGGAGATAAACGAATATTAAGAAAATATCCAGCCCATTGCTGTTGATCATTCCATGTAAAAAAACGGGCCAATTTAGTGGATTTTATGACTTTATCCATTGGTAAAGCAGGCAGATAAGGTAGGCCTGGTCGTTCTGCAAGTAGGAAACATGTCCTTTTCCTCGGAGTTGATCTGCGGCTTTCTCCATCAAAAACCTCGACGTGGGGAACACAGGGGTGAGTTTATTTTTTATTAATCAAATAACCCCTTTGTTTTGCGCTATCCTGAGAGATGCAACTGTTATCAAGTTAAGCAAATGGCTGCTGCAGTATATACTAGCCTAGTACTGTTAGAAGCTGGGCGCAGCTGCCAGCTGATCGTCATTGCAGCTAATCAAGTCATGCTTAGACTGGCACAGACTTTTGACGATGGTGTACTAAATGCCGATTAAACACATAGTTAATGTTGTTTGAAAGAACGTATCTTTGGCTATATAGGATGTTCAGTTGTTACTCTTGGCAGCCTTGCATCCCTAGACTCATCATACTGTAAAACGGCTCTGTAGAGTATAGCTAGCTTAGCACAGCTAGCTGTGCTAAGCTATTTAGTTCTAATCAAAAATGTGGAGATTGTCGTCATTGACACAACGCTGTAAGTACTTCAGAAAAATACATGTATTCTATCCTTTCTATTTCATTATGAAATAAAATAACGACAACTAGCCTATCCACATTATCTGCTGACATTATGTGAGATATTGATTTGATCATCATGATGGTCAATCAATGCATGTTGTTCAAAAATATTGACATGAAGGGTCAGCAAAGCAACAGTATATATTAACAGTATGTAAAAAAAAAAAAAAAAAAAAAAAAAAAAAGGAGGTCTTCATTGTTTTTCAACTCTAGGACACATTAACTTAAAAAGATTTAATCAGGACCCCTCACTACATGCATTAAAATGTGTTGCTACAGTATTTACAGTATATATCCACCTGTAGGATAAGTATGAGAAACTACATAAAACAAGCCCATTTGAAGGTAGACTACCAGGCTACATGATTTCATTTCAGTAGTCACCGCAATGTAGATGATGGATTATAATAGTTTGTTTATATGATGTCAATGTATTCTATTTGTTACAGGGACTGTCTAAATGATAAAAGGTTCCTGGTTCAAGATCACACTGCATTTTTATATTAAATGTTCAACTTGGCCACTGGCCTGTTGTTCTCTTTTGTTCTATTTCAGTCTGGATGTGGACAACCTGAAGGAAGAAGCTGATGTTTTCACAGGAAAGACTCAGATGCTGCTCCAGGAGATGGTTTACTTCTGTTGGGTTGACACGGAACCAGAGACCCTGGCTACAATCACTGGAAACCCTCTGAGACAGACTCATGGAGCGAACGTTGACGAAACACGAACATTGCCATTGTCGTATGGGACATCTCCAATTTAACATTTAGCTTAACTCTCCTGATCACCTGAATCCACCTCTCTCTTCTTTCACGGCTCAGTGCCTGTTTGTTCTCCTTGTAGGGTCAATATTTTAGGAAGTCTAAAGATTTTCTTTTTACCAAATTTGACATCTGGTGTATTACTGGTGTTGTGACACCCAACTACTGAACAGGCCTGCGGCATTTTGACGACTTCAAAGTTAGGTTAACTTTAAAGAAGTTCCATTCTGGACGTGAGAATCTAAGATCTGAGGTCATATGCTGTCATTCCATTTAGCGTTCATCCATCAATGTAAATACAGACACTAGTGAATGACGTCATCTCGCCACAGGTAGTGATGCTGGACATTTGTCATAAACCAGAATAGCGTTTTTATAAACATTACATGAAACTGATTTATAACAACGTGAGGATGTTATTTATAGTAAATACTGACATCCACATAGTAATTTTAATTATGAGAATATAGGGGATATTGTTTTTGTATACAATCTAATAATATATAGTGACATTAATGATGGTAAGTAGTAAAAAGGGTGATAAAACCCTATATGGTATATTTTTCTGTCTACTGGAAGTCTAAGTAGTTCTGATACAAATACATACATGTCAATGGCACATAATCCATTTCAGGTGACATGGCTATTTCATTTTTTACCTTATTAACATTTAAAACAAAAAAACAAGTATGTTTTCATAAGCAGAATTGTTCTCGGACTAAGTGGTTAGATTGAACTGAAGTGATATGGACCATTTTAGAGCTTTGTCATTCAGCTAGCTCTTTCTTTCTGTCAACGTTGTCTGAAAAATCTTAATGTCTCAACAACAATACCAGCAGGGCATTGACCCCTGACTGGGACACACAGTATTGTGACAAATTGTGATTTGATAATCCTAGATATAGTTACAACTGTTGGTTTAGACATGGAGTAAAGAGAGAACCCACGTAGAGACAATGGTCAGTTTTAATAGCTCTTGACAGTTTTTTTTAAACAGGAATACAACTCTATTCATTGAATAAACTACTATAATGTTGTCATATCAGTCTATGAAGTTCAATGATTTCCTTGCCTTATTTTAATTTCTCAACAAGAAGAAAAACAAACAGTGGCCTTGTGTTTAGTGCCTACTGAAAAAAATCATTAAAAACTATTACTACTACTATTAGATGACTAGGGGAAGATCTTACACAACATGGCTGGTTGATGAACTTAGTGTCACAATAGAACAGGAATTCTTCAATCTTTTACAACACAAATGAAATTACCTGGTAACCTTCCATAATAAATGAATCTACACTCCTCAGTTTTGGACCACTTACACATTTATTCCCCCACCATCCACCATTTTTGATGGTGTTGGTTTTGTAGAATGTAGATGATGACCATAGTACTTTGCCAACCAACGTAACCTCGATGAAAGCAGAGCAATGTTTGTCGGGCTGACACTCTTGGCAAACTGCTTGAAAAAACGGGCCTGTAGGTGTTCATCAATCTGTGTGCCGTCTCTTCTGCTAGCGAGGTATTTTTCTATGAAGACAAAGGACTTTGCTTGAAGAGCTCTCAGGACAAATGCAATCAACCTGATGATGGGGGAAATTAAAAGTTAGCAGGTTTTGGAGAAAGCATCCCATACATACTATAACACAAACATTCTTTAATTATAATATGTATTTTCTCACCAAGTGTTCACTTGTCCAGATCCAAATGTGATGTAGGCACCATCCTGATACTTGTAGTTTAGCTGCCTCTGATAGCCTGGGCATGTCAGATATTCATTCGTTATTATAAAAAGGTCATGTGTTAAATGGAGTTCATGGTTATTATGATATCATTTAAAATATAAGAAAAACAGCATTTGTACAGGAATGTCATCACAATTTTCAATTTGGGTATTTAGCCCATACTCTTAATCCATGCATCAAGATCAATTAAAAATTCTAACAGATTTTGAAGAGATTGAGGTGCCATACCTTTGGCAACAATGCTATATACAGTCTCCATTATGTTGGCATCACATTATGGAGGTATTTCACGGTAGATTTCTTCCATCCAATAATCAAATAAAAAAAAAGTCAAAAGTTGGACTCACCACTGCTCAGAAAGGTAACGGCCTTCTTGATGGCCGGTGTCATCTGGTTGCCTTTTCTCTGGGTTGCTGGGAGTGGAGAACCTGAGAACATTAAAAATAATAATGTGGCAGATAAGGCAAAAATGTAAAATAAAGTAAAAATGCATACATTAGCATGAATAGAAAAGTTAAACATTATGTTTGTTGACACCGACTACATTGCCTGTCAAACAACCCATGAAGGTGTCTTTGAAAAGGTTTAAGATAATATTGTACAATATTTTGACACTTGAACTCAAGTATTCTGTTCATTTTCCCTAAAAGGGCCTGTTTTTTCTCCAGCTATATTCTCTACTTCAGAGCTTCTCAAAGTATTTCATATCAAGGACCTCTAAGCTGACACTTCAGTTTGACATGCATTTTGGGATACAGACCCCAGTTAATGGCAATTTATATCTCTGGGAAACAACATTAGATTGTACAAGATAAATTGTAATTAAAATATCATTGTACCTCTGAGACATGTGAAAATGGAATCAAATGGACCCACCAGCGTTTGGTTTCATTTGTATACTCTCAAAGTTACAGAGCCATAAGGGTTCATTTGGTTCCTACATATCAGCCTTGAGCCATTTAGCTGGAACTACCTCAAGGACGCCTGGGGGTCCAAGGAGCACACTTTGAGAGCCAATGCTCTACTTATGTTAAAGATAGATATATTCTAGAAGTATAGTAGGGTTCTTGCGTCATCTCTCAGCTACTGTATCCCAATCTTGCCTAGCTATGAAGAACACCGATCACTCAAGACACTATGGATAGGCTAAAGTTTATGCTCTCGTTTTTATTGTATATTGAAGAAGGGCAAACATGTCTATTCTCATGATAGGCAGATAGGACAGGATCTAGTTATTTCGGTGGTACATTCTATCTGGTGACGTGATAATCTCCACATTTTGGGTTGATTGTGCAAACACTAATGTCAACAAACACCAATCCTCACACAGCTACTCTTTTTTCAGCATTTGTTGTTAGAGACAGCAGTTGTTAAAAGAGACAGTATTGCTCCGATATCAATATAATTTTGCTTATAATGCCTCCTTATAGGAATCTACCCTCACCCAAATTCCAGAAAACATGAATGACGGTTGGTAAACGACTGACGGCCGTATGCTATGATACATTCTTTTCAACACCGTTTTAGCACAAGTACAGCATGTTTGAATTGCATTCATGGCCATTAGTTATTAGCATTACCAACGTCATAGTTTTGAGGCATGGTGGCCATTGCAACACTGTTTGGGCATCTTTCTGAAAAGTTCAGACAAAGTAAATGGAAACATATATACTAATAAACTCACCCTTGCAAGGATAACGTGGATGTCATTGAGAACAACTAAAAGTGGTTCTCTAATCCAGCCAGCCGTGAAGAACTTGTAAGCATCTAGACTTTTGTACGCCATGAACTGGTCGGTGGTGTATGCTATGCGTGAAAACAAGGTAGTTGACTACATCAGAGTACTGGAGCGATGGATATAAGTCCTTCTTCATGCTTAATTCACTTTTATTAATCTTGCAAGGATCAACACCAATGAGCTTTATCTTTTCCTCGTATCTTTTTATCTCCAAAGTGGATAAATGTCCTGTCGGGTCCGTCGTTGGAAATGAAGCCGCTCCGCTCTAACACGTTGGTTCCTGGCTTTGTTGTGGTCTTCTTCCTCCCGCAAGATGGCGACGGGGCAGAGAGGGGAGGAGCTGAGAAAGGGGTTGTCCTCTATAGGAGAGGTCAACAGTATGCAGTGGTCAGTTGGTTTGTTGGTTGGTTGATTGATTGGATATTATTATAACAACCAGGCTAAAAGCATGCTAACTAAGTAATTGCCATTGAACTGTAGCTTGGATTCCCCATTGCTGATGTCATTGGAAGATGGGTTTCTGAACTGCCCACAGCTCTCCATCAAGTACATTAGTGAGGAGTTGGACCAATTATATGAAGATATGTTGAAAAGTGAAGAGGTCCTATTTTACATTTTGTGTAGAACTAGATTTCCTAGAAACAACCACTTCACCCATTTTCTTCACCCATCTATCTTCCTATCCATTCTATCCACATTGAGCCCCATGTCTAAAAAGGTCTAAAAGTGAAAGTCTTTTAGGGATCCAATCTTAGATTCGATGTTGATTAGACATCTAATCAACATCTAATCAAAGATAGATGTTTTAGTCGTCTAATCAACCTTTATAGACATTTCTTAGAGCTGTGCTCAGTGGAATCACTATTAATGCTCAATATGGTAGCATTTGTGTCTATTTAGTATATGTGTGTCTCAGAGAAAGGTTGTGTATTTGAAATCTTATCTTATTGATTTATTTTATGAATATGAGAACAATGGCTTCATACAGGTGCTCTTTGAAACGGGTTTAGTTTCAAGAAATTCAGTTACTTTGTAGGTATCACAATGAAAAGTCATGAACTTAAAGAATGTCCAAAGCAGCTTTGTTTGGTTCAAGTAGAAACTCTTATTCAGGATTTACTTGCAGTTTCTAGCTTGGATTTTTCCTCTAACAATAGTTTAGAAATCTACTTTTTCCACCACTGCATGGAACTGCACATGATCACCTGTATAGCAGTCAAAACACCCACTGAAAATGGCAGCATTTTTCTTTTCTACTCTTATCTACTATGTCATGAGACTGTACTGTCTTTCTTAAGTCTTTACTGTACATTAGCTACCCTTCGGACTGTTTTGCTTTGTCTTTCCGAAACAGACGTCCTTCTAAAATGCTCTTTTTATGTGATTTTTACATGTACTGTATTAGAAGCCTCTGTGACTGCACCTGCATCATAGACACACTACCTAAAATCAACAACATCTGCAGTCACACGCCTCATTATCTTTTAGTGGGAGCTGGGCGTCTATTGACTGAAATGTCCATTTCTTCTAACCTTGAGTATTTCTTCCTCTGTCAGTGTCACTCATATCATGGGAGAGCAGCTCACACTTAATGAGACAACTAGACAGAGAGACACCTGGAGCTGGTTACGTGGTTCTAAGCATGTTGCTGGAGTTATGGCACTGTGCTACATGTTGATCACGCAGCCCATCCATTGGACAGGTTATTGCATCGTTGATATACAGTAGGATCCCTTCACCCCCTCCCCTTAATGTTTAAACTTTATTAATTAAGTTATTTTGGTTGAAATATTGTCATGAAGTTAAAACAAAATGCTCATGACATGCCATCCCTTAGGCCTACTGCAGAGTAACAGTGGGGGGAAATGTTTTTTATATATTATTTGTGCTTTTCAAATCTACTAAGCCTCAAATATTGTGCATTGACAGTGACAGGCTCTCTCAAAATGTCCCACTAACAGGGAACATCATTCTAAGTTCTCAAATACATTTTATTTGGCAGGAGAATGCTCACTTTGCCTCTCTTTGCAAATACAAAGTTTACTCAAGAAGTATAAGCACAGTGCTCAGGAGAATAGCAGAGTGCATTGTACTTATAACCTATCTATCTATCTATGAAAAGATCTTCATATTAATTTAATTTTCTTCATATAATTGATCCTCAATATAAGATACCAAGTATCAATTCTGTCTGTACTTGGTCGTTGTCTCAGAGGATGTTTGTGGACAAAGCTACCGGTACTTACTAGTGACATCATCAGCAGGTTTGATAATTAAAACAAGATTTCTAAGGTTTTTTTTGTTTGTTTGTCAGCAAGAACAGCAGTATTTTTTATTTCATCATTCTGACTTTCCAGGGTGATTAGAGTGTTGTTTTAGTCACCAATTAGACAGAGATAGTTGACAGCAACATCTTATGATGAGCAATAGGGATCTATTTAAATCTGATGGGCATAGCTGACTCCGAACTCTATTACCCATGCAGTCTTCAGGCTTGAAGCTCGGACCATAGTGGTCAGGTCGGGAACTGCAGGTGGGTGGAATCGATGCACCGGAGAGCACACACACTGGTTTGCTTTGAGAACGCGGACAGGGCAGTTTGTGTCAAGTTGTTTTCTGGATGAACCACCGTTGTTCATGTCATATACCAACTCTCAAAACATTACAGATGTATTATTGTATTATATGACAGATGATAAGCTCCAGCCCGGTCTCTATATTTTATTACTCTTTGCATGTCCAACTTGCATCATTTCTTGTGTGTGTGTGTGTGTGTGTGTGTGTGTGTGTGTGTGTGTGTGTGTGTGTGTGTGTGTGTGTGTGTGTGTGTGTGTGTGTGTGTGTGTGTGTGTGTGTGTGTGCACGTGCGCGTGCGTGCGTGCGCGCGCATGTATGTATACATTATATACACACTGTATACATGGTGTATTGTAGTCATATGCAGTCATATTGCAATTACCAGCCGTGTTAATAAACTTGTGTCCTGTGGAATATTAGCAGCAAAGTACATTCAATCAAAGGTGTTTGATTGGATAACCGCACTAGAAAGCACCATAGTTAAACAAACCACCTTAGCATGCATCATATAGATGATGGGAAAGTGCCATGGAATACAGAAATATTTTTTAGAGGATTTGGATTGTTTGTCATGTGGCTAATACTAATACCTCCATCACAGCCACTTAATAACTGTCAATCACGGAAAGTTCAAGCTTTTAGTGAGAGTCCACCCTAAAATTGCACCCATTATTGCTCTTCAGTCATGCAATTCAATTCTTGATATGTCAGCTGGTGAATCATTCAAATGATGGGTGCAAATTGAATACCTTTATGTGCACTTCAGTGTATACACTAAAGTGCTTACTGTCTTCAAGTAAGCACTTTAGTCAACTTCAATGTTGTGGAGGTGGAGAGGTTTTACTCTCTCTCCACCACTTCAAAACAATGACTTTATGCAATATTTCTGAACATGTGAATTTGTTCAGTTGATTATGTGAGATCAGAGAGGAGCTGCGGCTTAGAATCACTTATACTTTCGTAGTAGAAGGCTGGGTACAAGTAATCCTCCTTTAACCATGATTATAACTCAATTAAAATTAACCATTTTGAATGGGTGCCTGGCTCCCTCGAGTTGGTGTCAGAGTGACATAGAGAGAGCAGCAGCTGCAATGAACTGGGTCATGCCCTACCAGGATCAGGGATGGCACAGTTGGGGCTATTATTAAAATGGGCATAATGAATTACGATGTTACACATCCTGGCACAGGCATTTCTCAAATATTCTATGGGAACATTTGCTTTCTAAATTCTAAGATGGCTAGCCCCCGATGTTGCATCTTCTTTATATGAATGTGTGTGTACTATTTATATTTGAAACAGTAGTTCCCCTCTACTGAATGACACTGAGCTTGGTCCCAGTAGTGCAAGCCGTGACGAGTATAAAGGGGTTGTCTGCAAAACCTGCCTCTCTGCTGTTTAGAAATTCAGCTTTACTTTAATACATTAGCTAAAGATTCAGTTAGAATTTAACTGATATTGGAATAGCGTTAGACGGACGTTAGTGTGCGACACTCTTGAAAACAAAGGTTTAAGCTGACAGGTGCTTTTTGATGTCAATCAAGTCACCTTAATTCACGCAGCAGATGCCAAAAAGAGTTTTTGGTTTTATTTAAATTAGATATTTTATGGCCATGTCTTGTGGTTTACCAGCACAGCCTTTGTGATCTACTGGTAGATCACGAATCACAGTCTGTCCTTTGAGCACCCCTTGTCTAGGTACTAGGTAAAAACTCTGAAAGCTCTGAAAGAGTGCTGACTTTAAATGTGCTATCTGCTCAGTAAAAATGTACTCATCTAAAACATTGTGAAGAAAATGCTTGGAACTTATGTGTATTTCGAAAATGGTCGTCTTCAACTATATAATTTGTGTTGTTGTTGTCAACATTCCTGCTGCTGCATGCTGTGATGCATTCCGTGCAGGTTCCTGCAGCTGTAGCGTTGTCAGAGGCTCCCCTTCATACAACTGAATCAACTGATCTCCCTGGCAGCTCTTGGCATAGGTGGCAGAGATTAACTCTGCTGTGGCACTAATGTGTAACTATATGTGACAGCCAAATATACAGTATGTTAGAATAGCTGTGGGCCAGTTAGATACTGTCTAGAAGTGATAATAAACCATCTGCAGCTTCCTTGTGTTCTGACTGCTGCAACACACCTCTCCATGTGTAGATCTGTGTTCACTTTTGTAGTTCCGTAAGCAGCGCAAAAGTGCCATTAATGACAGCAACGCACACCCTTGTGTGTAATATTGCGATTATACACCAGTTGCCCTTAAAACTAAGATTATTCAGTAAATAAATCACAATGTTTCGTGACGGATGTGTAGCCACTACGACCACAAATGTCTCAGGCAAGCGGCTGGTCTAGCAACCAAATCTGCTGCGCTCTGGAGGAACAGCACAGCTGAATTCTTTTTTTGATTAGGCGTTCCATGATGCTGGTTTAAGCCAAGGAACAGCTAGAAGCCTGGTTTCAACCAATCAGATTGCTTTGTCAAAACAACCTGTTGTATAATTGATAAAAAACAGCGTCTAGACGAACAAGCACATGCAATGTTATTGGTCCACGGTGGCTTGGAATACACGCACATAGTTATGGACCCTAGCGGGTCCATTTGGTTCCATTTGTGCACCCTCGGACAAAAAGCTCCTAAAACAAATATCGTTGGTGAAACACTTGATGACGAAGTTGCATTTCTCCATGTTAATGTTTTTTTCAGACCTCCATTTCAAGGAAACACAGAACTCACACAGAACACAGAACACAGTGCCAAAGTTACAAGTGGATCCCTGATCCAGAAAATGTTGAAAACCTACTGTTAATCATGAATCGTTTTAATCAAATTCTGGCCTGTTCCAGCGTGAAAGCTGGTATTTATAGTGTCATTCCTTTAACATGTTTGCTTTAGGATGTTATCGCATACCAAAGCAAACAGGATAGACATCAATGAACATGGAGCAATAGACTGTCCAGGCACACTCACTCACTGACAGACAGGCGGACCACTTGAACTCTATAGAACAGATCTGGTTGATTTTAAATGGTTGAGGACCGAGATGAGGCTTGCAGTGGGGAATCGCTGAGACATGATTGTTGCTGTTACAATTTGAGTTGGAGCCACCAGCAACAAAGTGTGGTTCAGCATAGTTAAGTCTCTTCCAGTAACTGCTTCCAGAGTACACAGCTGGTAAAGGGAAGCAGTTGTACAGCCATGTGTCAGTCCAACTGTAGCACTCATGGGAGCAATAATGAAGTTTTCACATTTTGGATTTTGTCAGTAGTTATGGGTGATTGACAGAAGGACTATTATTTTCTTGAATATACCAATAATTGTAATTTGTTTTAGGAAGTATGCATCTCACTTGAAAAACATACTTTTGATATAGACACAAGTATTCATCCATAAATCATCCATAATCTATAAATATAAAGCAATTGTATTATGTATTATGTATTGTATTATTATTTTTTATTTCATTCTAGATTTGCACACAATACGTCTACCAAAGGGTAGATGAGAGATGAGAGAGAGCATTACATATGGCATTTCATGTCATATTGTCATTTTGTCAAAAGACAAAGTTTGTCTTTGTCTGGGGCTTAAATACTTTTTGAAACGTCTATGGGAAAAAAAAATAATGGAGAATTCTTTTCCAAACCTGTTGTCATCATGAAGGGGGTGGGACCTAAACGCTCTATTGAGTCTATGGGCTCCATTTTTGTTACATGCTAAACCCCTTATCCTATCCCCCAAATCCCTTTATTTTTTCTAGTTTGAAAAACCTTCTGGAATATTTCAACATCTATTAACACGTTGTGAGCTTGTAGACTGGCCATTTGAACTACTGAAAAATGTTTTTTTTTTAGATTGTTTAAAAATGTAAAGAAGTTAAGGGATAAGGGGTTTAGCGGTGACGAAAATCTAGGCCTATAGACCATATAAAAAGACACGTGAATCCACATTTTAGGTTTGATATTGTGCTTTGTGTCCTATTCACGGCAAAGCTCTCTTTGTACTCTGTGACCATCTGTGTGTGTGTGTGTGTGTGTGTGTGTGTGTGTGTGTGTGTGTGTGTGTGTGTGTGTGTGTGTGTGTGTGTGTGTGTGTGTGTGTGTGTGTGTGTGTGTGTGTGTGTGTCGTGGATAAGAATCTACTGCTAAATGCCTAAATTGTAATGCCCTACATAAACCGAACCACCAACTGCACTGGTAAGATACTGTACTACTGTCAGGTGAATTCATTATGCAGAGTTAGATCACAAGATACATATTAATATAAGCAACACCTCTACCACATGTGCACCTTGAAACAACAGATGAGTTGTAAACAGACATGATTTGCACGTAACAATCTGTCTGCTTGATAGCTAAAGTCTGGGCATGTGAAAGTTCCAGAAATTTTGCATTTTGCAATCACCCATTTTGAATATATTATCTATAACAATCATAAAAATCTGTTCCATCTGACAAAAACACATAATCTGAGTGTAGTGCTTTCACACAGATGTTACAAATTACATGCTATTTGCATTTGATATGCTTACATACCAAAACAAACTGTAATTGTTGAGAATTAGTTCAAAATAATAACTTTAAGGCTTGCCAGGGAACCCCTGCAAAGCCTTAAAGTTTACAAGATGAATGTAGTTCAAAAGAGGTCCTTAAACTATACATGTCAGTTCGCACAGATTTTCCACAATAGTCCAGAGCGATACGACAGCAGGGTAGAGGAGATGAATGACTTCTTAATATATACTGTACAGTTACCAGCTAGTCTGCAAACACAAGGGATAAGCTAAACAGATGTATTGAGTTTCCTCACATAGCCACACAAGATCAACAATAGCTGCACTAAAACCAATAAACAGCCCACTGGTCAAATGGCATGGAGCACTGTTCCGACGGTTTGATATACAGTACGGCTCCAATGACCATCAAATGAATTCCATGTGTGGGTGGGTGTACCATGTTCTGAGGCAGACCTGAAGCATGGCCTGACAGAGGCATTTATCTTTCTAAAAGAGGCCATAAGAAAGTCAGTGGATGTTAACACTTAACAGTTTGTCTGATTGCCGTGTTTGTATGTAGGCCTATGTTTTTCATTGTTTTTTTTTTTCTTTAGGATTACTTTGTTAATTTGGTCAAATGAAGTGTAGAGCATCACCACACTAGGACAATAGGACATGCACATAAGCAGCCATAGTAATAGCTTCATTCTGACCTGCCTGGTATACTTTGTTGATATACATAGTCACATTTGGTACTGAAACAAACCAAAAACAAACAAACAAATACCAGCTAGCACTATAATAGAATTAGGAAGTAGCGACAGAACATAGTTCTGTCGCTACTTCATAGTTCTGTCATAGTTCATACTATTCATAGTAAAATTAATCAATTTCTGAATTCAAATGTTCTATTCTCATATTCTCCAATTAATCATATCAAATGAACTTCACTCATCATGAAATTAAGTTGAAAGTTTTCACCTCCCTTCCTGGAACTGATAGTCTATCGCAACAACAGTGATGCTGTTGCCTGCACGTCCCAGAAGGCAGTGTTACTGAAAAACACCAACACAGGGACTTGAGCCGCTGAGTGTATCGTTGAATGTCATTTGCAAGAACTTTGTGTATCAAAACATTCATACTTGCAAAGTAAAGTCATTTTTTAACACTACTGTATGTGTGCTGTTTGTAGAATCCCACATCCTGCATTGTGTTTGCCTTAGTAAAAGGACACACCTTTTGCCCTCCCAAATGGAAAGTTTTATATAAATGTCAGATATGCCAACGCTAGAAAGTGGCACCTATCATATAAGCCAAATTACAAAAAATACTATGGATCTTATATCTGTTTTGTAGGTCACATATATTACTTATAAATTACGAAATTATACCGGTATAAAGTGTGTTTCACTTTACAAAAAAGAAATCTATGGATCTTATCTTTTATATTTTGAATGCATGTTTTACACATGTCTCACTTAAAAAAATGATCTTTTAACTTTATTCTGTTATATGAGGATTGTATGAAAGGTGCCACTTTCAAGAGTTCGCATATACTAACTAGACCGCATTTACTAACTAGACCTCCACCGTCTTGGGTCAGGGTGAACATGTGCACATTCCATGTTTTATGTTTTACATTTTATGTTTTACATGTCTGTAAAACATAATCACCACCATGCTGTAAAACATAATCACCACCATGCTGTAAAAAATAATCACCACCATGCTCTAAAACATAATCACCACCATGCTGTTACAGGCGTGTGGACGGAGAAACGCGCGCACAGACAGACGTGTGAACGGACCGACGAATCACCACCATGCTGTTACGTCACCCTGCGGGTGACGTAACAGGCCTAGTCCAGGCCTAACAGGCCTAGTCCTTTATATGTGCAGTTTACATATAAAGGACTAGTTCAGCCTTTGTTAATTTTAATGATCCTCACTAATGCTCATTAGAAGCTGGTGCCATTCTTTGTTTTATTCACTTGGTGGACGGTTGCAGACAGTTCATTGGCAGGGAGGCAGTATGAAACAATCCCCAAACCCACACGAGTGGAGTTATTTTTTTTACTATAGGAAGCTCAATTCAATGCGATTGCATTTCTCTGCAATAGTAAAAACCGACAGTCTGTCACCTTCCTTTCTCAAAAGATTCACGAATGCAATGCCCTGAAATCTCAATATGCAAACTTCATGTCAGTGGATTCCAATGCCTGGCTACTGGGATTTTTTCATCATGGTTAATGTTCAGACATTCTGTTCTTTGGTTCTCTTGTGTTTTACACCATATACTGTATTTCATCTCCTATGTGATCATACCCTTTTTGACATTATCAGAGTGTATTAAAATACTCAGATACTGATCATAGCACAATTGCCACAAGGACAATTACCCGGCTGGAGGTAAATTATCTAGAAATGTTGAAGTGTCATTTCTTGTTATCAAGCTATCTCTCAGATTCTTGCCACTTTTATTAGGGCTGTCCGTAGACCACCAATGAGATACAGAAATGGTAGCGTCTTATAATGAGCATTAATGGACCAATTACATGAAGATAGGTTGGAAATGTGTAAGAGTGCTCCTTCAGAGAGGAATATTCTATTGACGGTGTCCTAGCAGTGACAGAAAGGTTGGAAAAGGGCCTTTGTTCTACAAATGACCTCAGGGGTCTCACCAATAGGTTTTCTCCCGCCCACCCATGTCAAAGTCACGCACAAAGCTGCACTGAGTGTTAACGGGAAACAAAGCTACACTACGGCAGTGAAGGAGCAGATCTGTAGATCTGAAAGAAATCTTCATGTGCCCATTAGTCCGAGCAGAGACCTCACCCTAGCTCAGATTGACATAGAGGGTGTTAATGCCCTCCTCTGCTGCTTCTGTAGCACTCTCACCAAAAGGTTTTGTTAATAGAACACTGTGTTCCATATAGTTGAGATTATACTCTATGTCAGTGGTTTTCAACCTTTTTGATCCCAGGGACCACTCCACTATTTATTCAGCATTTGAGCCACGGACCGCCATTTGACAACATTTTCACACCACAGCTCAAAACTTTTGGTTTTGTCCACAATTCCAGATTTTCGCAAACAAAGCAAACATAAAGATCGAAATGTCAGAGATTTACACCACTTAAGTGGTGCTAATTTAGATGGTGAATATTTTAACTCTTGGGTTTCATTTTTACGCTCTCAAGAGTTACAGTACATCTGGCTAACAAACTTTTCACCTGGTTAACCAACTTAGCTGGGGACTGCCTGGAACCCTCCCAAGGACCACTGGTGGTCCCCAGACCACTGGTTTAAAACCACTGCTGTATGTGTATGTTAGCTCATGATATACTCTTGGTTTTCCATCCCATAACCATATCACAAAACAAAAGAAAGAACCTTTTAATTCACATCGCAGAGACCTTTATCAAACAACGCTTCTCTCATCAATCCATATCTAGGCCTGTCCAATTATTTCATGCTTGCCTGATCACAATCATTTGAGATAATTGCAATATCTTTCATTTAATTGGTCCGGACTATTGCTCTTTATAAGATGGTGCCATTTCTGTACTCGCTCTTTGTCTCAGAGCAGCAGCACTTTGGACATTTCAGACACCTGTCTTCCAGTGATACCATCGGTAAGCAGGTCTTATCATTTAAATCTAATTGCAATGCTTCTACCACGCCAACTGTCCAGGAACAACTGTAGTGTCTATTAGCTCTGATCTCCATTTATGATATGATGGGTAGACAGATTTATTAGCTGTTTTTTTTTTTTTTTTTTTACTAATTGCTTTTATGATAATTGCTTTCAATTATTTTTTGTCCGTCCTGCCAGACGGCCCTATCCACATTTCCAATAGTTCCATCCAATTGATCCAGTTGATTATGTGGAAGTCAATACAGTGGTATTGAATCCATCTTATTACATTCCTGTTCATTTTTTTTATTATTTTTATTATATAGTTCTAAAAATGAGCATAAAATAAACCGGGTGTTCACAATGTAAGAGATTTTTCTTCTCCATCTTTTTTGCCTCCAACTTTTCTGCCTCCATCTTTTACAACTCAGGATAAAGATAATAATTGCTCTTTCTTTGTTCTTTCTTGTGAACTGTCACATTTGTATGAAATGTGCTGCAGATTTGTAGCAGCTCACTCAACCTGCCACTCAAAGCTACTTGGTTGTCTCTGTCCTGCACAAATTGTAGTTCCTCAGACCTCTATATTCTGTGGCCATGTTGGCATTTTGCTCTGAAAAACAAAGCTGTCATTATTACAATATAAATATAAGGTGTCATTTCTTAATGTATGGCAAACTTACAGCAGTGGTCAGAAGAGGAGCCCATTGCTGTATTATAGCACCATCATGTGGACTGATTCAAAATACAGTAGTCCTACCTCTTACATGGGCCGCGTTCGGAAATTGCGCACTGAGTACACTGAGCAATGTAAACTAATAGGCGAGTGCGCTCCGTTGTGGTATTTCCGAACGTGCCCAATAGGTTCTGGCACAACCTCTCTCTCGCGCGCGCGCGCACACACACACACACACACACACACACACACACACACACACACACACACACACACACACACACACACACACACACACACACACACACACTGAAATAATTGCTTGCTTGTGGTGTCTTGACTTTAATTGGAATCATTCTAGATTCAAACCTGATAGTGTCAAAGTGGAAAATGTTAGCTCATAGTATGGCTATTGGATAATCAAACTTCATGCACATAATAACTTGTAGTTCGGCTTGTGCTATTTCTGTTACTTTTGAAAATGTCTGAAGTTTCAAAAGATGAATTCGTTCAGATGAATGGAAAGGCTTCTGATGGTCATGAAACAGAAGCAGCCTTTTCCTACATACATCATTGTTGTATTAAGCTGCTCACAAACAAGAAGCTTGTCAATGTCAAACAATGTGTGAGGCCTGACACTGGACTGGAGGGCAAATATCATATGGTTATTGCCATGTAGGACAAACGTAAATCCACTTCATTGTGAAACATTTAGTAGATATTTGTCTCATTGGAAAGATTTAAATTCATCCATGGAGTCCGCTCATAATGCAGAAGGTTAGTTGTGACAGGGCATTACTAACTTCCTCAAATACATGAGAGGCAGCCACAATACCAGCAATAGCATAAACAACAAGCTAGTGTCACTCACCTATAGAACTACCATAGGTAGTTTCTCTTTTTACTGCAATGTTGCTGAAGTGTGAAATGATGCCACTATCTCTTAAAAATGTTGATCACTGGCTTCCATAATTTAAAACAGGCCTGAAACCCTATCTTCCAGAAGGCCAAAGGGGCAGACCAAACTCACCTCTCCCATAGACACCACATAGAACCACAATGGAAACAAGTCTCCATTGCTCTTTTGTTATTCTTTCAGCCCAAATTTGTGACTGTATCTCGTGCAGTTTACATGTTTAATAGAGTACACTGACTTCTATTAAACACTGTATCTTTCCTTGTCACATTTCCTGTTCTTCCTTTCAAATAGCCATGTGTGTCCTACTAACTTGCTATTCTGGGATAGTCTGAAAAAAGAAAAAAAAAATTGTAGTCGGCATTGTCAATCCTGAGTAACATAGCCATTGTTTAACATCGCCACTACTGGTTGTCGATTAGATTGTTACGACATGTGCTTAACAAAATGGATGTCCAAACGTTTCCTGTCGCTCATAACAAAAGTATTTAGGGAACCCTTTCAGTCCAAACATAACCTGAGGCTGCGCACAGCATACAGAACACAAGCGCAATAAAGTATGCCCTCTTCCAAATTAACAATACCTGGTCAGCCTTGGCCAGTTCACATATGGTAGCTGTACTGTTACATTGCATAACACACTTTATCCATAAAAATGGGTTCCCATAGATCCGTCCCTGTCACTTATGTGGGATCTGAGACATTAGAATTCACATTGTGAAATGGAACGCATTTAATGGACCAATATACTGTACATGTTCATTCATCAGTTAACTGTAGTAATACAATATGTCATACAGAATGAATATTGGTATATATAGTACATGGATATTTCTTGGTAAGTAAATGTAGACTGAGGGACAGGTTGTCTGAGCATGTTTATGCCATTAGGAGTTCTAATGACAAATACCCAATGGCTAAACATTACAGACATGCTGGACAGCCCCATTTCTTAAAGTTATGGCCACTGAAATAGTCATATGCATAATATATTATACTGCACATACATATGTAATTAGTACATCTGTCATGCATTACAAAATATAACACTTGACACATTAATCAATAGATGGATGCAAAATATGTTGAAGAAATTCCAAACATTTAATATTTCCGACCCAAAACTGTGAAACCAATGATGAAGATGTGAGACCACAAAAAACAGTAGTTTATTCATAATCGTCAATGGATTAAAATATATGTTATATCTATAAATCATCTAGAGATAGCCCTCCCAAGACCACACCTTTTTGTCCAAGCGTTTAGTAGCTAAAACTTCATTGGGATTTTTTTCCATAGAATATAGAGCAATTGTCTTTCACCTCACTGGAACTGTAAAGTGAATACTCAGTATTTTTATATAGGCCTGCACAATAACTGACAGACTGTAATCAACCATATGAAAGTTCCTTAGTCAAATTTGTAGTTGAGATAAGTTACAGTACAATAATTGTCTTGGAACTATATGAATTTCACATGTACTTTGTTACTGTCCACCACTAGTTATGACTAAGCAACTCTGCAAAAAAATGCTCAAATATCACTAGAACGTTTGGTGCAGCATGGTATGTAGGCACCCCAAATTGATCCACAACTTTGTCGAATGAGCCTTCAGCAACCCAGGACTTCATAAGGGAATTCTGACGACTAGTGACACCTCACTTGGGGTATTTGACAAACTGACACTCAATGATGCACAAGTGTCCAGCTCAGCTTGTCAGATACACTAAGTGGGGGGCCTGTTCGTTCTCACAGAATCACAGATTTGCCTGTAGAATACATGGAGAGGAAAATTGAAGATGCATTCCCAAAAGAAAGACTGCGAAAATAAGATGCATGAATCAAAATGAACACCCGGGTTTTGCTGTGTACATACAGACAAAATAAACACCTCTGCAATAGGTTTACCAGATGTTTAGATTTCTAAAACATGGTTGCACAGAAGCATGTTGTCCCTCAACATTTTTTTTTAGATATTTTAAAACTACCACTAGCATTACCTGTGTGACTGCATGTGTTGTCCCAGTGCAAGGCTGTATCTCTGTGTCTCTCTCTTACCAGCCAGCATGAGGTTGGAGCTTATAATGTGCCAAAATGTTTGACCATTAAGCTTCAACATTGCAAAGAGGAAGTCAAAATAAGGAAGATAACTGTGAAGCTAGCAGGCAGGAAATATGTGGAAACAGTGTCATCATGACATGGTTGTGAAATGCGGTGGATGGCTTTATCCAGGCCTGCCTTTTTCAACTACTTCTGATTATTGAAACTACTGAAATGCACACACCTTTGTAAAATTGATATCAGCCCCTCCTGCTCCCCCCAACTTACTTTAACAATGGGACCATTGGAATTTGGCTCCAATTGTGTAATTGGGTTAAGTAGTTACTTATTGTAGTTATTGTAGTGTTTATAAGCTATAAACAATACTATTGTTTGTGGATGATGTAAACATTATACAAAAATAGAAAAAGAAAAAAATGAATGAGTATTACAGAATTGGTGCAGTTTTGAGTGGTGCTGAACCGCTCCAATGACGGCAGTGTGTATGTCTGCATGTCTGTCATACAGAGTATGAGACAGAGTATGAAGAGTATGAACAGCTGCAATACTTTGAACCTGTTGATCACTGTAAACGCTATAACTATAACTGCAGCCTGCAATGCTCAGTTCACATAGGGGGTGATTTTCCCTCTCCCACTGACTGTATTCAGCTGCCATTATCTGTCTCTGCCTCCTCCTGCTCTGAGGACAAGTTGCATTTATATATTTTGTCTGTACATTTGAAGTGCCACCCATCAAAGAACAGTCTGAGAAGGAGAAAAGTGCGGGAAAGATTTTCACTGAGGCTACCCACGCACACAACCATACGTCCTAAAACTTTCCTCTCTGGACTATCAATCAAGTGCCAACACACCAGTCACTCACACACCAGTCACTCACCCACATCCACAGCCTCTTAAGTGCTGTCACCCTACTTCACCAGACTACCTGCGGTATGACTTTTCCCCCTCCAAAACTCCACAATCTATGGACACACCCATCCAGTAGAATTGTTTGTTACTTTTAGTGCTGTCACTTTTTGCCAGTTTATTTATTATTTGCCAAGCAGCTTTTAACAACATTCTCAAAGTAGTAGACTGCAGTCTCCATAATTCTGTGACCTTTTTCCCCAATCCAGCACTCATATCACTGTCTGTATATTTGATGCCCCTAAGTCTATTCAGTTGGCATAACTTCCTCACGTTACAATGTGATCAGTGCAATATATACTGTAGGACAGCTAGACTTACTGTACCTCCACAACTACTACAACTGTGCCATTGGTATACTGTACACTACAGTTTCACAGGTTCAGTTCCTTCAATGAAGTGTGAAGTAAAAGGTCATCATTAATGCATTTACATTGCCTGCATTTACAAACATATATTACTGTTTGCTCTACATACATATGATTGTTGGATTCTGGCCCAAATATTACTGTACAAGGTTCCTGTCTTAAAACCTGTAAGCCTCTAACCAAGTGGTAAAGTTATCTTAGATTGACATCCTATTGACACTTCTAATAGGAGTCTGTGGCTTAAACATGCAACATTTGTTATATGATATTAGTGGAATAGTACTGCATGCACCATCTCATTCTTGTTCCATAAACGGCAGTAATCTTTTACACTTTGTGTATGTCATGGTGACAGCCCAAACTGTTAACTGGTTGTGCTACACCCGTTTCAGCTCTCCTTCTTTAGGACACAACCACAAGCATAGAGGAAGTTGGAGGTTAAAAAGAACACTATCACCCTTCAGGGTTGAGAAAGAAATGATAGTGCAGCAAGAATTAACTGAATTTCCTATTGCAAACAAACTGCAGGAAATGTGCATACCATAGCCACTGAAATACAATACTATACCATACAATACAATAGGATTAAAGTTTAAGACCACTTTTTGAGTTCCTCTAATTCCAAATGTGGGCAAAAAATGTTCCAGTGATTAGAAAATTGATAATTCATAATTCATTTTTCATAAAAATGTTAACTTTTGATGAACTGTTACTGTTGATTTTAGAATTTAAGATCTGTATCTGGGGTGCTCTATAGTGTTTGAATCAACATTGTTTTTGTTTGTGTTCTAAAAGAATGACTTTGAAAGTTGCATTCATCAAGGTCTGTTGTATGTATGTAGGTATAGTACATACATAGGTAGGTATATTCTGTTTGCATACCATAAAAATGCATTCAAATACTATAAGACTGAAGTCCAAAACTAATCATATTCTACTGACTGTGGTGGAAATGGGGCAAAAATAACCTTTTTTAAAATGCCACCACAGGTCGTAGTTTACTATGAAAACCTGCAATCAGACCTGGCAGTCGGTCAGTTGGTTGGTCACGTCTTCATGGTCACGCCTTGTGACATCACACCTCCATATTGTTACGACTCATGAAGATCTCCAAATATGGAGCTGACCTGTTCTGACCTTCCATATGTTGATCTTTATCCACCTTGATATTTCCTTCACTTAGATGACTCTCTTCTGACTGATGCCTGTGCATTCACACACTATAGACTGTCCCATCCTGAAGATATTAATACAACCCCCGTCTGTCAGCTGGCAAAAACTAGAGTTTTCAACAGGCCTGATAATGAATGCCTGGCCCTATCTGATTCCTCATCATCGAACCCTGTACACCCAAGACACTGATCTCCTCCTGTACGGTACTGCTCTGACATTCTGTATGTTGAACTGACCTCCCATGCCAAACACCAGCACTAATACCCAAAAATAACTGAACCGAACCATGATGTCACAATGCACAGTGCTATATATGGAGACGTGATTGACTAATAGGAGATGCAGGTTTTCATGTAACCGTAATCATCTTTTTGGTCGTTTACATTTCCACATACTTAATGTTTTGCAGCTGAACATCTACTGTGGCATGCATGACATTTACGGTATATTCATATCAGTAAGCATAAAGCTGCTGTTTATTATGACATTTGGAATTACACAACATTATTAGGGCAGTGCACTTTCAACATTACACAAGGGGATTTGTGTTATTGTGTTATTTTATACTTTCTCATTTCATTTTCACATAAGTCCATCACACTTTTTCTGAATGGCAATGACACATTTTTTTCCATGGTACTAGTCCTACATAGAAACCTCTTTAATCTTTGAAATGTTTTCGTTTTAGAAATGTAGTGCTTTGAAATTTGAGAAATATATAATGGGGATCAATTCGGTTTAAATTGATATTTAAAGACTTGATCAGAGTTTGAACTCACAATCTCCAGATCCAGCCAGAACCTAACTCACTGAGCTACTATACTTACTACCTGCCACAAACAAGACGCTATTCCTTCACCTTTGAGTAACATTTATACAAATAAATAATAAATAATTACATTCTGAATCCAAGGTTGTGCATTTGCACACTTGGCACAAGCCATAATTCTTGTCTGGCTACTTGATAAACAATAAAACTGGTGCTTTGGTTGCAACCTCTTTCAACCTGCTGACAAAATACATAAGTACCCTTGCCAAAAGTATCAGTGTAACACTGCCACCTAGTGCCTCCATGTTGTAAATTTGTAAAACATCAAATTGAACATTGTATCCTTTGATGGTAACTCCAAATCATATACAGTATAAGTGGTACTCCTCCATATGTGTCAATATACCAGCGCCCTCACTGTAGTGGATAAAGTACACCAGGCAATAAGTAACTTGTTCCTGGACTTTTTGTGAAAAAGCTAGGAGACGATCCTTAGACAAATCCTCCTGAGCTACTCCTAAACAACTGTTTGATTACTGTTTAATTGAATATTTGCTTATTTTAGGCGAGAACCCGATATAGATTTCCTTTCTCATCGGCAATCACTTATGTCTTTTGTTATGGATAAATAAAACTAAAACTTAACAAAAATACAACAATACTGCTTATGAGGCATGTGTTGTGATGTATAATGCAAATCTGTTAGTATGTAGTGATCTTAACAGCATTGTAACAAAGAAATTGACAAGATTTATTGAAACAGAATGCAGGCTTCTCCTTTTATTGTTGATTTGATTTTTAAGTAAAGAATGTCTTCTGAATACCTCAAAGAAGGCACTGCCTGTTATCAAATGATTGACAATACTAGAATGTTTTATCCTGGTGGATTCCAGTCCTTCATATAAAATTAGCTTCACTTTAAGAAACAACAATTCGGCATACAGTTTTCTTTTGCAAATAGTCACTTCTTAAATTGGAAATGTTCAAATTTCATTAAATTCTTTATAGCAGATATACCATAGCTTCAGATATTACACACGATATGGTAAAAAGCTGAAGATAATGGCTGATGTAAAAAAGAAAAAGTACAGTATCTACACCTGTGCATGTCAGTATGTCTTAGCAGATGCAGTTACAGTAAGCAGCAATGAGCAAAGTACATACAGTAAACACTGTATTGTGTTACAAATTGTCCTTCAATGTCTACAAAATACTGGTGGGTAAAACATAATTACTCAATTCAAAGTCGCTGATTCTGTATTTTCTAAAAATCTACAAATACACCTACAGTGTGAATAGGCAGAAACACTCTTTATAATATTATCTCACAGCATATGTTATTGTGTGACATCCTATAATATAAGGACTTAGTACAGTATGTACTGTGTGTCTGGTGATTGATTGACTGAATTGGGAGTTGAATGGAATGTCATGTACCGTCTCTGCTGTTTGAGTCTACTAACAAGTGTCACACCAACCTCCTAGCATAGAACTCTAGCTGTTCTAACTACCGCTACCAGGCCAAATAAAGATTCTACCTAGTATTTTAAATATTAAAAGTCTATTTCGGCATTTCCAAAATCCACAAAAGAAAATCAAGATCAAAGTATTAAGACACATATTTCAAAAACTTTTAACATATCATCCTTCCCATCTTGAATAGTATGCGTATTTTGGCCAATTTCCTTTTTTTCCCTCTTTCTCTCTCTCTCTCTCTCTCTCTCTGAAAGCGACATCCCCATCCAAGGAATTTAATTAAGTTGCAAAGTCTCAGAAAAAAAATATATGCTCTTCTGAGAAGGCAACCATTCTTTATAGCTTATAAAGTGAACCAAATCTTAAAAATACAATCTAATGTTCTTATTTGCTAAACTGTTAACAATACACTTTGCTCACATTAAAAAAATAACACTTCAAATATGTCCAGCCCATAAAAAGTAATCTATTGTCCCATAATGGTTTGCTGGTACATTTCTGCACTGTTTGGGTTTGTGTGTCAAAGTCATATGGATTTGATGATACATCCGGGAACAAAACACATTGTATGTGTGTATTTTAGGGTAAGCTGTCCATCAACCATTCAAGGGATGTCACTTTTAAGCCGATGTATACTCTTTCTCAAGGTCACACAACGCGGCACATTGTGTCATGAGCTTACTATTTTCACAACAACATTGCGCAATAGAGTATAAATTGAGTAAAACAGGCTCATGATGTTTCGCCACAGACACATTTCAGCTTTCAAACATATGTCACATTTATGTAATGAGATTAAGCATGAGGCATCTCGGAGTATCCAGAGAGATTTGTTCTTAGTGCAATGAAGCTGGACATTATGTTGTACTCCCAAGTGCTTGCATAAACCCCCTAGATATTGATTAGCACATGACAGACCCTTATAAGAATCTGATTGATAAGAACATGATATGCTAAATAATAGGTCTAGGATAGGTGTCATATCGTGAATCAGTTTATTGTATAGTGAAATTTGCTTGTAGTGAGACTTTATGACTCTTCATTGTCAATGATGAAAACGTGCCACCCATGATGACAATATGTTGAATGCAGATAGTGAATGATGATTACTAAATATATCGCCTGCTGAGGAACCTAGGCTATCTAAATTAACACAAATTGATAAAATGTAAAACTCACTTTAAAATAATGATATGCATAGATAGACTCAGAGGTTAAACAATGTGTCATCTCACGTACTGTAGGTACTGTAGTACTGTAGGTTTCCATATGCAGTTGACCATATGCAGGTCATTAACCTTGTTTGCTTAAATGACTAGGAATTCCAATCCACAGCAGTACACATTATTGTATGAATGTGCTGTATTAAAAAAGATCAAATGGGTGGTACAAGCTAGACATGTCTAGGCTAAATTGTGTCAGTTCTTTGTGATAACGCTAAATTGTGTCAGTTCTTTGTGATGACATCAGACAATAATGTAGAAAGTGTGTAGATGATTTGTGACTATTGTGAAATGTAAAAACTTTCACCTCAGCATACAATCCTTGAGACGGACCCTGGTTATGTGTTGCAGCAGATTAAAATGCATTTGGCTGGGAACTAAAGACTTTCTGCATTACCACAGAAATATACAATACTTTTTTTGCTTACTTGTCTTGAAGGGCAACTGTCGTTCGGTACATGGAGAAACACTACTACAGGCACAGATTTTAATCGAAATTGTATTGGTCCAGGAGCCTTTTATTTTTAAATTTACAATGGAATCATATTACATAAAAGTGACATAAATAGGTATGGAAGTTATAAAACCTTATTTCATGAAATATCACAAGCCTGCTCATACTGTGATATGTATAACCCTTATGAATAAAGTATTAATAAAAAATATGTCCCTTTTCAACTGAATAACCTTAAATTCAAACTGAAGGATGATAACCCATTACAGACTATTCCAGTTGTGACTGCATGTTGCGATGCACTTTTGTAGAAAAATGTAAATTGTGTATCTGGTTTATTTCGGCAATAAAGACGCTCTAGCTTGCGTGAGGCGGGGCTGAAGACTGACTGGGCAGAATGGCCTTGCTGTCTTGCTGTGGTGATTGGACAGGTTTACATACATTCAAACTCATCAATGCGCTGTTTGGTGTTGCCTGACCGGATCTGTCTAAGCGTCTTGTACTTGTCCCGTCCCGCACGCACATTCTCTGCATGAATGAGGTCGTTCTGGGTCTTCATGGTCTCGTCCCGAGCATTGGCCAGCTCTGAGCTCAAAGCCTGGAGATGAAGTAAACAGAATAGTTTTTAACAGTTGACAGCATGTATACGAACAGGCACATGAATGAATCCATATACTGTATGTCAGACTCAAGTCCGAGGAACTCTTTGGTTTATTGCAATCACCATGAAGAGAAATGAATATCGCTAATTTGGTTACTTTCTAAACTCAATTGATTTACTTATTCACTTACTATGAAAGCAGTACTTGGTGTGGATCATAGAACATGTATGAAATTGAGCTTTATATCTACACGCGCGCACAGGCACACACACACACACACACACAGTCCTGTAGCTTCTTTTCTGGCCTGCCGTGTATCTGAGCTTCACAAGTAAAATAAAAATTTAAAAAAGTGCAACATGGACATTTCACTTCCTGCCTTGTTAAATGTTATGCACACAGGAACATTAATTTCTTTTAGTGGAGTAATTGACCATCATTTGATGGAAAATGTGAATGCTTGGATTATTGTTTGTACAAAAGTAGTGACATCAGATCAGAATATACTTACAATAAAAACTATTCAATGTCTTTTATTTTTGAAAAATAGCCGCTTTACAAGCTCACAGTGTGTCACTTCACAGACATTGTGATCGGCTTAGCGGCAATTTTCAAACAGACAAATTAACATGGGCACCGTTGCAGGTGCGACAGTCCTAGCAGGACGAACATCCTTCTGTATGAAATAATAAAATAAAATACAGATTAATTGGTTGATTATTGATATGTCACCTAAATCTACAAAGTGCCTTGTAAATCAACTTTTTTTTTTACTAAAAAAGTAAAAATGTGCCTCTGGCATTAAAAAAATGTAAGATGTCAAGTGAAGTAAAAGTAAGTAGTACCTAAAAGTGGTACAGTATTTGAATAAATGTAGGTTACTTGTAGTTTCCACCACTGATTATACGTCCCTTCAGTTACCGTTAAGTAACCACTTCCTGAGTCTATACGCGAGAGACAAAACTCACGAGTAGATGTTGCTGCACACGTTGGTTCTTCTCAGCCTCGGTCATGCGATCCTCCTCACTGCGGTCCTTGTTGGCAACAGAGGCTGACAGCTCAGCACTGGCCTCATACTCCTCATCGTTCTCCTCGTCCTCGTTCTCCCCAGTCACGGGCTGCTGTATGTGAGCGACCATCACTTGGTTCTTCAGTTGGTCTTTGGTCTTCTCCAGGTCCTCCTGCACCAGGGTAGCCTGAGGAAACATTGTTTAGTTCACAGTTAAGTGACAGATTTCACGAGAGAAACTAGTCAACAGGTTTACTAAAGCAAGCTCAAAAGAAGCGTCTTGACCACATCATACTTACTAGAAACTTTCATACATCAGCTATTTGTCAATAGGACGATCCGAAAGCTCACAATGCTCTTGCACTAATGCACTTATGCTCTCCTTTGTGAGTTTTGGAATATTATGGAAGATTCTGGGTTACTCTTTAAGAGCTAAATGTGAACCAGTTGGGCATACGTCACAGATTATTGGTACATTGTAGTATCAGTATTATTCATTATAATCATTCACTTTCCCTGTAACTGATGATGATATGGTACTAAGCTGTGATTTCTTCCAGCCAATGTTTCTTATAACTTCTCAGGATGACATCACATTCCTGTTCCTGTATTTTCCAAATACAGGAACCACCATATTCTTCCTATAGCCAGAATATCACAATGGGATATAAGATATCTTCCCAGGAAAGTAGAAAGTAAACTTTTCCCAGCATGAAGACTGGTGCATGTTGTGTACACTCGTCCATGCATGACCCCCCCCCCCCCCCCCCAACACACACACACACACACACACACACACACACACACACACACACACACACACACACACACACACACACACACACACACACAGACAAAACAAGGACCTAGGAATGTCCTTCCTTAGTACATCCCAAAGGGGTTGTAAGTAGTTGGTTAGAAAATGTAAACGTTTCACTTGTTTCCTTTTATACACAAGTGTTGAATGATTTGCAGAGGACATGTGTGGCATGATTACTGTACATGCCGTTACTAATGAGCAGGAGACAGGGTGAATGGCATGGCAAGTACTGAATTCCCGATCTCGAATTTGCAGTGCCTTATGGTAACTAGTAATCAGTACAGGCGATATAATCCAATAGCATATGCAACAGACAGTAAATGTGCACTCTGCCATCCATATACAGACACATCAACACACACCAGGGTATTATTTTGAAACAGATTCAATTTCATGTTACATTTTCTGGGATCTGCGATCAAACAGCATTGTTGCCCTCATTGAATAATAAAGTGATAAATATTCAATGTTTTTCTTTCATATTACTGTATGAAATGTCAGACCACACCTTCTCTTGCCACTCCAGTGCTTCGTCCTCCTTCTTCTTCTTGGCATCCTCCAGTAGGGAGATTTTTGAGGTCAGGTCTGCCAACTCTGTGGCCTGAAGGGGAAAACGCTTTCATTTATTTTTCTTGACATGACTTCACATTGGAACATCAGACAGAAAACTTGTCTTTTGCTCCACACAGGCAGAATAATACTTTATATGGAAACATGACCCCGGGGCATAATTTTTGACTGTACCTTCAGTGTTAACTAAACACTTCAGTCATAGTCTAGTCTATAACAGTGGTTCTCAAACATTTTCATTTCAATGACCCTCATAACTCTCAGTTACAGTCATGTAAGGTCCTAACTAGAGAAGTCCGATATTGACTTTTTTATCGATATCCCAATATTGTACAAATCCTAATTTCCGATATTGATATAACCGATACTGATATATGCAGGCTTTTGTGCTGGACAAAAAAATAATAATGGGAGCATTCAGTGATTTTGGTTGATTTTTAAACCCCCCAACAGACCAACAGCATGTGCACCAAGGCCTGCCACCACTCTACCATAGTTGAAGGAAGGTTCCCCATATTTTTTTCCCTGATTGTGTGACCCTATACATATCCGTAAATAGTGTTTTGCCAATTAAAAAAAAAAAAAAAAAAAAAAAAAGGGTCTTGTTTTTATTATATTTTTCCCGATACCAATATTTTCCGATATTGATTTTTAAAGCCTTTATCGGCCGATAATATCTGTATGGCCGATATATCTGCCCATCCCTAGTCCTAACAATCAAATATTTTGCCAGGGATGAACTCCATGCAACGAGCTCAAGGGAGACCCCTGGATTCCCACTTCTTTGTGAAGCACTGGCTAATCAAATAGCTCTTCAAGGGGTGCCACACACCAGATGTTCTTGGTTCTTCATCTGGTTCTCAGACTGCTGAAGCAGAGTGAACTTGGCCTCTTCTGCCATCCTGAGGTCCTTCTCTAGACGTTCAGCCTCCTCGTTGGCACGCTTCCTCTCCTGTTCCAACTCCAAAGCCTTCTGGGTCTGTTCCTCCAACTCTGCGCGTATGGCCGCAAAAGAACAGACAGATCATGTTATTGCATTAACGGAGTTGTGATATTTGAAAATGTTTTTTCTTAGGTTTTCTGTGCTGCACCTGCAACCAAAAAAACTGAACTTTTCACATTCAGTTGATTTTCTGTGGTCTGAAGGTTTACTGGCCCAAACAAGAGCTCTGATTTTACTGCTGAATGTGATGTCACATTCTGCAAATCTCAAACATGTCAAACATGTTTGCTAGCAGATGTCACTGTTTCCACTGTTTTGTCAGTTTTCATTGCAACTCAAAAGGTTTCCAAAGCCCACAGACAATTCCAGACCACAGAAAGTCCACAGTTCAACGTTCAGGTTTTCTGGGTGTAATTGAGATCATAAAACCTAAAGGAAAAAATAAAAATAAATGAAAATGAATGACACAAAACCTTTAACATATTGAAGCTTTTTAAAGAGCTTGTAGGGGATGTCACCCACCTTGTTGGGCTTTCTTTGTCTGCTCCTCGATCTGTTTTAACCGCTCCATTAATTCTTCCTTCTCCTTTTCGATCTTCTCTTTTTCTTTTTCTGCAATCTCCCTTTTCCTCTTCTCGTTCTCCAGCAAAGCCCTGATGGAGACAAACAGAGTTCAGTGCGTACAGTACAGCACATTGTGATCTGGTTCTGGTAGGCCACACTCTCAGAGTAAATAATTCTAGAGCGAGCACCCTGAGGAAATCTTGAGGCGAAATGGACATAGTGGCCAAAGTTGAGAATGCAGTTTGAGAGCATTTTCCCAGAATGCACTCTGTTTCCCCCCCGGAAATAGGGGAAAAATAGG
This sequence comes from Benthosema pterotum, assembly GCA_039105355.1. Lineage (NCBI taxonomy): Eukaryota > Metazoa > Chordata > Actinopteri > Myctophiformes > Myctophidae > Benthosema > Benthosema pterotum. The sequence goes on along the minus strand of CM076975.1, from coordinate 26,746,699 downwards.
AGTGAAATCGCCTCATGCGCTGAGTGAGCAACTCAATGCAAGTGGATGAGAGGGGATCTCGGGTGCCCTCTCTATTTAATATATACTCTAAGGCCACACTTAACTAGTACTGTAAGTGGTTCCTGGTTGTGCTTATATCTACCAAACAAAGTATTAAAAGACCTACTTGAATAAACTTGCCAGATTCATACTTATTACGTTCCGTTTATGAGTGGCAATCACCAGTCAAATTAGGAGGGCAATTTTGGATGAGAATGCTTTCTGCCTATTTTGTAACAATGAAATATAACACCTACCTCTCCATCTTCTTGTGATTCTTCTCTTCCCGGGCCTGAGCCTTCATCTGCTGTACCTCAATGGTGTCTGGTTTGCGGCGACGCATATACAGCTCATGGTTGCCCATGCACAGCGCCAGGATGCGCTTGTTGATTCGAAGTCTCGGAGCATAGAAGATAAAGTCCTGCAATGGCAACATTGCAAGTGTCTTTCAGAAAGGATGTTTATAGGCTAAGTAATACTTGCGTACGTTGGTGCAAGTGTTTAATCACTTGCATCTCTATTCTGGGGCTAACATTCAGAGAACTTAGACAGTATACAATACTAGTTCACATGTCCTGTGTCTACTGCATGTGGTTCATACATTAGTATACGTGGTATATAATTCATAAACAAATTTCTTTGACAAGCATGCATATTATGGGACATCAGGTACTCACAGGTGCTTTCTTGTCAATCGGTTTAATGACAAACTTCTTGTCATTGAAGGAAATGTTCCTGATTTCACTCCAAGGAAAACCAATTTTGGGTGTCATTCTGTTCATGAGAAAACAAAACAAAGGCTTTGGGCATGGTTCCTATTTTTGATTACCTCTGTGTCAGATGGTAAAAAGCCATATCAAAACCGTATTATTGTACAGTCACTCACTTGTCATTCTGCTCGTAAATGTTTAGTCCTAGGGCATCCACTCCCAGCCAAAGTTCTGATCCTTTCTTGTTCTTGATGCTGAAGTAGTTGACTCCGTACATCTCTAGATCCTGAGCAATCTTCAGATACTCCATCATGGATTCCTCTCTGAGTAAAAAAATAATAATTGGGTTTTATAAGGTGAGCAAACAGGTCAGAAATGTTAACGCAATTGGTTTATTTATAGTTTTCATTTAACATTCCTTTTTGGTTAGTTAGAACTACATTGCAGCAATATGTGTCCAGACCTGGATCACTGCTAAGTGATTTGAGTGACTGCTTGGCACCAAACAGCAGACAACTCAAGCTCATACCGTCTAATGACTCAACAGATTGTGTCAGTTTAGTGTGAAGATCTAAATCCATAGCAGCTAGGCACTGGCCAGCTACTGTAGTTTGACCAATATAGTTGATCCTATAGCCTATATATAATCTACTAGAATGTGTAAAGGTCAGAACAAGCTTCAACATGGAGTGTATTAACTGTAAAGGGATGTGCAAAAATGTACATGACCTGACTCTTCAAAGATTTAAAACAAGTACAGTCTAATGACTCAACAGATTGTGTCAGTTTAGTGTGAAGTTCTAAATCCATAGCAGCTAAGCACTGGCCAGCTACTGTAGTGTGACCAATATAGTTGATCCTATAGCCTATATATAATCTACTAGAATGTGTAAAGGTCAGACCGAGGTTCAACATGGAGTGTATTAACTGTAAAGGGATGTGCAAAAATGTACATGACCTGACTCTTCAAAGATTTAAAACAAGTCTGAGACAGAACTGCAGTTAAAGGTAGGGGAAGTGATTTCACTTTTGTCAGATATCACCCAAAAAATATTTTTTTCTGTTAAAATGCTCTATTATAAGGTGTGGAAACAGTTTCCCCCTCCCCCACATTAGCAGAGGAGCTAATAAAAGTTCCCCAGGTCACCACAATTCTCCTCCAATCAGGAGAGAGCAGCAGGTTCACATAGTGTAGCTACTTTTGGGGGCCCCTAGTGCACCAGGCTGGTACTACACCATGAATTTCAAATCACTTCCCCTACCTTTAAGTTTGAGACACAACGAAGGTTACGTAGGTAGGTAACCACGGTTATATGAGCGACTGGATCATTCTAATATATGATATACCCTATTGCAGGGGTGGCCAACCAGTTAGAGACTAAGGGCCACATTTTTAGCGTGTTGCTGCAAAGAGCCACATCATACAGGTGGGCACACATGAACATCACCCCATCCCTTCCTCTCTCTCACACACACACAGATCTCTGCTCAGCCAGATTTATTGTAAACATTACACACCAACATGATAATGACTCCTAGCCCCCACAACCCGACTTTGGATAACCGGTTTAAAATGGTTGGATTATGTAGGCCAGTTATTTTCAAAAATTAACATTGTGTGCACCGTCTCACTCACAACTACTCTCAGTTGAACCAGTTCCACAAACAAAAACATAACATTGTGAGCTCACACACACAAAATCGATTTTATAATCATAATATAGGGAATGAATGGCTGTGCCAGGCCCAGCAATGTTGACACTTGTCATGTGAAAGGCCCTTAAGAGCCGCATGAAACCAGCCAAAGAGCCGCATGCGGCTCAAGAGCCACAGGTTGGCCAGGCCTGCCCTATTGGCTTGAATATAAGACTATGTTATTTTTCCCAATGGAAATATCCCAAAAATTGAGTCGTCTTATATTCAGGGGTTATACTATTTTACATTCAATGTTCTTTTTTTCTGTAAATGGGTCTTGAAAAATGGGGGTCGTCTTATAACCGAGTCGCCTTATATTCGGGACAATACGGTATATAAGAACTATCGGAGTGATCCAATATAGCGCTACATAACTGTAGTTTATAGTAAAGTAAACTAGTGAGAATTGCACAAGGCAGCTTTTCTATTTGGATTATATTCTGCACTTTCAACCCCAAGGACATAATGTCTCAGATCAGTCAACAAGCCTTGACTTTTTTGCTACTGTTTTGCTACATTCTTGTAGATAGGCTATATAGGAACTGCAGGAGGTTTCAAGGCAAATAGGGAAAAAGGACCCAGATTAAAGTATTTGTGCTAGATTAAGACTCTGTCAACATCTTGTCTCTCCGCCGATTTGGAAGCTAGCATTGTCTGGTAGAGTTGTGGAATGTGTATTGTAATTGAATCCTCAGACCCAGGCATTTGTCCCAAAGGAATAATGTGTAAATATTAGGTGTGCATTGAGAATTTAAGTCACCAGGTTAGTGTGTGTGATCGCGTGCGTGCGTGCGTGCGTGTGTGTGTGTGTGTGTGGTTACCTCAGCATGCCCTTGTGTTCTTCGTGCCACACCTGAATCCTCTCCTCCCATTGCTCCTTGTTGAGCTTATGCTGGTCCAGCACTCTGGTAAACATGAAACACAAGACAGTATGATAACTCTGTATTATACGATAAGATTGAATATTACAAAACACTGTCTGAAACATCCTTCACGTCTATATCAGTGCCTTTATCTGAGCTTGTTTAATTTGAAGAGAACAGAATGCAGGCACTCCCTTCAGATGGACGGATGTGCAGACTTTAAGAACTTGCAGCTAAGAGAGGGAGGCATGGCTGGAAAGTTCAGCCATAAATTCACTATGAGAATGCTAAGCAGGATGTTTAAAGCTAGCTTTTGATGTTTAAGCCAGCGGGTCTCAACCATTTCAGGCTGTGAACCACCAAAAGAATGACGGGGTGACTCCAGTCACCATCCCTCACCATGATAATAACAAAAGTAGATCTAAAAACTAACCTCTGAGGGAGAAGTTTGTCACCGGACAGGTATCCCGTCGTGTGGACGTCCTTGTTGTAGTCGGCATATTTGGCCTGCACTGCGTATGAAGCCAAGAGGACAGCAGTTTCTGGAGGGCAGTAGATGTCATCGTTCAGGATTCCCTCTTTCACCTGCAGGAAAAACAGCCTCTGCGTGGCGTCCTGGATCAGCTCCTCTGAGACGTCCTCGGGGTAAAACTTACCCCGAAACTTAAACAGCAGCGGGCTCTCTTTCCTTATGTCCTGGGCTGTTACCTAGTGTGAGGTGTGACACAGATCATTGGTCGTGGCTGTAGCAGTGCATGTAGCAGTGCACTTTACTAACGTTCCACCTAGTCTTGGGCGGTATTGATTTTTTAATATCGGTATTGATAACGTGTTAGTTAGCTCGATATTCGATATTACCGGTATTGACCACTACATGGCAATGGTGTGCAATCAGAGTCGGGCACGTTCTACCAGTCACCTAGTTCTCAGAATTGCAACATTGAGGGGTCAGAAACTGAGCGCTCTGCTGTTCAAGCAGCCTAAATAGGGAAAAACTGGAGTTGGAAATACATTGTTTCCAAAAAGCCTAGCCCAAATAAGGGCTATTTTAGGCATGTGTGTAACATGAAAATTGTTTGTATAGTTACAATTACCGTAAAAGTCTCATTGCTCATATTTTAATAGAATACAGTATAATGTCAGTATTTGACGATATTCGGTATTCGATATTTTTTATAGACCCAACAATATTACTCGGTATTGATTTCCAATATCACGATAAACGGTAATACCGGTATATTGCCCAAGACTAGTTCCACCCAAGACCACTGGTTGAAACTGGTTGAAAACCACTGGCGTAGTGCCTTTTCAATTGAAAGAAGCAAGGACGTTTCATGGCTAGCCATCCCAGAAACACACTCAGGACCGGGACCAATTAGTGACGTCTTGATTGTGGTCAGACCATGGTAATCGAAGACTGGTCAAATCTGGCCCAGAATATCACCTGATTAGACGTGACGTACGATGACGTCCTCCAGTGACATTGAAGACTAGGCCAAATCACAGCCCAAAGCCAGACAGCCAAACATGTTTGAAAGTGAAATAACCCTGTTAATTCATGTTTTGGCAAAAAAGGAAGGGAAAAAGGAAAAAAAGAAAAAGCTATAGTTGCTTGACAATCAACAGGAAAATAACACTCACCTTCTTATTGAGTTTCAGCCATGTAGAGAAGCCCTTTGTATCCTGGTATTGGAGGCCAAAGTACCATACCTCACGTAATCCAATTGTCTTTACAACCTAAAGAAAAGATATTGAAAAGGTGTAAATATAGATTATTTGTAATTTCACAATGTTCAAGTTCAAGAACCCTAGTATTTATACCGAACCCTACAGCATGTCAGAGCAATGCTTTGTCTAACCACGGTTTACTAGTTTCAGACTTTAGTGATCGATTTGTAATTGTGTACCGATTTGTGTGAGTTGTTGGACAAAATCTGCAGTACTAGCAGCACTTGAAGAAATTGGCCTAAAAATAGGCCTATTTGGGGTTTTGTGCTAAAGAAATTGTCTCTGCCTCCTAACCAGGAAGGATCTTTGGGACTTCTCTATTCATTTTCAGTGCAGTCATCTGGAATTGGATTGAATTCGGTCTGTGTAGATTTGTGCTTATTGGGATCGTAGGTTGCATTTCTTATTGGGATCGTAGGTTGCATTTACTCTGAAAACCTACCGTCAGTCAGCTAGCTAGCTAGTTAGTTAGTTATTCACCCTGCCCCTCATGACATCCCACCTCCATCACAGCCACGCCTTGTGACATCACGCATCCATATACTGTATGTCATACTTTGTGACATCACACCTTGTGACACATCACCACCACTATATGACAGTATATGACTCTTTCCACATGTGAAGATCATGACACTGACCTAATCCAACCCAGGATAACCATAGCTGGCCAGCAACCCTCAATCTGATCTCTATACAGTATCTCCATCTGACCTGTTCTGAGTCTGTCACTCTATGTCAATCTGACCTCATCAAACCCACACGTCATCGGGCCAGTACAGGATTCATTTAATATGTTGATATGACCCACGGATGCATGCATGTTATCAACACTCAGGGGTACTGTGTGCATTCTGTATGCTAGTATGTTATTCATGTTTACACTTAAAAGGGATATTCACTTTCAAATATACCTTTTGTGATTTTGTCATCTATTCTAGCTCATGTGAACACTCCTGACAGTTTATAAGTTACTCAATTCAGTATTTAGATATTTGATGTTCATTTTAGCTGTCCTATCCTCTTCCTATACAAACCCATTTTAACTTAAAACTCCATTTTAAACACAATAGATGAATTGAAACAAAACACCCAATATTTTTTTTCCCTGGTGACTGATATTGTCCTCCCACTATGTGAGGGGGTGGTGGAATTTCATTTACTGTTATCATTTACTTTTAAAATATTGTTTTGGAGAATGTAGCAGCCTTGGTGCCACACTGGTAGGGCCACATAAATAAACAATATTTGAATGAACAATATTTTAAAACATAGTAAAAACAGTAAATGATATGTATTGAAACACATGAACATATTCGGAGGATAATATCAGTCACCAGAAAAAAGACGGAATGCATCATGGTTAAAATGGAACGTAATTTAACTGTCTGTGGTGTTCGCATGAGCTACAGTGATGATATAGTGACCATTTTTTTTAAAGTGAAATATCCCTTTAAAACATGTTGTGTATATTATACCAATTGGAGAATTGTTTGAGCTCAGGTGACACTAGTCACTGCTCATCTTTTTAGTAAATCTTACTTCCTGTATTTTAAAAGCTACACACCCATTTTCTGTTCCTGATTGAAACGTTGAATACAGCCAGTGGCGCCGAGCCTATCCTTAACAGAGCTGCATGCTCTATTCCTTCCTCATATTTGCGGTGTTGTGTCATGATCTAATGGGCAGATTCCAGTGAAATGCACTGCACTCTGCCAGAATGAACCCTACTGACTTTGGTGACCCAATATTTCCTACCTGGTCAAAGAGCTGCTTTCCTGTTGTATTGGGCTGGATGGCGAACTCCAGCTCTGCATCCATCGTGGTCACTCTTACACTAATCTGTAGACAGAACAAGATCAAACAGTGAGAAAGATAAATAAATTGATCTTGAGGTTATGACATTCACTCACTCCTAGAGTGCAGAGAGAAAATGTATGTTCATATGCCAGCCAGTTAACTATGTAAATATCAAATATCTATTTATATCTATCGATGTCTAATGTTGAATTAAGTGAAAAAGTGAAATTCATTGCAGACATTATAATGACCTCAGAAGTATTTTAAAGTGGAATACCCCTTTAAGCTTAATCAGACCTAGTTTCAACTATAAAGAATAATTGCTCTGTCGCTCTCATTGATATTATGGAAAGAAATACAAATAGCTCACATCTCCATAATACACTTATGTATATTGTATGTCTGAGACTCTCTGAGTCATATGTCAAGGCTTTGTCAAAGTACCGTGACTCGTGTCTCTCTGCATCCCTTTTGTGCTCATATTTGGCAATGTCTTTTTCTAATTCTCTTTATCCAACTGTGTCCCATGCCAATATATGGAAATATCTGTATCTGCCAGGCCAGTTCCTGTGATGCCCAGCATTGCCCACGTATTTAGACTCCTGATGTCGTCGGTTTATGCCCATACAAACCATATACTATCAGTACATGCATTGCTCATATGGGCCATTTATCAGTTTTAATTTCATATTGTTCCAATTTTATCTACTCATTTCTTTGTGTCATCACTTCCGATTTCACTTATCCTGTATTAGTTCTGTCTTACAGTTGGATAAAATTGGCCTTGCAAACTGAATATGCATTTTACAAACACACTATAACAATAATTACTATTCCGAATATATAATTATTTAATATAATATTATTTAATATATATTATTACAACACTTATTTTAACCAAGGAGTATCACTTACACTACCTTTACGCTGACATTCTTAGCAAACTTTGGCTACCCTGTTACACATAATAAAATCACAATGGTCTCATATGACATTTTGACATGGTTTAAAAGACAACGATAATGTCTCTCTTGAGAGATACCATAGAATCTCCTACAAACATGGCAATCTGTCTGACTATGTCTTTCTCTATAGAAGTGAACTTATCTACAGGAAGTAACCACATCCTCTGGTGGCTGGGCCTATGAGGCAGTGCCACAGCCTGCTGTGCTCCCCTGAGAGCAGCTTGACATCCTGTTATGTAGCACACTACTTGTCAGTGTTCGCTTCTTCTCAAGTGCAGTTGCAGAATTTCATGGCTAGTAGGAACAGATCGCTTGATTACGAGGTCTGATATTAGTACAGGCACTTCTTTACATACCAGAAAAGGCCATACCATATGAAACAAAAGTTCAGTGGGTGATAATGCAGTCCGTTTAGTAATAGCTAGAAACATACTTGCTACGTATATGCTTAGCACTAAGTTCTCGCTCTCACTCCATTTTCTATTTCATAGCCTACCGTACTGTGCAAAGCGATAAACTATGTAGGCATTTCCATCCCCTCAGAGATGACAAAAACATCACTATGCCCGTATGGGCAAAAAATAAACGGCGACTGAGGCCCACGCCTGGCCCTGACCCACAATGGCATGCATTATTTTCCAGTTGTGCCGGCTGATTAGAGCTGCGTTCTTTCCCATTTGTGTCAGCAGGACCCCATTTTACCGCTCAGGACACTTGTTACGCTGCCACATCCTGTCGTCACTATAGCTGCCCACAGAGGAGTGCATGGAGCGAGAGCAGTTATGGTTGGAGTGACGCCTACATTCTGTGCTTGCCCTTAAGCACCACTTGGATGCCAAAAGGGCATCATGGCATCTCTTATTAGGATGACATGGTGCACAGTGAAGTCCTCAGTGTTTAAGTGAACTCTAGTCCCTCTGAGTTACGAATGGATATACTGTACACAGAGGATTTACTGTGTATAATGTGGATATTAACGATACACTGACTGCACTCGTGTTCATCATGCAGAGACAGACGCTGTCCTGAATTAAAAGTGTTTGTCTTGTGTTAAGCAAAGGGAACTAAGCTAAAAAACAAATTCAGCCTGATAAGGGTGGAAACACTTAAGACACTATTAATAGCACAAGCACAACAGCCCACTCAGAATGCGGAGCACCGTGGATAAGGAAATGCAAATAGATACATGCATGCATACATACATTCATACACACACACACACACACACACACACACACACACACACACACACACACACACACACACACACACACACACACACACACACGTGTACTGGTTAATAAAATACATTGAAATATTTGGAGTTTTGGACCTCCAGTCTTATTTTAGTAGGTATTATCCTTTAGTTTCCTGTTAACAAAATACTGTGACCACTAAAGATACAGGTTGTTGCTTTAGATGCTGATGTCATTTTTAAATATTGCGTTGAAAAGCGTTGAAAAACTTTAACCGATAAAAAGATGTTTGCATATCCACATAGATTGGATAATAACATTGATATAGCAGGGATGTGAAGGTTACACTGAAATAATTTTGGTTTAGCTCATCTGGTTCAATTAGTTCATAATCAATGAATCAATTCCAGCTGCCAATTTGGAGGACCTCCATAATCCAAACTACTGTAGTAAAACCCTTATTCTGCAATAAAATATATCCCCCAACGAAATGCATATCACATTTCTTCCTATCGACAAACACATACAGTATCTCATAGATGAGCACTTACTCTTAGTCTTAGATTTTATGAAGCTATTTTCCGGATGTTCCGAGTATAAAATAGTCCATATCAAAGTTTGCTGTTCCTCTCTACCACGCCAAGCTTACAAACTGTTAATCTGCTGTGCTATGTTGTGCACTGCAGATTCTTTTAATCCCTTGCCCGCATACCTCTGTGTTTTCCAGTTCACCATGTCTGGTTTGCCATACTTTGTTAAATTGCTGGTGTTCCTAACAAGAACATTTTAACTGCAGTGCTTGGTCCAGTGGTAAGTTATGCTTACATTTTGTGCAAAGAGTTCATTCTGTTGATAACATTGATCAAATAACAGATTTACTGACATTTTGTTTCTTTGCCAATTGTGACTAGACACAAGATGGAGTGATGCTGAATATAATCAGCAAAACATATCACAGTGACACTAATGGTTCAATTGCTATCATCATGAAGGCCTGTTGAAAGATACTCTTATGTGTCTTGAGGATATTCTTAATGTATGCTTATGAAAGACCTTCATAATGTCAGAGGGAACATACCGTAATTTATGTGTGTGTTTAGTGTTTTTAAAGCATGCGTTATTAAGAATGGAATGTCTCTGTGTGTGAGCCCTTGTGCTGTTTCGGGGTCCTCCCAGTAAACTAGTGGAAAATGCTCATGTTCAAAAATGTTAATAAAATAAAGTAAAAGTTTAAAAAAGTAAATAAAAGCCATCTTTGTGCTCATTTGAGCACAAATATATGAATACAAAATAAACATAGGCCTGTTGTTTCTATTGGAGGCTACAAGAAGGAGCAGCACCATGCTGGGTGTTTCAGGGAGGAGGGGAGGTAGCAGTGAAACCCCATATAAGGCAGCAGGCTAGAAAACTACTAGAAAGGAACTGATGCAATTGCAGAGACCTTGAGTCACAACATGACTTCCTTGGGAAATTGACATGTTGCCAAAAGTAGTCCAGCAAAGGAATAGTTTCTGAATAAGCACTGTTTTTGTGAAATGCCAGAACTAAATAATGTTTGTACTTTGTAGGCTATGTCAAACTAGTCAAACTTTAAATGCCTCATGAGGATAAAACCAAACTAATAATGATTTACTTGAATTAATAAAGTAATAATATAGAGACTAAAAACATTCTGCCATCAACATGTACATTACAGAATAATTGTGCCCCGATCTGTTATACAACAAATACAAACAGATTATTTATACTGCTTTAACCACAAATGCTGTTTGCCGAGCACTGATCCCTCCTTCCTAAGGGCGTACCTCAGCTTTACCACTTCGATAACTCTTACATTTCAAAGCTTCCTCCTTTCACATCTTATGCCTCATTTACTACATCTTGGCACTGTGAGCTCTTTAAGTAAACCCCTGGTTGTGTTGGGTCATAATATCATGTCCAGTTCTAAACCGCTGCTGAAAATCTCTGGTGTGATTATGTATGTTTGTTGTTTTGTCTTCTAGGATTTCCCAGTCTCTTCTTGCTCCTAATGATTAGTTTCTTTCAGCCGTAGGCCTGAATGTGTATACCTAACCTAGGCACCAGTTTGTACATTATCTTCATTGCATATTTTATGCTGTGAATTTTTCACCTTGCACAATAAAGTACTGTATATTTTAACTTCTTTACATAACTTCTTCCACTCAAGCTCAAATAGTTGAGAACATGCTTTAACACAAGTAGTTTCCGCCAGACAGTGTTCTACTTGCTACGCTACCTAAAAGCATTTCCTCTTATCTAAGCGCATGTTGCTTTGTTCCAAGCAGACATGTTGTGCCAAGAGTCAAGGCCTCTATGACAATGCATGTACCCTACTAGAATCCCTATGTCTACAGCAGACAGTGTTTACTGAACTGTATTTTCTGGGGTCCATGTCTGTTCACTTGGTAAAGTGTAGCTGCAACACTTCTTTAGATGTGCTTTGAGTGCAGTTTATTGCTGAAAGTGCTAAAGTATGTTATGCCATTGTGAAGTCCCCTGCATTTTGTAGATGCTGTTTTTCTTTTCAGAACTTCATTTGTGTACTAAAACCAGACTAAAATCAGTGGTGCTGTATTGTGCTGTACACGCCCTCCTCCCTGACCTGTGTGTGTGTGTGTGTGTGTGTGTGTGTGTGTGTGTGTGTGTGTGTGTGTGTGTGTGTGTGTGTGTGTGTGTGTGTGTGTGTGTGTGTGTGTGTGTGTGTGTGTGTGTGTGTGTTCTCTACTCAGATGGACAGACACAGCCAGGGACACACATTGCTGTTTATATATTAGGGGTGGATAGCAACACTCAAAAACAACACAGTCCCCTTTCATCAAACAACATTTTGGGTAGATTTAATGCTCTGATAAACAGATAGCCCACAGCATGACGCTAGGTTGTCCTGATGAATGATACTGATAGCCTGGCTTATCATGGTGTGTGTGTGTGTGTGTGTGTGTGTGTGTGTGTGTGTGTGTGTGTGTGTGTGTGTGTGTGTGTGTGTGTGTGTGTGTGTGTGTGTGTGTGTGTGTGTGTGTGTGTGTGTGGCGCGCACGTGCGCATATATAGCAATTAGCAACTGATTGTTCTCATGAAGATGTAACAGAAAAATAGAGTGAATGTGTATAGTGAACTCTGCACAACACGTACTAATGTGGAGCATGGCTGGTTATTTGGCTTGTTGATGACATATCAGTATATCTGCAATTATATAGCCAATGTGCCCTGATTTTTTTTAACCACCGCCAATCTGATCGTGTCAACAATTTTCAAAAATATAGTTAATCTAATGGCAGTGCATGTTAAGCTTGCTCTCTTACAATAGTTCAGTGTATGGGTGTATTTTATATTTACTTGCCCGTACATTGTATAGTTTAAATGTTATTTTCTCACATTTAAGTCTACAACGTAATATAGCATCATTAAATACTTCATGATCTTTTAAAATGATATCTATACAGTATGTATGCTCGTAAGTTAAACGTTGGTTATTATTGGTGTAGGACAGTGTTTCTCGGGTGGTCCAAGGCATCACGATGCAAGACCTTTAGTTCTTGATATACATTTTAGACATTTTGAACATTTTAAGACGACAAATCTTGACACACAGTTTACTTTCACATGGGGATTGATGGCCAAATGCATGTGGTGCTCCTTGACAATTAAAACATTCGAGAAACAACACCAGTCTAAAATCATCCAAAATCAGTCTCAGTACTTGGCCCTGGTCATTGATATCAATGACGTTTCGGCCCAGTCGACCTTCCCCAGCACGGACTGGGCCAAAACCGTTCACCAGAAGTAAATATATAAATCATGTGAAAAGGGGCTGGCAGTTTCTACTTTTTTCTACCCGTTTCTGTTGATCTCATTGGCACCACCACCTACTGCATATACAGTATACAGTATATACAGATCTGAGCCAGTTCAGAATCCTGCAAGGTACATTAGCCCCAGCCCCTCCAGTGTCTTAGACAGAAAACATTTTTAGCTGTCATCTAATAGTTTATAATTATTATTTTGTTGTTGTTTATTAAAAAAGGGGAAAAGTTAAAACTTCTTGAATGCTCACATAGCCTGGGTGTGAGAGGTTTTAGAAAGTGTACTTTCAATAGAAAGCGCGTAGAGGAAGCAGCGTCATTTTTTGCTTATGGCCATGACTTCACTCTAAGTTTTTTCTCCTATTGCTAAACAGCAGTGTAATTACAATTACAGAGGGTGTTACACAATCCCCGTATTTTAGGGTGTATGACAAAAAAGTGTTATCCAAAGACGTTTTAGCAAGCAAAAGTACACAAGGGAATGAGTTGACAGAATTATGACCCTTGGTAACATTTTAGTTTGGATGAATGAAGATATGAAATTAGGGTTTATTATGCATGTACAACACGTTAACGTACTGAGACATTTTAACTTGAAAATCAAAGTGGACAGCAATTACATGGCTGTGAAGAAGGGGGAATACTGCCTTCTTAGGCCAACAAACTCCATCAACCATGTTAACAGAGAATTGGTAATAATTTGGTAATGCAGTTAGGCTGTTCCCATAATGATGTCAAACATGAATTGCCCCTCATATAGTAGGCATGCAATGTACATTTTAGCTGCACCACAAATAGAATAATCATTTTGTGGATAAATGGGGCTGAGAACTATACAGGCCTATAAGGAAATGGCCTATATAAGGAAATCATTTGGTTGGCTTTGCTTTTAGTTTCAGACCAGAAGAGGCAACACCACTCTCCTATGCACTAGTCACTTTTTCCATCTGTGCGTGTTACTTTTCTGTAAATCAGTAGGCCTACATGTTTTTTCTCATGTTCGTTCTGAACAATTAGTTAAGTTCTCTGTATTAACACACACTAGCTGGGCGGAACCCCCAACTTGATAAATCAAATCCCTCGTTGCAAGAGTTAGTTCAACTCATTGTAAACGGGAGGCCTAGTTTGTCAGGCCACAAAAAACTCACTTCCGTTCATTTATTCTTCAGCTATATTTAGCATGATGAACGAATGTGATTTCAAACTTTTTTTCAGTTTGTTGGGATAAAAGGGATCCGCCCTGTTAGTTAGTCACATTAAAGTATCATTACAATCCACGTAGCCCAAGTCTGTGAACAGCCTGTTATATCATATAAATCTGATGAAAATAAGTAATGATGGCGAACGCACGCGCGCGCCGCCCGCGCACACTTAGAGAGAGATAGAGGGAGAGAGAGAGAGAGAGGATATTTGAAATTAACAGACTGCGCATATATATAATGAAAATGTATAACAGTTTGGGTCTTACCGTCTTAGGCATTTCTGCTGATGGTCCCGGCTCTGATTTATTATAAAAATAAACAAACCCCCAAAAAAGTTAAATTGCAGAGAAACCAAACTAACGGGACCCGAAGAAACTTTTGCCCATCAGAACAATGGCATGGAATGTAACGTCCTCCTCGCGCGTCGCAACAAACTTTGCGCTGAGCGACTATTATATCAATATATCTACAGTATATAAGCAGTTCTCCGGATCAGCCTGTGGATGTGAAACGTTTGTCCGCTAGTACAGGCTGTAGCTGATTCTTTGTTTGGTGTTGTGTGGATTCAGTCAGTGGAAGGCAGAGGGGGGGCTGCCCGCTTGATTTCCTGCTAACGGTACTGTGGCTGAAAAACCACACCCAAGCCAATGACAGGACCCGCACTGACTGAAATGAGCTTTCAGCAGAGCAGTCTGGTAGAAGAGTTGCGACACCGAGTGGTCAGAATGGATGCAGCCTGAATAGGGACAAGCTGGAGTTCGAAATACATTGTTTTCAACGAGCTATTATTTTTGCCATGTGTTCAACATGTCAACTGCATAAACTTAAGTCTTTGCAATGTTAGTATTGTACTATAAAACCCGTCTAAAATAAAGGGATTTGAGATGATAATTAAATCTGGCCTGATACCTAAGTCCAATGTATTTCTGCCTTGTCACAGATGGCTGTCCCCATGCGCAATAGAAGACTATGTAGAGCAGCCGCCATTAGACCTTTCCATGGAAGTGAACGGAGATGTCGTAACTCTGTCCATACTCTGAAGGCTCTGGTTTTCAGGCAGCAGACTCCGCCTGCAGCCGCATCGACTGGGATCTGCTTCTAGCGCCACATCTCACCGATCCGGTCCAGAGCTGATACGGAAACGATTCGAGTATGTGCGTGGATGTCTGTGGCGAAAACCGCCGGATGCAGTAGGAGGATTCTACGGCGGATCTCAGAACTGAGCATTGAATAGAAACCAGCCTGGTGTGTGACGCGAGGTTAGCCAAATCTCCTCATCTAATGAGGATGATGTGTCGTTTATTTTATCTCGCCGTTATTATTACCGGGATCACATTCAAAGTTTGTATTGTGAAAAACAAATCCCATTATAATGTTCAAACAGCAATGCGATTCTCTAAAATAATATGCGGAGGAAGAAGGCTTTTGTTCAAATTGACTAGATAGTAGCATACTGGTGGCCATTCATTCACAGCTAATATGCTGGCATTGTATGATTTTAGCTGCTTGGCATGAACATCATTTTTTTCTGGTGGCTGATATTGTCCATGTAAGTTGTGACTTGTGAGGGGCTGCGTATTTCTTTTACTGTTTTCATGTATTATTTAAATATTGTTTTCTTTTCTTGCTCACTGGTGTGGAGCAGAGGCTGCTACATTTCCCAAAGAATATGTTATTATATATATATATATATATATATATATATATATATATATATATATATATATATATATATATATATATATATATATATATATATATATATATGTATATATATATATATATATATATATATATATATATATATATATATGTACAGTATATTACAATATACTGTACATTCATTTACATTTATTAAAAAAAATGTAAATGAATGTAAACAGTAAATGAAAATCCACAGCTGAATCTGAAATGGTTAAAATTTTAAAGTTATATTGGGTCTTTATAGGAAGGGGCAGAGTAGCTAAAACGAATATCAAATATCTAAATAATTAATCTCAGGCAACTATAAACTATAAACTGCAGTATTCAAATAAGACTGATAAAAGTATTTCTGCTGGACAGTATGCAATGTGGCCCTCTGGGGATAGTGTGGAGTGTTATAGGTTTTGCTATTTCTTCAACTTCAATACATCATCACTGAACCTGCATAATTTTTCTGGCTATAATTCAGAATGTTTTCCCCCCCATAAAGCCATTGACTGACTTTCCATTACACTCATGCATGAGAGTAGGCTTATGTTTTCTTAAGAGCAGTTACTCAAATTAACCAGCAGATAGTGTGCACGGGCCAGATATCACTGCTATTGCCCTTGTGTGAACATACCTTTGAATTTGTTTTTATTTTCACCAAAAATAATGATTACACATAGTCCTAATAATATGCCTTCTACTAATAATAGGCACAATATAACAAAAAGATAAAATCTTATCTTTTGTAACAAACATTTTATCCCATAATTTTGTAAACATCTTCTCAGCCAGCACCAAATTGCGTCCCAAAAGGAGCTCCTGCTTCCTTCAGTGCATGAGGAGCAAGCAAGCCACTTCAAAAAGCACCCTTCGGACCGGGTGTCTCCGTCACACGCCTGCTGGCCAGCCACTCTGGTTCCATCACCAGTCTGCACAGAGAAAGCAGCATACAATACATGTTACTGTATGGCCCACAGTCTGTCACAACTGTCAATGGCTGTGATGAGCAAACTCATCCAAGTGTCTGGAAATGAGCATCATATGCCATAATGGGTTTTCAAAGTGGGCTCCTTGGGGGGCGCTGAGCGGTCCATTTTAACCATATTTTATTTTATTGTTTTATTTGTTAGTAGTCAATTTGATTTTGACTACTGAAAAATAGCTATTAAAAATAAGACCACTTTATTCCATGCTATGCTTTGAAGATGTGCTTTTTTTCCTTCTTTGATGAAGATTTGTTCCCAGCCTTTTTTTAAAAAAGGACAAATGTATATCAATTTCGGTCCTTGACATCAGAATGTTTGTCACAGTAAACATAACTTTGACCTCCTGCACTTTGACTCCTGCATGTGCACGCACACACACACACACACACACACACACACACACACACACATGTGCACACACACACACACACACACCCTCAAATATGTTGAAATTATTACCTTGTTCTGAGTGTTCACATTTGAGTATAGATATGTCATAAGTCACAGACCCACTTACTGTTATGTTGTATTTAATGACAGTGTTTGAAACCGATTTTCAAACTTCTGCGTCATGAGTCATGTGTGTGTGCATGAGTGAATGTGTCACAAGCATGTGGGGCCTGCCCTGCACAGTAGGTCCTTATTGTTGTGTAGGTTGTTGGTCAACACATACACAGGAAGCTGGATGGGAGCCCTTGTGCCCAAAATCTGAGGAAAAACTCTGGCTCTTTAAGAAAAATAATAATATATTTAAAAAAATGATATGACTCTTGACAAGCATGAAATGGCCCGTTCGAAGGCCAGAGCCATGGCATGACTGTTTGTGGCAACTGAAGAAATTTGTAATGGTCTTCTGTGGGAATATGAATGCACAAACACATAATGCATTGTTGATTCTAAGTGTAACATAGGCTAGCATGAGTGTAGGATAGGAAAATACTGTATATACAGTGTGTGAAATAAGGGGAGCAGTACATAATTATACATTATTTATTACAAGAAACACATTTTGTCATTAAGACTTACATTTTGTTTGAGTCAAGACTCAAATAATCTGTTGTATATTTTTGGTCTATAAAAGTATTTTTTCTTCCATTCAGTGTGGATTACAATATACTTCTGCAGCTTGTAACAACATAACTAAATAGACACGCCATTTTATATCACTCTTTTACAAACACAATTCATGACAGCTTGAAAGATCCATATCATGGTCATATATTTAGAACATGAAGCCTACATAAACTTTCAAAAAACTTTAAATTTATATATATCAACAATATTATAGAAGAAACCTTTATGTCAGGTGTGTGTCAGGTGTCAGCAGCAAACACGATTTTGCTGCTGACACCGATTGAAACACAGAAGTACAGGTAAGAGTCAAGAACCAAACCAAATGTTACAGAAGAATAACAAAATAATGGTTTTATTCTGACAGTAGGCTTCTGCACTCTCTCTGAATGAATGACTTAACATGCAGTGACAGTCGATCAATAAACAGTGTTATGTTTTATTGGTATAGCCTGTCTATGAATAAAGGAGTAGGCTATGAATTGTATAAGAATAGATCTAATTACTGTAAGCGCAAACAACCACCACTAAGTGATATACACCTCTAGTTGATTTTTCCTCTCCACCAGATGGTTCTGATCCATTTTCTTGTACAAATGTAGTTGTGTGCACTGTTGGATTTTTATCTCAAGATGTTGACTAACAATATAGTTAATCTTCAGTACTGAAATGAATGGGTCTAAGTGGCTTCCACAATCAAACTTGCAATTGAATTCTTTTCAAAATGTTCTGCAATGATGTCAAGACTATTACCTGCATGTAAATAACTTACATAACAAACGCCACTAAAAACACCCTTGATTATAACATGTTGTCAAAATGTCAACACAGAATTGATCTGTATGCAATAGTTTCACTGCATAGTAAATGTAGTCCCAGATTTCCAGAGGGTGGCATACACGCTTCTTTTTCCTGCTAATTCTGCCATAGCAAAATTTGCTAAGAAGTATATTTGCACCCAGAACACATTATTATGACACATTCACATGTTTTCAGTTCAAAACTGAATCCAATGAAGCAATGGGGAAAATGAATCATCTAGATTCTAGAAACCTAGGACAGTTATACATAGAGCCAATGAGATTGAGTTGCATCATATCACCAGTTACTTTACAGAACATTATTTATTTCCAAAACCAACAAATCTTTTGGTGTGGTCAGAGATAGAATGCGGAGGAAGTAAAGGTAACCATTGGGGATTTGGTAGTTACCAATACTAGCCCAGTCTATATCTCCAAACATTAAATCCTCATAATAATGTTCAGGAAGCACATGATCTGAAGTGTGTTTCTGACCTCTCATTGATGCAACCCTTTCTCTCCCACTGGCTCTGGATAGTAGTTAATACAGGACTTGGATGGTGTTCTGCCCACAACCCTGATTAAATAAAGCTTCTATCACATGTCCCTTCAAGAATATTATTTTTGTGGTGTACTTCAAATACTATTTAAATCTATACAATGGAATTACATTTTAAATTTACAATAGCAAAATTGTTTTGTAAGTTTCAGATATAATTTATAACCGCATTTACATTGCTGACTTTGCAGCTCAAAAAGTGCAAAGTCAAAAGCACTTTTATTATAGCTAATTGCCATTACAACCAAGTTACACATCAAAATCTGTTTAATTTGGGTCAGCATCAAGCTGACTCAGAGCTAAAGTTAATTAAGTATTAAAATGTTAGTTATAACTAATGTAAAATGTCACTACCACAAAGCCAGGCTCACAACAAAAGGATAAATGCTGTTCATTTGAAAGAACATGAAAACTGGACTCAAGACATACCTGCTTTATCAACATAAGGTTATATTGTACATTAATGTAACTGCCAAACATTCAATTAACTTGCAAAATGCATTCATAGCTTTTATACCATTTTACTATGTGGAGCAGCATCCTTCATCTCTCAGAAGTGCTATTCATATATAGCATGTCATGAGTTGTAACCCAGACAACTACGCTTGATAATGCAACCCAGCAATAACTTTTGCATGTTTTATTAGTTGAAATATATTCAAAGATATTGACAATACTACCAATATATAGTGTAAAGCAGACATGTGGTAATTGAGTGAGGAAATATCACTTAATCATAGTGCCCAGTATACAACACATACCTTTTGTTTTTACAATGCAAGTAATTCACTGTTTACAGGTAACCATATATATGTACACATGAGGACATCATGCTAACAGCTGCACACAGGTTATCTGTGTACTTAAACATACTGTAGCATGTAAATGTCCTTGTAAATAAACTACTGTACCCAGTAAGAATTAGTACATACCAATGGGCTACTCCCAGTGACACACAGTGTCACGAACATTATAGCATTGATTTTTTTCCCTTAAATAAAATTATCATACTATACATTTCATATTTTTACAATCAAGTTATAGATACAATTTGTATCAACAAGCAAAAGTCAATTCTAGACATTTGTGGCTTAGTTGTTTGCGGCACTTCAAGGTAAAATGGGGAAAAGGAGCCACGATCCCTGCTTTCATTTCGACCTTTAATGTCTGATTTCATCAATGCAATAGACTGCTCCTAATGTTTATCACTTCGGGGAAACAAGTATAAATACCCTCAGAAAATAAATAGGTTCACTGAATATCCAAAGTCCATTTCAGTATAGGTCATCTGAATCAGTAACCATCTTGAACGTGGGTATGTATACCACTCTGTATATACAGATATAGTATATTTTATAAATGACACTGTAGCCTATATATTTTGTCTTTGTTTTTCCCTCTATCAAAGTGTTTCTTTAGCGGTCATTTAAACAAGGGAATGCAGTGTTGAAACAATATGGCACGCAAACTTTAAGCCAAATGTCAGAAACAACCTTGACAGCAGCCTTGCAAACTGATTGTTTCACAGGAAGAAACATTTAGGCAGTTTTCTGTACCTTCTCATGAAGACAAGGCCCAATGTGTCCTTATCTTATTTCATGAAAAACAAAGTCAGCAATGCCCAAAAATCCTTTGGGCAAATGACATTCAAATCACATACATAGTTGAATTCTCTTTACATGGGTTATTTGACATTGGTTGTCCTCCAGCCATATACGGAAAAATACATTTTTACAAAAACACCCAAAGTACAGGCAATCTAAGGTTTAACCTCAAACAAATTGCAACAGAAACTCTTTCAACTTTTTCTGTTTCCTTAATATGTTAGGAATAACATATCAAAAGTCCTAAGAAATCCAAGTAGGGGAACATAGTGAAAAAGGCTGAAATAGATGATGTCACAATTTCCGATTTTCGTCTATTTAAAAATTAGATTTATGTATGTTTTCTTAGCTTGTGTCTAAAGAAAATGTTCAATACTTTGCAGAATTACATAGAAACTATGTCTGATTCTGTGAAATGATTGTTCAAGAGTTTTTTTCATTTATTGCAAAAGGAAAATCTTAATATTAATGCATTTTGTGAGCTAATATGGGACAAATTTCGTATAGATTATAAAATCAGAAAAATGGTTGCAATAGGGCAAAACAAGTTGCAACAGAAACCCTTTAACTTGTTTTTGTTTCCTTAATATGTTAGGAATAACATATCAAAAGTCCTAAGAAATCCAAGTTGGGGAACATAGTGAAAAATGCTGAAATAGATGATGTCACAATTTCCGATTTTTGCCCCTGGTGAAAAATAGAATTATGGAGGTTTTCTTAGCTTGTGTCTAAAGAAAAGGTTTAATACTACAGAATTACATAGAAAATGTGTGTGATGCACTAAAATGATTGTCCAAGAGTTTCATTTCATTTTTTGAAAAAGGAAATTCTTAATATTAATGCATTTTGTGAGCTAAAAATGGAGAAATTTCACATATAGCAGAAAATCTGAAAAATGGTTGCAATTGGGCCAAACAAGTTGCAACATAAATCCTTTAACTTGTTTTTGTTTCCTTAATATGTTAGAAATAACACATCAAAAGTCCTAAGAAATCCAAGTAGGGAACATAGTAAAAATGCTGAAATAGATGAGCTCAGAAATCCCCATTGATGTGAAATGAAAATGTTTAATACTGCAGAATTACAGAATTGCAGAATTACATAGCAACTGTGTCTGATGTAGTAAATTGATTGTCCAGGAGTTCATTTATTTATTTATTTTATTTTGGCAAAGGGAAATTCTTAATATTAATGCATTTTGCGAGAGGAAAAAGGGACAAATTTCACAGACAAGAAATAATCAGAAAATGTTGCAATAAAAGATAATACTATAAACATAACTTTAACCTCACAAAACATAAATATATAATATATAAACTATTCAACATCTTTATCATCATCACTTTGAACCAGACTTGTGTTTGTGTAACACCCGGGATTCGAAACGGGGTCTCCACCGTGAAAGTCCAACATCTTAACCACTAGACCAAAAGGGACATCCCCTTGGTACGGGGGCAGATACTAGACTTTGGAGGTCATCACGACAGAGGCTGTAGCCACCAGCTACACTCACCTCCCTATTGACCTCCTTCCACAAACGCGATCCGGGTCACGGGACCACTGTAACACCCGGGATTCGAACTCAGGTCTCCACCGTGAAAGTCCAACATCTTAACCACTAGACCAAAGGGACATCCCCTTGGTCCGGGGGCAGATACTAGACTTTGGAAGCCATCACGACAGAGGCTGTAGCCACCTTCTACACTTGCACACCCTGTGTCTTTGCAGTTTACACATGCAACAGAGCAGACAATGCTTCTTGCAAGTGCACCTCAGGCTGCTGCAGTTGGTCTTGCAGGTGCATCTGAAGACCCATAGCAGTTCCTGAGCTGGAGGTATGTCTGTCTGGACAGGGATAATCACCCCATCATTATCCCCATTCTTGCGGCAAGAGCACTCATGCAGTTCCCTTCCACTGCTGTACTTGATAATGTGGTACTTTGCTGCTGTGGCTGGAGATGGCAGACTCTCTGGCTTTACAAGAGATGCTTCTTGCAAGTGCACTTCAGGCTGCTGCGGTCGGTCTTGCAGGGAGACCCCTCTCATAGCAGTTCCTGAACTGGAGGTATGTCTGTCTGGACGGGGATAAGTGTAGCAGGCGGCTGCACTGATGGCGTGATGGCCTCTAAAGTTTAGTATCTGCCCCTGGACCAATGGATGTCCCTTTGGTCTGGGAGCAGAATAAAGAAATTTGGTCCCTTTGGCGTGAAAGTCCAACACTTAACCACTGTTAAGTGTTGGACTTTCAGGCGGGAGACCCGAGTTCGAATCCCGGGCGTTACATAAGCACCCCATCACTCTCTTCCCATCCCCATTCTTGCGGGAAGTCTGAGGAGGGTCTTGACTCATTAAGCATTAAGATACAAGCATTTTTGTAAGAAGGTGGCATCTTTTGTGGAGCCAGAGAGTCTGCTACCTTCAGCCACAGCAGCAAAGTACCACAGTCTCTGTGTCTACTACCAAATACAGCAGTGGAAGGGAACTGCATGAGTGCTCTTGCTGCAACAACTGGGATGGGAAGAGAATGATGGGGTTCTTATCCCTGTCCAGACAGACATACCTCCAGCTCAGGAACTGCTATGGGTCTTCAGATGCACCTGCAAGACCAACTGCAGCAGCCTGACGTGCACTTGCAAGAAGCATTGACTGCTCTGTTGCATGTGTAAACTGCAAAGACACAGGGTGCACACACACAAGTCTGGAAGTGATGATGATAATTTTACAATATACAATGTAAACACTAAAAACTGTAATACATTAGGCGCGATGATGAAGGTGTTGAATCATTTATATATTATGACAGCATTGCTTTTGTAACTTTTACGTTTTGTGATGTTAAATTTATGTTTATAGTATTATCTTTTATTGCAACATTTTCTGACTATATTTCTTGTCAGTGAAATTTGCCCCTTTTTCCTCTCGCAAAATGCATTAATATTAAGAATTTCCTTTTGCCAAAATAAAAAATAATAAAAAATAAACTCTTGGACAATCATTTTACTGCATCAGACAAAGTTTCTATGTAATTCTGCAAATTATTAAACCTTTTCACTGGACACAAGCTAAGAAGACCTCCATAAATCTGTTTTAACATGGGCAAAAATCGGAAATTGTGACATCATCTATTTCAGCATTTTTACTATGTTTCCCTACTTGGATTTCTTAGGACTTTTGATATGTTATTCCTAACATATTAAGGAAACAAAAACAAGTTAAAGGGTTTCTGTTGCAACTTGTTTTGCCCTATTGCAACCATTTTTTTGATTTTATAATCTATACGAAATTTGTCCCTTATTAGCTCACAAAATGCATTAATATTAAGATTTTCCTTTTGCAATAAATGAACAAAACTCTTAAACAATCATTTCACTGAATCAGACATAGTTTCTATGTAATTCTGCAAAGTATTGAACATTTTCTTTAGACACAAGCTAAGAAAACATACATAAATCTAATTTTTAGATAAGCGAAAATCGGAAATTGTGACATCATCTATTTCAGCATTTTTCACTATGTTCCCCTACTTGGATTTCTTAGGACTTTTGATATGTTATTCCTAACATATTAAGGAAACAAAAATAGGTGGAAGAGTTTCTGTTGCAATTTGTTTGAGGTTACCCCCCTTTTTTTCTTAGATTGCCTGTACTAAAACACCCAATAAGATCCGGCTAATCTTAAAAGAGAAAACCACACTCAGTTTAAAGCGTTTCCCTTATGGATAATCAATGTTATGTCATCAAGATGTGGTTGGGCCACGACAATAAACAACCACTATTGCAGAATTAGTCTACACTTTTATAGCAGTGTAATTTTCACTTTAAAGTAGCAAAAATGGATCTTCAGTTTGCTTAACAGTTAACGATCGCCTAATCATTTTTGGCAGTTGATTCTAAATAGAGATAAATGAAGTACACTATATGGGTATATGACAGATAGCAGGGCCTTAACATATCTGTTACATTTCTAGCAATACAAGGCATGTGTGTTCAGTAATATACCTCAACTGGTTTAGGGGATAGGAATACCTGAGTTCTGTGGTATTACCCTTTAAATGCAAATTAAATTTTTAACCTGGCATGGCCACTTTACATGGTGAAACTTTGATGTACCAAGTGAAGCCACTCTAATAGCTCAATCTCAAAGTTCATGGCAAGTACATACACACAAAGCATGTTACAATTACCAACTTAAATGTACACTTCTTTTCACTAAATACCAAATCAGAGCTGTCTGTAGCTGGTAATGTCTGGTTCTTAGTCAGAAAAAGCCCCCTGGGAGGATATCCGGACTCCTTTTATTTTCATAATTACTACATGTATATTGAAAATGTGTATTGGACTACCATATTGAACACATTCCCAGGTCTTAGGGTTACAACTAGGAATCTAGCAACGTGTTTGTCAAATTGATGTCCCACTTGTATAAAAATGTATACTGTACATTTTTAATGGTGATCATGACATGAGCTACTCTTCATGCAAAGTGTCATGAGGAGTGTCAAAAAATAACTGGTGTCATCAGGAAACATGTGCTTGTACTTTTCTCACGATATTCTCAACACCTTCTGAAATATTTATTTTTTTTGTACAATTTTGAAATGGTAGTTACTGGGGATGCACCAAAAGGGAAATTCTTGGCCGAAACCGAATGAGTAATAGTACATATTTGTTTTCCTACCATTGCTGTCATGGCCCCACCTTACCGGTAGCTACTGTACTTGATTATGGCAAAATACATGTTTATGGAATACTTTACCTAAATAATAACCACTGTTATGGGTTCATAAAATATTTATTCAGAACTTTCAGCACTTGAATGCATTAATTAAATACACTATTTGATATATTTTCTGCCAATTTGGGACAAAACTGGCCAAAAATTCATTTTTAGCCATTTTATGCAGAGTATGATCTGCAGCCAAATCGTTGGTGCATCACCAGTAGTTACCACACTTACTGTAGGTAGGTTCAATGTCTCAGCCACTGAAAATACACAAAGTGGCCTCATGTTGGTGCTAAAACAATAATTTCTTTCAATAACTTAAATGCTATGTCTTATCAACCACTGTATACCAAAATCACTTTGCCTTCTACCCATAGGCTGTGCAATAAATGAAAAAAGTGCACTTCATTTGTATTAACAAATTTCTGCAGTTCTATACTATTTTGGCGAAATCCAGCCATACAGTATAAGAAATCAGGCTCCAGCCAGATTATTTGAAACACCTTGGCACTTCACTCTCTCTCTGTAAAACCTGTTCATCTCATGATAGCTGGAATACATTTTGCGTGAGTGCCTGTTACAACGTTACGATCTGTATTTGTGCAGAAAGTAATAACCAATTTGCCTTGTTTGTCGTAGGGCTGAGTATCACACAATGAAGATTTGAAACTGTATCCTTAAATACAGTACATGAAGCGCCTGTTTGAAACAAACATACCTGTATTACACTTCCCATAGTAGAAAGCATTATCAAAGCAATAATATATGTATGTGTGTGTGTGTATATATATATATATATTTGAAAATCCTAACTGTAGCATCTATAGTGAAATCAGCAAACCCACAACTGTAACTTTTCCAAACACTGATGAAGTTTCTACATTAGTCCAATCAATCTTCTAAATTTAAATGCAAGAGATCTGTAGAATACTGACATTTGACTATTCTCTCTTTTTGGCATCATTTAGCAGCTTATAAATGTCTTTGAAATCATGGCTTATCGTGTGAATTATATGTACATAGATGTGTGCACAGGTATACAAGTCAAATCTCTTCTGGGCTTGTTATGTGCACTAAAGTTTCTACCAAAATAGTTTGTGAAGTGAGACTGAGAAAATATATCTTTTTAGACACTGAGCTAGTGCTTTACATTTCAAAGGAGGAGGTTTCAATGACAAAGAATTTCATTGAATTCCATTAGACAATGATTAAAGCGTGAGGTCATTCAGATATAAGGCCATTAAATGTCAAAGTTCATGCTCTGAGGTATGCACTTACCTCCCACTGACTTGTCTCAGAAAAATCACTGCACAAAAGTCACAAATATTTACAGGAGTGGCAGACCTACGCAAATATATCTATAGTTAAAGTGTACCGGTGTAACTAATTCATAATACATTGATAATAACCTGAACAAGAGCTATGTAAAAGATATATACATTTTCAATCATGTTAAACTTCAAAAAGGTAAATGTAGTTTAGTTAGTTGTGCGTGCCAGAGGTGCCATGGTTGTAAGCTTGGGCCAAGATGAATATTGGCTGGATAAAAATTAAATACTGCAGTATAGGTTCTGTATTGATTTGGAGTATTGATCGTTTCCCATTTGTATAGGATTGCCAAGACTGGCACATCATCTTGCATCTTAAGAAATTACATAGATATTACAAAAATACATAAAACTTTATGTAAATGAGTGTTAATGAATACATAATGGAGCTGCTATGAAGCACTTGCTCAGGTTAGATATTATGAATGAGTTGTGAATCCGGTTTAAAATCCCATTATCTTGTATCAAATGCACCACATTTAATAAGAATAGATTTTTGTGTGTGAAATATCTAAGATATTTAACATAATTTACTGAGGACAGTTTACTAATATGTTGACCTAATGTTTTGAAATCACAATGCTCAGTGCCTCTCACCAGTCATAAAAAATATCAACTCCTGAGGGCATGAGATGTTGTGCATACAGCCAACATCAAAATAAGTGAATAAAGTTGCCATATAGGTCCTTATCCAAATACATCTGGCTTAACTAGCCCGAGTAGTAATAGGTGACATCTCATTATGTCTACCATTTAAAATATCGTACCATTCCTTCCTTGCTGAATCTCTGCATGTATGTTTGAGTTTCTGTAAATGGGTCAATGACAAGACCTCAGCTTTGCAACAATTACAGCAGCAAGTTGCTGTGGATCTGTCAAATGAGGGTTCTTCTCCATGACAGAATGTACAACATAAGCAGGAAAAATGTTGCAGAGGTTACGATAGGTTTGATACTGGTGTTCAGGGATGGCGTGCCGTTCTTGGTGTTCAGATATAGATGCACTCTCCCATGGTGAGTTCCAAATTTGCTCCATTTTGTCAGGCATGCTGCGGACCATCACCCTTTCGCAACATGGCATCAGGCTGTTACTAAGTAGGTACGAGTGATATCCATAGGATTCATTGCCACATGGCAGAGGGTCCCAACTCGCGTGTTGCTCACGGCACAGCGGCGGTCGCCTCTGTTTCATAGGGTTGCTCTCGTATAATCTTGAATCTGATATGCTGTCCATGCGTGTCATGCCAAGAGACCGTGTAGGCTGTGAGGATAAAGGTGGAAGGACATTCTGTGTCAAGGGATAGTCTCCAGGGCAGCTGGACCTCGCACCTACTGCAGTGTGCTGTATATGTGGTGCAAGATGAGATATAGACTGTTTACGCTGGCTCTGCTTAGGCTCCTCGGGTCCATAACTCTGAACCCTTGCCAGTGCTTCACGTTGAAATCCACGGGAGAAGGCTTGAATCCTTGCCTGTGCAGAAGATTGCTGCTGCCCCTTAATGCTCTCCTCTAGGCTACCCTCCATAGAGCTCGAGTACTGATCTCCATAAGAGGAAAACGAGTCACTGTTTGAATGGCTGAGGCAAGATTCATGGCAACGACTAGGATTTCTGTGATACGCACCATGCTCGTGCTCCATGCTACAGAAACTGTCAACATGCATGCTGCTCATGCTCATTTGAGAGAAGTCACTATGCAGAGAGTAATATCCGTGGTCGCTTGACGCTTGGGAGTCATACTTGGGAAACTGTTCATTGTACGTGATGGAGGCGCCATGGCTGTTGGTAACTAAAATGGGCGGGTAATGTACACTGGACATGTGCTCCAGAGAATTCTGTATGAATTGCATTGACCCTGGCACCGGGCTGCTGGCTGATCTAGTATTCAAGGCCCCCGCTGCATGGCTCTTGCTAGGCTGCATGGTGGGCACACTGAGAGCTGACACAAGGGAAGGCACAGAACTCGTTTCAGGCTTCCTGACGGATGGCACCTCTTCCGGCTCACAGACCACAGAGCGAATGCTGGGGTCAGACTGACGTTTGGGTGTCACACGTTTGGCCTCGGAACCGCAATCCCCTTTTACACCCGCTTGGCCGGCGCCACACTTGGCTAAAGCTCCTTCGCTCATTGTCTTCACTGCAGATAACTTAGCAAAGGCCCGCAGTTCATCGGCCACAGATCGCTGTGGCTGATTCACGCGCTCTGGGTGGTAGTACTTACACTTGTGTCCATATGTACACTTTTTCCCTGTTTAAAAGGAAAAGAGTGAAACTAATTAATGTCACCTAGCAAATAGTTATACTCACAAATGACAGGTAATTAATTTAATCAACTTACCATAGGGGCAGGGTTGTTTTTTGTGCTCTGGAACAACAGGCCGTTTACGGAGGAAATTCTCCAAGCTCGGGCCATGTCTTCCTAAAGGATCATCAGGGGGCATGAACCTAGAAGAAGTGAAGAGCTTCTTAATTTCAACAATGATACAAAAATCTCAAACAATGTTATAACTTTAAGAGTGACGCTTGAACAGAATGTACTATGATTGCTTACTTGTCATTGACAAATGAGTACATAAGCAGGCGCTCCTCAATGAATTTCTTCCACTCAGGTTTCTCATTTTGCAAATCCCTGTAGTTGTCATTTGATACAATAATTCCATCAGAATCATAAGCCAGCTTCACTATGAAGCGATCGTCATAGCAAACCACTCTCCTTCCCTGAACTCTTCGAGATGGGGTGAATACAAGAATCTTTTCTTTTTCCAACTTGCGTAAGATTTCTTGATCTGTAAGAGATGTTTCAACAGGTTTAATACATTGTCGTTTGTGTAGTCATAGGATACAGATCACAGGGCTCAGTCAATCAATTCAGATTTAAAATCATGAACATCTAACCAACATCAAGCTGTTCCTACTCCCACAATACTATATGGATACTGTTTATGTACAGTCTATTTTGTTTCCTATCGATCTTTATATTACACTTTAATATTAGCTACATAGTGTCTATTTCAAGTGGTATTTTAGGCATTCAATATTTCAGGTAGTTGCACTGAGACGCTCGTCTATGTAAACTTTCATTGAAACTTAATTCTCAATCAGAAGGTTCTGGTAAGAATTTAGTGTGATGGTTGCAGGAAGCAGAAGGAAGCACTAAATTTCTTTTAAGAAAAACAACTTTGCTTCACTACCTGTGATAGGGGCGTCGGGCCTTGACTGCTCTTTCCTCCAGGCTGGAACAAATACAGTGATGTCTTTGTGTCCTTTCTCCCTGAACCATTCAACAGCCAATTGTATACCACGGCAAGAGAACACTTCTTTGTTTCCATGGCTACAAAACAAAGCAATACAAAACCATCAGGTAAATGTGTAATATAAAGTACATATAATGATGATCAAAAAAAGAAATGCACATGCATTTTATTTGGGCTGAATGTCAAACTGGAGAAGAGAGAAGTTGGCTCTTCTTTAACAACAATGCAATATCAACTGGTAACTGAAAAGATGTGTGTCCAAGTGTCAAATAGCCGTCTACTCCAATACATTCTGACTGGAGTAAAGACCATGTATGATCGTGCATGTTAGTCTCTAACCTCATCGCCACGTTTGATGCATCAATGACGATGGGCCTGAGGTTGTCAAAGATATCCACCGATTCCTCTTCCAGCGATGCTTCTGGACTAACTACCTCTTTAGCGGCAGGGGTCCAAGTGGATGTTGTGGCCGTACTGACGCTGGCTTGAACTTCAGGCTCTATCTTGTTACCGAGTCTCACCAATTCCGCAAGAATATCATTGATGAGAGCGGCAGCCCCCAGCTTGTTGAGTACAGCCTCTACCTGTTCGCCTGAGTATCCCAACTTCAAGGCAAAGTCCATTTTGGTTTGGTAGTCCCGATCGCTGGCATGCTTGATCCCCGATCCATCACTGGTATCGTCAGCGCGGAACTCGTGCGCGGTGCTACTCTGGGAGAAGCTGGGCCGGTCGAGGCACGGAGAGCGGCAGAGCTGCCGGTGAGGTTTGGTGGTAACAAAGGGCTCCCCCCTCCTATGGCCGCTGTTGCTCACCTGCAGCTGCTGCTGTGCCTGTTCTTCCGACTCACTGTCCGAGCTACTGTCATCCTCGGAGTCACCACCACTGGCATGCTGGGCCTCACTTGAGTCAATGGCCTCCTCCCTGCATGGGGGTTTTTCCATTTTGAGGCTCTCCACAGTGGACCATGTTGACATCACGTTTGCATAGCCTCCTGAGATCTCCACCACATGATTGTTCACCTCCACAGCAGCCCAGGTGTCATCTTCAGTTGTTGACTTCGGCACTACAAGCGGTCTGTGTAGGGTCCAAGTGATGTGGTCTCTTCTCTGTGAGTGGACGAATTCAAAACATTACGTAAACCTGAAAAACACAAAACACAGAAGTATTGATTAGGAATGGAGACCAGCACTCAAAACAAATATTATTTTGCATATTATCTACTAATATCTACTAATGTGTATGTAATGTAAATCTGTTGCGTCCCAAGATGCACAACCGAACAGATCACAATAGTGTTTTTTTTTTTTATATAATTTTTACATTAAGAATAGTAGCTAGTTGCAGTCCACACATCACACAGTACATGAAGAGAATGAAAATGCACTGAATATTCGAAGGTATTCTGCAGAAAATGGCTAAAAATGCATGTTTGGCGTATTCGGTTAACCAAACTGGCAGAAAATATATCAATGAATAGTGGGATTTATGGACCCATGATAGTGATTATTATTTAAGTTACGTTTTGGCATATTGATATATTCTGCCATAATCAGATAAAGCTTTTAAGGTACAACCTCTGGTGGTACTCAGAAGAGTAGGACAAAAACTAAATATTTATACTGCAGGTAGTTCTTCTGATCAAGGAAATTGGTTAGTTATCCAGCCGTGGTGAAATGTGCATGACGTGCAGATTATTGATTAGACAGAGTTTTGCTGAGCAGCAGCATTATTGATGGTGCTTCAGTATAAGGCAGCAGCCCATAAACGTTTAGGGACCGCTGTGTTAAGTAACACCACAAACCCACCAGTGCCCTTTTCATGTCACGCACCTAGCCTGGTTCAGACCAAGTCTCAAGCTTCAGGAAGCTGAACTCGAGTCCGATAATCCGACTATTGGTGCACGCAGCACAGTTTGGGAACCCCTGGAATACATACACACCCAGCGGTTCGCAGTAGGCTACTTGTGTGCTCTGCCCAAACAGTGAAAAAATAGCAGAATCACAAAAATACAAAAAGGAATCTTTGCTCCTTCTGACACCTAATAAGACTGTTGTATTTGTGCATGTAAAAGATTGTAATAAAACTTTGACTGTGACTAGGATTCACCATTGGGAAAACCAAGCTCTACTCTCCCCCAGCCTGCAAAATACAACCATTCTAGCTTCAAGAGGCTCAGCCCATTACATGCGTTGCCTAGCAACACAGCCCTGTCATCAGCTAACTCCCTTTTACCAGTCACGACTAACACAAACAGCTCATCATCTCTCTAGGCAGCCAGTAAATGCAGAACATTTTGGCCTACAGTAGAACTCCACGCCAAAAGTCAGCAGCCAGCAATCATGCACACCAAAATTTGCCTGATCCGATCGTGGAACTGACCAATGCATGTAGGAATGTGTGTGTGTGGACACACACACAAGCAAGCACACGCGCACACACAGCATTTCTTAAGACAGATAATAACAACATTCTATAATATATAACATTTAAACCCACGATGAGAAAGGTCTTGCAGCACTATGGCATACACAATAGCATAACCTCACTGCCATGTTCAGATTTCATGACACACCTACGAAGAACAGCTAGTCCAATCGTTCTCCCTCCACCTCCACATTCACATGCTTAGACACAGCAAGGCCTCAACGCTATCTTTTCCACATGCACAGGCTTGTGCAGGTCTGTTTCATAGCAACAAGTGAAGCAGGTCCCTTAAGCCCCCTTTGTACAGATGTCCCCCCTTACCGTCTGGACGAGGGATAAAGTGACCAATTCTTATTTTTCCTTTGCTAATTAAGCATTTCAAAATTAGACAAACAGCTAGCCTGTTGGGCTGCTGATAAGCAGTTAATGGGTGAACATAGAAGGTGCTGTGCAGGTCCTTTCTCGAATACCTGTTTGTAAAGATGTTTATAAATAAGGTTTACTATAGACAATAATATGTTATGAGATGACAGATGAGCACATTGGCCATATAGCCATATTGACGATAAAGTCACTTATCTAGGCTGGAATTTAACAATTTGCTTAGTTGATTGCTTTTATTTAACCAGGGAAAGCTGCTGAGCACACAATTGAGATAACATTACAGACAAACATTACAACCTAGGAGCTAACCAAACCCCAGTGTCTTCTAGCCTAATGTTGGTCGCTGACCAGCTCCACTGGATCAGTTAAGGGCCTAGTGCCATGCTCAAGGGCACGTCGGCAGTAAGTTACTGTATGTGGTGGCCATTTACTTTCCCGCCCAGATTATCTCCCACCAGTCTGGGAAATCAAACATTTCAGTAACAAGGTTGCTCCTCAAACATTTAAGCCACCTCTGCCCCCAATAAAAATAAAAAAAATGTGCTTAATTTGAACTTAGAAGAAACCCCACATATGAGAATATATTGTCTGGTGTCTCTACAAAGCTATAATCATGAATACTTTCCCTGTTGTTGTGTCTGTCCATATATTTTCAGAGTTTACTTTAGTGTGTAACTGTGTGTAAATATGAACCTGTGGAATACACACTGCACTGCATGTATCACTGTCCCCAACTTGCCACACTAGGACACCATAATGAATTTACAGGACAGAGATGTGCCTCATACTGTTTTTTAATTAAAAAAAACTCATTAAGGCTGATAATTTGTTTCTAGTGCAGTCAACTACTACAGTTATTGCCAGGGTCCCAATCAATTTACTCATAAGTGAAATAAAAATAATTATGAGTGCTTTCATCTGCAACCAGCCGCATGACACTAACACATTAACCAACACCAAATTCAATCTATTGGCAATTTGCCCCTACACACATCTTACGTCTTACAATGTGTCAATATCTGACAGAACAGCATTCCAGGGACCCTCTTGTGTATTATGATGATACTGCAAAACACACACACACACACACACACACACACACACACACACACACACACACACACACACACACACACACACACACGAACACTGAACAGTAGACGCCAGGTCGGTATGGTGGTCCTCGTCTCACGTTACAATCAATTGAAAACACCCTTATAGACCGAAATACTCCACCAAAAATACGACTGCAGTGCAAATTACATGTCTATTACATGTGTCTGATTGGGACTGGGGGTTGACCGTAGACATACAGTAGAGCTGGCCAATAAACAGTAGATCCCACTTCATCATAATGTTTGCCTTTTTTCGTGGATTCTTGGCACAATCAGTCACTAGAATTGGTTTAAGTACAGTGGAGGAAAATGTACAGTACAGATTTGTCGGAGATTTGTCTCCAAAACACGTTTTTTAATTCTGAACGTGGTGGTGACCATGTGTGTTGTTTTTTTTAGAATATGAGTGGGTACAACAAGTGAAACCCAGCGGAAAAGACTGATGTCTGTTCTGTTGTGATCAAAGCCATGGATGGAGTCCCCCTTCTACTGTATGATTCATACATAACCTCACTACAAACTGCATGACTGCGCAATTGAACCGGCTGGCCCGTCCCTGATGTGAACATGTTTTGCCCCCTAGACTAGTCCATTAAAATTCGATGGACACGAAGTGAGCTGACGGAGATTCAGCATAATATCACAGCAAGCAGCGTGATAAGTTCATGATGAGCATCATCACACACAGAAAAAAACGCCATAAGCTAAGTGATGGCAGTCAGCAGCAAACCATGCAATAGGGCTAATGCACCTTTTCAATATTCTTGCGATATTTGACACGTTTGTGACTTGTGATCATAGATACTTGACTTTATAAATACATGCATTAGGCCCTGGACATCATAACACCTAGCAAACCGTAGCTACAGCCATCAGTTAAAGCAAATTAATGATCCTTCCTCACAACAACCCTTACATCTGTGGTCTCTTTGGATCATAGACGTACATGTTAGTTCGCCCTAAACCACCATCAGCCCACTCAGTCTACTGTTAATAGTTAAGACGAGCTAGCCATTTAGCTAAAAGGCCAACTTAACAGCCGACTTTCGACATCCAAAAACGTAACATTGACATTGATAATGTTATTTAGCTTTTAACGTTGTAGCTAGTTAGCCCTGGCTAACATCAACATCATCGGCAATCTCTGCGACTTAAACTTTTAAGTTAAAAGTGTGCACTTTCAGTTCCCTACAAAAAAACAACGGCAAAACGGGGTGCTTCTAAAAAACAAAAACAAAAAACACTTGGTCACCAGAGAACGTGCATAGTTCCTCCAACGCAACACTTGTGATTTGTAACGGTGCGATCATCCTACCTTGCTGCTGTCATGATCGTGCTTCCCCTCCGCGACAAAACGCTACACTGCTGCCATTTGTGCTGCTGTCGCAGTTTGACCGGGGTTGCCAGATAATGGGTTAGAAAAGCGCACCATAAAGCTGCGAAATAAAGGCTCAAAACAATTTTGATCCTAAGACTGGGGGGGGGGTTCCCTGGTTGCTTTAATTAATACGAATGTAGCCAACATCATTGGATCATGTCCTGACCGGATCATTAGTGTGGACTTAAAGACTGTTATTCGTCTCAACGGCTCAAGCTTGTCAAGCTTGGTATGTAGTGTTCCTCTGGCTGATATAGAATATCCATCACTAGCATTGTAAAATATATACACCCCAAAAGGGTCACACAAATTTCCAAGTGCAGTCCAGTCATTATCAAACTGTGCGCACACACACATATTACTGTAATATTACCTTTTCCAGCAAAAGTAAAGATATTACTCTGCCAAAATGTGTAATGAGTTACTTTGCCAAAACATGCCTTATTACTTTTGAGCTTGTTGTTGCATGTGAAAATAGAACGGATTTAATCCTAATCCACTGCAGCATTCCGCACACATGACATGCACTACAGGTTATCACAGTTGTTACTAAATAGATTGCGATGGTACATCTCTATTCCTTTGTGGGTGGGGGGATGGGGGGCTTGGGAAAGTAATAATGTAATATATTATTCTTAGATTCAAGTAATATGTAATGTTATTACTTTTTCTAAGGGGTCATAAGTAAAGATATTACTCTGCTAAGTAATATTGCCCAACACTGTGTGTGTGTGTGTGTGTGTGTGTCTGTCTCGCCCCCCCCCCCCCCCACACACACACACACACACACACACTTGCTATATCTGAATCCCCCCCCAAACCCCACCCCACACTTGCTTCTACATACCATAACTTTTAAAGACCAGTTGTGTGTGTGTGTGTGTGTGAGAGAGAGAGAGAGAGACACACGGCTATTTAGAACACTTTCCTGGGGGTCTTTGGTAATTAGGCCGTGCTCCAACCCAGCAAAAAGAGCCTAGAAAATGACTTTCGTTCCAATGTCTTTGGCACTACTGTTTCAATGCATTTTTGCATAGATAATACCCTTCTGGGCTTTGGGTTAAAAGTTCTCCGCATGATATCCTGCAGTATTTTGTCAGGAGCCAGATATGTACAACAAGTCTGTAACTAAAAAACGAAAATCGTATGTTGCTCTTTTTGCTTGTAAAATGTGATCTATTGATTTTGGCAACCCAAAATCTTTCCCAAATGTCATAAATACATATACCTAACATCTGAAACAATTATTGGTGCCATAGTTTACACATAAGTGTATTTAGATCATGAAATATAGCAAATTTGTTAAAAAACGCTTCACCTTAAGTGATTGTCACCCAGTACAATGAAACATACATAGTAAATTTAGCCAAAAGCTTATGTTTCATGCATAAAAATGTTCTCAACCTACTGTGTAATGAAAGGCATTAAAGAACATCAACACATCTTACCCCAAAATGACTGATAATCTATCAAAATGTTACCACTCCCCTAAATTGGAATATTGCAAAAAATGCACAAGACTACAAATGAATGCACTGAAAGTCAGAATTATTGCAGCAAACGGTATGCAACATTTATTAAAATACCAGAAAGTGTCACAGCATCTGTCACCCCCCCCCCCCCCCCCCCCCCCACCACCACCACCACCACCACCACCTTCACGTCCATCATATACTGTATATAAAATGAATTACAAAATGGCATACAAATTCAACATTATAAAATATGCTTGTTGGCTGTGCAAATAGGCTCTGTAAAAAGAGCTAAATGTATTGCATTAAAATGTATTTAAGTGCAAGACAGTTTTGCAGACATACAAGAACATCTACCAGTCTCACATTTGCTTTTCTTACAATTACAGTGAATTACAGTGGACTACCTGCAACACAGTGTCAGGGGCAGGATTTCTAGTCACCAATGTAACTGTTAACCCCCATCCTCCATGTCCCATCCATTGGCAATAGGTGAAGGAGCGCACTCATACCATTCAGTGAATGTCTCATTACTTCTGCTTGGTAGTTTGCCCTTTTGCAGTGTTGGTGCAGGGCATCACTGGTTGGGGGAATGGACAAAGCTTTTTTGTTTTCTTCTCTTACTGTGTCTTTGAGAATCACAAGCTATTCTAGTTAATGCCTGAACATACACATGCATACAGTGAATAGACAAAGTGACTTGGACATATGGATTTGACCTTTAGATAAGATACCCAATGTCTTGACGAACAAAATATTTCACTTCGGGCACATTTAAATCCTCTCCCGTGGGAGGTACGGGCATGTCATACTGGGAGATTACCAGTTGTCTTTAATATCAATCATCTGTGTACACTGTAACACTGTAGTGTCCTTAGTTATGTGCTTTGTAGTTTTCTGCCCAGGTGTACTATCATGGTTCATTGTCACTTTCTGCTTCATTGGTTGAGTCAGTTTTTGTTGTATTAGATGAATGAGGTAGACTGTCTAGAAGTTTTATCTGCTGTTAATGTTTCAACACAAACATTTTAGAGATGATGTGCTTTGAGGGGCAGTGCAACACCAGTTGGGGGAAATCACAGGCCAACCACCTTTACAGTTTGCCCTGCCTGTAAAATAGAATGATAGGGAAAGATTAGCACAAGTGTAATAAAGTATTTTTTTTTGTTCCTTCTTTTATTTCAGAAAGAAACATCCATCCATCCATTTAATTTAATGGTCCATAAAATTAACTATGGAGAGGTTCCAACGGTACTAAGGGCATGCTTCACGCAGGTTCATGAGCTACACAACCATTTTACTAGAGCCAGTATTGCGGATATGGTGCTGCCGTCTTTTAAAAGCAAGGTGGGCAAAGGCTCATTTATTTACATAGGAGCCACACAGTGGAATAGCCTGGAAGCTAACTTAAAACTGACTTCTAATTTAAGGTCCTTTAAACAAAAAACAAAGGTATGGTTAATTGAAAATGTCCCACTATAAGTGGCCAGCATAGACATCCCCTTTGGGAGATGAGGGCATGTATTCTATGTGTCACTTCGTAATGTAAAAAATGTATGGTAATGTAATGTACCTTTCATATGAATCATTCTGTAATGTAAATAATGTATGGTAATGTAATGATGTACTTTTGTTAACTTATGTTCAGTGTAAATCAAATCAAAAATCATCCATTATGCATAGTCACGTCATGGTTAACAATGAGAACCAGTTCAGTTTAAACTAGCATTTTTTGCAACAGGATGAATGAATGAAAGAAAATCGTATTAACAGAAATGAGAGTTACAGTACAAGTCAACTACACACTGCTACAGAACTGATAACAGCTTGTAGAATTACAGTACAATTCAAGTACAACTACAGCAAATCTGAAAAACTGATTAACTAGTTAATACACTTGTTTACAATAGTAGCCAACTTGTTCATTTCATTAAGACATTCAAATACATACTAAACAACTAGTTCAGTAAAGTCAGAAACAGCAAATCATGGAGGTAAAATCATAGTGGAGGTAAAAAGGGAAAAGAGGAATGTACCTAGAGGATAGGGGGGTTTGGGGGGCGATTAGATATACATTTGTTGTTTTACAGAGGCCAGTTTTGAATTGCAGCTATCTGTAGGTGCCCCAGGATAAATCTGATGTTTTTGTTTGTACGATAATGGTCAAAGACACACCACAGTTACCTGAAATCTGAAGCAACAGCATCCGCAGTCTTCCTCTTCTTCTGTGTCTACAAAAGTCGTTGTAGCTGACAGCAAAAGGTTGTTTCTGAAAACATGTACACATAGACACAAATGTTGTTGGTCAATGCCTTACTTTTGAAATATGCACTGTAATAACTCACATACTATATAATAACTCACACTTGGTCTGTGTTGCAGTGCGTGTTTCCGTAGCGTTGAACATGAGGCAGCTCTTGTGTTCTGTCTATAACAGGACTGATGGTCTCAGCATCCTTCAGCAACAGGCCTTTAAACAAACAAAATAACAATGATAATCTGCTGTATTGTCAAATCACAGATTTACAAATTTACAATTGTGTGTGTGTGTGTGTGTGTGTGTGTGTGTGTGTGTGTGTGTGTGTGTGTGTGTGTGTGTGTGTGTGTGTGTGTGTGTGTGTGTGTGTGTGTGTGTGTGTGTGTGTGTGTGTGTGTGTGTGTGTGTGTGTGTGTGAGAGAGAGAGAGCATTAAACGTGGTAAATGACAGTGGTCAAAACAACAGGCCTTTCTGTGACCTGCCCCAACATAACCTCCAACCTCCAATTCCATTTTGTTATTTTATCCCCTCAACTGTTAATATATCAATTAGCTGTAGGTGTTTTAGCCACACATTGTTCTTTTAATCAATGATAATCAATATAAAATAATTTCACTTCATCACCAAAGGCTTTACTGCTTCCCAAAAACATGAATATGGACATTAACATATTTTGCTGTTGAAATTGACAAAGGAACTGACACATTTTGTCTTTCTAATTCCCCAAAGCCTGGGAATCAAATGCAGATCATCAAACACTTCTGATGTAATGGAAACATTATGCAGTGTAGTGCTGGGCACATTTGGCACCAAGGATCACTGGTTTAAGTGCAAGCCTACGCACAATTCGACATTTGTAAAACTCTGAACTCTGACTGCATGGGGACTGGGGAGAGTCATTATTGCTCACAATATAATATAATGTATAATATACACTAATCAAACAATAATGTGAGACAACATTTTTTTTAAAGGAAGCAATGTGTGTTATATTAGTGTACAATGAACATAATTATGTTGGAATTAATGCTGACATTGAAATCGCACAATATAGCTGCCTATTTAGAAAATACAAACATTGGCACATTGTTTCCAAATGGGTGCAGAGCCCTGATATGCAATATTAGGCTACAGTAATAGCACCATGATCAGCAGGGGTGTAGTGGAGGGGGGACGCGGGGGACGGCGTCCCCCCACTTCTCACATCTAAAATATTTTTGGGTCTGAAAAAAATCATTAGCATGGTGAAATACATCTTGATGACATCATCAAGATGTGTTTCACCATGTTAATGACTTTCTTTTTTCTGAGAGTGTACAATTGGACCCTAGCGGGTCCATTTGGTTCACATTTGTACACTCTCAGAAAAAAAAATCAAATGGGGGGAATTCCCCTTTCAGAGGCGTCCCCCCACTTCTAAAAGTACCACTACAACACTGATGATCAGTCATACAATAACAAATCAATACCAGACAGTCAAAACCTGAAAAGCC
The DNA here is from genome assembly GCA_039105355.1 of Benthosema pterotum. Classification (NCBI taxonomy): domain Eukaryota; kingdom Metazoa; phylum Chordata; class Actinopteri; order Myctophiformes; family Myctophidae; genus Benthosema; species Benthosema pterotum. The sequence continues at coordinate 26,706,139 of CM076975.1, read as the reverse complement.
AGTTTTCTTTAAAATCTCTCAAAAAACTGTTGTAGTTTTGTGTAAACGTTTGTGTGTGTGTGTGTGTGTGTGTGTGTGTGTGTGTGTGTGTGTGTGTGTGTGTGTGTGTGTGTGTGTGTGTGCGTGTGTGCGTGTGTGCGTGTGTGCGCGTGTGTGTGTGTGTGTGTGTGTGTGTGTGTGGAGGGGGAGCGCTTACCGTGAAAGATGATCTCCAGCAGAAGCAAACAAAGCCACTGTTTAGCTCAGGATCTAAGTGTCCCACCGTGTTGCTGCAAAACCCAGGGGTGAAAGTGAAGGGGGTCCGCCCAGGTCTGGGACCCGGGAAAAGATTTCACGCAGGGTCCCGCAGGGTCTAATAAAATATTAGGTTAAATAACCTGTCACCGCACGAAGAGAAGTCTCCTCTTGTCGGTTCGCACAGCCAGAACCACAGAGACAGAGTATCGACAGAGTTACGCCATCTATACAGTATAGATAGAGTTATGCAAACTCCGTTCACTTCATGGGGTCAGTCCAATGGAGGCTCTTCTACATAGACTTCTATTTAGAATAGCAACAGCAAATAGGGACAAGTCCTGAAGCTGACATAGAAAGAAATGATGTGGACTCGGGCAACAGCCCGGCTACTGGTGTTATTCTTTCTCAAACAATTTTAGATCGTTTTCAAATGGACCATGTGTACACTCTCAGAAAAAAAGGAAACTCATTAACATGGTGAAACATATCTTGATGATGTCAAGCTGTATTTCACCATGGTAATGTTTTTTTTCAGACCTCCATTTCTAGGAAACACAGAATGGGGGAACTTTATCATGACCACTAAGGTATATTAATGACAGTAAAATATTGAAAAATGAGTGGAATTCCCCTTTAAGATTCTAATTGTGTGGACTCTTGAAAATTACATAATTCAGATGTTTGACTCTTAAGACTCTTGAGAGCAGTAAAATGGTTTCATTTTAGGGCATATTATGGGGGTTGTGTTCTTGTGTAGCCTAATGCCTCAAATACAAAACAGTTTAATCATGCTGAAATGGAGTATAGGGAGCCTAATGCAGGTGTAAGGCAGACCTGCTGTGTTTTATATTATGTTCCAGGTTAGGTTAGGTTACTGTGCCACAAAAAGGCATTTTCCTATGCATTTTAGGGACACTGTGGAGTTTGAACCTCCAAAAAAAAATTTCGGCCGCGCCGCTTTGCGGCGCAGCCTGAACACATCGCACGATGCTGTTTCCTATAGACCCGGCAAAAACTTCAAACCACTTTCACCCCTGGCAAAACCTGGATGTCCTCCTCCTGTACTGATAAAAACGTGCATATAGCACCGTTTGGATTCCTCTGTATGCACTTTTCTTTCTTTGTTTTGATTTATTTTGCTCCTGCTGCTCGATGTAGCGGTCGCCATTGTTGTTATGATGGGGAAGGGAATAAAGCTGCCACGCGATTGGAGCATGTGTCCAAAACCGCACCACTCCCCCTTAAAATACTAGTACGCCTAGTAAGAAATAGTCCCGTCTTTGATTGCCGATTATAAAAATACTGCAGGATGGCACATGGAGAACTTTTTTATTTGGGCTTTCTACATATATCTCTCTTTTATGAAGCCAAAATTATGTAGTGCCACGCGGGTCGATACGAGAGTGAACGAAAATCGCCTTGGGAGCACTTTCCTGGGGGCCTAAATATGTGGTTTTAGACATTTTAGAATTTAGCAGTGAGCCCAGTGTCTCTGGCATTACTTCCTGGACTAGATCACTGGGGAGGGCTCTCTTGAGACATGTAGTCCAGGAAGTAGTGTCAAATAGACACTGGACTCACTGCTACAATCTAATATCTAAAATCACATATTACGCACAGAGAGCACCAGGAACCACCGTTTTTTGCGAAAACGGTGAAATGTCCTTTTAATTGTACATTCAAATTCATAGTGAAAAGTAGATGTAGTTGCTCACATTGGTCTGCCGGGGCAGAGTTTGAACTATTTGCCTATTGGATAAGTAATGCATTTTATACTTGGCCATAGGTTAGGTCATAATCCACACTTTTCCTGAAGAAAAAAGTTTGCATTGTGTCATGTGATGTTTATTTTAATGTAAGGCAGCCCTCTACAAAAACAATTACCTAAAATGATAGGAGCATAATCTAGATACAAGGGAGGTGTATTCCATCAAAACAATCATAAAATGATACTGGCAGTACAAATTCAAAGACGTTCATACAATTTCTCACTATAAAAGCACATCCTGATCTCACAACCAACATAGATTTCCGTTTAGTTGTTGATTTTGAATTAAATGATAATTGATGCTTTTCTGGACAGTATCAGAATACTTTGCCACCTGATAGAACAGTAGCAGACAGGTAAACAAAAATGAGGCACATGTAAAATGGTGCGTTTCATAAGCACTTAGTTACGCATGCTTTTCAACATCATGGTGCATTTCTTTCCACATTTAGGTCCAAAAAAAAGCACCCCAGGGAAAGGGGCCAATTTATTATACAGTACATATTTAAAAGCAAAACTAATTAAAATCTATTTAAATGAAACTGTAACCAAGCCGACACATCACCCATTTTGGAAACAAAATGCATCAACAACACTAAACACCAATGCACTGTGGCATTAGAGCGCAACTGTGCTTAAGAGGCAATTGGTATTGTGCGTAAACCTTGGCCAGCCCTGGGTGGCTGTGCAAGGGAAAGCAGACTATTCAGTATTCACCCAAAATAAACAAAGTCTAGCATCGCCATTGCATTACCATTAATAACTGGATATTGCGGCTATGCAATTTAAACATATTCTAGTGCAATTGGATATTTTAATGAGATGCAAACAGGAGCAGTTCAATAAAATCACAAAACACTACGCACCTAAAAACTTTCAATCTGACCACGAACCATATGTATGTGATCTATGTGATGCAAGCAAAGAAAATACAACTCATCCCTTTTCATACCATACACCACTGGAGAGGCCTGTTACACTTTATGCAGCATGTATGCAGCATGATGGCACAGACACCTCTGCAATGTTTTCCATAAAATGCCTATCACAGTGTAAAAAAATAAATTTGCTGTGCAAATGCAATTAAACTAACAAGACAATCATTTCATAGGTAAGATACAAGACACTCATCGGGACATCATAAAAGCTTAAATGAATGCCAACTTGAAGAATGAGCTCCCTTCAAATAACGATTGCCTCTACAGTATTTAAGTTTTGTTGTGGGCCAAAGGCCGCACCGTATCCATAGGTTTTCCTGCTTCACTGATGAAGTCAGTTTCCTCTTCAGAAGCACCTTAGTTTACACTTTACAGCAACCAATTGAGGCATTCCTTGGGCAACCGCCATTGGTCTGTTTTTGCCGTTATTGACTATATGACTGGGAGTTCATAGCAGCTGAGTAAAACGTATCCTTGTCTCTAACATCTGATGTTGAAACTGCTGTCACCAACAGATCTTCTCCCATAATATCAGAAAAAACAAGGGAGTTGTGAGGTAAACAAGGATCTGCTTGCAGTGGGAGATGACATTGTCTGTTGCAGAGCTCTGCATTCTGTGAAATAAAATCACAGGAGGAACCCAATATTGTGCGTTTTATTTGGGTTTGACCGAGACTGTGCAATTGTTCTGCCATTTTTCCATCGGTCTTAGGTGGGCTTAAAGTCCTTGCCGTCTCTGTCTGCCATGATAAAAACATGCTATCGTCTCTGATGTCAGAAGTCAACATATGTCCATTGTTTCGATGAGGCTGAGAGGATTCTCTTTTGGATATTTTTTCGGTTTCAGGACAGGCGACAATAGCTGCACTGCTCTCTCTGCATTTGTCAGTGATCTTTAAATCCAGGCTCTCTGTGTCAAGAGATCTACTTCTCTTATCTAGACACAAGGGACTAGGCATTGACTGATTGACTCTTGTAAGGCTAAGGTGGCGGGGGAGACTAGCAATGGCCCAGGTATTGGTGAAGAGATTCTGCTCATACAGGTCTAACATTTGATAGTCAGCAAAAGCATCTTTTTGCAGGTAGCTCTCTTCAAACTGTTGATAAGGTGATGTAATGTCCTCTTCCATTTCCATTTGAAGTTGGTCATCATACTGACCCTCATTATGCATGTCGACAACATCAAAGGTGACAATAGGAGGTAAAGCCTGCATATTCTGGGCAAAGGACGAATGTGTGTCCAATGCATCCATGCTACCAGGTGAGCTACTTAGCAACTGAGTGTGTTTAGTGTAGTCTACAAGGGCTTGTGAAAAGCAAATTGTCTGACCATAATCCAAATCACAAGATGTTTTGGTAGCATCCGTATTTCTGTACAGTACAGAGGGGGGCTGGTTTTCCTCTTGATGCTCTTTTCTCTCACAAAATGTTTCAGATGCGAAGGGATCAAAATGTAGGTCAGATGCACTCAATAATGATAGGTTGCCATGTCTTTTCACACATTCAGCATTTATAGATCTTGACGTCTTTTCCACTGGGGCAGGCATATTTCTCTCTTCATCAAAGACCTCTGGTTTTATAGTATTTTTATTGAAAGATGCTTGATGTGCTGAATTCAAATCAACAGTCTCATTCAAGTTGCTCTCTTGAAGACCTCTTGAGTATGGTGGCAACTCTTTGGATTGCTTACCCCTGTTATACATTTCTGCAGCCAGAAAATCTTGTACTTCATAGAGCTCAGCACCTATCATTTGTAAATGATGCGTTTTGGGCACAAAAGCAGAACCTTTCCCTTCTGCTGGTTCACCCATGTACTTGCATGGCTCTGGATTGGGCAGCTTTGATTGGTTTTCATAGCATGGACTGATGAGGCTGTCATCAGGTGCAAAAAGTTCATAGAGGGCATCACCACTGTAGCTGTCTCTTGGTAATCTATCTGTTCTTATTCTGTCAACCTTTTCTTGTCCTTCCTCATCTGGTCCTGGAGTTGTTGAATCATAGTAACCTTCATCACTATTTGGAACAGATTCTTGATGCTCACTCTGAGGGGTCAAAACATCAGCCATAGAAGATGTATCTGTGCCTGTGGCTCCAGATTGCAGTACACTGTTACTGTTCATTAAGTCCAAAAGACGAGAATCTGATAGTTCTTCAGTCAAACTTGCACTGCAGTCTTTGTTGAAAGTATAGCACATTTCCTCAGCAGCTGTATTACCCCAGAGGTCAGGGAGGCTTTCTCCTTCAAAATCATCAGGAGAGGCCATTTCTTCACCCCCACCCTGGTAAGTGAGGTAACAAGATGTCCTTTTCCCAGCATTTCTGCTCCTTTCTCCTGAGACTGTGCTCTCTGCTATACTGTCATCATCTTGATCTGCAATTATATCACCACAGCCAGTGAGTGAATCAAAACTCTTCAGCGAGGCAACCTCTTCAAAAATCAGGTTGAGCTGATCCGATGAGCCTATAGGCTGTTGGCTCTTCAATTTAGGCTCTGGAGTCATTTGAAGTGATGGACATGAATCACTGCGTGGTCTGCGACCTTCGTATTTGGTGGAAACCTCTGCCTTCATGTTCATTCCCTCCATTTGATCAACAAGCATCTGATCCTCATGCAAGGACTTAAAACTTCCTTGCCCAACTGCAATATTCTCCAATGTCACATCGACATCAATACATTCGGGGACAACATCTACACCACATGCAATTGCAAAACCAGGCACATTGGGTTCAGACAAGCTGTCCAGGCACTCTGTGACATATTGGTTCATGTTGTCCTGGACGACAGGAGCCTCTTTGTTACAGAGATGAGAGGACATTGCAATCATTTCATTCTTCTCCAGTTCAACATTTCTATGGTGTTTATGGTTCTTAAGGCTGTGAAATAGGCTCCTTAATCCCTTTTTTTGCCGATTGAGGGACAAAGACTTCTGATCTGCAGGCTGATTAAATTCAGTGTGGAACTTTGTGGAAGGCTCCTTCTGGCTGTGATACTCAAAAGTCCCAGCTGTAACAGCTCTACTGTCCAGATTGTCATCTTGACCTGCCTTGCTAATTCCATCATGCGTTTTGCTTTTGCCCATTCCTTTTTTTGAGGACCACTTGTTCCTGCCTCCAAATATAGAAGGTAAAATACAAATATTTTTACGGACTCCAAAAAACCTCAGCGCAGTCCTCCGAAACTTCCCAGGTGTTTGAGGCTTTGGAGTGTCATGTAGATCAGATGGAAGCTCCTCATCGGTCTGGTCTGGACCACACACAGGCAGCTGTTCACAGGCTGAAGCCAAGTGTTCGCAGTCATTTTCTAGCTTGTTTGCTTTGTGAGAGGCCATGGTTACCAAATCTACAGTATGGCAAACCAAAAAGAAGCCATTGTATATTTGTGAACTTTCACAGCCAGATTGTACGATTGCAGCAGTCAAGATGTCCTCCAGGCCCCTCCACTGTAAGGCTTTCCTGAAAATTAAGACAAGATTTTTAAAAGAACATGTATTGGATGCTAAAACATTGCAGTTGTCTACCGATCACATTGATAATAAGGAGTGTGCCAAGTGTGCTCAATGCATCATCCAGTGTCACCAATACTATATAACTCAGGCTTGAAACTTGACCGTATATATGCAGCAAAGTCCTTCACTAAATATAAATATTATACAATTTAAGTAATAATGTTACAATAACTGAACTAAAAGGATATAAGTGAAAATGCCACCAGCAAAATATAAAATGGTAATGTTCCTAGTTACAAACTTACAATCATTTAGGACCTAGGTTACATTAAATCCAGGAAAAGTATATATATATATATATATATATATATATATAATGATGATAATAACAACAATAATAAATACTATAAACACTAGGCCTCCTAGTCAACATTCTGATGGTTTCATAACAGTTTCAATAATGGTTTACGCCGCCAATTTGATGGTTAAATTTTGGAATATTACAATCTTGACCTTTCGCAATAGGCAACGAGACCAAACTAGAACAGATGTAACCCTAACCCAAAAAAGTGATCAATCATCTATATTTAATGGTAATGCCCCAACCCAATTCTTAGCAACAAGTTAAAACTAAGTGTTAGCAGAAATTCCTATACGGATAGACTATTTGTCTTTGCCCTGGAATGTCTCTGGAATTTATTGGTTTGACCATAATGGTGTATATAATATAAAATGAACATACTTAGTTATTTATTCTATTCTTGTTTGTGAGCTTTATTAATAATTGTTCTGTGTTTCACTGTTACCTTGTCATTTTGAACTGCATTGCTTGCATTACATGGTGAGCAGTCAGAAGATTAGAATCAAAAGCTCACACACAGCCATGTTAAGCTACTACAAACTGTGGCCACTGCTTGGTTCAGCAGCACAACTTCTGACAACATTTTTTTTAACCAGTAAAAGCTTGAAAGTGTGCCAGAATATTAATACACAGAAGCAAAACACCAAATACTCGATTTAAGCACAGACCTGGCCTACATTTCCCCTCGCACTGTCCACTGCTAGTGTCCCACTTTTTTAATATGCCAAGAGAGACACAACCTTCGGGCTAAAACACATACGCCACACCTGCGACTTATAAACGGTTATTTGAAGCGACATTTTAACGTAAGAAGTCTATTATAACAGAAGTCAAGCGCTGGGCAGTATCAAAACTTGCCAACGGGGGCCAAAAAAACCATATGGATAGATTTATCACCGTGATTTACGCAACAACAACAGCAGCTCAAGTTGGCTAAAGCTTTCCTTGGCTTTGTTTCGCCGTATAAGAGCGTCACGCGTTGTATTTCTGCAGATTTTCAGTAACGATGACAAAACTTGCCTTTCAATCGACCCTCTTGTGGACCTAAACTCGACTTGAGCCCATACACTACAGTACGCGTCCAATTGTTTCAGATGGAGTTGTTCGATGATAATAATAATAATAATCCCACGCAGTGTGGGCTCGCATGTAGTTTGCATATTAGAGACAGTTGTGTTGGTCCTGCGATCAGATGTTTTTGAGAGCTGCTAACTGTAGCTAAAACACGTATCTACTAGGCCAGGTTAGCTAATCCAGGTAAACGGGAAGAAGAAACCACAAAAACTGCATTCAAATGTTCCGATCAGACTGGTACGTGTGGTTAAAATGCAACCTACCAGCAGCACACAGCTTAATTCACTGCTCCCACCGAGTGGTGATGGTGATGGAAACAACAATGACTTGACTTCCAACAAACATCTCCTTTCAGCAGTATCCATTGATGTTGTACCACAACTTATGGGCGCGCAATAATGACGTAGTACACCCCCCCCCCCCCGCGCGCGCCCCCCACACACACAGACACACACGCACCCCTCCACACACACACACACACACACACACACACACACACACACACACACACACACACACACACACACACACACACACACACACACACACACACACACACACCACGACTCACCAACCTACATGTGTTGTTGAGGAGTCACCATCCCTTTATAAAAATAAACAAAAACAACATTCAAAGGACAAAAAAGCAACGACTATAATACCACCAAAAATAGAACAAAAGCCCCCTATTTAATATGCACAAACATGCCCCTTATAACAAAACATTGAACGAATGGTTCCAGTCTAAATGCTTCTGAGCATCTGAACCTACATGTAATAGTCATAGGCTTGAGCAAGATAAATAAATAGTCAATAAGTATGCTTAGTCCCATTTTCATCATGGGCCGCATATCATGAATGTCCCATGTATAAATATAGTTCATAGTTGATATCTAAGATACTGAAACAAATAACCTTTACCAAACATTTCAATCAATAGTAAACTGCACACCCAATAGCTGGATTGGTAGCAAGTATTTATTAAAGAGAGTTTGAGAAAGAAACATGGCATTCCATGTTTCATTATGTGGTAGGGAAATGTTTACAGTGATTAGATTAATATTAAAATAGCCTAATTTTTACAAAAACACAATTAGCCTTATGTCTGTTGCTCCTTTGGTTTCATTTGGACTTAGACAAGATTCATATATAAATTGGGCAAATAAATCTCTTTTCCATGAGTAAACATAAAAAAGAAAGATTTAAAATATATGTGACACATATTGTGATTAGGCAATATTTACAAGGACACAACCATAAATCAAATTGTCTTTATAGTTAAATATGTATCTTCAATAGAAACTTCAAAGTGCTTGACAGAGAGAATAAAAACAGATTTCACCGATGAAACTTATTAGCCAATGCTTTTATTTCTCTCTTGTTGAAATGACATGTACCTGATATTGTCATTGCGTATTTTCCTTATATGATTTAAAATTTTGTCGGACATCATTCCATTCCATCTTAGTGTTCTGCAGGGCCTGAGTCTTCTTCTCATCCACCTGCACATAATCCACTCTGTGCTCATCAGTTGGACTGAAGATCTGGCAAGTAAAACACTTTTTTTTTTAAATAATACAATTTAAAAAATGAAATTAGGCTATGTCTGCTTTTCCACTGCCGTTTATCAGTTTGCATTTGCTGTCTTAAAGCATCATTTATTCTCAAATAACTATAGAAACATAGGATATTGCTGAAAATCGGTTATTCCTGGCAATTTACACGGTCTTATGTCGACCATAAATTAGATTTACTGGGTCAAAAGCTGTAATAACTAAGAAGCCAGCTGTTCAGCAGAGCACAGCAGAATTAGAAGTAAAAGACAGGGCAACATTATTCTGTGTATTCAGTAACATACCTTGTGTGTAGGAGATGGGGGCGCAGAATTAAAATCCAAGAACACATAGTTTGATGTCCTAGCGCAAGACTGTAATAAAAGAGAAACCATGAGGATCTCTAGTTAAAGTCACTGTTGTGGATAGTACCCCAAATACTAAATTCAGGCCAACAACGTATTCTTAGTACAATATCGCGGATCAAGAGAGTGTCAGGTAAAAGGAAACGTTGTAGTTAATTAAATAAATCACTGTGTTGTTGCATTCAAGCCTTTTATATGATCTGGATTTGTATCATAAAAGGCATTTCAATCGCAGTGAAAATAACTTTACAGGTGTGTTGCAGCTTGTGTCTTCATCTTCTTTATTTTCCCCATTCTCTTCAGGCCTTCTGTCATGAAGTAAAACGTTTGAATTGCTGGGATTAACACAAAAAAATCTGCCTTAACTGAGAAAGTAATACATACAGGTATATGATTCATGAAAACACATTTAAAATGTTATTGACATTGTTCGATGTTATTCTTCTTTCATTTATTATCTGTGTTTAATCTCACCTTGTATCAGTCATTGTGCTCTGAGGAGGATGGGTGGAACATTCTGTAATTGTAGCTAGTCCTCTCAAATCAAGGGGTGGAGGGCGAGCTAAGGTTCAAAGAAATAATTAATATTGGACATGATCCTCTATTCTGTAACTTAAAATATATCTTTTTTTTTACATTATAGGACCACTTTATCACTTTCCAATCTATCTTACACTTCTGGAAATCCAGACTGTTAGACATACAAGGAAGGAGCCCCAGCCAAAGATTGACTGGTGTAATATGATACCTTGGTTTCCCACAGAATATCATGAACTACTCCAAATTTTCGCTGTAAAGCGTGCTCTCACCTGTCTTCAGAGGCTTCAGATGCCTGTTAACTGGAGGTGGAACTAGATCTCCAAACTGACACACAACAGATGTAAGATTGACAGGCGATTCAGCAGTGCAGTTTGTCTTGAGAAAGTTCAGTGATATTGGGCTCATGGGGATGTAACCATCAAACTCTTTGCCAGTAACAAAGGCAGGTGGAGATGCCATGGGGATATAAGGGTCTGGGTCTTCTACGCCATTTGGATTTGTAGTACCATTTAAAGGCTGCTGAAAAACAAAGTCAGTGGCTAATCAAAGAAAGCACCATCTGTAAGCATCATCTGTAAGCCACTAATGACAAGAGTACTACATTTTACTCACCAAATGAAGACTTAGCATGTTAACCCTTGATGGCTTGGCCTCAATGTCTCCTAAAACAAATATCAAAATATTTCACTTTGATGTTTATGAGGCCTATTTGTAAGAACACAGATCCACAAGCGTAGCTCGTAATTAGATTTGTCTGTGAAAAAGTATGAAATACTTTCCATTAATATATTAATGTCAACTGTATTAATTGATTCTCATGGTCATTTTGTGGGGGTTACTGGGGCCATGCAGTAAAATTAAATGAATCCACAACTAATGTAATTTGTATTGTTGAATTATTTCTAAAATATTAGCACGTCCTTCATTCATTTTGGCCCCTCTATCACATGGAACTGCTTTTTGGGCGTATTGATATGCCTGTGGACCAAAAAAAAAACAGTTCCCTGTGGTAAGGGTAAAAAAGTGAACGAAGGATGTCTAATATTTTAGAAATGGGCCAACAATACAAAAGTTCATTTTTTGGATTCATTTATTTTTACTGCGTAGCCCCAGTGACCCCACACTAGAGCAGAGCTCCCACAACAGGACTCTGGCCATCAATGAATACAGCTGCCACCACTACATTAATGGCAAGTAGTTCATACAGCTTAACTTAAAAAATCTCAACTATCCTTTTAAAATGGCATAACATTTACAGATGCTGCAGCAGCAATTGCCAGTAATACCAGTATAATGTAATCACAATGTTTTGTCACTGAAATGGGGGAACGGGAGCCATAGAGTGTTACGTCTTCCTTTAACATACAGTATGTATGTAGTCAAAGTTGCTCTTCAATTGGCAATATTCAGCACCTCTTCTGACATGGTCTAGGCTTGACAGAGTGTACATACTTGAGATCAGTGCAGGTTGACCTGAGACTCCGTGTGCATTTATTCCCCATCGTCCATGAGCTCCTTCATCTCTTAGCTGCTCTGAAAATGGTTTAGGTGGCAGCGGAGGAGGTGTTTGTCCATCAGTGCTTGCCTCCAACAATTCAGAAGAGAAATGTTTGTCAAACTGGAAAATGGCTGTTGCACAGGAGCGTGCTAGTGGAGAGGAAGAAGATGGCGTCATCTTGCATGGCCTGTCATAAGCTAAGGGAGTGCATGGTGCGCTGAAAGGAGGATTACTCATCCTTCTATCAGTAAAAGCAGGGAGACCCGTGTGAGCAAAAGGTGAAGCCATATTGATGGACAGGGATGAGGACAAATGGTCCTCGACCATATCATCTGATGACTTCTGTTCCAGAGAGCTCTCAGAGTTAGAAAAACTGTCACATCTACAAGGTTGAAAAATAGAAAACAGTACATTTATTAGAAACTGTGTTGCGGTTTTCCTCCCATGTAAGAGTTTTTTTTTTTTTTTTTTTTTTTTTACAGATTGTACGTACCTAAAGCTTACACTTCTCCCGGTCTCACACTGTGAGAGGAAGAGATAGTCCATTGGATAACTTTGTTCGCTTAACATAGACTCATCATGATTAGTAGTCAATGGTGCAGCAGTTGAAGCAGGGTGAGCGCCTGGAGTGAGAGGGAAAGATTATTCTACTTTTATGAGTGAAAGAGAGATTTGAGGTTTGTGGGCAGACTTTTAGGGGTACTTGGGATTGTTTATAACGCAGATGTACTTTCACTAGTTTGACAGAATTTGGACATCAAAAGCCTGATGTGCCTCACACATCAGGTACAATGTTAAACAGCTTGCATTAGCAAAGAATCTGACCTGTCTGATCTGAGTGTTGCATGTTGAGTTGCCCAGGTGGCCACATGTCCCTAGGTGCCCAGTTGTTGCAAGTGCAGTGGATGTGGACCTTATGAATACTGAGAGAGCAGTCACTATTGGGTGTCAGACCATTTGGATGGCAAATTATTGGTTGTTGTTATTTTAGCTTGGAAACCAGCCCAAACTGGTACAGAAGAAATCCCTGGGCAGATTGGGTCTGGTACTCCTTAATTTAAATTATATTTCTAATATAATAAATTTAAATTATATTTCTTGCTGTGACTTTGGAATCTGTTTGGAACTGGCCCTCAATAATACGACTACACAGTGATATTAGTCTGATCCATGCCAGTACTATCCATGTATGACTCTTGGTAGGCATATCAGACTATTGTTTGTTGGACTTTTGTCTGTCAGTCTCTTATACCAGTAGGTTGTCGGGCTGTTGTCTGCCTGACTCTTACATGCATGTCAGACTATTTGGGTGTTAGATTATTGGTTGTTGAACTACTGTATGTACTCTACAGTACAGTACAGACTAGCTCTCTTTGCACTGGCACACTGTCTCTCTTTGCTGATGCCAGTGTGCCTCAGGTTGCCTACCCCTGCTGTACTGTACTGTGTAATGTGTACTTTGACTGGCTGCACCACTCAAAAGATACTATAGGGTCATTGGAACATATTTTCAGTGTCTTTTCTAATGTTATTAAAATTGCAATGGTATTACAGTGTAAGATAATTTAGAATTGTTCAGCAAATGCAAACTGACATCATAATGATCATTGTCATAATTTCCAGTACTGGGTAGGCCTCCAGAAAGTATTTTTTCTGCATGATTTCCTCTTTCTCTGGAAATCATTGCCTATGCCTACTCTATCTGTTCTGTGCAGATGACAGCGCTCCAACTGCCAGATATGATGCCCCCACCCCCGTTCTAGGGATTTCCAAGATTCTCTCAAGTCTCAACGACAGTGACTTACTGTACAATGTTAACTGTAAGTGCAACCAAGCTTCGTAAATAATGTCTATACAGTAAGTGCTTGGTAAGAAATCTTTAACTTAACATAAAACAACAACACAAACCTGTATGCCATTATTACCTGCGTCTTCCAGTGGTGCAAAGTGGCAAATCTGACTGATGCCCTGAATCCACCTGTTCATCTCTTCTTCAGTCTTAGCCACCAGGTAGAATATGCGACATGACGTCTTTACAACAAAGAGATGTTTCCCACTAAATGCTCTCTTTAGAATGTGCTGTTCTGTCTGCATCTTCACTTCACTCTCCTTTAGGTCAATGGTGCGGATTGGCTTTTTGGAGCTCTTACTTTGATAGTATTCCAGTACGTCAGGATCGCCACTCATGCGGCCTCGTCGAAGCACAAACCAGCGTTTCCTCCATGTCTGTAGGTACAGAATTTAGACAAAGTCACACATAAAATAGTTTGAACTTAGCTTCACACTTCAATGTTAATGCAGTTCATTCATACTACTGCATAATTCATATCCCCCAACCCCATCTTTAAGCAAGCAACACAATTACAGGACTAAGTATAAATTAGACTTTAGTCATGGAAAATAAATCAGAGCTCCTTTAGCAATGCCTTTCAACTAATGCATCCACTTTCCACAGCACATGTTGCTTTTGCTATGGTCACTAAGCAGAACATAATTTCATGTTTCCCAGAAGTAGGCTACCAAGAAGAGGAAGTTCTTTCTAGGTGACAAAAAAAGAAACACGCATGCACGCGCACGCACTCACACACAGACAGAAGTATTTATTTATTTCCTTGTCCCTAGATTTAACAACTATGCTAAAACTCATCCCTCCATTTCGATGGCACTAAATATATATATATTTTTTTAAACAAAAAAAGGATAGGCCTATAGGGAGGAAATTCACATAATTTTGGTTGTTGAGCAGTTTAACATTCGTTTGTTGGTGGTTTGTGTGGTTTTCAGGATTCTGAGAAACATTTCCCGGTCCCTTTTTATTTCACTTTGAATTCCCCCTCTGTTTTGAATTCATAGAATTAACTACATAACCAGTGAATCATTTGATTCCGACCTACACTTAAAATGCTATTAGATTCTTTGTTACATTAATTGTGTCCTCTTCTGAGTATAAAAGAACTGTGTAATATCTCTTAATTTATCTTGAAGAAATAACACATTACAGAAAGCCCCATACTGTAACTTCATACAGTACATCATCATCTGATGACAGAGCACAACCATTTTTGTTTAAAGGTCTCAAGTGTCTTTCCTTGGATGTTAGAAAGCAGTGTTGTTTGCCCCTAGCTCTCGAAAAACATTTTAACACAATTTTAAAAAATAACCAACTGAGCACTAGATGTGAAAAATGCCTACAGTTTTTTAGAGGTCTAATCTCATTTTACATCTGGGATAGCAGTTGTTTAAACGTCTAGACATTTAATCTGTCTAATCTTGGATTAGACATTGATTAAACAATCTAAAAATCTGAAACACTTTCATTTTTAGACATTTTTTTTAGATATATTTTAGATTGTTTCTAGATTCATTGGGAAGCTTCTTGTCACTCAAATAATAAGATACCCCTGTCCAAACATGCAAGTGTTGGTTTGAAGAGGACCTAAAATGACCTTTCCAATTTGTAAAGAGCGAATTCCAAACAGCCATAAAAAAAGCTTGGTTGTTTAGTTTTTTTGCTTGTCTGGTGTTTCTGTAGTACTGCAATGACAGTACTTCTCATGTTTCGCAATGTCACACCCTAATTTAAAAGAACGACAGGCTAGCTTTCTCCTAAAACAGACCTCATAACGCGTGGCCTTATCTCCTCCCATCACATGACCTCAGTCTACAATAGGTCATATTCATGAAAGGGTTCACATTTACAGTATTAATTAATGCCAGGAATCAGACTATTCAAAGTAGACCTTAGCCGATATCATGAATAGCTAAAATGATGCATTAGTTTATGATTCATGATGAAAGTAATATGCAACCAACCTCGTTGGTTGCATATTTCCACGTTGCAGTGGAAATGAGGAAGAAGTATCATGTAAACAACCCTCAGTTTCACACATCAAGGAAAACAATATCCTCAACACATACACACACACACACACACACACACACACACACACACACACACACACACACACACACACACACACACACACATGCACACACACACACACACACACACACACACACACACACACACACACACACACACACACAAACATGCGCACACTCACTTGCACACACACACACACACACACACACACACACACACACACACACACACACACACTCTCCACAGCATATCCTGTTGTTACGACAGTTTCAAGTGAAAGGCATAATAACAACATAATAAACAGCTCTGGCCATTCCCTGTACTCACGTATCGCTTTAGTTTCTTCTCAGGAGGGGATTTAATGAGCCAGCCGGTGCAGACCACATCCCCTGTGCTCATCTCGACTGCACAGCGTGTT
Source organism: Benthosema pterotum (assembly GCA_039105355.1). Taxonomy (NCBI): domain Eukaryota; kingdom Metazoa; phylum Chordata; class Actinopteri; order Myctophiformes; family Myctophidae; genus Benthosema; species Benthosema pterotum. The sequence continues at coordinate 26,690,058 of CM076975.1, read as the reverse complement.
TGTCCTCAAGCACTACTACTACTGCTGCTGCTGCTGCTGCTGCTGCGAAACCGAGAGCAACACTAGGCATAGGCATATCCTGTGTTCTGGTATTCAGCCTAGCCACACCAAAAGGAGGAAGTCGAGAAATTGATCACACTAACGGACAAGTAGAGAGAGGAGTGGGGGCGGGAGAGAGAGAGGGAGGGAGAGAGTGAGAGAGGAGATGGAGGGAGGGGTGGAGTGGTGGAGTGGAGTGGTTTTCACAATAAACCAAATGCTGTGATGCTTCATTCGATTTGTTTTATTTTGTAAAATGTTCCCAGAAACATAGTGTCTTGAGTGATGATGATGATGACTAGCCATATATGGAGCATGTCCAGGGTTTGATGAGGAAAGATCAACATATGGAATGTCATGAACAGGTCAGCTTCCTATACCTATCAGTGCCTTGAGTGTACAGGGCAAGGTGCACTGATGATTTTGAGGCAGGTGCCAGGCCTGTCTAAAGTTTGAATGGTCAGTCAAAAGGGAGACATTGAGAGGAACATATTGAGTGTCAGAACAGGTCAGCACCACATCTTCTCCATGTATGACTATCCATGGTCTGATGAGGTCATTGTCATGATCTTCACATATAGAGGCGTGATGTCACAAGGTGAGACCATATATGGAGGCGTGACAGACTGACTGACAAGAAATGCAGGATTCATAATAAACTGTTAATGAGGGTTTGTTGTTTGTTATATGTTTAGAGTTGGTGCCAACAAACTCTGTACTTCTGCATTCTTTAAATATGTATTTAAATAATAAAACATTTATTTTAATTTCAGCTTTTTACAGGGAGTTCAATAATTCCCATTTCTGTAAATCTGGTACAGTTCACAAAAAAAGAAAAGTACAATGAACAGAGTGAAATGTGTAAGACAATCCATGAATGACACACAGAGATGACAAGATAGAACATGCCATTTGGAATATCACAAGTGTTGAGAAAATTCACATGCCAGCAGCAGAGAGCTTGGAGTTCTTAGCTGATTTGACTATCAGTGACTGTTTGAAATAAAATGTTCCATATGCTGTGCTGCATTTGTTGATATGTACTGATATAGTGATCTGCTCTTATAAGGCTCTTGAAGGTAGACTGACAAAAGCCATAATTGATCTTGTGGTGAGCTGTGTATTTTATAAATAAGAAGCAGTGGTTAGGTCAGGGTTAAGTAAACGTGACAATACCATAGGCCTACTCTGTTGCAAGTGGATGCCCAATATTCAACATTTTACTTGAGTAAAAGTACAAAGGTATTGGCATTACAAGATCACATCATCAAATGTAAAAGTGGTCATTATGCAGAATGGCCCCCAATGAATGAATGGGTTTAATTTCGCAGTTGTCTGAGAAATATACAAAATAATGAGTAATCAGTATATACAGATTGTGCTTAATTCAGTTTCAAGCATGTTGGAAACTGAAATATCCCTTTGAGTACAAACATTTTGTTACTCTCCACTGTCTCCAGCTGCCAGTGGTGGAGACAGTACTAACTTGTCCCCACCAGGCGGGGAGTAGGCCTATATGTTTTGCACTTCGTCTGTGTGTGTCTGGTCTGTGTGTGCGCATCCATCCTTCTGTCACCAAAACCTCTGCCTCCAGATTCTGACCCAAAATCATTACACACTAGCTCTACAGTCACATGACCAAGACAGATCTGTCAGATATTTAATAATCCATCCTATTTGACAGATCTGTCAGATATTTAATAATCCATCCTATTTGTCTATAACTGCCTGTTTTGTACAAAAACAAATCTAATCATGAATGCAACGTGCGATTTACGTGAAATCTTTAACACACTTTCCTACTAGGTGGACAAAATAATCACATCCTTTTGGCTTTTTGCAAAAGTTTTTGGGGAGACAAAAAAATGCCTCAAATCATCCAATTACCATCAAATGGCACCCTTTTCACATTGGCCTATAGCGCCACCAGGTGGATACAACCTGACGTGGTGAACCTGACGTGGTGGAGACCTGTAACCAGAAGGGCAGTTTTTATAGCCTAGTCTATGCTTTGAATGCACACCAGAGGGGAAAAGGTATTGTCATCCAAGTAGTCCTACAGTTAACCTGAGGAGGGCAGAGACGCGCATGCATGTCTGCGACGACTGCTACTGTGTTAGAAAAATGAAGAAGTAGGCCTACTACCAGAGACCTTTCAAAAGAAGATGAACCATTCTATGAGATGAACATCCAAATATTTGTTAACAGTTCAGATAAACTGCAAGCAACGTATTGTGCGAACGAGAGTGAAGATAAAACTTGGCTTAAAAACCCCACGTCGCCAATCTGCAAGTTCACCATGCGTCGGAGCTTGCGGGTCGGCGATTTGACATAAAACCCAGTTACGCAATCTCCGTTCACTACATGGGGCCAGTCCAATGGAGGTTTTTCTCTATATACTTCTATTGAGAATGGGGACAACAAATAGGGACAGGCTGCTTGAACCGCGGTCGTTCAATGTCGCAACTCTTCTGCTAGATGGCTCTGGAGATATTCAAAATAACATGTCAAAAAATGACACATCGCCAATCTGCAAGTCCACAACAACGCATCGGAAGCTACGATTTGTGAGCTTGTAGGTCGTCGATTTGGCATTAAAATCAGACTAAAGTCGCAACGTTGCGTTCCTCACCCAGAGGTCTCCTCTCCCCTCGTTTTAAAATCTCTACGTCGTTTACCCATGATTCGTCTGGGCTGGATGACCTGTCTATGGCCTTGACGTAGTAGCGTGTGTGTGGACTGTGGAGCAGAGCGGCTAGTAGTGGTGTGTGTTGTTGTGCGGCTAGTAGTGGTGTGTGTGGATTTAAGCACCCCGGGGTAGCATTCACTAGCTTTCGCTTCCAGAACAAGTAGTTAGCGGGCTAACGTTAAAAACAGAAAGCAAAGATCCACGATGCTGAAATGTAAGACTGCGTGGAACAAACTTGCCCCTCTTGCCCGAGCCTCGTCAACGCTGTGTCGCCGGCAAAACGCCGCGAGGAGAGCAGGAGGCAAGTGCACTGTCTTCTCCCTTTGCTAGCTCATATCAGTGAATAATATTGTTAATACTGTACATTTCAAAGAAGGCAGCCTCTGACTGCTGTGCGTACACAGCAAGCACACTGGAAACCTGACATGCTCACACTGACAGGGTTGTTTCTGCTATGGAGTCTTTGAATGTAGCTCTAGTCTACACGCCAGTGGAGAGCGCTAATCGTTCTCTCTAGGGTAGTTGACTTGTAGTTATCATGTGATTTCAGTGTTTAATGTTGAGCTGCATTTACGGCTCGGGCCCCGTTTTATTTTCTGTAATGTAAGTTAACTGACATTTTTTGTTCCGACATTGACGAGGACGCGGAGTCCTTGACATCTGCGTTCCGTTCATGCGGAGTAAGGTCACGTTCAAAGCAACAAATGTTGCATAATACACTAGACATGTCATTCATTGTTTTCATTTCTTGACCATTACAGTGTGCCATTCTGTATGTGCTCATTCTGAATTACATTAAGTCATATAATATTCTGATGAATGAATTGAGAATTGTGGACGCTGTTGTAAACAAGTACAACAAGTAGCAACAGTCTTTACTTAGCTGTGCTTTGATGTGCAACGTATCCCACTCGACAAACAGTTCATATCAGTCAATCAACATCAATCACAAGTCACTGAATCCCTATAACAGTGGGAGACCAGAATGCAGACTTTGGAATTTGAGCCATCCGAGAGGAGACGGTCACTCAGTCCAGCTGAGCACTCTCTCTCATTTAACTATTCATGGTTCTCATCTGCAGTCCTCCACCAGCCATGTTTAGGACCTCATAGGACATTAGTGATTCAATGTCTGATTAGCCTAATCATACATTTAGGACCTGTGAGGTCCTAAACATGGCTGGTGGAGGACTACAGATGAGACCCATGAATAGGTTATTGGTTTAAAAAAAAAAAAAATATATATATATATATATATATATATATATATATATATATATATATATATATATATATATATATATATATATATATATATATATATATATCCTCTATGTCTGCACACCAATGGCAGAGGAAAACATGCAAGGAAGGCCTAACCTGCACATCAGGAGCAATCAGAGTTTAAGAGTCTTGCTCAGGGACAGTTCAGCACAAACTGAAGGGGAGCCTGGGTTCAAACTGGAAACCTTTCGGTATGCAACTTGTACCATTGAGCCACCTCCGCCCCAAAGAGCAAGGGTCTCCAAATCTTTCTGTCATAGGATGTTTTTATTTACTCCTTTCAGCCTATGTCTAACTAGGGAGTTTTCATGATGCTCAGAAAAGATTCCTCTGGCTAAAAACAGCCCTTCCCATCGTCAGAAATGTCCTTAGTCAGCACATTTGGGCAAGTGCTATGGCAGTTTTCAGCCCAATGAGTGTGCTATTTTGCAAAAACTAATGCTTGAAATGGATTCAGCATCACCAGAACTACCTAACTAGACATATCACATGCTACATAAAGCATGAGGAAATGCTGCATGTTTTGCCTTCTATAGGTTGTGACTAGTACCCTAACCTGTGTTTATGAGGTTTCCCACTGGAGTTAGATTTCAGTCTTTTAGTACCTACTACCTGCTATTAGGTACCATTAGAAACTGGTGAAGAAATATCTTGGTAACGATTTAGTTCCCAGATTGATCAAACACCTGAAAAAACGGTGACGTTACTGAGCCGAATCGAACAGGGGCCTTAAAGCCAGGCCCCAGAGGGGAGCCGCAGAAGGATACATATTGGATATTGGAGCAGAGTGAGACCCATCTTTGAGACCCATCTTTGACTGTTCCCATACCCATCCTGTGTGCCCTGGGGGGCTCTAGCAGATCCTGTTAGCCCCCACCCCCCCCTTTCTAGACCTCCCGAGAGGTTGCGGTAACATTTCTGGTCCCTCGAGCCGGATTCGAACCAGCGACCTAAGGATGGAGCCCCTACCACGGACCCAGCGTCTGGGCTCAGTGGGAACTATCTCAATATCTTGTGGGGTGGATTACTTTACATAAGGAGGACGCGGTCATCATGAACCCACATTAGAGATATAAGCACAATGCAATTTTGCATGTTTTGCCTTTACCCTCTTTTATGAGATTTCCCATAGGAGTTGAATTTCAACTTTTTAATACCATTTTATTAGACACCCTTAGAAAAACATGGTAAAGATGTAGGGCTCCAATTCGTCACACGCTAAACGCCTTATCCCAAAACCCTCATCCCTTTTTTACTATTTTGAAAAACCTTTTGGAATGGTTCAACATGCCAATCTATTGGCACGTTGTGAGCATGTAGACTGGTCATTTTAACTATTGAAAAACGTTTTTTAAAATAGTTTAAAAAGGCAAAGAAGTTAAGGGGTTTAGTGGTGACGAAAATCTAGGCCTGAGTTCCCAGATTTTCAGTGAGACTTGTCGGAACAATGAGTCTTCGGAACACCAGCTTGACAGAATGTTTCATACACAGGCATTCATCTATTAATTGAGCAAAATGTCTTGTGTGTTTACAGTTTTGAACAATGGCGGCAAACCAGCACCTTTCCCAGTGGCACACATGTCAGCTGGTGGTGCAGGAGGAGGTACCACTAACCAGTTATACCTTCTGGTTGGAGCACTCACTGTTGGTGGTGGAGTTTATGTAAGTAGACTGTCTGCCAGTCAGCTTTTCTCAATCTGGGTGTCCAAATATTTCATTTCAAAATGTAACCTCTCTCCAATCATCATATTTTAATTTTCAAATCCCAACGTAGTATACAAATGAATAATTTGTAATATTAGATTATTGTACTGTATTAGTTAGTGATTTGAATCATGTTTATTTGTGGACTTTGTAATTTGTACTTTTTGGGGGTCACCCAGTTGGCAATTTTAGATTTTTCTTTAGTAGGCTAGAGGTAAATGTTGTTCTTTGGCCAAAATATTCTGCTGCTGATTCCTGCCATGTGACTAAGACATTTTATGTTTTGTTTTGTTTTTGTTTTTCCATAGGGATACCTAACCATGAAGGGACACAACCGGAGATATAATGACCGTATGTCAGAAATTGAAGACAGAACAAAAGCTCCGGCACAAGCAGACACCTACATCCAACCAGACGTATCTGGTAGGGACTGAAATTTTTACTCATTCTTTGAAGCTGGCCAGTTGTTGATGGTGTTTCTTACTGTTAACTCCTTAACAGATTTACCACGACTTTTGGAGTGATTGATTATTCTGTTGTCTGCTTATCACTCTGTTTTATTAACAAGCTCATTAACTCACTGCACACAACTTCATGAAGTACTTTAAGTGGTGATTGCACTACAAAACCCAGAAAACACCTCACACACTTTGCAACTATAATTGATAAATTATATAACTTTATATGCATTTATCTCTGAATGAGCCTTGGAAACAGTGAAATGCTGTTTTCTGTATTTTAAAAAACTGAAACACATCATCAACTCATTATTTTTTTCCTTAAAGTAGACACTTTAGGCTGTATTTGGATCTCATTTATTTGCACAAATTCACAACAGAGGGGTTTCTATAAATTATTTTGTTACTATTGACCCTAATGGGAGCGAGCCTAGTTTTTCTGATAATCTGTCAAAGAGTTAATGGTTTTCATTTATGGCCTTTAAAATGGTCCTCTGTGTAGACATTACAAAATTATAGTACACAGTATGCAGATTCACATAATTCAAATTTGTGTTTTAGCTGTACCTGCCACAGAAACAGAAGGTGAGTTAATATTCATGTAAACATTTATTAACAGCATTTCTATATATTGACAGAAAATAAGCAAGCTGAGCATTGTGCATGAACGAATAATGAAGTAATTGTGGCTTGTTTAGAACCATTTATATGCTTTTGATGTTTCCCTTGTGTACTGTAAACCGAATAAAAGAATGCATAAATTGTAAATTTGTATTTAGGCTTCAACAGTCGTGCTGGCATTAGTTTTATCTCGTTTGTGAATGATGACTTACTAATGGTGTTCATTTCTGGTTACAAAGAAGTGAAAGAACAGGCCTCTGAACCTGCTGCAACTGAAACGGAACCACCACAGTCAGCCGAGGATGTCAGCCCTCCAGCACCTGTACCTGCAGAGCCTGCTCCCAGTGAATCCACAGAACCGTCCCCAGGTAAAGCATTTACATTTTATTATCTAATTAATCTTAACTTGTGTGTATATATATACTGGATATTGGCTGTCTGGAAGAAACCATCTACTGTAACTCATTTTTGTATTTATGTATTTATTTATTGTTTTTTTTTTTTTTTTTTTCGTGTGTATCCTTAACATGCTTAGTATTAACCTCTCAAATTGGTTGTATGTTGTACCTGACATTTCTGAAGCTTTCCTTTTTAATTATATACTGTTGCTGTTAAATTTGTTCAAAGATCTAATTGTTTCTGATACTTTTTGGACCCAAGCTGTAATTGAACCTAGGAAATTTCTTCTTAGATTGGAGATCTATGACTCATGAATTTTATATGGCAATTACCATTGCTATTAAAATGCTGTTATACCAGTTGATCTCACTCTCAGTTGTTAGACAGTTGGTAGACTATTCCATAATGAAATCTAGCATGTGACGGCCTGACCTACAGTAAGAGACAAATAAATAAACTGTTAAGTATTGGTCACGGTTGGGATCCGTATGGAGAACAAAGAACAATAGCAGGGGAACAAAGAATAGTCCGGGGACAGTCGAACTAAGTTTAGGAGTACTAATTAATGGTAACTGAACAAGAGGCTTTGAATCAACAAATCAACAGTATCAGCACGAGGGAGGCCTTAAGATGTGGATGGGGGTGACGTGGGGGCTGACGCAACGTCAACCCTGACATAAACATTAAATTGCATGTTTTGACCTTGTTATATAGTTTGATGTGTTTCCAATTGAACTGGGTTTAAATGGTAGCATGACATGCATGCACCAATGAATTCACCCCAGAGTATAGCTTTATCCACTTAGGTATTACGCATGATTTAATGAACAGACCCAGACACGAGGTGAATGAATCTGAGACATCGCAGAGACAATTGCCCATAATATAATTCAGTTTTTGTTTTTTTGTTTTTTTGTTTTTTTTGGTGGACCGGTGAAGACCTATAGTACAAGGGCACCCACAGTCTCCTAATTGCATCTAATCTCAAACTATGAATTGTTTTAACAGCAGCTGAGTCAGTAGTAGAAACAACCATTGAACAACCAGCAGAACTACCTGCTGCAACAGTAGTTGAGGGTAAGATCCACCTTGGGTGGTTTAATGAATAGCTTGTTTAAGAATTAAGAATATTTCACGGAATTATGATAATGGCCTATAAACTCCAATGCACCCCAAAGCACTGGAGTTTTATCTTTCCGTCATTTAAAGTTGGCATAACATTGTTAACCCTATGCTAACAGAAACAGCACCTCCAATCGAACCTTCCCCACCAGAGCTTACAGAACAGCCTGCTGCACCTGTTGTAGAGAGTGGTAAGCACTCTAACCAATGCATGGAATTTCATTTGAAATACTTTGAAATACTTTTTTGTTGTTCCTTATAATATACATGTATATATTGCATGTAAATGTTATATGTTTTTAATGACATTATACCAACAGAAGCTGCAGTTACCTGGCGTATCTGGAGTTTTCTACAATGTTCCTTTCGCACACTTCTGATGTTTAAGATGTATTTTGCCTTCATACAACACAGCCTTTTCAATGTACAGTATTATTGCTGCTATGCTAACAGAACCAGCGCCGCCGTTTGAACCTTCCCCAGCTGAGCTTACAGAGCAGCCTGCTGCACCTGTTGTAGAGAGTGGTAAGCACTCTAATCACTGCATGGAGCAACTGAATTAAAAATATATAGTCTGCAAGTTTTCCTTATACTGGTATTATATTGCATGTAAATGAAACGTGTTTTTATTAATGCCATTACATCAACAGAAGCTGCACTTAACCTTTAGTCACTGGAGATTTATATAACATTCTTTGACAGTTTTCATATTCTGATGTTTTAAATTCATATTTATTTTTGTCCTCATGCAACGCAGCTGTTTCATTGTACAGTGTTATTAATGCTACTATGCTAACAGAACCAGCACCGCCATTAGAACCTCCCACACCTGAGCCTACAGAACCGGCTGCTGCACCTGTTGTAGAGAGTGGTAAGCACTCTGTTTAGCACATTATTAGGGTTGTTATGACTTTAAAGTCACACCTTGCATGTAAATGGAGCAAACCTTTATTGACATGATGCCAACCCACCTCACTCCTCCTATAGATCAATACATCAAAATGTTACCCATCTATTTCTGCTGCTTAAAGGACAACTAAAACATCCCTTGTTTAAAACAGCTAAAATCCCCCAAACTAAAGAAAGCAGCAAATGAAAAAATAACATATTTTACTTTGTCTAAAACATGAACCCTTGGTTGAAAAATTAAGAATAAAAACAAAGTTGTCCTTTAAGTTAAAAATGTATTTAGCTTGAATTGTTTTTGCCGTCACCTACAGTTGGCATAACATTGTTAACCCTATGCTAACAGAAACAGCACCTCCAATCCAACCGTCCCCACCAGAGCTTACAGAACAGCCTGCTGCACCTGTTGTAGAGAGTGGTAAGCACTCTAACCAATGCATGGAACAACTGAATTTAATTTGGATTTTAACAACATTATACACTGATGGAAAAATATTTTAATGTCACTATCCCAACAGAATTGGCACGCATCCCTACACAGAGTCACTAGCATTTTCTAAAACATGCTTACACATTGTTCATTGGTTGAGTTAAGCATGGTGTTCGATGTTGAAAGTTAATTACATTTTTGCTTTCATACAATGCAGCCGTGACACTATATAGTGTCATAACATTGTTAACCCTATGCTAACAGAAACCGCAACTCCATTAGAACCTTCCCCACCCGAGCTTACAGAACAGCCTGCTGCACCCGTTGTAGAGAGTGGTAAGCACTCCTAACAAGTGCATGGATCTACTACACCTGCATTTACAATTGATAATTAATCATATTGTTGCAATGATTTGTTACTACTCTGCTAACAGAACCCACAGCCCCAATAGAATCATCCTCACCAGAGGTTGCAGAACAGACTCCTGCACCCGTTGTGGAGAGTGGTAAGCACTCAGAAGTGCATCCAACCAGTTATTGCCATTTCTCGCAGTGAAAGGGATTATTTTGTGCTAATTGCTTAATGCTGCGGCTTTGCTAACAGAATCTGCCCCAGCAGCAGTGCCCCCAGCAGCAGAATCAGCCACGCCACAGTCCTCAGTGATTGCAGATAGTGGTAAGATTTACTTTGCAGACCCCTGGAGTTGGGAAGTTGGGACCCCATGACAATACGTTTTAATACATAAAAAAAACTTCTCTCCTCTTCATTTCATTTCCATTTTAACATTTTCCCTCATTACAGCTGTGTCCTTGGCCTGGATCCTTTGGATCTTTGTTTGGTTCCGTGTAGTGCTAAAGGTTAATCGCTCACACATGAAATCATTTTATGAAACACTTTATTGATTTATTGATCTATTTACTTAACACTCAATTCCTTTGGGGGTATTTCTGCAAGTCATTGTTTGGCAGCTGATCAGTACCTAGACACGGAATTGCTCATGTATTGACCTGTACTGTATCTATTTCATTCCCCTTCCGTCTCTGCTTGCTCCATCTCTTCTGCACTCATGTAGCTCCAGCAGCAGACCCTGTACCTAGCCCACCCAAGATCCCCTCACATGCCCCATATCTACTGATTGGTGGAGGTACAGCCTCATTTGCTGCTGCCCGCTCAATTCGAGCCAGAGACCCAGGCGCCAAGGTCAGTAAGGCCTTTGTTGAGAGACCAGGTTTAGAATCACAATTTAAATAGTTTTGGTTTAATATCCTGTAGGTTCATTGAACATTCAATGGGGCGTGGCATGGACCAACCTGTGGCACTGTTGAGGTGTTATGGAAGCCCAGTTTTGCTTTGATAACAACCATAAATGAATTTGTATTGTTCAGTCTTATGTCTCGCACCTTCCTCTTAGCAATACAACTCACATTGTCAATGGGGTTCAGGAGAGTAGCCTGCTCAGTTAAGCACAGTAATACCATGGCCAGTACAACAGTTACTAGTAGTTTTGGTTCTGTGAGCAGAAGGCATCCGTGATGTAATGGAAAATTAGCATCTCCATGAAGCTTGTCAGCATATCGAGCACAATGAACTTCATTGGATCCAATTACAGATCAACACTAGCCGATAACATGGCTTAAATCATGTGTTTTGTCATTTCCAGTCTCAACACAACAATCTAAAATGATAATTTACAGCACAGTGTGGCTTTGTACTGCACATGTCATGACAAGTTTTATATTTTGGCAGTTGCCCACAGAGCCAAATACACTAATTTTTACACAATATTGTAATTTATTGAGATTGACGTGTATATATCTGGACCCCTGTTTTTAAATACATCTAAGTCTCTCTTTCTTTTGTTGCATCATTTGCCACCAGGTATTAATTGTGACAGAGGAGCCTGACCTTCCATACATGAGGCCGCCTTTGTCTAAGGAGCTATGGTTCTCTGATGATCCCAATATGACAGACACCCTGCGCTTCAAGCAATGGAACGGCAAGGAGAGGAGGTATGTTAAACAAAATTAATTTAGAAATATAAAGCATGCACACATCGTCACACCCACTCTGTTGCTTGTTCCCAGTGTTTATTGCAAGATTACGATCAGTGGTCTTGCAATAAAAGTAGATCATTTTATTTGGCAACATAATTAACCTAAAATCTAATCGGAATCACTTACTGATTATCACACACATTTTATGCCTGATTTATGTTGGCCACAATAATGTAACTTTCAAGTCTCATAGCTCATTGTGCACAGAGATGTATTATGCAGACACAAAGCGATGCTACGCATTGAATGCAAACAAAAATGATGGCCGCATGATGCTTTACAAACATTCTTGTTTTAAACTTAAACCGCCAGGTAAATATATACTGTATGTATATGTTTGAAGTTATAGGCAGTGCAGTAACATAAATGTGGCGTTTTATTGCAGTGCGTGCCATATCGTGAGTGTGTTGCGCGCCGTTGCATTTTAGGTCCTGAGGGGACCGGGCATTCAACATACTGTGAAATGCTGAGATCCACTCAGCCCATACCACTGGGAAATAAGTCACGAAATGGTTGTGAAAAGCGATTTTAATTTGTTACCCTTCTTTGGGGTAATTTACAACAGGCTTACCACAGCTGAAACAGATGAAAACTGTTTCCAACATTATTATATATACCATTATTAATTTTGATCACTTCACAGTATACTATAAGTCAGACATACAGTCATACGTGTCAAGAGTTGTAACCAATGCAAGCTGAGACTTCAGAGGTGACGGCTTAATATGTTGTTTTGCAGGTTAGCAGTGCCTGTCAGCTGTTAGAAATTGGCCCCAATATAGAGAACCTAGTACCGGTTTTCTGGTGTATAGTTTGTTTGACTTGCGTTGCAGTGGCCGGCTCACTGAAAGAAAACTGCAAGTGAAATGGCTTGGTAGATGTCTGGTCAAAGTGTCCAGTGTTGAACTGGACTCGACGCATGTCAACTCAGTTAACACGATGCCATGGGATGCTACCTAAACCTCCCCCCATACACTGACAGTGACAGCTGACAGTGTATGGGGGTGCATGCCTTCATTACAGACCATTCTGACCACCTTTTTATGAAATTCCGAAGAAGCCAAAATACTGGCATCATAAAGACATTTATGTAGCTCTCTTTATAGATAAAGCAGTGTTTTTAATGCATTTGTGTTTTGCCAGTATCTACTTCCAGCCACGCTCTTTCTACATCAATCCTGAAGATTTGAGCGGTGCTGAAAATGGTGGAGTGGCCGTGCTCACTGGAAAGAAGGTTGGACAATCAGCATTACTAAAAAAACAAAACATAATTCAGTTTCAGTCAGATATTGTTTGCTTATTTCTTTTGTATGAATTTCTATTTTGCTTTATAACTGTATCCCCCAAGTTTGAAGAATATGATAAATTACATTCACTATATTTTTTACCTCTTCAGGTGGTGTATATGGATGTGAGGGGAAATAAAATACAACTTGATGACAAAACAGAGATTTCCTATGACAAGTGCCTGATTGCCACTGGTAGGCCACATTAAAGGTGTATGTAATGTATGCAATACCCTGTGCCTTAAAGCATATAGTCGATAATATGATTTTTACTTTAGGTGGAGTACCAAGAAATCTACAGGTAATTGAAAGAGCAGGAGAAGAGGTGATGAAGAGGACCAGTTTATTCCGTAAGGTCAGTGTTCTGCCAGCAGGTGGCGTGGAGTAGCTTCAAACTGACTCGGCATACAGGGAGAGACTCAAATGAATGGGCCATATACTGTAGGTCATTGTTGGGATAACTAGTCTAAACTGCAGATCTTGGGTTGAATGAAACATGGGTTTTACTCGTATCCCCAGGTTGATGACTTCAAAGCATTGGAAAAGGTCTCCAGAAACGCAAAGTCCATCACCATCATTGGAGGGGGTTTCTTGGGAAGTGAGCTGGCCTGTGCTCTTGGCAGGAGATGTAAGTCTAGTTAGAAAAGAGGAAGTGACTTAAGGAACATGACTATACCTCAGTGCTGAACTCTTTTGTAAAATTCCACTGTCTCTTTTTCAGCTACTGATGCTGGGTTGGAGGTGATCCAGATGTTCCCTGAGAAGGGCAACATGGGAAAGATTCTTCCTGAATATTTGAGCAACTGGACAACAGAGAAAGTTAAGACAGGTAAACTGTTAATGTTGCTTCCTTCAACTTATAACAAAGTTACAAAACACAGTTTTCATTGTTTTTCTGTGTTCTCCTTTGAGCTCTGGCCTCTTTTGTGTGTTTTCCAGAGGGTGTGAAAATCATGACACAGGCCTTGGTGAAAGCTGTGAACTTCAAGGATGACCAAATTGAAATCAAACTGAAGGATGGCCGTGTGGTGAGTCCAAGTTACTCAAATTATTTACAGTTTGACAGTGTGAGTAGATTACTTTCTTTTTTACCTGGAATCTGTATGCTATGGTTAAAATGGTTTGTTAAGTTATGTTCATTTATTAGAAAAGAACATGTAAGAAAGCCTAGGGTAAATGTATTTTTCCTGGCTGTCTCTCACGTTTTAACTATAGGTGAAAACCGATCACATTGTGGCTGCCGTGGGCCTGGAGCCCAATGTTGACCTTGCCAAATCAGCAGGTCTGGAAGTGGATGCTGACTTTGGCGGCTTTCGGGTCAACGCAGAGCTACAGGCTAGATCCAACATTTGGGTGGTAGGCTCTGACTCTTTTTATGGCTATTGAAGTACTGCAGTTACTGTACAGGCCAATTCAGACTTAGTTAGACAGGTTTTAACAACAATGTTAATATTGTATTTGACATGTTTGTTTTGGTATGTAAAAGACTTGTTGTTATTTAACATATTAACATGTCTGTAAATATTAGAATAAACTGTTGTTAATGATTATAATTATAAATGAAAATAGATTTAAGAAAGTTTCCTATCCACCTAGAGATTAAACCCTTGAAGAAAATATGTATATGAAGCCCACATTGATATGGTAACGAAAATGTTACAGATTGGGGAGGTGTATTAACACTGTTGGTTTGTAAAACTGTATTGAGGTCATACAGAAGCAATCTTGTTTGCTTCGTAGTTAAATCAGCATGGATGCATATGTCAAACATTGACACCACACACAAACATGATACGTCTCTGTAACAGTACACAGTACTGTACACTTGTCTATTTTGGAGTGGCAACTATCGCTCCAAACTCCAGTCATGAGCAAGTATGTTATGGTACAAGAGGTCATGCATAGTACATTAACCTCCACTGTTCTGTGCTTAAGGCAGGAGATGCTGCATGCTTCTATGACATCAGACTGGGACGCAGGCGAGTGGAACACCATGACCATGCCGTTGTGAGTGGTCGGCTAGCGGGAGAGAACATGACAGGCGCTAACAAGCCCTACTGGCATCAATCAATGTTCTGGTGAGTGTTCATTGAACAACGACTTCTATTTCCAGGGAGTCGTCCTAAATAACTAGCCATTCTCTTTGTCTTTCAAAATGCTACTGTATGCTCCCTTCCGTTGACAAATTTAGCTACAAGCTTATACATGTGCTACAACAGCCTTTAAACCAGTGTAACCTGGGGATTGTGTCCATGTAAAATGTAGATGGGAGTTTGTTTTGTTAGGGAGACGCTCAGACTGAAGCTATTCAAGTATATAAAAATACTATATTCAAAAGTATTTTTATTTTTTTGTTTTTATACATAATTTATAAAATGATAGTTCTGGAAAAATCTAAAAAAGGCTTCTTGAGCCTACCTCCTTCTACTAAATTATTGAAGGTTACCGGTGGTCTGCAGAAGTTGCCAGCCGTGTTACTTGGAGTTAGAGCCCGTCTCTTTCAATCCACAAGTCTTTTCCTCTTTGAAGGACATAAAAGATAGCACCACTTTAAGCGAGTGTTTTTTTTTGTTGACAAGAACGACAGAAGAGTAGTGTCAATTTATTCCACACTACAGATGTTAAGGTTGTAATGACTGCACTTTCTGACAGCTAGTTAAATTTTAAAATTCGACAGTTCTTAATCCACAAAACACATCTGAACCACGAATGAAGCTGAGGCCTTCACAACAAAATAGATTGGTGGACCACCTGGATAGCAATGTTAATTTTTACAGAAAACGTTTGAATGCAAGGTGCAATATTTAGCAGGTTCAGCTGACAATCTAATCTGTGAGTTGTAGATGTGGGGTGGACACTAGTGAGCTGAGCTGAAAGTGGCAGCATGTCTTAAAAATCATTTCAACTTTTGTTAATCATGGATCCTGTGTTATGAAAGCAGTTCTTAAAATGCATTCTCTCGCTGAACATGGTTAAGATTGCGTCCAGAGCTGAATATTTGAATTATGAGAAGTAACTGTAATTAAAAATTAATGTCAAAGTAGGGCATTCAAATGTCAGTGAGTCAG
The DNA here is from genome assembly GCA_039105355.1 of Benthosema pterotum. Lineage (NCBI taxonomy): Eukaryota > Metazoa > Chordata > Actinopteri > Myctophiformes > Myctophidae > Benthosema > Benthosema pterotum. The sequence continues at coordinate 26,673,997 of CM076975.1, read as the reverse complement.
CTACAGTAAGCACTTATACATCATTCCTCCTCCGGCTGGGGCTAGAAAGGCATTACATTGCATTAGACATAAGATATCACAGCAAAACAAGTGATTGGCATGGCACGCCCTGCCCTTTTTATATACATAATAGAGCTGTATCAAACGATAATTAGCCACTCGCCTTTAGGTTATCAAAATGCTTTAAATCAGTATTGGCCAACAAGTGTTACGAAGATACCTATAATATTTACACTATGTTAGGAAATACTTGGGTTTTGTTCAGAACTGAGGATGTTTTCATAATTGGGAAAATATTGTTAGAATTTAAAACCACTACCCCATTATATTGCTACAAAATATGAATGTGTATGCGGTTACAAATCACTGTCATTAAATGTTTTGTTACAAGACACACACAACAACAAGCAGTACTAAACTAGTATATACTAGTTTAGTACTTGTACTGAAAATCTCAAGTCATTTAACTGCTAATAATCACCATGTGTCCTGATTCTTTGCTTCACAAAGGAGTGACCTTGGTCCTGATGTTGGATACGAGGCAATTGGAATTGTTGACAGTAGCCTTCCAACAGTGGGAGTATTTGCCAAAGCCACGGCCAAGGACACACCTAAAGCTGCCACAGAAAAGTCAGGTAGGACCATCCAGTTTTTTCTAAATTATGATCAGAGCCTTCACACATAAAACAATTATCTTTGCACCTGTATTAAAAAAAGAAAACGATGTCATGAATATTTCATGCGTTAAAGCGTGTTGACCAATACATATCTTGTCTGTCTGTGTGCAAGGGGCATAACCACTATCAAAACTTGTTGCTCCACAACACCATCGTACAACAAAGGAAAAGGATAAAATGGGGATTAGATGGTTATAGCACTATGATTGTGATTTATTGCAGGAACTGGGATCCGTTCAGAAAGTGAGACTGAGTCCACTGCCATAAGTCCAGTAGCTTCTTCCACACCAGCTCCTGCTCCAGAGCAGAAAGATGAATATGGCAAAGGAGTCATCTTCTACCTGAGAGACAAAGTGGTGGTGGGCATTATCCTGTGGAACGTGTTCAACAGAATGCCTATTGCACGGAAGGTTAGTACAAACCTATTGATGGAACAATATGTGTGTGTTCAATATAGTATATTTTTTTAAATAATTGCTGTTTTTTATTTTTGTATAAAGATCATTAAGGATGGTGAGGAGCATGTGGATCTGAATGAAGTGGCCAAGCTCTTCAATATCCACGAGGAGTAGCTCTACTCTTTGGAGACAGAGGTTTCGTCGTAGGCATCGTCAAAGCAGAGGCAAACATACCGGTAGGAGTGGGACTCACTGCACATGGTGGCTTTGAACTTTGACAGTCAACGCCAGGTTTCTGGAAAATCCAACCACGAATGCACATGAATGGGGGAAACGCTGTACATCAACGTGTCACAGAATATTGTGCCCGGAATATTTTCTTATATTTGTAATTTGTACAAATTCCCTGCCCCTTTTTTGTCTTTTGTTTTGTCTATTGTAGAAAAAACAAATGAATCGTTCCTCCTTAAAATGGTATCGTATCCCCAGCTGTTATAGGCTCATGTTGCATATAGTGATCATGGTGTATCTGTTTGCCTTCTGTCCCCCAAAGCTCTACCAGGACAACGATGTTGAGCATGGGTTTTTGCTTCGGTGTGTGTTCAGAGCAGTTATGACCAAGCCGCAATAAAAGAAAAAAGTATTTTTAACGTGAGTGACTGGACAAGTACACAGCAAACCCCTTTCAACTTAGTAAAATTAAAAATTTAAATGGTGCATTTTATACAGCGCCTTGCCCTTTAACCTACATGCCTTACATAGATTCTGCATTACATTCACCCATTCATGCACACATTCATGCACCGATGGCAGCAAAAACCATCAAGGCACCAGCCTTCTTGGTGAAGCTATATCCCTGAGACACCGCCGCTCCTGTAAAGAAGTACTGATTTTGAAGTACAGATGGCATTAAATGCTTAATTCCCCTAATAACTTATCAATTATAACAGTTTTCAACGTTTTTCATACCAGGTCTTTCATACAAACTTTTGAGAACGTAAAATGATACCAAACCTGGTTTCATTTTTATCATTTACCTGGTTTCATTTTACGATCTCAAGAGTTACAGCTCTAAGGGTCCCTTTGGTTACCAACTGTCCATCCTTTAGCTGGGGACCACCTGGAATGGTCCCACTGACCACTGATGCTCCCTGGACAACTGGTTGAAAACCACTTAATTAGAATGTAAGCCAATGGAAATGTCAAAATCTATGGTACAGACTTTGACCAGCATTTTTCCTGAGACTTGTCAAAAACTGCAGAAAGGACTTTGAAGTGTAAGAACATGCATACAGTAAGAACCTTATTTAGAATGGTTCAACTCCAATACTTTCATTCTGCATCTAATTATGTAAATGTAAAGTTCCATGTGCATAGAATTTGAAGGTAATAATTAAGTAATTAACCCATAACAGAAATCATCTCCATGGAGGGGGAAAAAGGTAACCAACCTCAATTTGGCATTAGCAAGGTGGGCAGAAAGATAATAAAAGCTTGTTAATTTCATTTAAATGCTTTTCTTATAACCTGTTGAACTGCCATTATGTTCATATTGTGTGGCTGTTCTTGGATTTAAATGGGAGGATGGGCAAAAGAATGTTATTTTCCATTACTTGATCTGATAATGAACAGTTCTTTCAGAGAGCGCAAATGCAAGAACAGCATCTTTGCACTGTCATTTGATATGGGTATTGTCCCTCCCTTTTCATTCCGTGGATCATGTCCACTGCAATTTGTAAAAGTCATCCAACTGTAAAATCTCAGACATGAAGCTTGGTTTCTGCAATGTAGGACAGGGCGATATGGAGAAAAAAATTATCACAATAACCAAATGAATTTCTTCTGATGTCTATGAATATCACTGGAATTTTACATGTTAGATTGCTTGATATGCAATGTTGATGTTCAGTAGGAATATCCGACTTGGTAAATACACTTTGTTGTGTGTAAATTCTACTACTACACTACAATGATAAATCATGAATATCATCAAATGTACACCTGAAATCAATGGCAAATGCCTCAGGTTTTATAGCAGGCATTTGAATTTCCTACCTTTTACAGTTAAATTCAGACATACTGTTTTTTTTTCCTATCATAGGGATACAATTTATTTTAGTATTCTTTGTTTTTTTCTATCCAGATGTATATTTGGTATCATTTCAATACTTTATCATTAAAATGTACTGTATTTGTACAGTACATTATATGTATATGTCATGCAGTATGACATATATATAAAAGTCTTGACGGACGGGGTCAACTGTGCCTTGGAAGGTTATGAAAATGCTGCTGTCTCTTTAAATATTCCTCCAGTAATTCCTGGAGCATACATGTGCCCATAAAAAAGAGATAAAGCTCCCAGTCCTCCACACAGACACTTAAAGAAAATCCTAAATTATACAGCAGCGGCATCGGCGATGTAACACCTGCAGGGGAAGTGGGAGGCTCAGAAGATCGCTCCATAAGGACGCTGGCTGGCAGAGCAAGACCAATGTTCCTACGCATGTCCAGCATCTGTCCTGTTCAACTGGCATTTTACTCTGGAATATTTCTCTACTTAATACCTTTATGCACAGAAAGAATCAGCAGAGAATGCAACCACGAGTGCTATGCATAGTCTTGGTCTCATCTGTCTTATTTCTGCAAATCAGGTAAGAGACAAAATATTGTTACATTGTAATTTATTAACTTTCCTTTTCAAGGTTTTCAGGACAAATCCAGGGGAGGCATTACTGTGTAATATAGCTATTGTCACCAGAATCCTTTAGATGTAATTATATTGGTGTATAAACTCTAAGCTTATCAAATTTTTGAATACTATTGATGATACTGTTGATTATTTGTAATTTGCTCCTGAAATTTGGAAACTTTTGTAGTGGGATGGGATGCATGAAATATTTACTATGATGAATCTTTAAAGGACTGGCACTACAAGCACTAACTGTAACGCTTAGGCTACTATAACTATGTCATTCTCCACTGTCATTCATTATAATTGTTCGCGTGTGGAGTCTGCCGTTCACTTGAGTCGGCAGAGCAGACAGCAGAGCTAGACTTGTTTCATTAATTTAATCGCTGAAAGAAAACCAATTGTGCCTCCAGGCTTTTAAGTGTTAGACGACATACAATGCCATTGCACTTTACTATTACATTTTTATCTGAATTATGCTAAGCATTCACAATCTGCATGCACATTAGTGATAAGAACTATTTTGTAATGTATATTGCTATGACTGGATTGATATCTAGTATCTACCACAGGTGTCACATGCAGTACAAACCTGCTTCTTTGTACATCATTTCACAAGATCTGTCACCTTTAAAAAACTAGTACAAGAAGTGTGTGTTAGGTTGTGACTTTGTTTTATGGTGATGTTTCATGAACATCCTCTTATGAGAGAAATAACACGTCTTTCAACCAGGCATTCCTAACTTTAACCCGACAGATCTGCGCACTGTAAAGAGATGAAATTCCCCAATAAAGCAGTCAGGCCACCCTCTCCGTCGGACTTCTTAGACAAACTAATGGGGCGGACATCTGGATATGATGCGCGCATCAGACCAAACTTCAAAGGTAAAGCGGCAAGCAAGTGCAGTAGTAGTGCTGTAGTTGTGTTGTGTGTGAGAGCACTGTTTCGCATGACGATTATAGGCAGTGAAGCAGCATAAACCATATACCAGATGGGTTATCACAGTGGGAGCGCTGGGGGCTATGACATTTTTAAACGGAATTACTTAAGTCTTATTGTTAGAAATGTATCATTACCCATGTCTGTTTATCCTTTAGGTTACATCTGTTTCCTTTACACGTAATCCTTTAAAGCCTCTTGTTTCCTTCTGTAGTGTGAACCCCCTACAGCGTACAGTATTCTTCTGTATTAACCCATAGACCTAGTTAAGTAATTTCTCTTTCTCCTTTGGCCGTGAAGCCAGCAGAATCTGATTCTCTCTGACACACTTCCTCCTCATTTCTCCGGGGGTCGCATTTCATTTATATTTCATATTTGCTCCACATCTTTGAGATGTTTCTGTGTGTGTAGTCCACTGGTCAAATCCCAAGCTGATTATCTATAAATACACTAATGTGACTACCGGAGAATCAATAAATCATGACTTCATGGGAAATGACTTAACTTGGCTGAAATATTTAACGGTTCAGGTGTTGCCAGATGAAGCAACGCCTGTCTTTGAGGACTTTGTTAACTGAAAACAGGGTTATAAATATAGAGCAACAGAAGAGGCCTGTGTGTTGAGATTTTGAGTGTTGTTTTCTTTCTTTTTCACACACATGCCTCAATGGATAAATATGTCAAAACAAAAGTTAAAATGGCTGTGATAATGACAGTGGCAGAGGAACTGAGATGAGCTGTTCTCCTCAGGTCCTCCTGTAAATGTCACCTGCAACATCTTCATCAACAGCTTTGGATCCATCACCGAAACCACTATGGTGAGAGTAATAATAATTGAAAAACACGCACCCAGGAATTCAAAGGAATGAGGGTTTCAGACCAGTGTGGTTAGTTTAGCAACATGATATTGTAACACAGGCATGTCAATATAAATACTGAAAGATTCAATATCTTCTTACTTGAACATCTGTTCTTAAAACCACTTCAACCCTTGAAGTTGCAGGTGTCTGTGCCTGGCCCCACTCATCCATTTTTAATTTTATTTTCAGAATGGCAACAAACAAAAACATACTTTGTTGATCGTGGTACCCCATGGTATTTGTCTGCACCCCCCCCCCCCTTTTGTTCCTCTCTACACCAAACCTCTTTGCTTTAAATGGGAATTCTACCCATTTTCAACATTTTACTGTCATTGATACACCTTAGAGATGTTGTGTGGATATGATAAAAAAAAAGTTCCTACATTCTTTGTTTCCAAGAAATGGAGGTCTGAAAACAATCATTAACATGGTGAAAAACAACTTGATGATGATGATCAAGTTGTGTTTTACCATGTTAATGATTTTTCTTTTACAACTTATGTTTCTGAGAGTGTACAAATGGAATCAAATGGACCCGTTAGGGCTCATTTGGTTCCATTTGCACAGGGGAAAAAAACTTAAACGGGTGAAATTCCCCTTTAAATAACTGATCTAAGAGCTCACAATGTATCATAAAAGTGGCATGTGGGCTTGTAGATCGCTATTTTTGTCAAATGTTCACCTATTATGACAGAATAGGGACGCTCTGGTTAAAAGTGACTACTTGGCTTGATGGATTCATCTTTCAATTAGCATCACTGTGATTTCATTATGCTACAGTAACCAGCCCAAGGGAAGTAGCATTCAAGTAAATCTTTCAGATTACTTAATTAGCAGATTATTTCCTTTGTTCAACCACAAATTGCTGTAAAATATAACTTACATTCTGATGAAAGGGGTTGGATCTTCATCAAATAAATTATAATTCTAGTGGGTCCACTGACTGTAACTAATCTGCCGTTGTGGCAAACACACCATATGTAGCGTTCCGTTGAAAAATAGCAGCTGTGAACACCTGCTATTTTGGGGGAGAATGTGAGACTGCAGCACAAATCTTTCACTATGTTCTTTCAGAGCAAATGTTTTGTAGAAAATCTACAATGTCAGGACAAAATGGGTTAAGTTCAATAAAGTCAAATCTCTATTCTAACACATTACATTGTGTTCCACACTAAAGGACTACCGGCTCAATGTATTTCTGCGGCAACAATGGAATGACCCGCGCCTGGCATATAAGGAGTATCCTGATGACTCTTTGGATCTGGACCCCTCCATGTTGGACTCTATATGGAAGCCTGACCTTTTCTTTGCTAATGAAAAGGGAGCTAACTTTCATGAGGTCACCACAGATAACAAACTGCTCCGGATATTCCAGAATGGCAATGTCCTCTACAGCATCAGGTAAACATCAAACCTGTTACCTGGCATGTGTGTGTCGCTTTAGTATAGGTCCTTATAGACCTCTCTCTCTAGACTACTAACCCACATTGCTTGGGGACAAATGTGGCTAACACAGCTGCGTATTTCATTTAACATGTATTTAAACGAGAGAACACTGAGAGCCAGCTTACATTTCCAGCTGTAAACTATTCCCCATGCAGTCTGCAGGCTATACAAGTGAAAGGAGACAAATTGCAAGTGACTGCAGTGTCTTTGGGCTACAAAGTAACATTTTATGCAGTGAATAATGGGTTTACACAGAAGCTAGTGATCCTATAAGCTCTGAGCACCCTTTTACTTTAGGTGTGACAGTCGTATGAATATGACAGGCATATTGTTTTTTGTGTTCAAGCTCCTGGCCCATCAACGAGATAAGTGCACTTGCATAACACAACAATGCATGATATAAAATTTTGATTTGAGTAAATGCTCCTAGGTGGATTGGGTGCATGACAAACCGAATAGTGGAAATGAATGAAAGCACTTGTGACGTGGAAAGTATGTGTTTACTCGAAAGCAAAACAATATTTAAATGCCACATTTCATTAACCAACACGACGTGCTCCTCCATACAAAGAGAGAACATCACATACAGTATCAGGGCTTATATTGCCCCACGGCAAGTTGTTGCAGTTGTCAATGAGATAGGCCTACTTTGATTCCTAATGATGGCCCAATATTAGTATACATAGAGCCGATGAGACATGCAACACATCTGCATGACTGGCTGACATCTCACAGCTGATGTCTTCCACCACCTCAAGCTCCACATAGATAACAGAGTTTTTCTCTTTTGTTCTTCCCTGGCAAGTCGCCTCCTGTAGGATATTTCCATTAGCAAGAACTTAGTATCCTTCTGATTACTACCTTTATATCTTGCACAATGCCTTACCTTTTTATCCATAAATGCATTTGCCATTTTTTACTATTTTAATCTATAAAAACATTTTAAAATAGTTCAACCACACAATCTACAGTAGATCACATATTTTAGTAGTTAACGAACTTTAGCAGATGTTTGACAAATCTGGGAACTAAATCATTACCAAGAGTTTTCTTCACCAATGTGTATCTAATGGTGTCTAATAACGTATACTAAAAAAACACCAGTGGGAAACCTTTAAAAAGCAGTACCTTCCACTAACACTTAGACGACAAAACATGCTAAATTTCATCATGCTTTATGTAGCATGCATGATGATATATCTAATAGTTTTAGATTTAGTTCCCAGGTTTTCAACTAAAAACTAAGGGAACTTGGATCGAGATGTAGTTCATAACCTAGTTGTTCTTAGATGAAAAATAGAATAAATTTAACGCTAGAATTATTCATCAAAGCAATTTGATTTACCAACAGTATTTGAGAAAAATAGCACAAGGGGATGCTTGTTCACAGACAATTTCCTTATGATTAGATGTTTTCCTTTTGATATGAGTGCTTACATCAAAAGTAATCACCATTTAACTATTAAAGGAGATTCCGGGCAAAAGGTTTTTTTTTTATCTTTATTTGCAGTTAATTTTATTTGAAAAAAGTGGTCCAGGTGATATTTTGTGAAAATACTCCTTTATGGCTGTTTCCCCTACCCCAAAATAAGCGTATAATGTGGTCAATGGGCGTTGTGCAAGTTCACCTATATACATCGCTCCAAAATGCAATTTTTTGCTATATATTGTCTCCACCATGTCAGTAGTGTGTTAACACTCACACTTTCACTTTCACTTTTGTTTCAGCAGTGGTTCAGCCATAAACCATGTGCCACGCCCCCAGCTTTTGAGACAGCTGGATCACTGCTGAACCAAAAGTGAAAGTGTGAGTGTTAACTCACTACTGACATGGTGGAGACACAATATATAGCAAAAAAAAAAATGCATTTTGGAGCGATGTATATAGGTGAACTTCCACAACGCCCATTGGCCCCATTATAAGCTTATTTTGGGGTAGGGGAAACAGCCATAAAGCAGTGTTTTCACAAAATAACACCTGGACCACTTTTTTCAAAAAGATTAACTGCAAATAAAGATGAAAAAAACTTTGGGGCCGGAATTCACCTTTAATGGTTTGACTTTCAGTCTCACAAAATAATATAATACGCTAGAGGGGAAATCAGGTTGCCATGGAAATGCAGTCACTGCAATTAATATGATTGGTCGTCTGGAGAGACCATGGCATGAAAGCTCTCAAACAGGTTTTATGGCCATATAACTACATTTTTTGTGCATGTGGAAGTTTTGATTTAAGTGTGGTGCTGTGATGTTGGAAGTGTGGTGCTAAAGGAAAGATGTCATGGTGCACACCAAAATCAATAATTCCTTTTCTGAGTATGATGGTGCACATCCATGGCAATCCAGCCAGTGGTTTCAAGATATCTTGGTTGGCACCACCACAGGATTTGTACAGGATAGATGGAAAGACAGAGACAGACAGACAGACAGACAGACAGACAGACAGACAGACAGACAGACAGACAGAAGGACTGATGGATTACTGGACTAACTGACCGACTGTCATTGCCCTGTTAGCTTGCAATTCACAACATCATCACCATCATCATTTGGAACAGGAATAATAGCTTACTCTTCAAAAAGGTAGATTGCTTTCACTAATTTATGTGATCTGCCATGACACAGTATATTGTTTGTTTGTTTATCCTTTACATTAGAAAAGGATGGTTGGTTAAACCAAGAGTCAGTTAAAATATGAAGGAGAATGCCTAAAAACCCTCCAGGGGCTAGCGGAAGTGGCATTCTCCAGTCATGTTTATACTTTCATATGGTTCAAGAGCACATGCTTTATTGCAGGGGGAACTATAACTTTCCTTTGACGAGATCGGGGAGATTGAGTGCATGCGGTTGTACTCCAGTGATGGTCATTTGCATAATGGCCTTTGATACATTCAGTGAATATGTGTGCCACTGGGTCAGTGCGTGGTCCAGTGGGTCCCGGGCATGGGCTGTGGCCTTTTTTATATGCATAATACAATTAATCAGGGAACTAAACAAGCACAATTTTTCACAGTGGGTGCTTTTAGTGTGGCAGATGCATGTCATCCTGATACAAGACTGACTGTAATGTTTGCGTCATGCCAACTTTCTTTTAGTGTAAATAATGAAAAAAAGATAAATAATGTATATTTATATAGTGTATATTGTGTGTGCATGTGCGTGTAAGGGCCACTGTTGGTCCCCATACCACTGGTTGAATACCACTCTGATAGTGTATAGCAATGGTTTTCAACCTTTTTCATACCAGGGCCCACCATTTATTCACCATTTTAGCCCCAGACCACCAGTTGATGTTGGGTTTAGTCCCTGGAACCCAAAACCAAGGATTTCAAGTTTTTGTCCACAAATTAGGAGAGATAACTGGAAAAACATTGGTCAAAGTAACTCTTATACATTTTGTAATAGCGCAGATTCTTGAAAATGAACTAATTCAGACGTCTAAATATAATTTAACTCTGGAGAGTAAAATTAAACCAAATGGACCTGTGAGGATCCATTTGGTTTCATTTTAACACTCTCAAGAGTTACAGATCTATAAGGGTCCATTTGGTTTCCAACTGTCATATAGCTGGGGACCACCTGGAATCCTCTCAGGAGCCACTGGAGGTCCCCAGACCACCTGTTGAAAACCCCTGGCGTACAGTATACACTTTCACAATATATTCCTGCTTGTGTTTTCAAGGCTCACCCTTATTCTGTCCTGTCCTATGGACCTGAAGAACTTCCCCATGGACAGTCAGACGTGTACAATGCAGCTTGAAAGCTGTGAGTAAAAAACTTTCTGCATTCCTGGAGCTTGACTTGACAGACTTGGTACAGAACTTTATGTGACTACATGTGTAAAAACTGGCATGACCCATGTCACCTTCATTTTTATTGTCTCTCTTCCAGTCGGTTACACCATGAATGACCTTATTTTTGAATGGCTAGACGTGGGTCCCGTGCAGGTGGCCTTTGATCTGCAGCTCCCTCAGTTTGTGCTGAAAGAAGAAAAAGGTCTGGGCTACTGCACTAAGCACTACAACACAGGTAGGCTCTCTATCCTGACACGGACAATGTTTTCTTTAGGCATCTAAAAATGTCAACAAAAAAAAAAAAGTGCCAAAACTTTATGTGTTTTACACCCCCCCCCCCCCCACACACACACACACACACACACACATATATATATATATATATATATATATATATATATATATATATATATATATATATATATATATATATATATATATATATATATATATATATATATATATATATATATATATATATATATATATATATATTCTCTTATATGAGGATTGTATGAAAAGTGCCAGTTTCAAGAGTTCACATATATTTTTTTTTCTATATGAGTATTAAGCTAACTACAGTTTGCCCTCTTTCTGTCTGTATCTTATATGTCTCCTATGCACAGGTAAATTCACCTGTATAGAGGTAAAGTTCTATTTGGAGCGTCAGATGGGCTACTACTTGATCCAGATGTACATACCCAGTCTGCTCACTGTCATTCTGTCCTGGGTGTCGTTCTGGATCAATATGGACGCCGCCCCTGCCAGGGTGGGCCTAGGAATCACTACGGTGCTCACCATGACAACACAAAGCTCTGGTTCCAGAGCTTCCCTGCCAAAGGTTGGGTTGTGATATTAATGTAGTTATAGTATACAGTTCTGGGAATTTAGTCATTATTTTGTTGGCCTACATGACTTTAGGGCTAGATAACATATGCCCTTTAATGTTTTCAGATGCTGACTGTTTAATTTAGACATTATCAACACCCTCATAGGCCTATGTCGCACAAGACATTAATGACACAGTTTTCTTTGGTAAAGGTAACATTACAGTACGATAATAATGTCAAAGAAATCTGCACAAATCCCTTCTGAGAATTCCATCTCAGAAGGCTTTCTTACCTTTATTTTCAGTTGATTTATTTCCAAAAAAGTGGTCCAGTTGTTAGTTTGTTTTTACCTCAAGGCACACTTCTCATAGCCCAAAAATGTCAAGGCACCATCAGCTTAGAATGAGGCTATGGGATGTTATTCAAAGTCACCTATTTCCACAGCTCCAAACTGTATTTTTTGCTATACAGTATATTGTCTCTCCACCGTGTCAACACTCACACTTTCACCTTCACTTTTGGTTCAGCTGTGGTTCAGCCGTCTCGGAGGGGTTTGGTCCACAGTTTATGAACCAAAAGTGAAAGTGCAGCACACTATTGACTTGGTGGAGAGACAATATATAGACAATATACATTTGGAGCGATGTAAATGGGTGAATTTGAACAACATCCCATAGGCCCATGGGGAAATTGCCAATATGGTGTATTTAAAACTAACACTATTTCTTCAATACTGTATGGATTGTTCTAACTTGTGTTTAAATGTATGGCCGCATGCCGTAGGTGTCTTATGTAAAAGCCATAGACATCTGGATGGCTGTCTGTCTGCTGTTCGTCTTTGCTGCGCTCCTGGAGTACGCAGCCGTTAATTTTGTTTCACGGCAGCACAAGGAGTTCTTCAGACTGCGAAAGAGGCTAAAAGAACAACAGCGACAGAGAAACGTGAGTGCAACCCACCCACTCCCGCTCCCTTTAGGCGACTGTCACCTACTATTCCCTATGCCTAGCTACGCAGACGCTGCACAATTCATCTGCATGTCACAACCCATGCTTGGCAATTCAGAAAGCATTGACCTGTGCTTAATGAATGCCTTCACCTCCTTGCTCCACTAGTAGCTACATAACATTTACTAAACATCTTGCTTCTACACAGATCTCATTGCAATTAAAGAAAAACAAATAGGCCAAAATATATTTACATAATGAAATATGTAATGTAGCATTTAAAGGAGCATTCATTTGGGTGATTTGGGGAAAAAACAGCCCTCCCCCGCAATGAGTACCAGTAAGACACTGCCATCCTGTTTGCTTCCCATATATGGAGTTTGGGTCAGACATACCAAAATATGGAGTATGACGCACAGGCAGACATTTCTGCCTGGTTTACATATTACTCTCACTCAAATATGCACACAATCTATACTGGAGGATTGTGCAACAAGCCAACCGCAGGTGCACCAAGGCCCAATCTGCTCTGTCCTGATTGGAGGAAGACCCTCTCTATCCTAAGTGGATGAAGGCTTTGTCACCCACCACTAACTGAAACTAGTTTTTTGCCCCTATGGTTCCCTAGCAATAGGAAGGAACTCCTTATATGGTCAGCTCACTTTAGTAAGGAGGATTGTCACAAAAATTAAGAAGAAATAAGTGATTAAGTGAAATCACTGAATATACCCAACCTATACATTTTGATCTATTTTGATCTCAAAAGTTTATTTATTTTTTTTACTGTAGATCTTAAAAAATAAATAGTTCATTGAGGCACAGAGGGCAGAAGGTTTATTTCAATATTCCCTTTATTCCCTATCAGTAATTTATTCTGTTAATACTGCGGATTTAAAGCAGCAGTCTCTCTCCATGTCAACTCCCCTCACCTCTCATTGGCTGTCAGCAAAGCCACTCATGCCCATATTCAATCGGGTGTTTTTATAATCAGTCACTACTCTGTCAGTCTTCTTGCTAGCTGACTCCATGCCCCTGTTCAGATGTCAGCATTCAAATTTCCTCCACCTCCCCGGCCTTCACCCTGTGGCACTAGTCCTGAGTGAATGATTATGTGATAAATCATGATGTATGGATATATTGTGGTATCTACTTCTGTAGACGTGTATCTGTGGTTATTATGTGCTCTATGGTCTGTGATAAGTTCAGTATCTATGTGGTACACATATTTGGAATGAATTGTAACTATGTTGATGTAATGACTTATGTTAGGCTATATCAAATGTGATATTAGACCTATGTCTCAGTACATGGATCATCTGATATCACATTAGCAGAGCCATGCCGCCATACTACTGCAGATTAGCCTGTGCGATCACATGTTCACTAGCTAATTATGTGCTTTTTTGGGGGTTTTGTTTTGTTTTGTTTGCTTTTGCCCATCAGCAGGGAAGTGGTGAGACTAAAGTGAAGGGAACCAACATGCCAGACAACAGCACTTCGCATGAGACCATAGGCCAGCAGTGCAGTGTTTGTGCCAGGGTATACATTCATCTGTCTTCATTGAAAGCTTACAAATCAACATTTTAGACTAAAATAAAAATGAAGAAAAAGTCTGACTCATTCATCCTCCTGGTCTTTGGTTTTAATCTACAGGAAGAGGAGCTGGCACAGCAATTCTACAACAGTTTAGGATTTGGCCTTTCAACAGACGCCGGACCAGAGATGGATGCGACGCCAGTCTTTGCTGATTTACCTCCTGGATTAGGATTCTATGACATCCGCAGGCGCTTTGTGGACAGAGCAAAACGGATCGATACTATTTCGCGAGCTCTGTTCCCACTCAGTTTCCTCGTGTTTAATGTCCTCTATTGGCTGACCTTTAAAGTTCTACGACACGAGGAGGGTCAAGCCACACTGTGATTTTTCTATCCACGGAGAACTACCTTGATTAACACTGATACATAATTCTATGTATTCTTTTTTCATTTAACTCAGTACATTTTAACAGTGTACAAAAATGTAAACTACATTTGAACACTCTGAGTTATAAAGTAACGGACATTAACTATTTTATTATGCATAATTTCAATTCACAGTTTGTTTGATTTTCATCCCACTAGGGTGAAACAGCCAAGGCGAGGTGTTATGTTTTGAGTCTGTGAGTCTGTCCGTTCGTCCGTCTCTCTCTTAATCTGTGAGTTGCTGATCTTGGACACCGTTGCGGTGGTCAAATTCCACATCTGCCACATGGTGGCGCTATAACAAGTCACTTCATGTTTGGGTCCATAAATCTTAAACGCAAAATTGGTCAATAAAAAATCAATCATTAAAACAAGTCACCATTAGGTCTGCCGGCTCTGCCATTCTGGCTTTGTACATTTGCATTGAGGGGCACATTCGAGAAAGCCACGAATCAATCACTTCTGCCTATAGGGGCTGCCACCAACGCAAACACTGTCACATCTGTCATACAGACTATTCCTCCTGCAGCTTCCTCATATAGACTTACTGGATGCTGCACCCCAGACTGACACAGCGCTGCTTAAGCAACCTGACATGACTGGGATCTGCACTTTCATTAGCACTAGGCTTTAAAGGGGCATTTCACTTTCAAAAATACTTTTGGTAATTTTATCATCTACTCAGTCTCATGTGAACAGCGCAGAAAGTCTTTACTTGAATCAGTATTTAAATATTTGATGTTCATTTTAGCCGCCCCGCCCCCTTCCTATACAAACCCATTATAACTTCATTTTAACCATAATAGATTCATCGAAAACACTCAAACCTTTACTGGTAACTCATATCGTCCTCCTAATACGTGAGAGGAATTTCATTTACTGTTTTCATTCATTTTTAAAATATTGTTTTATTCATTTGGTCACAGCCAGTGTGCCACAGGAGGTTCTCCATTTTCCAAAACAATATTTTAAAAATGAATGAAAACAGTAAATTAAATTCCATGGCCCTCTCACATATTAGGAAGACGATGTGAGCTACCAGAAAAAAAAAAGATTGGGTGTTTTTGATGAATCTATTACGGTTAACTTAATATGGAGTTTCAACTTGTATAATGGGTTTGTATAGGAAGTGGGCGAGGCAGCTAAAATGAACATCAAATATCTAAATACTAAATCAAATAATGTAAAAACTGTCTGAGGTGATCATGTGAGACTGAGTAGACAAAATGACCAAAAGGTGTTTTGAAAGTGAAATACCAGTTTAAAAAGTCTAAACTTTACAGTACACTCCACCTACTACATACTACATATGTATATGACTCAGAGCCATGAAGTGAAAAAAAAACAACAACAACTCTTAAGTAGGTTTGTATGTAACTACATGTATACACAGGACGCATATGCCATATGTGTGTGTGTATATAGGTTCTTAATCAATATGTGTCTCAGGTAATAATAATGATCTAACAATGGGAGAGGGTTGTCCTAATTGCTATGTTCATAATACTACGAGTTTGTGAAGTGTTTTCCATTTAACAAGACTGTTGAGAGACTTTTAAATTGCACAGTAGCTGAGATGGCAGAAGTAAAGTTGTGTGTAAATGAAATCCTGTCACCTGTGACCTGTGTGACTTATTTTCCTTGGGTGCATTTATTATTATTATTTCTTTTTTTAGGAATGATTTCCCTCTGAATTAGCTGAAGAAACTATACAGGGCGAATGGAAGCTCAGAATCCAGATTTGGTGAGTTTTATTACAGAAAATAGTCAACATTGCGGTATGTAGCCTTGATATAAAGTTTGCTTAGGGCTTGGTGAGTCTCATACAGTGGCCATTGTCTCATAGATTGTTAAATTACATTTAACATGGATAATTTTTGGGACGTCTTCTGGGTACTGTATGCAATTCTATAATGGTTAGAATGAGGAGCCTATGCCTGTGTTGGTCTCATATTTGGGAAGGAGGTGAAGGCAGATGGGTCCTTGTCCCAGGTTTCCTATGTGTAACATTAGTGCCCCCTGTTGTCCTGCACTTTGCATGCACATTAATACGGTAGTCTACTACACAGCTTTTTTTCAGGCAAGTAAGTTACCAATGGTGTAGATAGATTAGAATATAGATCACTGCCATAGTGATCATTCCTATATCAATAATATAATAATTGTGCTTGTTTGTCCCAAATGCTGTCTCATGAGTTTGAGATGAGTTTGAGTTATAACAGTAACATTACAAGTTTATTAATAAGATTGTACTTTAGTAAGCAGCAGGTGTAGGTCTTCTTTTTGTGTTTGAATGACTGAAACTGTACCCATAATTCTAGTCTAATTCTAAAGCAAGCCTGATGGAGAGACCCCCAGTCCCCAGAACAAAAATATCTCCAAGATTCTCACACACATGTTGACAGCCCTGGTTTGACTTGGGCCTATAATATTATTATGGGAATAATTACAGTATAATGACTTGGCTTTTGTCTGTGTGTGTGCGTGTGTGTTGGGATTATTGGCCTCTTTCTTGTCAAACAATGGCCTCCAGGGCATAATTTCTAGCATGGCCTGCTGCTTCATTGTCACCTCTTGGTGGATGTGCTCAACGACAAGGCAACCATACCAACTCTACACATGAACCCTTCAGGTTAGGATACTCTGTGGAAGTATCGTTCCACATATAGGTCAAACACGGCTTGCCTTAGGCTTCCATCTTCATGTGTTTCCCTTCTAGGATAGGCCTATGCCAGCTAATTTCATTAGGATGAGATGGGAAGATATGTGTTTCTCATGGTTAAACATGCCCTCCATGACAACATTTTCAGATACAAGATGCCTTTTTCCTGAGAAGTGAAAATATTTTACCATGTATTTTTCTCAGTGACTGACCTTGACCCTTATCAATTGCGTGGCGAGTTTACATTTTTGTATTGCTTTAGACGTAAGTTGTACTTACGTCTAGAAAATATTAGCTGAATTTTAAATATGCTCCCGCTGCTTGCCATCAGGAAACTTTGTCACCGCACTGACTGCACCAGCAAGGGTCTAAATGAATTTAGCAGATGCTCAGTACAGTCATGAGCTTGAAGGAGAGTTTGGGAGAAGATCCATTACTGAGTGAAAGGTGGCTTGTTGCAACTTCCATTCTGTGAAGGCTAAAGTGCAGTTGGTCACCATGGCACTTTCACAGGCATGTATTTTTGACTTGTTTTGATAAACACTGGTTTCTCAAAACCAGTGAAAAAATACATGCCTGTAATAGAGCTACTTTGGAATGCTTTACATTGGCAATGGGCAGAGAGATGGCAAAAGACATCTGATTCGAGCTTAAATTCACTGCAGGTCCAAGTGCCTTTATAGGTAGCCTAGAGGCAACATGTCTGAAATTGCTGAACTTGCCCCTTACTATTTTCCCACGTGCATCTTGTTCACAATGACTCAGCATTGTGCCTTCAACATATTGAGTCATAGAAATCTCATTTCAAGTGGCATAGGCAAAATAGTCTGGCAAAGGGTTAAACCAGGGGTCAGCAACCTGCGGCTCAGGAGCCGCATGCGGCTCCAGAACACAGCCCTAGTGGCTCAGTGGCTGTAGCATTATTACATACACACACTGGGGTGATCCACACCAAAATAATATAAACATTTCAGTCACCCAAAACGCGTTGCGCTGTCTGACAATTGCCAGTTAAAGTAGCACTTGGCCATGTCAAAAAAGCCCAGCAGTTATCAGAGGTGGAGCTTTCAATCTGAACCACCCATTTTCAAAGGTTTACTCAGTTTACTATGTCATTACTATACCTTAGAGATGTTGTGTGGACTAGAAATGGAGTTCTGTAAAACTCCTTTATTATTATTATTTTTTTTAGAAACTCCATTTCTGAAGAAAGGTTGTGTTTCACCATGTTAATTATTTTTCTTTGAGGACCTTTTTTTCTGAGTGTGCAAATGGAACCAAATGGGCCCGCCAGGGTCCATTTGGTTCACATTTGCACACTCTCAAAATAAAATGCAGCTCCAAACAGATTTTGAACTTCATTTTGGGCCGAAAATGGCTCTTTCAACATCTTGGGTTGCCGACCCCTGGGTTAAACCATAGTGTAGGATACTAGGATTGTAAATTGAGGCAAAACTAAATGACTAGGCTGAAGGCATATACACTATAGGCCAGTAGTTGTAACCTATTCACTGTTGCAGTTTTGCTTGTAAAGGCCCAAATGACTTAGTAGTCTTTTAAAATTTGACTTAAGTCAATATTAAAGGTAGCCTATTTTGTGAGTATCCACTTTTTAAAATCCCTGTAATATGTAATGTATGTTCTTGTAAATATTCTTGTAATATACACAGAATGACACAAAACACAATGCATAATGAAAATCTGACATTTTAATGGAAACTAAAATTGTGAACACTTGTTTTTTTTATTTAATTAAATCTATTACATTGTTTGGAATTTGAGGGTTATTATCATGCTTTAGAAAAAGGAACATTGTAATGTGACACTTGTTAAATTCAATGAAAACACAATGAAACAATCAGACTGCACACTTAAAAACTTTAAATGTCAAGTTGTAAGACATTTGAGAAAGAAACGCTATTGACCATTTTGACAGGGCAGCTATTTTGCTATTCTGACACATGGTTCGGGAGAGTGATGTAAGAGCAAAATGGCCACTGAATATGGTCAATCGCCTTATTTTCTGGGGGCTAGCAGTGAAGAGGTGAAAGAAGAAAAGCAAACGTATAATGCATCAACAAGCACATAGCCATTTGAGATGACACAGAGAAACAGAACGAACACGACTCGGCACCACACAGCCTGTCACCTCTCCGCACAAACATTTTGCAGTACAGAATCCGCACAATGCTCTTGGTTATGCCCCATGTTTGTAAGTGTAAATACTGTACCTCTCAGATACCATAGAGGGAAAGAAAAAAAAATGTGAAAAGAGAAAGTCTTCCCCAGAGGCAAAACACAGCAGTAAGAGGAACAGTTTCCAAATTAAGCACAAACACCAAGTCCAGCATTTCCCTTTACAGACAATTGATTACTGGATGAAGCAGCAGCACTTTAGGTATTAGTTTTGCTCTCCAATAATTTCTCCTCGCTCATACCATAAGTCATATCACACTCATGAAACGACATTCAGCTGCTACAGTATTGACGACTCAAATGATCCTCCCATGCCCTGCCTGCAGATTGTCACAAAGCTGGGCATCACGTCGCCTGTCCGTGTGCGTGGGCCATAGGCACCATAAAGTAAAGTAGCTGAATATCTGAGTTGTGTACCTTTGGCCAAAGCAGATTTAGAGTTGTCAAACTGTAAGTTGAACTGTAAGTTCATACCCAATAATTCACACTCCTTACAATATAATTAACAATACACAGGGGGCAGGGGGCAATGCATCAACAGGAACAGTCTTGGTGTACGGTTTTCCCATTACTTCAGCATGACGAAAATAGTTAAAAGTAATTTGTATAAAAAAATGTTTTAAAGAGTAGCATTTACCATCAGCTTCAAATATATTAATATTGATGCTATATGGGAAAATAGGTCTACTTCAGTCTTGATCAACAACTAAAGTCTAAAACTGTATGATCAAAAATGAGACATCGTAATTCTCCCTATCATAATCCTCTGAAATAAAGTAGTTTGATACTAATTGTGCATCTATGGATAAATTAAGTGACAATTCAAAAAATAAACTTAGTATTTAAAACATACACAAAGTTAAAATATGTATTGTTAAATCAGTTCAAATTAAAATGTGCTACCTCTGACCTTAACTTGACGATGGACTGGCATGTCTACACATCAGCAAGCAGTTCTCGCAAAAATCAGTCCCATTCAAAGTGATTTTGGCTTTCGGTCACACAATTTTCAAGCCATAACAGTTAAAAATCTAGCAAACATCTAAAACGCACATTGCTTTCAACTACTTCCATGTCAGTTAAAGAAATAAAGACAGCTGTAAGAAAATTTGACTAGGAAACGTTACAGGGAAGGAAGTGGAAAAAAAAGAAGAAAAAAAAATACATGGCACGGATATATGCTGGAAGCAGTTTTTAAACAATCAAAATTGCTGTAAAAGTATATTTATCACACAGGCACCTGAACATGAAACAGATTTTTCTTTTAAAATAAGGGTAACTTGCATATAATAGGAAGAACTCACTATGCACACACACCCAAAAACATGGCCTAATGGCCAAACTCATTCAAAACCCAGAGGCCTGCTTCAGCATCCTTGAGGTGATTGCACATCCTGAGGGGGAGGAGAAAACAAAGAATCCACATGTTCAAGCACACCAACACCCCCCCATCATTGTATTACCATATACTCCACTATCAAGAGCCAGTTTTTGGTTTTGCAGGCTACGTACAATGTTAAATAATGTCTATCTTTTCATTAATGCATATTCAGTATAGCCTTGATGCTGTATTAAGTGCCTTAAAATAGGAGGAGCCTTGGTGCAGGTGGTGTGTGACATCTGATTTCCCTGTAGCCAGGACAATCCTCAAAACTAAAACTTTTTTTAAAGAAAAGTAAAACGCTCAAAGGCCATTCACCATGAGACAAAAGTTAAAACTCACATTGATTTTGACCACCCTGTTTTACATTTAGAAGCACATAGAACTGTTCACTGTCCACTCAAGATGCAATTTACAGTTTGAGACCGGTTCCATGCATTCCACTGTAAAATTTGACATTTAGGTTAAGGGAGCCTGATTGAGTCACTTTGTCTATCGAGCCTGGGCATTCAGAAAAGAACACAATGCCAATATTTATGCCAGATTCTCGGCTATCGTTAAAAACACAAAAAAGTATAAATATTAATGGACAACATGCATACAGAAACACCTCATTGACCAGGTAAGACCATTTTGTTCTCATCTGAAAATACAGTCACGCAATGTACAATGGAACAAAAACACAAAGCATAAATCATAGACGGCTACCAAGGCTTAGCCAGAGGGAAGTAAAAGGTCAAAGTTGTACAAAACATAATTGCAATTATGTCTTACTGTTCCCTCCGTGTTTAATACAATTTGTGACATGGCCTAATAATCAAACATAAGAACTAGACTTGAAAGCTCAGAGCTAGATTGCAGCTGCTTGATAAAATAAGACTTGCTACACCATAAAAAACAAAAAAGAAAACCGGATCATCACAAACTGCAAGTTTATGTTCAATTCACGGAAATCAATGCAAAGAAATGTGCTTCACTAAGTGAAATTCGTAGGCTTACAGCTTACAATGATCAATTGCAAGCCATGACAACTTTCATCAAATTAAATAATTTGGTGTTCTGTTACAGCATATGGGATTATACAACAGGACTCCAATTAAGCATTTAAACCATTTTAAATTTGGGCACATTACATGACAGGGACCATTTGGCAGGGAAAAAAAGAGAAAAATAATAACATAGTCATGGCTTTATCAACACTACCTGAGTTACATTTAATAGTTCTGTATTTCTTTTTTCTGAAAAGTAACAGCCCAGAGCCATTCTTTCGAGGAGTTTCTCATCAGTACATATAGATCTCTCTTGTAATTAAAAGATAAAAGTAATTAGTTTACATAAAGTGCTATTAATCCACACAAACCAAATCACATATTCTAGACGAAGGTAACTTGAATTATTGTCATTAGCCGACAACGAATCCTGGAGAGTGTATTAACATATTGCCATGGCTGGCCAATTAGCATGTTGTGTAATTTGGGCTCCCTAGACTTGTATAGATACTTTGAAAAAGCCTCATCTACAAAACTGATTTCACAATAGAGTTTAAGTAATTGAGATCACATCATCGGTTGGGACACAGACATACGCCAATTAAGTACTACAGGCAATAACTGCATTTTGTGATGTTTATGAGGTCCCATATAACCCCTTTCACAAGTATAGGAACTGCACGGTGTTATTGCACACTTGTTTGCAAACCAAGAATATCTACAGTATAAAATAATATGTAGTACTATTCATCTTCACATTTAAAACAATGACAAAGTGGCTAGTCAGGGACCCTGGATTAGTATTGCAAATGTGTTTTACTGTTATCTTTGTATGGTAATGAACAGTGACCTTCTGATTTACTCATCTCCACCAGTAAACATGCAAGAAATACAATGCCATACAGTTGAACAATGTTGAGTTAGCAACGGATATAGAACATTTCAACTGGTTTTGATTGAAAACTAAAAAGAAACTTGGGAATAAAAGTAGATTACTCATTTTCGTAATGGAGAAAAATGTAGCAAAAATAATTTGCACGGACATCCTGAGTCTTCCTTTGAGAAAAACAAATGCTCAAAGACACAGAATAGCACTTATCGTACTTCAAGTGGAATTCTGTGCTTTTGTCACTTTTACCAACTCCCTAAACTCACATTATTCACATAATGATTCGTGTCATATGATACGGTTTAGTGTATGAATCTGAACTTAATGGGTTGAACGAACCATATATGATTTGATCACATGAAATGTATGGAGTTTTAAAGGATAAAAGTAAAAGACTTTGATGAAGACATAAACCATAACCCAGTTCTAAAACTCTTACTACAGACAGTATGGAACAACAGAAATGAAGGAGCGAGGCTTTCGTTCACAACGGGCACTTCTGTTTTCTGTGCTCTGGGGTCCTTATGCAGCATGGATCACACTGCAATGCATTATGTAGGACAAATAGTGTCATGGGCAAGAGCAGAGCAAGCAGTCATTTACTGGGCATTCTAATTTCCTCCATGTAATTAAGACAAATGTTGTCCCTCACTGGATAGGGCCTCACAATACCGCTCAACTTTTCACTCCATTTGCAGTTTAACTCCTAAGCATTCAGTTTCACAAGTTCAAGGCATTCTTTTCTTGTCTTTTGTGATGATTTTGAATTTGCACACAGATGCTGTGAAAATTTTAAAATATATCTACAAGGAACTAATTGAATGCATGGAGAAACAAAATGATTGAGGCAGCCTACAGTCACTGACAGTTGCCATGGTTCAATGGACAACAGGAAAAGGCTTGGGAGGTGCAGTCCAACACCTCCTTGGAGATACTCCCAATATTTGTAAAGAGCTATGACACAGTATGTCTATCACAGCACGGTGTCACTAGTGTCCATTCATATAATTTGGAGAGGCACCACATAACTCCTGCACACTTCTATCAAGTCTGTGTTTCTGAAAGTCCAACCATGATGCCCCCAAAGGTCCATCATTCCACCCCATGTCCAAAATGAAATCCATGACACACAAATGTCTTATTTGTCACAGTCAGGTTATCCAACAGGATCATGACATCCACGGTAGGGAACGGCAGCACCCAGGAGTAGTAAGTTAGTACTGTGGGCAATCTACCTCACTGATTAGGTCCATCCTTTGTTTCATCATAAACCACTACTCTTTTTGGATCTAGAGCATGGGAAAGAAAGATTACACAATTAGACAAGAGGAAACTTTCACCCAAATACAAACTTGACTGACCTCTTTAATATCATTTACCAGTACACTTTTGTGATCATGTACTACCTAAACAGATTTTATTCTAAAAGTAAGTAAGTCAATATCATTTACCTTGTTTTTTCAAGTTGAAAATGTATTCCATTTCTGTTAAAGAAAAATGCAGATTATTAGATGAAGACACAAAACAGCCAGCACAATATGAACTTTCCAGCTACACATTAGGGCTGGGCAATATGACTTAATTCAAATTCAATATCGCCAATAATAAACAATTACAATTAAATCAAGTGAAAATAGCAAATCTAGATTTTAGTTCTGGATTAAGTGGTTAAAGTAAGTAATATTTCTTTACTTAAAAAAGGTCTCAGTCTTCAGGTGGTACCAATTTGTGGCCAAAAAAAGCAGAAATTTGGAAATGAATAATATCAAGAAGTGATACATTGTTACGCTCTCCCCACCTGAAAATGTGTTTTCTGTTCATTAAAGAGATAGACATGCTTTAGTTTAATCTTTAGAATCAGCAACAATTTTGAAATTTTATAAAGGTTGGTTATTATGAAGAGATAGGCTGATGAAAAGAAAGTTACCTTTAGTGTGATAAGTGACAGCAGCTTTAACATCGAAGGAACCCCAGCTACACCTTCTATCAAGGATTTTTGAGTGGGCCTGCTCTTTAGATGAGCCGAATGACAGGGTGGTCAATAAGCCCTGCACATGCTTAGCACCATTGTCTTTACTGGGGACCAACACAGAGCAACCTGGACTCTTGGCCTCCACTTTTGTTTTATCTGGGCAGCGTAGATGTGTCTTTGTTTCTTCCTCAGCCACTGCACAAACAGGGACACAAGTCCTTTTCTCTGGGTCTTGAGCCAATGGCTCTGGGATTGAGCTATAGTCAAGGCATGGCTGGGCAACCTGGGAGGATACAGGGGAACACTCTCCATGAAATGTGACAGTCGGTTTATCCTCCACATTAGGTTTCCCATTTCCTCCTTCTGCGCCCAAGCTGGGCTCATTGATGAAGGAAAGCCCCCACTGATTCTGGAAGATATCGCCCAAGGCTTTCTGATTTGTCTGAGCAGCCGGTGCATCAAATTGGCGAGCACTAGGGAGCACAGGTTGCATATTTAAAGGGTAAATTAAAAGAGTACACTTTCTAGGCTCATAAGCTTCTGTATCCACAGCACTGGTTGTCGAGCTACAGTTACTGTCCAAAGGAGATGCTACATTCTCACCACTTGGGAGAGAAGGGGCTGGTGGAATACTACTAGCAGCAGGGGCAAAGAAGGTACCCATTGATGGGCAGCTGTTTCCATTACCAGAAACAGGACCATTAGTAAAGCTAGCTGAGGTGATCGTTTTCATAGCCGACATGGGGACCTGTGACAGTCTAACAGGCGGAGGCAGTGCCTCAGCTCCACCTTGGGCTTTGTTTAGGTTCTCCTTTACTTTACTTGCATAACTGATCTTGGGCACAATTTTAGCACTGCTATTGTCCACAGGAAATACTGGAGGAGGCTTGAACAAAGTCCATGAGTCCTCTTTTGAAGAGGAAAGCTTTGTTTTGTGCCTTTCCTCAAACTTCTTACCAAACGTGCCTACAGGTTTGCCATCCGAGTTTTTCCTCTGAGATTCACCCATTGGCATCTCAGAGGTAACCACCCGTCGAGTTGCTGAGTGAACTTCTGCTTTATGGACAGCCCTGAAACCATCCAGCCTTGAATTTACTCCCTTCTCTGTTGTATCCGGATTAAAATCCCCAGAATCCTGGCTTGCATTTCCCTGCTGCATGTCCTTCTCCTTTTCAATACTCATATTCTCGATGTGCTTAACGCTGTTACATCTGGCCTTGCGTTTCTTAGGAGTAGTATATCCACCTTCGGAGCCACTGCCATCATTGTCCAATGACTGCTTGCTTGAATAACCATTTGTAATGAAGCCACAGTTTACAATGCCATTTTGAAGCAATATAGGGTCTTTCTTATCCATGGACTGACCCTCAGTGTGATGCAAATCCAGGGCCTTTTCCTTGTCATGTTTTAGGTCCATATTCTTCTTATGGTCCAAACCTTTGCTGCTCACTTTTGGAGCAGGCGTGTACAGCTTTTGTGTTGACTTCTGTTTCACGTTTGTATTAATCACGTGTCTGTTACCATTGCTGCTGGAGGGAAACGACATAGCCACAGTATCCTCTTCCTCGCCAATGTTTATTTTCCTATTACCTGAAAGGGAAGTACAATCAGGTTAAAATCTATTGTGGGAAGAGTTAAAGCACCAACAACCCTACATTCAATCTATAACCCTTTCTTGTCATTTTAGGGACTGCTACGTACAACATTCATATATGTTGCATACGATTTTGTGTATGGTTTATGTTCTAACTCGCAAATGACATGTTTCCTTTTTCTATAATTAAATTAAAATAATGTGCATCTGCTGTTTCATTTTGTATCTAAAAGAAAAAGCCCACCACAACAAACAAAAAAAAAACACGTCTTTTTTTTTTTTTTTTTTTGCTTATGTAGGCGTATTTGCTTATTATACTTGTCCGTAACCTCAAATCATAGCATGCCTAGGCTGTTGGGGGAAACCGTGACACGTTTGTGTACTAGAGCATGCGATTTTTACTCATCGGTTGGCAGCTAGAAAGACTGCGTGTCATTTGAAGCAGCCATACTGGGAGCTGTTCGCGTGATTCCAGGCTGACAGCACAACATGCAACAGGCCCACCCGAGAAAAAAAAATCATAGCATTAGCAAGACTATGACAACTACCAGACTATAGACCAGTCACTTAACTTTTCCAACTTTGACACGGCAAACCGTTCATGTATGGCACAAGAGGGGACTATAGCACAACGGTTGATATAAATGAAATGCAACCAATGTATCTGTAAGGAGTTTAAAAACTGTTAACAAGCGGTGACTGCCGGACAAATATCTATCTGTGCTAGCCGTGGAGGGTTAACTTTAGCATTAGCTTCCAATAATATTCTAACATGGCCGACAGGAAATGGATCCACAGAACATTCCAGCGGAGCCGGCATGTTTTCGTGGAAACTCTGCACAGGGTTTTTTCCCCCCCCAATCATAAGAATTAAGAGAGACAATCTTTAAACTACACGTCGTCGTCCAGCGCACACGGGACACGTGCAGGGCACCGTTAGAAAGAACACGTAAAACGGGATGGTGAAAGCCGGCGCACACAAGGTCAATCCCCGATATGTCAAAAGCAACCACCACACCAACTGTCACGCAACGTCACCTACATCGAGGGTTAGCTTAACTTTATGGTCGGCTTTTGGAAAGGATTTGGGCCATCAGTCACCCTGTCTACAGCGTCAGTAGCATGCCTTGTCGCCGGCTGACTCGAAAAATCTAGCGTACACACCTTTACTTCAACTGCCACGGAGTTGACGCTTAGTTATCACACTTTCTTCGGTCGTCGCGCGACCATTTCTCATTTAGCACGATTCGACCCCCCCAAAAATGGATGCCCTGCCCCCTCCCCCCACCTCCAACTGGGAAAAAAAATTGTCAACGCAACTCTCATCGGTGTTGCTTTCTGTTTAAAAAAAAATAACATCAATAACTTGTATTTTTGTCGAGCGAAAGAAACGCTCGCGTGACTACGTGTACGCAAAATTAGCCGCGAGTTAGCTTCACTCAGAGCCATAGAGTTACGCAAACTCAGTTTACTACATGCGGCCAGTCCAATGGCGGCTCTCCTACATAAACTTCTATTGAGAGAGGAGGCTACAAATGGGGACAAGACCTGGACCAAAAGTAGACAGAAATGCATTGGACTCAGGACAATTATGATAAAGCGCTTTATTGTGGATAGTTTTAAAATAATAGTACGACGTAAACATTAGAGATTTTAGCAGTCACTGTAAAATACTTAAATAGTTGGCATGTTGGCATGATGTCTAAAATAGCT
The DNA here is from genome assembly GCA_039105355.1 of Benthosema pterotum. Taxonomy (NCBI): domain Eukaryota; kingdom Metazoa; phylum Chordata; class Actinopteri; order Myctophiformes; family Myctophidae; genus Benthosema; species Benthosema pterotum. Next base: position 26,646,058 of record CM076975.1, on the reverse strand, counting down.
CCTATTTGCGCCGTGTTTAAAATGTATTTCCAACTCCAGTTTGTCCCTATTCGCGCTCCATAACCAGCGCTCGGGCGCTCGGTTTCTGACCCCTCAATGGCGCAACTCTTCTACTAAATGGCTCTGGCTTAGCTAAAGCCAGAGCCTCTGGGGTGGGCTGCACTTCGCTCGTACGAGGGCGTCGCGCAACCGAAAGATAGACGATCTATAAGCTCACTGCGCGCCGCGCAAACGACGCACTGCGCGCTTGAGGATCTGCCATTTGTCGCGGAGCTAGCTAATGTGCTATAGCCTCCGTCTGGTCTGTCTGTGTGGCTCCCTGGCTGACATTAGCTGACTAAGGCTAGCATGAACGATGTATAAGCTAACTTTTTTCCTTCCCTAACCTGTTTTCTTCTTCGTCGTCGCTTCCTGGTGCTGGTGCTGGACGTTGTTGCGGCTCTGGTCATGTTTTATTAAAGCTGTATGTTGTTGAGTAGAGGGCTTGTCTGTGTCGTCTCCTTCTTGGCGCTGGTGGTGGTGTCCCGGTCTCTGATCGGCGTGTGGTTGTGGAGCCCGCAGCAGATCTTTGGGCTGTTCCTCCATTGAAGTGTGGTGGTGATGGAAGGTTCTTCTTGTCCAGATTCGGAACAGTCCAATCAGTGCCAGTGGAAAAACGGAAGCTATTTGAAGCTCTGGAAACGTCAGCAGTAAAGGTCTAAAAAAACGATACTATTTTGGGTGGTCACCAGACCAGCCACCACCACCAACACTCCTATGTGCTGCATTTAAGGTGTAACTAAGCCAGCTATTCTGAGAAGAACGGGTCTGTCTTGCTCCGTTTAAAATAAGTGGGAGAAAACGGCGAAAAATAATGTGTCATCCGCTCGCGAAATGAACGGCGATGTTGTTGTCTTTTTGCGTGTTGATGACCAGCGGCCCGGAAAGGTTTGCAGACTGGACGATAACACGGGTGGGGTTTGGTTCGGTGAAGTGTAATCATATGACCAATGGAGCTGCCACGTCTCCATGCGGGGGACACTATCTGGGGGGAGTAGTGGGGTGGGAAGAGAAGTGCCCCGCAAAAGGAGAGCCCCCCCTTTAATAGAAAACTAATTTTATATTTCCTCCATACATTGTTTGTATTTTTTGTTAAAAGCAAATGAACATTGTAAAAACTTTATAGTTTAACATGAATGTAGACCTGTACTAGGCTACTTTCACTGTGAGGTGATACAGACGTTTATAGTAAGGATGATATGAAAGACTATTAGCCTACTGTTGTACTAAATGTTTCTAAAAGCATGCTATCATTGGACGCGTAGATAGCGCACAGCATGTAATAAACAAGTTCAAGATGGATTGGATACATTGGAAAAAGTGCCGTGGCAAAAAAAAAGTCTTACAGGCATTTTTTTATTACCTGACAGCTGATTAGATTAGAACTGGCTTTATCCAGGCTGTAGCCTGGTCATATTGTGTGATGTTTGGCAAAATGTTTAGGTGAATGAACTATTAACGTCTCGTGACTAGGAAACTGGCACCCATTTCCCCATATGTAGGTCGTGGTTATGCATCAATGTGGTGTGTGTGATACACACAAAGACAGCCAGCCAAGCATATTTCTGCCTGGCTTACATAGTTGGGTATGTCCAGATATGGAGTGTGTGACACAAGCACGCATAGACATTTCTGCCTGGCTTACATAGTAATCTCACTGTATCTCAATCATGTATAGGCTACCAATCTGCATGAAAGTAGGATAAAATCTGAAGGAGTAATATTAGAAAATGTTTTACATATGTTGGCCGCCTGATGGCATTAGAGCAGATGTGAACAATTCCTGGAGGTAAAAACAGTAAAACACTAAATAGCCAGTTTATAGCTTCATGAGTTGAACATTTTTTTCAAGCAGCATTTGTACAGAGCACTTATGCTAACTTTGATAGCCAATCATAGCCAATCATGATGGATTATGATAAATCAAACAATCATTTTTGACATTTGGCTGAAATACTAAGGAGTAACATTCAGGGATTATTGCAAACGTAGTGAGCGAGATCACTATGTAAACCTGGCAGAAGTGTGTGTGTGTCTGTGTGTGCATCACACATGTGGGAAGTGAACGCAGTTCCTCAGCGTCTTACTGGTGTGTGTGGGGTTTGGCTGCGATCAATTCAAGGGTGCCAGAGATTAGCTGTTAATTATACAACCTCACACTTGTGAAGTCGTTTCTCCATGACACTGGCATTGCAATGATACAGGCCATGCGTGAGTAGAGCAAGCTAATACTCATGACATCAGCTATAAAGGTCTCTTAGTTACGTCACCATTACATCATCACCTAAACCAATCGAAGTACCCCGAGGAATGACCGGCCACTGACCAAACACCGATTGATTAACTTGCACCTGATCCGGTCCCAACAATCTGGGACCCGCTTCTAGACTGGCGTTTGGGCACACGAGAGGGAACTCCATGATTGACGTCATCATAACATATCATGACGATACTGAAAGGCGATGCACTACTTAAGCCAGCAGATGCTCAATACAGTTGTAAAAGAAGTTTAGCCACATCCAAATCAACGTTGCCAGCAATTCAATCCAAGCCCAAGCCATTCTCAAAATGTCTACAGCAATGGAAGTGGAAGTTACTAAACCAAGCAAGTCAAGCAATAAGAAAAATATTGAAGTGAAGAAGTGGAATGCTGTGGCAATGTGGTCCTGGGATATTGTCGTGGACAACTGTGCCATTTGCCGCAATCAGATCATGGATTTATGTATCGAATGCCAGGCCAGCCAAGGAAACGAGCCGGAATGCAAAATTGCCTGGGGCGTCTGCAACCACGCCTACCACTTCCACTGCATTTCCCGCTGGTTAAAAACCAGGCAGGTGTGCCCGCTGGACAACACAGAGTGGGAGTATCAGAAGTATGGGATTTAACTTGCTTGCTGAGAAGCTTGCTTGTTAATGGCTCATGTTAAGTGATACCTTACTACTGTGGCCGAAGGAATAGATTGATTATTACTGATGAGGAACTGAGGAACATCATCAATAATGTTAGCTTCCCAAAGGAACCTGAGAAAGAAAATGGCCAATTTGAGAAAATTCTGAAGCCAGAATTCCACAAAGTTGGACTCTGCAAGGAGAACTGATGAAACGAGAATCCATGCAAGTCCGTTGCAGAGTATGAGTGAAATCTCCTGAGCACATACCTATTACTTTTTTTAAAGGAACCTTTACAAATCTCCAGTTACCTTTGTTTAATTGTCCAGACGCTCCGACATAAGACTGTGAACTTGCACTTATGTCTAAATACTGTATGGAGTTCCACATGGCTTTATATGAAGTGGTTCGTTGAGTTGGTGGCTAGTCAAAGGCGGGATTCCCCTACATGAGTGGTTAAGATGTAATGGGAGCCCGCCTGTTTTGATACCATAGGCATTAAACATAGCTCAGGTTAAAGTTGAAATTGGGAGTAATAGAAGTCTTCCTTGGATCTGGCTTACATCTTGGATTTTTGAGGAACATCCTTTGTCATGGACAATGAAAGGAGAAATTAGGTTATGTGACTCAAATATGATAGTCTGTTGAGTGCCAACTTGTACATTGCACACAAGTAGGCAAGTCGGTGCACAAGCAGAGGGCAAGTAACCTCAACACTTCTAGGAGATAATACTCATGACAATACTATATTATTCTTTTTTCTATGTTTTAATTAATGCATCCACCGATCAACCACAAATACCACAATACAATGAAGGGAAATATACTTCATACATAGACAAGCAAACCGGAAAACCAGTCACATAGATTCAGTTGTGTATGTTGTATAATGTGCCCCTCACTTTGTGTTTGGGGCACTAGCCCCCAGTGTTTGTCCCCACACTATTGACAGTGAAAGTGAAATTAGGTCAATTGTCAGCTAAATTGTCCCCACGTCTGATTTGCCATTGAAGGGGAAATCACAAATTCAGCTGTTTGTGAGATAATATAATGAACTGAATTTTTACCCCTGCAGTTCATTGGGGATAGGGAGGAACTCTTCACAAAAAATAACTGAATTACAGTAACTGAAATCACTGAATATACCTTTAACATAAGTGCGCCCCTCACTTCACATGGGTGTGATGTTTTTTTTTTTAAATTATTATTATTCTGTCAAACAGACGACAGCCACAGGAGATGTTTATCCATGACTCTGTTTCATGAAAGGAATGCTACCATGGAGTTTTAGATGTAAATCTACGCTATAAGTCGACTGAGACAAAATGATTTCAAAATGTAAGCACAGTGCCTACAGGATTACTTCACCACTTTTAACCTGCCACAATATTTTTCTACTCAGTCTGTGTTGATAGGAGAGCTGGAGTAGGGTCGTATTGGACCCTTCCACGACCATGGAGCGCAAAGGTCTGTTTCTTGCTTGTAATCTATGAAGGTTAACTTAAAAAACAAATTGAGCCCCCAAGTCGCAAAAATACAGGGGAAATTAATGGGAGCCCCAAATCCATATGGCCTCATCAAATAACATTGTAAGGCACAACTTCATAGATGATAAATCCACTGAGAAGCTGAGCTTTGCTCTCTGTGGTCATGGAAGGGTCCGATACGACGTGGTACCAGAGGGCTCCAGAGCACAGCACACCTCACAGCTGTCTCCTGGTTCCAATCTCTCTTTCTGATTGACATTTATAGCATAGCCATTTATAGCATTTGAATTTTCAAGTGGCATTTGTACACAGCACTTCTGAAACTTTGAAAGCCAATCGTAGCCAATCAGGATGGATTATGATAAATCAAACGGTTTAGGCGATGAGTATTAGCTAGCTCCGTTCACGCAAGTAGGGCCATGGCCTACTTGTGCGCAATGCACAAGTTTGCACTCTACCGAGTGCTGATCTAGTTGACTCCTATTTGGGGACACATGAGAGGGAACTCCATTGGGCATGATTGACGTCATCATAACATATCATGATGAAACTGAAAGCCGATGCACTATTTAAGCCAGCACACGCTCAATACAGTTGTAAAAGAAGTTTAGCCTCATCCAAATCTACATTGCCAAGTCAATCCAAATCCAAGCCATTTTTCAAAATGTCTACAGCAATGGAAGTGGAAGTTACTAAACCAAGCAAGTCAAGCAATAAGAAAAATATTGAAGTGAAGAAGTGGAATGCTGTGGCAATGTGGTCCTGGGATATTGTCGTGGACAACTGTGCCATTTGCCGCAATCAGATCATGGACTTATGTATCGAGTGCCAGGCCAGCCAAGGAAACGAGCCGGAATGCAAAATTGCCTGGGGCGTCTGCAACCACGCCTACCACTTCCACTGCATTTCACGCTGGTTAAAGACCAGGCAGGTGTGCCCGCTGGACAACACAGAGTGGGAGTATCAGAAGTATGGGATTTAACTTGCTTGCTAACAAGCTTGCTTGTTAATGGCCCATGTTAGGAATCATGGAGGACAATCAGTGATACCTTGCTGCTGTGGCCGAAGGAATAGATGGAACCTGAGAAAGAAAATGCCCAATTTGAGACAATTCTGTAGCCAGAATTCCACGAAGTTGGACTCTGCAAGGAGAACTGATGAAACGAGAATCCATGCAGAGCATGGGTGACATCTCCTGAGCACATACCTATTAATTTCTGTTATTTTTTTTAAAGGAACCTGTACAAATCTCCATTGATTCAACGTTGAATCAACGTTGAATCAATGGATTTTGCTATCTGGGGCAGTTACCTTTGTTCAATTGTCCAGATGCTCCGACATAAGATTGTGAACTTGCATTCATGTCCAAATACTGTGTAGAGTTCCACATGGCTTCATATGGAATGTATCGGTGGCTAGTCAAAGGTCGAAGATGTTATGGTAGCCCACCCGTTTTGATACCATAGGGCATAGGCATTAAGGATCGGTGGCTAGTCAAAGGTTGAAGATGTTATGGTAGCCCACCCGTTTTGATACCATCGGGCATAGGCATTAAACATAGCTCAGGTTAAAGTTGAAATTGAGAGTAATAGGAGTCTACCTTGGATCTGGCTTACATCCTGGATTTTTGAGGAACATTTGTCCCCACGTCTCATATTTGCCATGGACGATGAAAGGAGAAATTAGGGTATGTGAGTCAAATTATCAAAGATTATACTCTGTTGAGTGCCAACTTTAACATTGCACACAAGTAGGCAAGTTGGTGCACATGCAGAGGGCAAGTTTCCCTAACACTTCCAGGAGAAAATACTTGTTACAATACTTAGAAAGATATCTTAATTACATCACCATAACATCATTAACTAAACCAGGCAAACAAAGTTTTTAAAAAAGTGATCCACCGACCGACCACAAATACCCCAATACAATAAAAGGACAGGTAATTCATGCATAGACAAGCACATCAGCAAACCGTTCAGGATGCATAATGCGCCCCTCACTTCTCATGGGTGTGTACTAGCCCCCAGTGTTTGTCCCTGCACTATTGACAATAAAAGTGAAATTAGGTCAATTGCCAGCTAAATCCTAATTATCCCCACATGTCTGATTTGCCATTGATAATGAAAAGGGAAATCACAAATTAAGCTGTTTGTGAGATAATAGATAAACTAAAACTATTTTTTTTACCCCTGTGGTTCATTGGGGATAGGGAGGAACTCTTAGAATGGTCAGCACACTATAGAAGGGAGGATTATCACAAAAAAAAAATGTTTTAAGATAATGACCTTTAAAATGAGAGCGCCACTCACTTTACAGAGGTGTTATTTTTATTATTATTGTTCTGTCAAACAGACGACAGCCGCAGCCGAGATGTTTATCCATGACTTGGTTTTATGAAAGGAATGCTACCATGGCGTTTTCAATGTGAATCTAAGTTATAAGGGGATCACTTCACCACTTTTTAATCTGCCACGATTATTTTCTGCTCGAGAGCTGTAGTAGGGTTGAAGCCTTTCATGACCGTGGAGAGCAAAGGTCTGTTCCTTAGTGCATTTATCATCTAAGAAGGTTAAAAATCAAATTGAGCCCCCAAGTCATGAACATGTGGGGGAAACTAAGTGGAGCCCCAAATCCATATGGCCTCATCAAATAAAATTGTAAGGCACAACTTCAAAAATGATGAATCCATTGAGAAACTGACCTTTGCTCTCTGCGGTCAAGGAAGGATCTGATACGACCCTACCACTAAAGTGGAACCGCCGAAGCTAATAGAAACTGCAGGCTTTCTGTTCAATCAATATATAGGCGAATGTAATGTGCCTATTGCAAAATAGGCACAAAATAACCTGGCCTTGGCACTTGGAGTGTTTTTGTCTCTGCCATCTTACCTACAGGCGACCTGCCCTACAGTCTACAGTCAGTGGCTGTGCCCTTCAGTGGCACCAGAGGGCTCCAGAGCACAGCACACCTCACAGCTGTCTCCTGGTTCCAATCTCTCTGATTTCCTGGAGTGGCCAGGGCTTGATTTTTTACTGTACATGTACAACAGTAACCTGAGTTCAAATCCATTGATGCCACAAATGGGCTATCCCATTACCCACATTATTGACAACAACCTCTGGTTTAGTTGGTATGAACAAAACTCCTCCCCCTTGAAATCGCTCAGACAGTGGACAATGTCAGACTCAAGCTTCAGGAAGCTGAGCTTGATTCTGATAATCAGGCTAGTGCAACAGGCCCGTTTTAGAGACCTAGTAGTCATGGCTGACTGCCCCCTAAATTAGTGGGGGTCTGGCTATAGCCAGGCTAGTCACTTGCTAAAGCCGTCAGTGCCTCTAAACAAAGTTCTCTACCTATTTAGACAGAGAATATTTACATGTCATGAATACTACACATTGTGCTTGTTGAAGAAATTTACAGAATCATTTCATTAATATGAAAATCTCAAGGCACATTTTAAACTCCCTTTAAATCAACCAACCCACACAAAAACAACCATATCATAACAACACCTAACAATAAACATATTCACAGCTGCCAGATCTTATCAAAGCAACTGTTGGCACTCCCAGGATGTCGACTTGATTTAGTGTCCAGCATATACTGGCTTAGTTGCTTTCCACTGTTTTGACAGTTTTTATGGTCCAAACATAGGTCAACTCTACGATCTCTTATGCATATGAAACTGGTTCTACAAATTCAAAGGGTTGCAAATGAATGCTGGGGTCCAGTGCTTCTCAAAGTGTGTGCCTGCTGTAGTGTTGATTTTGTTGACTAATAACAAAAAATGTTTGGTGACTACTATTTTTCCACTGAATAAATAACTAAATGAAAACTAAGCGAAAGTGATGACTAGAACCACAACTTAACTTTGAACTCTATTTCAGGACAGAACCTCAAAGAAGCTAACAGAAAATCACTATTATTTTCCTAAATCTTATTAATTATCCTGGGTACTACACTTCCTCTGTGAAGTGTCAACCTAGGGAGAGCAACGGACTCATTCATACATATCACATTTCTCTCAAATCACATATTTTTCTCCTTGTAGTAAATGCTGATGGTGATGGTTTTCATTTCACTGCACCCACCAACACACATTTTAGCAGGATGCAGGGATCTAATGATCTCTTCTTTAGGAATTCAGATATTAAAACACAATTTGCCTGATCTGTATGATCCATATAATCAATACGTGCTTTCTCTTCTGAACACTGTCTGATAGAAATAATCAATTGATCATTTCAGTTATATAATATCTAAATGCATGATTTAAACTCATGGTGCATGTTATGCCACAACAATGCTATTACTTCAAAAATCTTGCTAGATACCTTAAAAGTTCTGAGTTGAATTGTGAAACAGCCCCCATTGGTACCCTAAACATAGGGACAAATACTGTAGGGATGCACGGTCATAGGAGTGTACCGAGGGACACCCCTATGACCTTTTAACACACGTGGAATTCTGCGGTGGTGTGCAACAGTGATTGACAACGTGAGTCCGATTATTGTTTCCCGAAATCTTTTAGGTTTTCCATCCCGGAATCTGTGCCGGCGTGCAATTTCCTTAACAACATCAATCCATCTCTTATCAAATCACGTTTTATTTATCTGGTAGACCTTGACACCATTTAGTACAATCACGTGCAGTCTACATGGACGGATAGTATAAAAACACAGCAGTCAGAGAGCCAGAAAAGCAGAGCAACTGAGACATTACAATGAGAGTTACTCATGCAGTCTTCTTTGTGTTGAGTCACCTGACTATGTGTCATGGTAAGTCATTGACTGTCTGATGGTGATTTATGTCCTGTCAACATGCATTTTCAATCTTTGATTTTTGAATACATTATGAACTACATTATTAGGTTCAGGTTTTTCATAGAGTGTTTATTGTTATCATACTGAGAGCTTACCCATTGTGAATACCTGAACATTAAATTATGTACAGTTGTGGGAAATGAAAAAACAGTTGTGTACAGTAGTTGTACTTGAATTGTGCTGTGTATTCTCCAAGCTGTTATCATTTGTGCTGCAGGGTGTACTTAACTCTCCATTTCTGTTCAGAAAAATGCACGCATGCATTCATTCTTTCTTTCCTTCGTTCGTTCATCCGTGTGCTCATTCATTCATTCATTCAATTTGAAAAAAAGTTATTCTCTGTAATATTATGACCAATGACTGTGTGAAAACTCAGAGCGACTGGTGCTTAATGTTTAGTTGGATATGGATGGATAATGTTGTATTCCTTCCAGGTTGGAGATGCAGCCATGGCCCACGCCTGAACGAGGGATCCCGGGCAGCGCAGGTTGATGCCAGCCTGGGACAAGTAGTCGCCACAGACACAAACCGTCAAGCCTATTCTCTGAGTGGCTACTACTGGAAAGCACTGCCATATGCCAACCTGAAGCATGTCTCTGTGGGACAAGCAGGGATGTGGGGGATTGATGTTTCTGACCGAATCTATAAATACGTGGATGGCAGCTGGGCAGAAGTTCCAGGTGAACAATACATTTTCATCTTTGTACATCAAACATGAATTCGAAATAATTTGTTAAATCATCACATTTGGAATAAATTCTGGGACATATGAATATTGTGTTATTTTTTCCATTGCTTTTAGGACACTTGATACAGATTGATGCTGGAGGTAATGGTTTTGTGGTGGGAGCTAATAGAGGCAACCATGTGTACTGTCTCAGGAATGCTTACACAATGGGCTTCAATGGTCATAGCTCTGTAGCATGGTCAGAGGTAGGAGGAAGGTTGAAGTACTTCAGCTGTGGACCATATGGATGCTGGGGAGTCAACAGCGCAGACCAAATCTACTTCAACCCAGTAAGAGTTTTGGATTTACAAAAAACTAACTAACTAACTGCTAACTAACGGACTAACTACTAGCTATATGGTGAGAGTGGTGATAGCTCAGAGTAAGGGAAAGCAAGGCATAAACCATTTAAAAACAAAGAAACATTTTTAACATTTCTTTTCAATAAAAAATATGTAATATGTAAGCAATTTCAGGGTAAACATGTTGTATTACATTGAAATAGTCATTTCGACAGTGCTATTATACAAGGAAGTAAAAAAAAATAACGCAATTTCGGTTAGAGAATTGAGAGGGAAAGCAGCAGCGAAAGCTTGTTTTAAACATTTTGTTCAATATTGTTTCATTAAATAAAAGGCAACACAAAGCACCAACATGTCAGCACATAAAACATACACCCAATATATCACCCAATAATTACTAATAACACAACAATAAGAAATGAAAATAATCAATAATTCACTTAAGATTAAATAGTAATTGTTATATATTTGCAAATAATATTTCCCTCATATAAAGTTCAGCCACACCTACTTATTAGTATAACATATACTGTACATTATTAGCTGCACAATGGCATTCTTTGGACTATGAAGATGAGTACCAAATGTTCTTGATGTGTTTTCTTTTTTGAATAGCTCCGGTCTGCAGCCACCTGCTCATTCTCAGGCTGGAAGCACATTCCAGGAGGACTGAAAATGATTGAGGTGGGGAGTGACGGGCATGCCTTTGGGGTAAACAGTAATGGGGACGTTTACGAAAGGTGAGTCTGAGCCATAGCCAAATTTAGTCTTTATGTATGTCTTGTTTGTAAAATCACTGAATCTTATTGTCTTTAATTGTCTTTTTTTTTCTTCTTTTTTTTGTCTGTTTTGTATTGTAAACCACTTTGAACTGCAGACAGCTTCATGAATTATGGTTTATAAACTGGTAAAAAGTAAAAGATTATTGGCTATGCAAAGTAATAATAATCTATGTTATCATTATTAAAACAACAACAATAATAATAAGGGTAATAATAAGGGTAATAATAATAATAACAGTCTGTTAAAATAGCTAACTCTACCACCTCTCCCCCTTTCATGGAAGTAATTGATAATATATAAAACACAACATCAACTTTGACAAGGCACTATTGCTTTGTCTTCCAAATATAGCCTATGGTTTTCTTAATTTGCTGTTTTTATTCCTTTCTTTCTTTCCTGAAAAATGAACGATACACAATCTATGTAAAGTGCCTTGAATAAAGGAACAGTTTAAATGCACCAATGCACCACTTACCATTTTATTAATTGCTATGGCATGTGGCTCTAATTGTCCTGCATTCATATTGTGTCTTAACAGAATTGGCATTTCCAAAGAATTTCCAGAAGGCCGTGGTTGGGAATTCATTCCCTGCTTGGGGACCATGACACAAGTCTCATATGATCTTGGTACCATTTATGGTGTGTCCACCAATGGAATCATCATGAAGGCCACTGCATGAGGTGTCAGCTGTACAGCAGACCTTTAGTTCTCTTCTACTAACAATCAAATACTTTATATTATACATTTTATACATTATATATTTTTAGATTACATTATGGGCGGTAGGGAATTTTTCCTTGCATATATATCTGTTTTAGCTGTAAAAACGACCTTGTTGTTCTCTCCTGTGTTTGATCAAAATGTTTAGACCTAAATAATGAAATAAAATGTACAGTATATGCACCATAGAAATATTTATATTCATCATTTAAAAAATGATAAAAAACACTTAATATTTATTAATAAGTATATACTTATAGGATATCGTCTGTCTGTTTTGTTACAAATAAAATAAAATAATATTGAAATCAGTTTGGTTGGTAGTGTCAGTTACTCTCCTGTGAATCCCAGAAGCAGCCTAGTATGCATCAACATAGAACCCAGAATCCTTCAAGGTAATAAAATAATGCTTATATATTAGCGTGCACATTCACAGAACATACAATCCACAGAAATCAAGATTGAAATACTGAGCCCTTTAAAGATACAAGTTGATGTATAACATCATACATAATAATGAATATGAAGAGCTCTCAACAGCAGTGGTTTTCAACCCTGTTCAGATCCAGGCAGCAGGCCTATTATTTATTGGGATTTGACTCAGTCAGTCCTGTTTTATACTTGTTAATAGTGCCAGAGATTAGCTGGTATAACAGGCGGACGGAAGGACAGACACACAGACAGAGTGCAAAACATAATCGCTCCCCATGCTTTTAGCCTGGTACTTGGTTAAATTACGACTTGCAGCCTTCAGAGGTGTGAGCAAACCTGCCTGGAAGAGACAAAGTTGACTGGACTGTATTGTGATGGGCTTAAAAAAAAGAATATGCTTAGAAGCCTATGTTAACTCAATCACCACTCGAATGCAAACTTGTGTGTTGCGCACCCAAGTTATGCATAGGCCATGGCCTACTTGTGCCAACAGCACGCACCGGTCACCTTACTTGTGCCCTTCCGCTCACGCAAGTAATAACTGCACCTGTGATGCTTGAAAGGATTGCTGGCTAATAAGAAAAATGTATCATACTTGCATACTATAACATCTTCAATATTTTTTTATTTCATAAATAGGGAATCTTTCACTCAATAGGGACTGCTCCTATGTAAATGCAATGGTATCCCATATGGACTGGCGTAGGCAAGTTTACGCAGTCTCCATCATAGCATTTGCAGAGAGAATAGCAAGGGAGATGATTTCATTTGTGTTCCTTGAAGGTATCATACAACAATCAGCAGGAAAGAGTCTAAAGTCTAACCCAACTTTCTGCAAATGGATGCAAGCCCTGATGAAATCAGACTATTCAATTGTGTTTTCTCTTTGAATGGATTGATTGCCTTCACAGTTCACACCGTGCAACTCAGTCAAGTTTGTAGATTCAGAGCATTAGTTCTTGACCTCAATGCAATATCTTCCAATGGCTGATAATCAGTGTGAAGATGTGGGTGCTTTTGAGGTACTGATAACTAGACCAGGGGTCTATGAGGTGAGGTGTGGTAGGAACGAATGGCTATAATTTACTCAAATGTCTTACTTAAATAAATGTATCAATGCAATGTAGAAATTACTCTTGGGTCCAAACAGTTGCTAGGAGTTAACTGTCTCGACCCTTGGGTGCCTTATAATGCGTATAGGAAGGGGGCAGGGCAGCTAAAATGAATATCAAATATCTACTGAATCATGCAACTTATAAACTGTCTGGGGTGTTCACATGAGCCTGAGTAGACAATAAAATCACTAAATGTTTATCTGAAAGTGAAATGTCTCTTTAAGTCAGGAAAAAAATGAAAAGAAAAAAGAAAAATGAGTAAAAGTATAATAGTAATACAGTATATTATAAATTAAAATACCAAATGTACAGCTAAACTATAGAAAGAGCTTTTGAAAATAGCAGATCTACAAGCTCAAAAGTGTAACAACAACGCAATGCATTGTTCACATTGTGAAGATTTGTGTAGATTTGCTATTTTCTATTGGACAAAATGTATATAGGTTTGAAGTGGTTAGTGTATGTACAGTAACCTTTTCAAATAAATGTAGCGGAGTAGAAGTACAATAATTGAACGTGGTGGAGTTGAAATAATAGTATTGGAAACTGGAATTATTCAAATAAAGTACAAATACCTCTAAAGAATTTACAGTACTCTAAATCAGTGGTCCGGAGACCCCGGACAGTGGTCCGGGGACCACCAGTGGTCCTTGAGAGGGTTCCAGGTGGTCCCCAGCTGAGTTGGTTAACCAGATGTAACTCTTGAGAGCGTAAAAATGAAACAGGGTGTCATTTTTACACCCTCCATCCATCCATCCATCTTCTTCCGCTTATCCGAGGTCGGGTCGCGGGGGCAACAGCTCCACCAGGGAGCTCCAGACTTCCCGGTCCCAAGCAACATTGGCAACCTCCTCCTGGGGGATCCCGAGGCGATCCAAAGCCAGAGAGTCGATGTAATCCCTCCATCTGGTCCTTGGTCTGCCCCGGGGTCTTCTCCCAGTGGGACGTGCCCCGAGGACCTCCCTAGGGAGGCGCTCGAGTGGCATCCTAACCAGATGCCCGAACCACCTCAGCTGGCTCCTTTCCAGGTGAAGAAGCAGCGGCTCTACTCCGAGTCTCTCCCGAGTGACTGAACTTCTCACCCTATCTCTAAGGGAGATGCCAGCCACCCGCCGGAGAAAACTCATTTCGGCCGCTTGTATCCGCGACCTCGTTCTTTCGGTCATGACCCACACTTCATGACCATAGGTGAGGGTAGGGATGAAGATAGCTCGGTAGACAGAGAGCTTTGCCTTCTGGCTCAGCTCTCTTTTCGTCACAACAGTGCGGTATAACGACTGTAATACCGCCCCTGCTGCTCCGATTCTCCGGCTGATCTCCCTCTCCATCCTCCCCTCACTCGTGAACAAGATCCCGAGATACTTAAACTCCTTCACCAGGGGTAATACCTCATTCCCTACCCGGACTGTACAATCCACCGGTTTCCGGCTGAGAACCATGGCCTCAGATTTGGAGACGCTGATCCTCATCCCAGCCGCCGTACACTCGGCATCGAACCGGTCCAGTGAGAGTTGTAGGTCTCCGACTGATGAAGCCAATAGGACCACATCATCTGCAAAAAGCAACGATGCAACCCTAAGCTCCCCCAACCGAACACCTTCTCCACCACGACTTCGCCTCGAGATCCTGTCCATGAAAATCACAAACAGGATACCTCAAGGTTACCTCAGGATACCTCAGGACACCCTCAAGAGTTAAAATATTTACCATGTGAATTATTAGCCCAACAACTAGAGAATGTAGAAGATCAATGGCCATTTTGATCTGTATGTTTGCTTGTTGTGTTTCCCAAATCCATCCTGGTATTGTGGACAAAAGAAATCTTTAGTTTTGGTGTCTGTGAGGCTCAAATGTTGCTGAAATACTCAGAAAAACTCAGAAAAAGTGGGCCTGGTATCACAAAGATTGAAAACCCCTGCTCTAAATGTAGGCCCAATGTTATTTTACATCCCTGGAAAAGAGTAGGCAATATAATGATGGATGTACATTGATGCAGGACTGTTATAGACAGCAGTTGGTCATTTATTTATTTATTTATTTATTGGGGGGGGGGGGGGGGGGGTCGTGACGTCAGCAGTAACTAGCAGCAGCCAGCCAGTTGTTTTTGGAAGGAGAAGCTCCGAAGCAGAGAGCAGAGAGCAGCAGTCAGTGGCTACAAGAGCAAAGAAAAAAAAACGTTTAGTTTAGGATTTATAATCGCTTTTATCACCAAGAGCTTCCACAGGTTATTTTTTGAACAATGTCGACCCCAGCTAGAAGACGACTTATGCGAGATTTTAAACGGTGTGTATGTCACAGTTTTTGTTTTCTATTTTGGCATCTTCCTGTCTTGTTGTTTGGCTCTTGGACGGTGGAAGCTGTCGTTAGCATGTTAGCTTTAGCCTCTCTGGTGCAGAGGGGGAAACGTGATTATGAATCCCACCGTAGTTCTGGGATAGACCCACCTTACCATGTGTCTGATTGGCTCCTAGTCAGCCATACCTTTAACCATAACTGTCAATCACAGCGGGGGTTTCCTAGAACTGGGGTGGGCCCCATAATAACGCGAAGGGTAACCGACTAAGTGCTGGAGTGTCGATCACAGAGATGTACATGATGTTTACGTTTTATGCAGATGTTGAACTGATCATTTTTAACGGCTTGGAGCGGATATCGTGTTATATAATGGCGTGTTTTGTTTCTGGGGGTTTCAGTTAAAGTATTCATTCATTACGCAGGCATTTCACGCTGTGCTTTATTTTCCTGAGAATAGTCGGATATTTTCGTCATTTTTCCTGGTAGACTTTATACCTTATTCTAACTTTGAACAGTCTTTTATTTGAAATTGATGGAGTAACTGTCGTAATGGCAATTGGTCTAGAGTAGTGATTTCTAACCCACCGCCAGTCAGTGGCTCTAGGCTTGAAGCAGGGGGGGGCCTGGTGGTCAAGTCTGGTACTGCAGGCGGGTGGAATTCATGCACGACCGCCGGAGAGCACGCACGCTCGTTTGCTTTGTGCATGTGGAAGGGCAGTTTGTATTTAAGTTGTTTTCTGAATAAACCAGCGGTCCTCACGTCATATACTACCTCTCAAAACATAACGTATGTATTATATGACAGATAATAAGCTCAATGCAAACCCAAAAGCTTGTTTTTGATGCTTTTTGATGTTTTTTTTCCTTTGCTCGTGCGCGACGGCGCTCGTTCATGGTTCCCATAATCCCTTGCGTCGGGCGCGTTCATGGAGAAATACTTCCGCATTTGACCACCAAATTTTGGTGGTCAAATGCGGAAATAGGCGCACTTCCGGCGGTCTTCCGGGTGCTTCATGCGCCAATGAGCAACCTGCATTGAAATGAACGGCAAGGGGGCGGGGCTGTCGCTCCTGTCAGGTCTCTGTTATTTTATTACTCTAGAGTAGTGATTTCTAACCCATGGTCCAGGGAGGGACCACCAGTGGTTCTTGAGAGGATTCCAGGTGGTCCCCAACTAAATTATGACGTTGGCAACCAAATGGAGTCAATTTTTTATGCTCTCGAGTCAAATGACTGTTAAACATCTGGTTTACTTAATTCACGGTAAATCTACACAATTAGCCTAGAAAAGGTTGACGAAGTGTTGTTTTGATCAACATCTGCCTGTTATCTTCTAAATACAGCATAGAATTGTGGACAAAAACACAAATAAATTCTTAGTTTTGGGTCTGAGAGACTAAACCCCCATCAATCACATGGTGGTCCCACTTGGTCCCTGGCTAAAATGCTGAGTAAAGCCCTGGTATCAAAATGGTTGAAAACCCCTAGCCTAAAGTATTTACGTTTTAAATGTATGGCGACAAATAGACAGTATGCCTGATGCATAAGGAACATAGCATAGGGAGAGAAAGACTGTCTCTTAGCTTTATGAAGCCCTGGCTCTACCTGTCTGGTGACATTTTAATGTAAAATGGGGGCGTTGTTCTAAGGTGTGTTGGTCTTAGCCATGACATAATAGTCATATAGCACCTGTATCCAATGTGAACACAATTTAAATGGCTGGAGAAAACATACATGGATTAGCAAATTGGCAAATGTACTATCATCATTTCTGTGCACTATGAAGGAATTAGAAATGATGTGCACTGTACAGAGCTTACAAAACCACAATAATTTTGCGTAATGCTGTCAGGAATAATTGACCTATATAAGCCTATATCCATCGGGGTATGCTTTTGCAAGTTGTGCACAAAATAGCAGTTGTATTTAAAGTTGAATATACTTTATTAGTCAGAAATGTAAATGGGTACAGTTATACACTTAGTCTAAAAGTATATCACTGAAAAAAGACTGAAGACTGACTTTTCTTTGATTTCCAAGTTTCCAACCCAACAACTTCATTTGTATCAGTGTTTCTACAATTTATGATTTCGCTTAAAGTTTATGATTATTGCTCTGTTTTGTAAATACAGATTTTTACATGTTTAAATGTGTCATCAGTGTAGAATAGAATGTCCAATAAATCTGAAGTCACTCGATGCAAGAATACACACAATGATTGGTAGTACAGTATTTAAAGGAGAATTCCACCCCAGAAGGCTTTCTTACCTTTATTTGCAGTTGATTTATTTTTAAAAAAGTGTTCCAGTTATTTTGTGAAAAAAAGAACTCCTTATTGTCTGTTTCCCCTAGAGCAAAATAAGCTTAGAATGGGACAATTCTTCAAATTCATCTATTTCCAACACTCAAAATTGCACATTTTGCTGTATATTGTCTCTCCACCATGTCAGTAGTGTGTTGGCACTCGCATTTCTACTTTCACTTTGGATTGAGCAATGGCTCAGTCATAAACCGAGCGCCACGCCCCCAGCTTTTGAGATAGCTGAACCACGGCTGAAGTGTGTGTCCACACACTATTGACATGGTAGAGAGGTGAAATTGTATTTTGTAGTACTAGTGATCATGGGAATAAGTGAATTTGAACAACATCCCATAGCTCCATTCTATGGGAGTTTATGGTGGGGTAGGGGAAAAAGACAAGCTTTTTCACAAAATAACGGAAAATAAATTCACTGCAAATAAAGGTAAAAGAACGCCTTCTGGAAGTTCTGGGGTGGAATTATCCCTTAAGTTAAGGCCACACACACACACACACACACACACACACACACACACACACACACACACACACACACACACACACACACACACACACACACACACTGATGGCAGAGGAAAAGAAAACCAAGGAATGAATCAATCGACACATCAGGAACAGTTAGGGATCTTTGTCTTGCTTGAGGACTTCTCGCGTCCCTACATCCTCCTGAGCCAATGCCGCCGCACTGTGTTGTTTGAGAGAGAAAGAGACACTACACACCTGTCAACGGAGACTGAGGATGATGCTTAACTCAGGGTGTCCGTCCCTTGTGCCCAGTAGATAAGGTGACATTTTGTAATACTAAACTAGCTGTTTTGAGGTGTCTGTGTATTTGTGAAGAAGAAGACAATGGGGCTTTCCTTTCCTTAGCTGGAGATAATGGGGTCAGGCTGCCTCTGTGTGACCAAGTGAAGCCTTGTTGTTCATTTGTCCTTCCAGTTAAAATAGCCCAGGCCAACTTTGTTTGATCTTTAAACTGTAATTTCATCTTATACCCGGTGTGCTCTGCAAATTTACACTAGCGACTTAAAAGGCTGCATGGCACCCTAGGCTAATTTTGAAATTGTTCTGGTAACTGGTAAAACTACAGCAGATTAAACACATCTGTGAACGGAAGCAAGCAATGCAACACCAGCTAATGAAGTTAGATTTAGTTGTGCCAATGTGAAAGCACAGCACAGACAGTAGTCAACTGAAGAACAGTACCGGTAGTTGTAGTAGTGTCTAGTAGTGTCAAGTTAGTGCGCATGGACACTCAAATCTAAAGCCTTTCTAGTTGTCTTGTTTTTCCAACACTTACTGAAGCCACCTTTACACGGCAACTGTCTGTAGAGAAAACGGCTAAGTCCTGTTGCGTTTGCGGTGTTTAACCACTCCACTCCATTGAGTAGAAATGGGTGTATGTCTGTTACCGTTTGTCCCTGGGTCTTAATGTCCAAGTACCAAAACCTGCAACACGGGAACTGTCATTTAATGACCGTTTTAGACACTAGAAGGCTCACTGGAACTGGGCGCAACCTGGGGGCCTGGACTAGGATCTGGATGTTTCAACCCCTGGTAACGCTGATGTTTGCTCTAGAGCATTGTCGTACTTGCTTGGCACTTTGTGTTTGAATTCAGCAAAAGACATTTTTTTGTTTAATCAGCATTTCCTAATATGAATAAAGGACTTAAACTTGGTAAAACATCAGCTGGCTCTTGGGTCTGTGGTCTTTTCGGCCATTAGTGTTTGATCTTGAGCTGCTCTGCTATAATTTGACCCAGGACTGACTTGTAGTAGTCATAATAATCTGCTCATTATAGACAATAGTATATAATCTCCAGTTTATCCCCAGGGATTAATAATGCATGAATTGGTAAATCGTGCCAATCCTGTGTTTCTAATGGGCCATGAGTTCGATATTCCTCCACCTACAGAGAGCTACTGTATCCGATTAATTCTAAATGAGGTTAATTGCAGTGGGAACTGTCTGAAGCGAGGGGATTTAACAGATGGATCTAATGGTAAATGGACGGTGCTTTGTATTTCATGCTCAACCATTCAAATACACGTCTGTGTGTGTGCTGTATATACCAACGGCAGAGGATTGCATGTAAGGACACCAACCTGCTCATCAGGAGCAGGCAGTGTCTTACGCAAGGACCCTCTTAAACCTCTGTATCACCACTATAGTGTCAGGGACAGCCGGAAAAAGCACCCAACAACACCATTTTCTGCATCCAGGCACATTCAAGCATTCTGCTACTGTGCTCAGAAGCAGGCTTGTTGTAACCCATTTTCAACCACCACAAGTTTTGTCGTTTTAATGACCCAACGGCTATTTTTAAAGGAGCTCTTTTTAAGGCCACTGCCTGGTTTGCTGCTTGGGTGCCGGGCGCTGGTTTGGATTCTCATCACGAACAAGTTCCTTCAATTTTTTCGGCAGGTAGTGTTGTGTTGCGGCAGCCCTGTTCACAAGCCACAGCAGGATGCAAGTGCATGCATTTCCCTACTGGCTTGGAACGGTTTCAGAGAATCACCAGCACGTCCATTAGACTGTGCTCGTGTGGCAGTGCATAATGCATGCGTTTGTTTGTAGTCAAAGGTAGTCTCATATCAACACACTGTATGGTATATTGTGTGCACAGTGACAAAAAACAGCTAAGCCGCTTGGTAAATCGCATTTTGTCAACAGTGTGTGTTGCATTTGTGACACATTGTGAGCTTGTATATCTGATATTTCTAGCACACAAAAACAGCGTGCAAATGAGGCTTTTGTCAGCCTCTAGCAAAGCAAGCAGTGTGACGTTGCAGGATGAAGACAGATCCATGTAAAATGCTAGATAAGTGGCAGGTCAGATAAGATCTCCATCTTTAAGATGGAGAGATCCTTCGTTTCAGTGCGCCTGTGATGTTTTTCAGATATTTAAATCTGGTCACAATCGCGCAACACCCCACCACCCCTACCCACACACGCCCCCTGATAGTGTGTTAACCTTTGTTGATGTCGTTGGTGAAATGGCTGAACGCTTTGACCGCAACTCTAAAACAATCAGAACCCTGTTTTCCGTCTTATCACACAGACTTCAAGAAGACCCCCCTACGGGTGTGAGCGGAGCGCCGTCAGAAAACAACATCATGCTTTGGAACGCTGTTATTTTTGGGTGAGTCATTCTCTAAATCCTTCTACACCCCTCTGTGTGTGTCTCTCTTGTGGAGTGCCAGCGCAGTCAGCATGCAGAGATCTGAATTAGTTTTATTTTTTTATTATTTTTTTCCCCTTCCCATTATTTTAGGAGGAACAAACTGGTGGGGGGTGCAGGCAGGCATCCAGTGATGCATTTCTTTTGCTTTAAGTTTTCTGCCAGTGCATCACTGCAGTGTTCTTTTTTTATTTATTTTTTTGTGTGGCAGTACATTGTGTTTTATTTATTTATTTATTATCTGCCCTTATTAGGCGAGAGATGGTGTCTTTGCCAAATGTTTGTCTATTTTTGTCTAATGTTCCCCCTCTCGTGACATGCCCAGAATAAGAACGCTAGTGGTTATGTGGTTATGGGACATTTGGTGTGAAAAAGGACACCCCCTCCTCTGTGAACTCTCATAATGTGTCAAAAAACACTTTTAATACGGTATTATCGGTACAACTTAATAACACAAGTCCAAAAAAAGGCAATTCAGGAGTGTGTGTTTGACATGGAAAGGTTTGAATCACTGATCTAGAAAACGTGGGTGGTGTTGGTGGTGAGGCAGGGGTTAAATAAGAGGAGCAGATGTGTTAAATGTACAGTAGGGATGACGGAGGAGTTCATTCATAATACGATGCTGACGTAGTGCTTGTTGGACTGTGAAGAACCAGCTCCTCACCAGTGTAGTCCAGTTTCTGCACTAATTGCAGTCGGAGGGGAAAGAAGCCATGCGAGAGCCAAAAGAACGTCAAGTCTCATGACCCTTCCGTTTTGAAATTAGCCTTTCACATCCTCACAGAGTGTATTAACAGTCTTGTCATGGTCATGTATGTTTTCCAGTAGGAAGCACTTTTAATTGGTAGCCACAGGCGCCTGTTCTGCTGTTTTTAGAGCAAATCCTCTCTCCCTAACTTTGTTTCTCTCCCTTTGCAGACCCGTGGCGACACCATTTGAAGATGGTAAGTTAAGCGCTGCAGTTTATCATAATTCATAAAGTACACATTCACAGGGTGGAGTCGTGTTATTGAATCAGCCTATTGAGCTACGTGCAAATGAGGCCGAAGTAGCCCAGAAGCATTCAGTGTTATCCTACATTATCGTTATATATTGTTGTTGTCAAGACAAACCTCTTATTTCCATTGTTTAACTTATTTTTTTGTTAATGCCATCTAATACTACAGGACCTCACAAAAGTAGCACATTCACAAGCTCAAAATGCAGCGCAAAACTTGTATACCTGCATTTTTTAATGGGGAATTAACTCCTGCATACTAGGTTTTTAAGGGGACAGCAATGTTTCATTCTAGCTTGACTGGATGTGACGAGGATGAAAGACCATCTTTTGTATTCTGTCTTCTATCCCAATATTTGGACATATGGGGTTTCTAATAAGTGTATAAGGCATAGCGGGTAAACTATATTGTTGGTTCTCAACATTGGTTCTGGAGGCCTCTGCAACACTGAGAACGTACAATTTGTAAAAGATTCTCTGAGGTAAAATAACTTGGATGATTTTATAGTCTAAGGTTAGAAATAGGTTACTTACAATACAACATACATAACATACAGTCTCTACCAATCTGAGTCCCCAGTCACATTGTTGTAGCTTATACGTGCATGCACACACATGCAGATAAACATATTGTACACCCTGCTACTACTGCCCATGTTTCCTTCTGCTCTTCTGGCACGAGGAATGCTGAATCAGGGTTCTATGCTTTTTTTCCTGTCAGAATTCTCCTCTTGTCTCATTAGCCTGCATAGCTCACATTTCAGACTCCATGGAACGATTAACTTTTCTGTAAGCAGAGGAAATGGTACTTGTATGGGAATGTATAATGTTATTGTTTGTTTCTTTCTGTCTTTAATGTACCTCTACCTAAACCCCAATACCTTTCTGTTCATCATCCCCTCTCCAATGTCCCTGCATCCCCTTCAGGAACATTTAAGCTTGTGATAGAGTTTTCAGAAGAGTACCCAAACAAGCCTCCCACAGTTCGGTTTGTCTCCAGAATGTTTCACCCAAATGGTAAGCCGAGTCCACATTTTCTTCCAACCTACATACACCCCTCGTCATCCCTTAAGAGTGTTAAGAAATATTAAATCAAAAATTTAATTGAAATGTTAGCCTAAATGACAATTGTCAGTACTCACAATCATTTACAAAAATAAAATATATATAGGGAAAAGTTGTTATGTTGGTATTCACCTGGTCGGTAATTTAACCTAGGGATGGTTATTTTGGACTCTTTGGATTTGACATGCTGTTTCCCTCTGCATGTTCTGTAGTTTATGCAGATGGCAGTATATGTTTAGACATCCTTCAGAATCGCTGGAGCCCGACGTATGACGTCTCATCCATACTCACCTCCATCCAGGTTGGTTGGGCCTTGGCTTAAAATATCCACTGTGCTTGTATGTGCCATAAGTTGAGCCTGTTCTGTGGTGAACATTTGGTGTAAATAGCTGATTTGCGAGCTCACAGCACACGTGAGCTTGTAGCTCGTCTCACAGAGATATAAAGCAGGGAATCCCACTGCATATTGTATCAAATTGTGTTGCAGATTGAACTTTTTCATAGCTTCAGAGACTTGTTTTACAGCATAGTTAGTAGTGAACAGTCAATTTACTGTATGTATGTTTAATGTTGTTGGATTAATGTTGATTGTGTATATTCTACTATTTAACCACTTCAACCCTTAATAGCGAAGCAGCTCGTGATGCGAGCTAGTAGCTTTCTCACAATCACAGAAATCAGAAAATACACTAACACTAGTATTGAGCTCTGAGGGCCTCCACCCAACCGCATAGGGTTTAGCTGCCTCGTAGCTCCATGTCGCTTCCTTCCATTGACAGTGAATGTAGACTGGTGTGTGAACTGTGAACACGACATAAGCAGTTAGCATTTTGTTTTTTCTTCCCCCCCAGTCACTGTTGGACGAGCCCAACCCCAACAGCCCTGCCAACAGCCAGGCAGCACAGCTTTATCAGGAAAACAAGCGGGAGTATGAGAAGAGGGTGTCCGCCATCGTGGAGCAGAGCTGGGTGGACATCTGAACTTAGACCTTAAAAATTTTGCTCCACCGCACGGCGGCGCATTGCGCTGTGAAAATAGCTGACCTACAAGCTCCCCACCACACAAACAGGATGAGATGCTCGTAGGTCGGCCTTTTTCCACATGCAACGCCATCGTGCGATGAAGTGTGAATCGGGGCATCACACTCTCGACACGGCAGAGGACCTCTTCTCACTCTTTTCTCTCTCTCTATCATGCCAGCGATTCAATCTTTTCATTTTACCTCGTTGAAAAAAATACATACGACAACAGAACTCAAGTGCCACCTCGATAAGAAGAATTGTTAGATAACTAAAGAGCCGATGTGGACTTTTTACTTGCTTGCCAACTCATTTAAAGAAAAAGGAGAGAAGGGGTAAAAAAATCTAATATTTGTGTTTCTTGTCTTTAATTTCTTCTTTTTTATTGCATGATGTGAAATAAGTTATTGCTAACAGAATTTGTAATATATCTTTTTTTCCTTTTCTTGCTGGATTGATGCCATTTAGTTTTACAGAATTAAAAAGAGAAAGTGAATTTGTTGTGTCTCTGGGTGTGACTGAACACAACCAGGCTGTTCTGGGCGAGGGTTGGTTGACGGGCATATTGACTTAACAGGTCCCTGGATTTCAAGGTCATCAGAGGTGGAATACACTTGTTTCTCCATGTACACTCCAAGAACCGCCACCTTGTTCATTTCAAAAGTACTTTGATCATTTTAGAAGAGTTACTGTGCATTGACATTGGCAGATGTCATGGTGATGATGTGTCCCAGTGATCTTGCATAACAGTCTCACAGTATACAGTATATTGATGCTCTGAACTTTGAGTTGGTTCTTAAACTGGGTCGGGACCCCCAGGTCTCTTAGTGAGAGTATTTTCCTCAATATACAGTATTTAGCTATGGAACCGAGTCCAACAAAATATAATGCTTCATCTCCTACAATTCCAAGTGCTTGTCGGTGTGTGGGGTACTCAGTTCAAATATTATTGTTTTGGGGCAGTTTGATTACCACTGAGTTTAGAGCACATCTACCGGTACATACATAGGACTTCTGTGGGGTGGTGCAATTCCATTGAAATCTCTGTGCTGGGATGAGATGGGGAACAATAAGCTACCGGGGTTGGCGGGTACAAGTGGAATTTTGGCAATATTTATTTCTCATTCTTTTCTGGTATAAGTTACATTTCTCGAATAAGGATGCTAGTGCCACAAGAAAAAGTGGTTATATGGCATGCAAAAATTCATAATCAAATTCTGTGTGATTTCATACTTTAAAATACTTTTCATCATTGTATTTTAGATCGTTTTTGATCATAAATGTCACAAATTGCCTTATAAGCTACATTATTTTAAAGGTATATTCAGTGATTTCACTTAATGCAAATATTATCTTTTTCTTTTTTTTGATAATCCCTACTATAGTGTGCTGACCATATAAGGAGTTCCTCCCTGTCTCCAGTGAGCTCCTGGGGTTAAAGTTTCAGTTTGGGCTTTGAGAGAAAAGTCTCCAATCAAGATGAGAGGGACCTTCCTCCAATCAGGGTTGAGTGGGGGTGGGCCTTGGTGTACATGCTATTGGGCCACCCCCTGTAGTGTGTGTCGGCAACATCTTGTTGCCGGGGCTGGAGTTTTCCAAATCACCAAATGGTAGCTCAACTATTTCTTTGCTACTAAATTGCACCATATCAATCCATCTGAATCCATTCTCATCTCCTTGCCACGGTGCTCATAGATCACATCATGCTTCCATGGCATATTGTGTCAGACCTTCACAGGAAGAGTAGTGTGTTGCCTCGTTGCCTCCGACACCTGCCAGTGTGAGTTGTAGTTATTGTCATACAATTATATAGCCAATATAAATTTCCATTTGCGTATTTAATAAAAAAAAACATCTAAAATGTATCCACATTACCAGCCACTGCAACACATTTGTGGAAAACGCTTGCATAATTTCAGCCTTCATTTTGAGACAGTATAGGTCATGTTGTGACTAGTGACTTCATTTCACTGGATTTAAAGAGAAGGGATATGTTATAAGGTTTTGTGAATTTACCTTAAACAATGTATACTTAACAATATGCTGTATAGACATAATAAAAGACATTTTTCAGACTTTGAGATTGTTTTCTTTTCCTGGATTGTTCCACTTTGTAATGCATTGTTGAAATATAAAACCTTTTTTGCGGAAGGTTGTTTTACAGCCAAAGTACTCTAATGGTACTAATTTGCAACTGGCTTTCCTTTTACGACAAATTTAGCATTGACCATGACTTAAAGATTTGAGAACTTAAGTAGCACAACATATTCAATTAAGGTTCTCAAGACAAAAAATATGTTTCATTCAAAATTCACTCAGAAGTATTGCATACATGGGGGTTCCGAATGGAACTTTACTGAGTGTAGACACTTGACTACATCCTTCCTTGGAATTAAACATTTAGGAGAACCACTGCTGATGTAATTATAAAGCAGACAGAACGTCCACCTACTAGGTGACAGGGTGATGGTTCCAAATGTAATGGAACAAATGCTGGTTATTTAATGTTGGATCGCGTTTCGAATGCCAAAACGGCATTATTGCTGTGGTTTTGCAAAATACATGTGTTATTGCGAACACAGTGAGCCAGATAACTATATAAGCCAGGAAAAAATGTCTGTCTGTGCGTCACTCCATGCCCAATGTATATGAGTTTATATGGGTTTGCTTTCCACGTATGACGTGCTGTGTCTTACTGGATTAATAACTATGTATAGCTAAGGAATGATTTGAATATCAGCACAAATACAAATAACTCAAAACATCAACTTTAATGAAGAGTTAGCACTGTTGTTTACTGACAAAAACAAATTAAAAAACAGATGCAGGACAGTGCCTCTATCATGGTAAAAATAAAAGGAAAACACATCTGAAATCATTACACATCTGAAAGCCGTAACACTTAAACATTCAACATCACTTCATAAAACAAAAAACATAAGTGGAGAACACAACAGGGGAGAACATGTTCCATCTGTTCTCGGTCACCGACCCTGTAAAGAGAGACCAGACTGATTAGACCCGGGTTTCCACCCAGGCTCACCTAAGGGATCATAAGTAAATCCCCCTTTAGCTTTTCTTCCTGAAATAATCTGAAGAAAATCAGACACATGCTATATATACGAGTAAAATTCAAAAGTAACGACTAGATTAGACATCCATTTCGCCATATCTATTGTAAAAGAACGCAGCATGGCAAAAAAAAAACAAACAAAAAAAAACATGTTACCTGTTGTTTCTTTATAATCTCATCTCTGGTTTTGAAGATCGGTGGGTCGACCACCTTAATACCATCTGCCATCTCTCTAACTTTCTCCAGCAGCTCATCGCTGTAACTGCGGGGACATACAGTAGATTAAAAAATTACCATTACCTCTCTACATCGGCAGAGGGAGACAAATGACTGACAACATAATCAGAGCCATCTAGCAGAAGACCTGCGACATTGAGGGGTCAGAAACTGAGCGCTCGAATCGAACGATGTTCATGCAGCGAGTAGGAAATACATTATTTTCAACTTAGGAGGTGCAAGACAACAAAACAATCTAAAATAAAAGTACTCGTCCATATTTGTTGTTTCCATTATCAATATACCGGAAAGTGTATGTAGCAGAGCCACCATTGGACTGACCCCGTGGGTCAGTCCAATTCATGGGTCTGTAGTCTGTAGTCCTCCAGCCATGTTTAGGACCCCAATGTCTGATTGAAAGCCTAATCAGACATTGAATCAGCGGTGAGGTCCTAAACATGGCTGGTGTGGACTGTGGAGGACTACAGATGCGTGAATACCCTAAAGCTCTGAACACAATAACGATTGGCACTAAAGTACGAATGTTCTCGCAACGGTCTACAAGCCTTTGGGACTTGGGCACGACGTCTTCATTGTCGTTGTTGCTTTAGCTCGTAGATTATCTTTCGTTTCGGCGTTCCGTGTTTTACTCACCGACAGCCCAGGAACACGTTGTTGGCCCACACCATGGACAGAGCCAGCAGGTGGTCTAGGTGCGGGTCCTCGTAGTCGTTGATGTTCCGCAGCAGGAACTCCCTCCTGGCCTCCCAGTGCTTCTCACTCTCTGATACACCGCGGTACGTTTCTACCTGCTCGGCCAGCGCTCTGTTCTGCTGGATGAACTCCTGGACGTCCATGTCACCCATGTTTGTTTCGTTCTTTGTGAAAACAACACCTTCGCCAGATGAGCATGGACGAAAAAGAACTGTTTGTTATTGTTCGTAGAGCAAATCCTCGATTTCCTGTTCCTGCCCAGCGTTGCCACATTGTGTGCGAGAAACAAGCAACCCGTTTTGATGGATGTTTGCTTAAAGGGGAATTCCACCCATTTTAAACATTGTAATGTGTCATTAGTATACCTTAGAGGTGCTGGGTGGACATGATAAAAAGTAAAAAGTCCGTTTGTACTCTCTCTGGGAAAAAAATGAAAATGGCTGTAATTCTCCTGTAACGACTTTGACTGCTATGGCGGTTGCATCATAGCTCCCCTTAGCCTTTACTTCCACCAAGGAGAGCTGTTGTGAAAAACTCTGTCAGCTTAAACTCCCTATTTATAAGAATGAATCAATTTAATAACAATATAAGCCTAAAGACGCTTATAATAACACAACATGGCAACAATGTTCCTGCCTGACAACAAAGAGAGACAAGAACGTGACATTTCAGCCGCATGTTTCATCACACTGCCACCCCGTGGTCATCCTGAGGAACTGCACATCAAGTCAGGTTTAC